>HG992155.1:9246698-10446698 GCA_905220505.1 Laothoe populi | reverse complement strand
CCCGCCATAGTGGCACATGCAAGTGTGTCGCGTTCCGGGATCAGCCAGTGTACATCCGGTTTTTCTCGGGGGTCTAGAGTTGGGGTACTATGTTTGGCCATTTTGCGGCCTTCTGAGTACTCTGACAATAGATCGTCGACCGCTTCTTCACCTTCTTGCCCATGGCGTAGTGTGAAGAAGCAGGCCGGCATGATTGTGTTGAGTAGCAGGGGACAGATCGTCTCTCGCTACTCGATACTCTAATTGGACCGCACTGCGCTTACCATCAGGTACAGTGCGGTGGCTTTGCCGTGCTAGGATAAAAAAAATGTTTTATTAAAATGTTAAAATATAAAAAATACTACGCCAAAGGAGTCATTAGTCATTTTCAATTTTAAACTGGAATACATACATATTTTAATTAAAACACCTCAATTACCAGAATGACGATTAAAGTGGTAGCCTATCCTTAAAATAAACAGGTTAGTAATATTCATGATATCGTTTCTCTGGAAAAATTAACGGTACGCTTACCTAAATGAATATCGATTCAACGCCGTGCCCTCGGCTCATTTACCCTGCATAAAATTAGTATCTGAACCTTTTCACGGACACGGACCAATATTTCTCTCATTTGGAGGACTTGAGCAATTTTCTGTAGCTCTCAACATTAAATTAACATTTGGGCTTTTCTTCTGACGGTCGGCGCGCGTTCTTTGCGGACCGTGGCACAGTATATTTCAGCGGTCGCGTAATTTGTGGCTCGTAAATGTTCTGAAATTGGTCATCCCTTTGGTTGAGGTGAATTTATTGCCTCCTCGGTCGGCCTGTCGAAAGGGGAATTAATAAGTCCCCTCTAATGGTGAAACGTACCCTTGCCATCAATTTGAATGCCAATGCCCCAAGATTGCCACGGACCACTGAAACGAGTCTGGACATGAAATATCACACTTATAAATTCTTATTCATTTTACGCACCCAATAAATTCGATTCTCCATGATTGCCTCATTTTATTATCGTAGATCGCTGATCGTTGATATTGAAATATGGATAGAATAAAGATTGAATAAAAATATGAAATTGTATTATGTGCGCGCATATTATATATCGATTTTAGAACGTTTCTTTCTGTATAGAATATCAAGTAGGCTCTTCAAAATAATCGTGGTTTATAACTTTTGTAATATGAGCTATAAAGCTTTATCACACTTTTTGTTTTTGGATAGCAATGCATTATGTGTACACGCCTTGTGGATAGGCTTTTTATTATTTACTATGTAGTGGTTTTTGTGGTGGTTTACGTGAGCCGAGTTGGACTCAGCGGCGATAATGAGTAAATAATGATCATTACCACTGTAGCTATTGAATCGCGGTAATCTTTCTTTCATTTATGAATGTAGGTGTTATTTATTTGGCTGTCGTAATTGTAATTATTATTACTATTAATATTTGTATTATGATTGTGGATTAATAATTAACAGTAGTTATCATCAGCAATAAATTATACATACATGTATACGTACTAACGCTTGGGGTAGGTGTAGATAGATATATAACCAGTACCTTTTTTTTTTTTTTTTTTTTTTTTTTTTTTTTTTTTTTTTTTTTTTTTTTTGTTGTCGCGGGGAAAGCGTTTTATTACTGCCGCCCGCTCCGGAGGGAAGCGGATTAAGAATAAAACGGGTATGCTGGACTAGCCGGTCTTACGACCCAGCATCCCCCTCGCACGGATGATGGCTATCCGTGCTGCCGCTGGGCCGAGTCCCTAACCCCTATGTACACCCCACCCGACACTACCAGCTAAAACCCCGCGGTGGCCTTCTTCGGCGCTTGCGGAGCGATTCCGGGGTATTCTAAGGAGTGCTAGAATTGCAGCCGGAATCGCCCCAGCGCGGTGCTGCGTAGCAGCCCATCTCCATGGAGGGCTAAGGAGCCCCCGCGCACCGAACAACGACAGCGAACGAGGCCTTACCACACGCGCTGCCGTCCATCTCGGGGTCGCACGATGCCCCGAATTTGGGAGTGCATCGATACGGGCTGACAGCCCTCCGCTGCGCGCCCGCGACCCCCGATGGCCCCAATTAGTCGCCTCGTACGACAGGCAGGGGTTACCGTGGTGAAATTCTCAAGACGCCCCCATTCCACAGGGCGGGAGACGCCGGTCAGTCGTCCACCCGGCGCCTCCTACGTCTTCTCTGGCGGCGGGAGGGATCATATCGTTCCCGATCCCTCTCAGCACTCTCCTTCTGCGAGATGACGTTCTCGCAGAAGTGGGCCACCGCGCGCCAGGACCTCCGGCTGGCGACCATGGACGACACCACGGCCCCCAGCGAGAGGTCTCTTCCAACGACTGCTCTGAGAGCGCTGCGCTCTTCGTCCCAGGCTGGGCACTCCTCCAACGTATGTTGGGCCGTGTCCTCGCGGCAGTTGCCACAGTGGTGGCACACGGCGGACACCTCCTTTCCGATCCGACACAGGAACGAACCGAAACACCCATGGTCCGTTAATACCTGTGTCAGTCGGAACGTAGGCGCCCCGTGGCGCCTGTCTAGCCATCTCATATAACCAGTACCTACACCAACATTTCGCCGAGCTTATTACCGTCCCATGATGTGATAAGGGGCAAACCTATTACCATACCGGACTATTCTATTGTTATTTGACAGCCTCCGTGGCGCAATTGGCGAGTAGCTGGCTGTGAAACGAGAGGCCGTGGGTTCGATTCCCACACCGGTACAAATGTTTGTTTGAAAGATAGATATTTGTGTCCGGGGTCTGGGTGTTGTAAGACCGAAAGTCTCTCGTAGTCCCTGATACCCACAACACAAGACTCGTATCTTAGTGTGGGGTCGGGGCTATGTGTGTGACTGTTGGGTGTTATTATTTATTAATATTCCAGACTCCGGGCTGATACTGAGTATTTCGGGGTAAAAATACCTGATATCCAACCCAAGACCTTCGCACAACAGTTATACGTAGTTAATGACAATTGCGTCAACGAGGTACTACTTTATTTGGTAACAATAAAATATATTATTACCAAAATGTGTGTATAACCTTATTGTTTATAAAAATCAGTCTAAAATGGTTTTTTTGGGAGTTAAAGAAATAAATTAAGTAAACCAGTTACCAAGCAAATGTAGGCTCCAAGCCGTAGTTTCGAATTTATACCTAGTACTCTCGATCAGATAAAAAATATTGCCTATGAAAATGCAAGGTTGCCTTGATTTTATGTCTCTATTTACAACAGTATTTGTCTATTCGCACGTAAATATATTTGTCTATATTGTAAGAGTAGGTGAGACCTTAATCTTGTGCTGTCCACATGAGCTACGGCCATAGTAAAGTCACAATATTCACGTAAAGCAATAAACAAGCTAGGTTGTAAATAACATTGCTTGAACGCCTCCTTGTCTTGCGAGAAGAATAATGGTATTTTCTATTTCGTTAGGTAGTAGTGTATGTATGTGTAGATACGTCCGCTCGGATGGCTGCCAGCTGCGGTGTACGCCCGCGTCGGATTCTAGTGGCCCTGATGTTCTGCGGATGTTAGCTCACTTAAATATTTCTAGAAGTGGCTATACCAAGTGGAAAGAGTAATAAATAAATACACCCAAAAGTCACACACATAGTTCTGCCCGCACACTAGGTCAAACCTGTATCGTTGGTATCAACAACTACGAGACGGTCCCACCACAGACCTGAAACAAACATCTATCTGTCCCACAAACGTTTGTCTCAGAACGGGAACCGATTCCATGGTCTCCCGTTTGACAACCGGCTACTCGCCTGCTGGGTCATTGAGGCAAAACGAGGTTAAAGTAATATCATTGTGGGGTTATGCATATTTTATAAATAACATTCACACACATAGACTTCACGCCAATAATAACATACGGATCTTATGTCGTGGGTATTAGAAACTACGAGAGACTCTTGGTTTCACTTGTTTTGGGAATGGAACCTGCGACCTTCCGTTTCACACCCACTGGGCAATGGAGGCTGTCAATTCATAACAATTACGTTTTGAAGTACCTACGTTTAAGTATAAATGGGCCAGTTTGACTGGGGTAACACCACGGTTGCCTGACAGTAAACAGAAAACCAACGTGAAACGACAGCAAGCTGTTGCATTTCGTTTGGTAAATGAAATTTCCGCAGGCCTAAATCCCTAATCCCCCTAATCTTCGTAATCCCCATTTCTTTTCTTTAAAGTTGGCTACGCATCGATGATTCGTATGGTAGTGTGGCTGTACATCGATTGGGATTACTTACAATCAGATGAAACACTTGCTCGATTGCCAAATAAAATCGATTAAAATTTTAAAGTTGAAATTTCAAATTTATCGCTACATTGAGGCATCTCGTTGGCACGTAACATGATTAATATAGCTACTGGTTTAGTATCGATTTGTATCGGACCGTGGATTTTCTAATGCTTACCAAATTTGCAGTAGCACAAGCTCTTTACAAAATAATTTAAACTAATGTTTTTGGAATAATTATCATAATCTATTATTTGATCTACATATCAGGCGAGATATTTCAATATTTGCCGAATATAATTATCGAGAACAGACATGTTTAGTCTCCCGCGGTTGCGTAGTTATATTCCTCATATTAACTTGCCACGAACGGATATCGCCGAGACTTTCGACAAGGGGCCTCGTATGTATGGAGTTCGTAAATGGATGTCAAGTATGATTGTAAGTAGCGAGGGATAGATTGTCTCTCGCTACTTGATACTCTAACTGGACGGAGCCGCGCTTGAAATCGGGTGCAGTGTGGTAACTGTCGTGCCAGAATTAAAAAAAAGGTTTTTGTCATTTGAGACTCTATTGAGTGTTTAAATCCACAAAGTTTTTGTCGGGGTCTAGAGTTGAGTACGGTTTTGGTCATTTAGCGGCCTTCTGAGTACTCTGATATGACCCTCGACTGCTTCTTCACCTTATTGCCCATGGCGTAGTGTGAAGAAGTAGGTCGGCATGATTGTGTTGAGTAGCGGGGGATAGACTGTCTCTCGCTACTTGATACTCTAATTGGACGGCACTGCGCTTACCATCAGGTGCAGTGTGGTAACTTTACCGTGCCAGGATAAAAAAAATACGCAGCGACTCTCGTTTTTAATTAACCAAAATATGTATGTACTTACTCGCAGGTACGATGATGATTCAAGTAGTACTTCAAACACAAAGTTAGATTATAATGCACGCTGTAAGTTGATGTGAAAAATTACGTCATCCGTGAATATTTTTCATCGTTGCCAGTGCCAGTTGTAATTACTGGAAACGGGAATGTAATCAGCGCTAGGCAATGTCGTTTTTCATTATTATGACACCATCCATCATGTCTGGAGGGAGGGAGCTGAAGCTATATATTTATTATCTAACGGTATCTTTTATGATAATGAAAGTAAGTAATTAAAAATAGCAATTTCACTAAAAGGGTGTATTTTGTGGTGTGTTACCTTTTAACCTTCACTTTGCTTATAAATTGGTATGTCAACTGTATAATGCACAATTATATTACCATAACTCTGCACTTGATGAACACATTTGTGTTCATTCAGATGTATAAGCCAAATAATAGTATGCAGCACACATTGTACGACCTTGTCTCTTCCAGTTTACCACAAGTGTTCAACATCCCGCCGGTTCTAAATCAAAGAGTCGTGAAGTCCCCTCACACTTCCATATTTTCGCACGCCTAAAACGTCGTATAATGGCTATTGACCAAATTTATCGACTTTCGTGTCATATTCTCATCTTTATGAGCCGGATGAGAGGCTGGAATTGGTTTGCCTTAACATATATAGAACGATATATATTCTTATTACAATAATTGCGCTATTTAGATGTGAATGCGATATGAGAAACGAATAGAGAGCAATTGACACCACGATCTCTGAAAATGTCGTGGTTAGTTCAGCTTTATTTACCCATTGGTTATTAAATATTTTTTTAAGCACTTTTGGGACGGAGAAAAGCTGAATTCGCATTCCCGTTAAGCTGACATAAAGATTCCATGAAGATCTATAATTATTAACAAGAAATCATAAACTAAAAAAATTACTACTTCATGAACGCTGTTTCAAAAAAGAACACAGTAATTCCAAAGTTTTAAGTTTTCACTTCTATCGGTAGTCTCCATGACTGCTTATAATAATAATATAGAATAATATACTAGCCATGTATTAAACATTGTCCCACTGCTGGGCACGGGCCTCCTCTACTAATGAGAGGGGTTAGGCCTTAGTCCACTACGCTGGCCCAATGCTGGTTGGTAGACTTCACATACCTTCGAAATTCTTATAAAATTCTCAGGTATGCAGGTTTCCTCGCGGTGTTTTCCTTCGCCGTTAAAGCAAGCGATAATTAACATTTAATACACACATAACTTTAGAAAAGTCAGAGGTGTATGCCACTTGGGTTTCGAATATACGACTTTCGTCTTGGCAGTCCGTACCGCAACCAACTAGGCTATCGCTGCTTTACTATTATTACTTTGCTATAACTGCTTATATTTTTTTTAAATTTCGTATGTAGATGGAAAGCTTAGCTCAGCATAGGAAAGTGTAAGTGTCAGTGTAAGTGTGTTAAATGTCTGCTAGCAGCGGCGTTCTGTGCCGGGTCGGTCACTTCTCTATAACATGGTTTCTGATCATATTTGTTATAATGTATTATTATATACTACTAAATATCTGGTTTGCTTTGTCTAGTATATTATTCGATACTTTGAACTGACACGTAGATAACACTTTAATTATGAGTACATATTTTTTTTGTTATTTCTGTATCCCACTTATTTGTAAACAGAAACAAACTCGAGTGAACCGTGCATTTTGTGTTGGCAGATTTATTGGTTTTTATTTGATATAGAGCTTATTGCTAAGTGTAAATTAGAGCTTCTTGTGTACGTTACTCCCACATTTCATCTCAATCTTAAGTAAAAGTTTTTTCATTTATGACTACGGTGGGTAGGTGACTGTATTTATATAATATATTCCTTGTTAGTTAAAACTTTCAGAGAGATGGGATGGTTTTAATTTGTTTAATATTCTGGTGGGAGCTCGGTAATCGATAACCTTAGTTCATTATTTCATCATAATAATGCTTATTAATTTAAATTGGGCTGCTCTGATTATTATTATAAACTTGTTTTTAAACTGCCTCGGTGGCGCAGTTGTAATTGCGCATGCGTTACGATTGCTGTCCTGAGCTCTCGGGTTCGATCCCCGGGTCGGGTAAAGTGATATTGGGATTTCTACCTAGAAATACTCAGTATTAACCCGGAGTCTGGAATGGTGCCCGGTGTGGCGATAGGCTCGCCCCCTATAACATTATGGGACCGAAATTCGGCGAAAAGTGGGTGTACAGGTTACACCTGTGCCTACCCCTTCGAGGATTACAGGAGTGAGTGTATATTTATATGTATGTATGTTGTTTTTAAACAAGCAATGCTATAAGTTCTTGCTCGTTGGGCTTGCTGGAGATAGATTAATAATGAACTCTGATTAGTGCATAACATTTTATGACATAATAGAGAATAAGTTCATGTCTATATATTCAATGAGTCAGGCACAGATCCAAGTATTGCACTTCATAAGCCAGCTCATTTCGGTCCTATGGTATGGTAGGTGCCACGGTGGCGCTGTTGTAATTGCGCATGCGTTACGTCTGCTGTGCTGAGGTCTCGGATTCGATCCCCGGGTCGGGTAAAGTGATATTGGATATTTAGTAATAATCGGTATTAGCCCGGAGTCTGGAATTGTGCCTGCTATGGCGATAGGCTCGCCCCCTATCATATTTTGGGATCATAATAAATTCGGCGAAAAGTGGGTGTACTGGTTACACCTCGGACTACCCCATCGGGCTTACAGGCGTGAGTATGAATGGTAGGTGGTTAGTTAAATCACATCGGGCAAACCCGCCATAGTGGCGTACGCAAATGTGTAGCGTTTCGTGGTCAGCCAACGTACACCTGCTTTTTGTCGGGGGTCTAGAGTTAGGGTACGATGTAGGGCCGTGTTGCGGCCTTCTGAGTACTCTAACACTAGACCTTCGACCGCTTCTTCACCTTCTTGCCCCATGGCGTAGTGTGAAAAGCTACTCATCAGGCCGGCATGATTATTTTAAGTAGCGAGGGTTAGTTGTATCTTGCTACTTAATACTCTACCTGGACGGCACTGCGCTTACCATCAGGTCCAGTGTGGTTATTTTGCCGAGCCAGGCTTTAAGATATACTTTTATTGAATTCAACATCGTGGCGGCTGGCTACAGTCGCGTAGTCTCCTATAATCTTAGCATTACGGTCCCAGTTTGTTACTATCGAATGGTTTAAAATTGCCGTGTTTGAATAATAATTACCTTAGATTTATTTTTAAATTACAGTGTATATATAATTATAATACCGTGTCAATTTTTAACGAAAAAACACGTTTTTTTATATAAACAAATTGCTAGTCCAAAAGTTCCACTTCTTGGTCATAAATAGACGTCAGTCATCTTTTTAAACATGTCTATGCCTCTCTCTAATGCCTACCATAAGCTGCTGACAGACCTATCTGAATTCGTTTTAAGATTTTTTATGATTTTTGGATTCGAATTCGATTATAATTTACACGGTAATTAATATTAAAAAATACCGCTGAAAATGACATGGTAATAGATCATCACCGTAGACCGTGTTTTGGTTAAAAATACAGTGCATTTACGGTAATAACCGTGTATCTGGAAACACTGAATGGTTTGAAACTTTGCCTTTGAACTAAATACTTAAGAATGTAGATTTTACGAAACAATTGCAGAGGATCATGATAATCTATTGTCACTGTCAAACGTATCTCTAGCACAAGTTAGAACCAAGGTTATACCACCGAGTCTATGCAATGTCGCCAATCAAACGTAGTTAATCCTGCAGTTGAATTATCTTATTATCTTCGAAATTATATTTATTAAATTACATTTATTATTTATATATTTTATATACACCGACATAATCCCTTAATTTATATGTAACTAGCACTTGCACGCGGCGCCGCTCGCGTGGAGGTTATTTTTACCAAATATATATTTATAAAAAAAAGTTTATCTCTAGCACTCAGGGATAATATACCTTTGTAACAGTAAAAGAATTCTTAAAATCGGATCAGTAGTACCGGAGATTATAACATTCAAACTCACTAAGTTTACCTCTTTATATATTAGTATAGATATAATTAATTAATTAATATGATATAAATTAATAACAATATATAACAGTAATATTCACCTTTGTTGATTGCTAAAACATTATTATTATTATTGCATAGACGTTGCTCGCGGCTCCGCCCGCGTGTATGTAATTTTAGAAGAAAAGGTATACAGTCCATGGAGGCATCTTAAGCTATTACCCCTTTCTATCCTTATTGTTTTGCAATTATAATAGCCTATATTAATCAGTGATAATGTGGCATTAAAATGGTGAAAGAATTTTTAAAATCGATTCAGTAATTTTTGCGACAATTCGTTACAAATATACATACAAATCTTTCCTCTTTATAATACTAGTATAGATAAATAGATAATAATAGAGAAGTAATACTTTCATATTTAAATAGTACGTGTCAACGTATTAATGAACCAAATATGATCCTGCCATAAACACAAACGCTACAAAACATCTTAATGACGACTACAAATGCTACCTCACGTGTGCTCATTCAAAGCGAACAGAAACTGAACTATCACAAAAGAACGGAAACGAGCAGCGCAGAAACACTGTCATTAATATACGCTCTGCCTACGTGTTGTACATAAAACGTCGCGTGGTTTGTGGATTTTATTTTTAATCATAACATCATTTAAAGTTTATTACGCATCCTTTGTATTACAGAATTTTAATAGAGGACTGTATAAAAGAGAAGATTTGAACTATTTTGACGTATTATGACAAATTTAATTATTTATTTATTGACACTTCATACAAGGTGGACTTAATGCCTGAGACATTCTAACAAATAAAAAATTACAAATGATACAGCCAAGAGATTTTACCCTTTACTTTTTTCGTAATACTGATTTTTAAAAATTAGAATTTATTTAAACGGTAACGCAGGTTTATTATAGAAAATGTCATAATGAGCCTTATATTTTCACGAGTCGATGTTGCAGCACAAAGCCTCAAACCCATAAGCTATTAAGTTTCTTTATTCTTCTGTACAAAATGAGTTGCTACACGAAAATATAAAACTGGTAATCTCATTTTACAATTTAAAAATACTATATACGCTGCAATTTTCTTTTATATGACAAAGGAGTTGTTATTAAAGTCATAAAAATATTCAGAGTTATTTCGCATGGTTTATGTTACATTTTATTTAAAAATTTGTTTGTTACGTGTTTATGTTTGCAACCATTCGTGGCGCCGCGCCGCGCCGGTAAATAACAGAAGGTTATTACTTCGGCACATTCTCATGTTTATGGCTTCGCTTTCCGTGTGAAATGAAATTTGAATTATTTTCCATTTGCATTAATTACTCCGGTGGTTAATAACATAACGTTGTTTAAGCACTTGTGTTTATGCTTTGTAATGTAGAATTTAGTTCACTTTTTAATAACAAGATAGTATTTACCCTAGTAAAAATTCATTTATAAAAAATCATACACTAATAGTTCAATACTTAGAACGAATCATGACTAATATTGGCAGAGGTTCGTGCTACATAGTGACACCAAATTGATAAGAGATCTAGTTTAACAACGCCATTTTAATGTATTAAACTAATTCAATAGAATTTGCTAAAACGGCGACCTATATTTGGGCATGATTATGAGTCAATTTGTATCACGATATCTATTGCGGTTTATAACTTATTGTGACTTTATAAATTGTAATTGTGTGCCGGCTGTGAAACTAGAGGACGTGGCTTCGATTCCCACACCGGGACAAATGTTTGTGTGAAAGACAGATGTTTGTGTCCGGGGTCTGGGTGTTGTGAGACCGAAAGTCTCTCGTAGTCCCTGATACTCACAACACAAGACTCGTATCTTAGTGTGGGGTCGGGGCTATGTGTGTGACTGTTGGGTGTTATTTATTTATTATTATAATTTTGATACACTTGAAGTTTTTTTGTTCTTCATTCGCTACAGCAACAAAATTTTGGCGCATTGTAATTACCTGCTCTTACACAAATCGACGTCAAGATCATTCTTACGAACTTTTACAACTTCGAAACACCCTGCGCTGGCTGCCTGCGTAAAGTACGAAAATTTATTACAGAATGTTTTTACAGGCTTTCGAAGTTCCTTAATCTAAAATCGATAGAAACGACGCCGAACAAACTTGTGAATAGTACATTAAGTTTGGAGTCGAAGAAAGTAGGACCTTTCGTTCAACACCTGGGTAAAAGATACGCTCCGTTGATAAAGCCACTAGTTCAAGCTATCGCGGCGCAATGAGATAAATTCACTTCCTAACACGATACGCTTGCTGTTTGCGATTGTGGGGAAATTGAATTATGTTGTAAACAATGACAATTCTGAAAATAGATAGACAAATATGTAATGATTTCACATGCTTATGCTTATATTACACATGCATTAACCCAGTAAAGTAATCCGTAAGAATAGTTTTATTTCAATGTATGATATTCCCGTAAACATAACAAGCTATTAAAGAAGTATTTTTAATTACCTTTATTTCAATGAGAAATATAGGTAATTATTAATTTTACCTTTTTTTTAATGGATAATATATACACCCAACAGTCATATAATAATATAAGCCCTGTATTAAACATTGTCCCACTCCTGGGCACGGGCCTCCTCTACTAATGAGAGAGGTTAGGCCTTCTAGGCAACAGTCATATACATAGTCAAATATATGTCTGTCACACAAACATTGGTGCCTATGCGGGAATCGAACGCGCGGCCTCTCGTTCCATACTCGCCCACTGCGCTACGGATGCTGTTAGTTTAAAAATATATTGAGAAAGATATATTTTTATAAATATATTGAGATCTTGTAGTAAATCAATAGGAAAAATAAATTTTTCTATCAATGTAGTGAAACTTGAAACTTAGATCAAGACTGATTATTTTTTTTGGATTCTGTTATGTCTCAAGCTGTTATTTAAAGTAATTCAAAAAAATGTATTATGAAAATCACACAGCAATTGATTATTTTTTAATGCCAATTAATAAGTGTTTAAATAAAATTTTCCTCTCATATGACAAACATCAAAAAGGAAATCGTTTTATACTGCATTTGACATTATTTATCTGTGACTACTGCTTTGGTAGACAGACAGTCTCTAGCGTATATAGACGTTAGGGAAACCTAATCAAACAGCATATGGAATCTATTTCGTCCGATGTCCGAATGCGACCGGCGAGCGCAATCGCATAAAACGCATCTGGTCCCACCTTTACCGTATTTTGTCTAGCATTTCTCGTTGTAGGTAAAGGATGAAATCTGGGACAGGTTATATTTATTATTGTTTTTATGTCAACTGGATTTAAGACTGAAAATACTCATAATATATCCGAGAGATATACATACATATTATTTATAGATAGAAAGACTATTTCGTAATTTTTATTATTCATAACTTTTGATCGAGTGCACCGATTTTAATAAAATAAAAACTAAATGTTACCTTTTGTAAAAACTCAGGACTTTAGACGTGATGCCTTGACAGATAGACAATAATAAAAAAAAATGTTTTGGGTTCTATATCGATATTATAACGTAACACACAACCAAAATTTAGCAAAATATTAAATGTACAGACAAAGTGCCCCTGCAGTTTTATTATAGTATAGATAGATAAATGGCTATAGACGAATTCTCCATACATCAGTGGGTATGCATTTACTACAGATGATGAATATATTAATCCTTTTCTATTGTCATATCTAATAGATGAGGTCTTATATTTATATTTTTTCACATAAAATATATTAAAACGAGATACAATTTATATTTTAATCTAAACAAACGAGGATAGATTTCTTTATCTGACTAAGCACAAAGAGTAAAACGACACGCTACGTTGCATTTCGCCTCTTTCACTGAAGTCGAAATAATACATACAATAATGTTTGGATGTTATAATAGAGGTTCCTGTATAATATAATAATTGAACCAAAATTGTATATAAGAACTAGTCTCTGTTTTATAAACAATTCAATTTGTTAAATAATGATTATTATCCGACAAATCAAATCAAAATATATTTATTAATGTAGTCTTTTACAAGCACTTGTGATGACATATTCTATAAACTACCTATAATTTGTAATAATTTTCATAATAATAATATATAATAATACTAGCCCTGTATTAAACATTGTCCCACTGCTGGGCACGGGTCTCCTCTACCAATGAGAGGGGTTAGGCCTTAGTCCACCACGCTGGCCTAATGCGGGTTGGTAGACTTCACATACCTTCGAAATTCTTGTGAGAATACTCAGGTATGCAGGTTTCCTCATGATGTTTTCCTTCACCGTTAAAGCAAGCGAATACACACGTAACTTTAGAAAATTTTCATAAATCAAATCAAAATCATTTTTGATTGTGAATCAATCATAAATAAGGCTAAAAAGTAAAAAAAAACATACGGTAAATATAATTAATGATTTCCCAATCGGTAGCTAAAAGAATGACGTTTAAAAGCTTTGATAAAAATACAAGACACGAGATAGAAGAAAAACATCTGAAAAAGGGAAGAATTTTACATATTGTGCACCATCCGTGGTAGGGAAGACAGTTGTGTGTATTATGAGTTCGAATATGAACATACCCGTGGGCAACAAAATAAATGGTAAACTGGGAGTCGTAACAAAGAAAAAAAACAGCAAGTGTGTTATGCGGGTGCCTACTGTGTTGTAAAGTAGCGATACCGTAGTGGGGAAATGTCGGGAAATGTAATATGAGGCCAACATACGCACAGATATTATGTTTGAAAAATGTTGTGTAACATTTGTGATTCTGCTTCGGGAAGTGGATAATATCCGTACAAGATTATGCCAGATTAACCATGCTTGGCAATTTTGGTTGTGGTTTATTTTTGTGATTTTTACTTTCGTATTTGTTGTGCCTCATTTTCTGAGTTCGAAAGCACGTATGATGATTATTTGTTCTCGTTATCTCAAGTACATGGAATGCTAAAGACTTAAGTCATCCTAATATTTGTTACCAAAACTTAGTCTTTATTTATAGATTTACTAGTTAGTAAGTATACGATTATGATAGATTTTTCATGTTTCATATTTGGAGGTAAAAATAATTATCAATTTGAACTTAATTCACTAGTGACTACTATTGAAACAAGAAATCTTCAATACCTGTTCATATTTCAAGGAGATATTGCGTAATGTAAAATAATATGTCGAATTAAGAACATCCTTTACTCAACTAGATTCAAATATGACACAATCCGTCCATAAATAGATACATCCTAGTGAAAAAAATCTACTATTATACTGATAAATACGATTTTATCACCAGCTGTTTTCCGTGGCGTGTCTTCGCATGACAACCTTCAAATAGGTCATGCTTCTTGCCCATGGTGTAGTGTGAAGAAGCAGGCCGGCATGATTGTGTTGAGTAGCGGGCGATATATTGTCTCTCGCTACTCGATACTCTAATTGGACGGCACTGCGCTTACCGTCAGGTGCAGTGTGGTCACTTTGCCGGGATAAAAAAAGGTCAAAAATTATTCCATGTTTTGCTCCTAAGTCTTTTTTACGTAACTTGATCCGCGCTCGGATGTCTGCTCGCATTGTTCGAAATGCTTTTACAGTATTCATACTGTAGCTCGGTAACTTTAGCTCTTAGAAATGCTTTTTATACTATCTACCAGGATAAACATCGAAAACAAAGTTGAAAACCGCATGAAAACTCCAGTGGATCTCGTACTATACGGGTAGCACAATGGTTCGAGAAAGTTGAGTAAAATCGGATTAAGGATCAAATAATTGTGTGTGGATAGTTTAGCTGTGTTCGAAATCTGATCTGTCACGTAGTACTGTTATCCTCTCTGGCAAAGTTCTTAAAGCCAATGGATAAATAAATTCATATGAATATTTAAAGATATGTTCATTCTTCCGTGAAACGAGATGCCGTGGGCTCGATTCCCATTCCCATTCATTCCGTTGGGTGTTATTTGTTTTATTTTATAATATGAGCAATTTAAGACTCGATCTCCAAATGTAATTTATACGTAAAATAATAGTATACTTATATTTACGGATTTCGTTGGTCTCACTTACCGTACGAAACTATAAATCTGTCATCTAACGTTGTTTTTTGTGAGTCGCTCATGCCGTCGATACTAATTTAGCTTAGCCGGCTCATTTATGCTGTATATAAAACAGTGTAGCTTGGCTCTACCACTTATGAGAGAGACAAGACAAGTCGATGACAAGTTAATATTCATTAGATTTATTAATTTGTCATATGTAAATATCTAACAAGCTTCGCCCACGAGACAAGATCGTCTTCCACACTTTCATGGCGGCAACTAACATGTCTCGTCTAATGCGTAAAGCAGGCTTTACTCATTCATAAAAATTCTATTAACGCTTAGATACAACATTTTAAATATGGCACCTCGTATGTGCGTCAGTTTAACGGTCCAGCTGCCATGCTACCAAAACCGCTGTATGACATGTGAGATATGAGTGACCCGACATTAATATCAAAATGGATATTGAAACACATATTTTTATACATTTGACCTAATTAATTACTAGTACTTTAGCTAAGAAAAATGTTATGTCCCACTGCTGGCCTCCTCTACCTCATTTACTCTTTTCTGTCCTCAGCTATGTTGCGCCATTGCTACAAGAACGTGAAAGCTCGTCATTCCATCGCATTCTTGGCTTTCTACGTCTCTGCCGACCGTCTTGTGATATCCAAACAGTAGCGATTATCGCGAACCTCTGTCTGTTAATATACAACAGACTTAATATTATTATTTAATTTGAGAGTAGGTATAGCGGTATAGCGAAAGCCTTCGGTAGTCCATTTCAATAGCATGGACTACTGAGACTATGGTCGCAGTTTAAATTATAGCTCCAATTTATATACGTACGCCTCTGATTTTTCGATGTTACTCATTGTATTACCAGGGAGCTTTCCATACCTACGAAGGTAGTATGTGAAATTAAATGAAGTTAAATAAAAACTAATGCATGTCATCAGTAGCGGAGTGATGTATGTATATAATACATACATACATATACACTCACGCCTGGTATACCCGAAGGGGTAGGCAGATGTGTAACCAGTACACCCATTTTTCGCCGAATTTCGGTCCCATAATGTGATAGGGGGCGAGCCTACCGCCATACCGGGCACAGGTTCCAGACTCTGGGCGAATATCACTTTACCCGACCCGGGGATCGAACCCGAGACCTTAGCACAGCAGTCGTAACGCATGCGCAATTACAACTGCGCCACCGAGGCAGTCATGTATATAATATTATTAATATGAAAGAATTAAAATATTCATTTGACGGTATACGTGTTCTGCCAATCCTTTTGTCTGCGTTCCGTTTGCGAGAAATGTTGTAAATAAATGAATAGCAACGAGAAATATGTGTACAGGAATGGGATTTTCTTCAACAGCCGTTCTTTTGTTTTAAAATAATGCTCTGAGTGAGACTAGAATCCGTATAACTTAATCCGAACTCCGAGAGTCTGCACCAGTGCACAAAATGAGAAAACATTTATTTTATAAACAAAAATACATTTTTAGCACCGGTGGATGTGTCGCATTTTTTAAAATTGTCATCTAAATATATTTATGTATGTACTTACTTTGTGTTTTATTTATACATATAATACATATTATGAGTGAGTGTTGCATTTTAAGCAATTACTGTTTTATTTGTATAGCAACGATTTAACAGTTGGGAAGAACAATAGTAGCTGCAGACTTTATACAACTTAAACGTTCAACATTTTCACAATTTAACTACTTCATATGAAATTGTAAAAACAGCCGCGGGCGAGTAGCCGGCTGTGAAACGAGAGACCGTGGGTTCGATTTCCGCATAGAGACAAATGTTTGTGTGACAGTCAGATATTTGTTTCGGGTCTGGGTGTTGTGGGACCGTAGTCTCTCGTAGTTCTTGATACCCACGATACAGGTTTTACCTAGTGTGAGGTCAGAACTATATGTGTGACTGTTGAGTGTATTTAATATTTATTATTATCATTAAATTAATTAAATAAATAATCAATACACTCAGCAGTCACATATATGTATATCTTCTGACCCCGGACTAAGTTTGTCTGGGGTCCCCATGAGTCTTGTGTCATGGGTATCAGGAATTACGAAAAACTTTCGGCCTCACCACAACCAGGGGCATTATTCTCTATGTCCTTACAAACGCGTTACGTTAACTGCATGTTAATCGCATGTAATGGCATTACAGAATACAATAACGTGTGAATAACACGCAGTTAACGTAACGCGCCTCGTTACGCGTTTGTAAAGACTTAGAGAATAATGCCCCAGATCGGAAACCTACATTTGTGGGTGACATAAGGTTTGGAGATTGATCCCGCGGCCTCTCGTTTCATAGCTGCTACTCGTCTGCTGAGCCATGGAGGCAGTCAACCAGAGGCATATAATTTATTATGAACAACATAAAAGATGACATTTGCATGTAACATTTTCTATTCACGGAAGTAATTATTTAAATTGAGGGTTCAGAATATAAAGATGAAAGATAACCTGGACGCGACAACGACCCAGAAACGATGTCTCTGGGGAAGGACGATTCAGAGAACAGGCTCCAATTAGGAGTGGGAAAAGTTCTGAAGGAAAGATGGTTGAGCGAACGTCACATATGATGTTTAAAACTAAATGTCATACTTTAAGTCCGTTGCCATTAATCAAGAAGAAAATGAAAATTAATAGAGTTTTAACACGCACAATACCTTTTTTATCCAGTCACGGCAAAGTGACCACACTGCACCTGATGGTAAGCGCAGTGCCGTCCAATTAGAGTATCGAGTAGCGAGAGACAATCTATCCCCCGCTGCTCAACATAATCATGCCGGCCTGCTTCTTCACATTACGCCATGGGCAAGAAGGTGAAGAAGCGATCGAGGGTCTAATGTCAGAGTACTCAGAAGGCCGCAATACCTGTTGACAATGCACTTATTATTTTGTGCCAGTTCTCGTTTAGGCAGCAATCGTTGCAAACGTTTAATGCAAATAAATGTTCAAAACAAATATAGATTTATTTGTTCCCAACGCGTGTTTTGTTTGTTGTTATTTGCACTTGTCCATCAAACCGACGCATGCGAAATTTTATCAGGAAAGGAAAATGTTTATCGGGAACATTCCAAATTTTGACAACTGACTCTTAGTGTAATATACGATTGACAGTTATATCACGGTAGGCAGCGGCTTTGCTGTGCCCTTGCATTGCAGAAGTCTATGGGCGGAGGTGACTACTTACGATCAGATGGCCAGTCTGACCGTCTGCCTATCAAGGCACTAAAATATCACTGCATATCGGTGGCTACATATAATATAAATTATACTATTCGTAGGGCCTTAATATAGAACGGAGACTTTAAACTAGGTTTAAATCAACAAGTTACTATCGGTTGCCATAACAACCATCTGAACAAACCCGCTTTATGTTAGTGTACGTATTCTAATAAGACTCCTTGTGTTTGAATTTAGTTCCCTATATTCGTTACTAGTTTTTTCCGGCAACCTCGTCCGCTTTGAATGAGTATCTGAATAGCCCCAATTTCACCCCTAAAAGATTTAAAACCGAAGTACAACTGAAACCAGAAAGATTACTTATTTAAAGATTAATAGATCTTAAAAACAAATAAATAAGAAAAACTGCTTTACATACTTACAATTTTCTTAAAACAAAAAAAGAAATTTCGCTGTTATTGTCTACTATTTTGCCTTAGCTTTATTCTAGTGAAGCACGCACCACTTTTTAATAATACAAACAAATTATAGCGTATCATAACACGTGTCGTCGTGTACACCAGTAGCTCAATTATTAGTTTTTCTAACGTATATTACGTACGTACGTATATTCGCTAGCGACAACGTAAAGTATTACTGACAAGATTACAGCTCCTCTAGAGTTCCAAAAAAAAAATTCAATATTAATATTAATTAAATTAAGTGGCGCAGTTGTAATTGCGCATGCGTTACGACTGCTGTGCTGAGGTCTCGGGTTCGATCCTCGGGTCGGGTAAAGTGTTTTTGGGTTTTTCTATTTAGAAATACTAAGTATCAGCCCGGAGTCTGGAATTGTGCCCGGTATGGCGATATGCTTGCTATACATCTATCTATCCTACCCTATCACATTATGGGACCGTAATAAAAATGGCGAAAAGTGGGTGTACGGTTACACCTGTGCCAACCCTTTCGGGGATTACAGGCGTGGTGTATATGTATGTATTTCATTAAATGTTACTATATAAATAAATAACACTCAACAGTCACATAGCCCCGATTCTACACTAAGAAACGAATCTTGTGTCGTGGGTATCAGGGACTACGAGAGACTTCCGGTCTCACAACACCCAGACCCGAAACAAATACCTACCTGTCACACAAACATTTGTCCAGGTGTGGAAACCGAACCCAGGGCCCCTCGTTTCACAGCCGGCTACTCGCCTACTGCGCCACGGAGACTGTCAAACTATGAGATCGAAATATTCCATACATAAAAAAACAACGCTGCAACGCTAGCAACTTTGTTTACCTATCGTAATTTTTTATCATGGTTGAGCTACCGAGGACATTGATGAAACGCGACCTTCACAGTACCGATGTCTCTGTAATTGCCTCTCGGGACTTATCTATTGACATTCCTTACTGGGGCTGTAGCGACACATCTGTTTGCTAGATTTTTACCAGTTTTCTGTATAAATATAAACGTTTTTAATTAAATACCAGAGTAAGGAAAAAGTGACAGCGGACCTCCAGCTGTATAATATACGTGTAATAAGATAGACCTTTTTATTTATCTCGCTTTATGGTATCCAGTAAATAGGGTCAACTATTTATGTACGTACTAAGGTTTTCTTTTTAGCGCTGTTTACGGTGGAAAAATTACCTTCTCATTCATAAACTTAGGAATATAGTAATTTAAATAAAAATAACTTATATATGCTTTAGATTAGCAGCGATAGCCTAGTTGGTTGCGGTACGGACTGTCATGACGAAAGTCGTATGTTCGAAACCCAAATGGCATACACCTCTGACTTTTCTAAAGTTACGTATGTATTTAAATGTTAATTATCGCTTGCTTTAACGGTGAAGGAAAACATCGTGAGGAAACCTGCATACCTGAAAATTCTCATAGGAATTTCGAAGGTATATATGAAGACTACCAATCCGCATTAGGCCTGCCTGGTAGACTAAGGCCTAACCCCTCTCATTCGCAGAGGAAGCCCGTGCCCAGCGGTGGGACAATGTTTAATACAGGGCTAGTATTATTAATATATGCTTTAACAACGTTTAACCATTGTGGTATATGTATGTAGTTTCAGGAATTAACATAGTCTAAAATTTAATTAAAGATTTTGTAAATCGTAGCTTAGCTAGCTTAATAATAATACCGATTTGAGTTGCAGGACTCAAATACTAACTTATACTACTACTATAACTTATGTTTAAATTTTTAATTGGAAATAACCAGAATTTGTTATTAGGCGCAGACCTCGTTAAGGGACGAAAATAAGGCTTTTGCGTACACCAGTTACGCTAATGCCCTAAAAATATATGAAATTCTGATTGTTTTTAGTTTTTCTTAGAAAAGAAGGTTATGTTTATCGGGTTTATAAATGTTTGTGTTTACTCCGAAATTTCTTGCCCGTATTTTTGTGGCGACGAAATTCACGGAATATAAATAACTAGCTGTTGCTCGCGGCTCCGCCTGCGTGGCGATTATATTCGGGAGCAGAAGTATACAATCCAAGGAGTTGTCTTCTGCACTGAGGCACCTGTAGCGATTGTCCAGCCTCTCAGGTGTTGTGCCTGAATCTTGAGATTGCATCTAAAGAATACCCCATAAGTTTAACCTCACTTTGCCCCTTTTAGGGATGATTTTTCAAAAACGTTGAAACACGTATTTCTTTATTTCCTACCGAAAGCCTATATATGAATTTACAGATCCCTAAGTCGAGGAATTATGGATTTGCCATACAAAATTTTAACTCCTATTTGACCCCTTTCAAGGTTGTTTTTTGAGAAAAAAGATAGCCTATGTCCTTCTCCAGGATATTATCTATTCCCTTACCAAATTTCATTACAATCCGTTCAGCCGTTTAGTCGTGAAGAGGTAACAAACAAACAAACAGAGTTACTTTCGCATTTATAGTATTAGTATGGATTATGGTTGTATCATGTCACTTGATGGATTCAATAACTTCGAATTTTAAATTTATTTACTTGGTGATTCAGGCTATTTGCCGGATGATTCGTCTTAGTCGAGATATTGACTTCAGACGGCGTTTCGTTTAGAAAACCGTATGACAGAAGCTAGCGGCAATAATAACCTAAAAATGTATTAATATTAAATAAATAAAAATTGCAGAGTAAAAGCGTGTAATTTACGGTTTTTTATTTACTTTCTTATTTATTAAAAAATAATGAATTTATAAAAGTATTTTTATTGACATGTACTGTGGCAAGAGATATGATGACTGTTAAAGAATACCACACATCCAGATTTAAACAATACCTATTTTTTGTTTTATCTGACCTATTGCGTCAATGTCCCTTGCTATTTTAACATGTTAATTAAACAAATAATGTTCTCAATTCAACATGTATTTACTGCCTGAGTAACACGTTAACCAGCAAAACGTGCACTGCTTTTTCTTGTCGATAGAGTTTGCTACAAGTATGAACTTATACAAATTTAGCTAATATTCATTGATGGAGTAAGAGGGAAAAATGGAACCGCCTAAAGACAAATATGCACACTGGTAGCCCGGATTATAATTTTTTGTTGAAATGACTTGCTGGGCGATATTTTTTCTCTTTCCTTTCTTTACAAATCCGTACCAGGCTTCCGAAATTTTAATGAAAGGGAAACCCGGGAGTAACTAATATGTACACTATACGCATAAAATATTGATATAAATAATTTTGTACACAACTATTAGTTGAGTCAAATACATTTCATTTATTTCGTAACCGCTAATGAATAGGATACGTGTAAACCGCGAAACCATTCAATAGTGTAAAATTTCATCAATAACACTATTTCACTCTGAAAGGGGAAGAATAGATGAAACACAATTACTTGAGCAGAGCCCGACACAAGCGTCCTATTTCCTTCTCGCCTACTACAGTAATGGGTTTGGTGCTACCCTCTCCCACTAGTGGTGTTTCTCCTCCCCCCTTCCCGGGCCCCGTCAGCTCGACCCCCTCCCCCCACCATTCAGTCTCCAACGCTGTCGGTGCTACCGACAATGACCTCGTATTTTAGACGGAATTGCTCAAACACCGAACAGAGAAGACGTAGAATGGTGGTTCTTAATTCAAACAGGACTAAATTGTTTACAGACATGTATAATCAAATGATATTGAGCCGAAGGAGAACGCCGAAATTTTATGCGTTTTCTAAGTTATTTTATCTGTAGAACTTGAAATATTGATCAATAAGCTTGGCGTTATGCCTTAGGTTTTTATGTCTCTAAAGGAAAAAAGGAACAGATTCTCAATTCCCCGCATAGACTTTTTGTAATTTATAAATATTCATATTTTAATAATTGATAATATAAATTAAAATTCCGCTCTTAATAGAGCTCGGGTTTAAAAACTAAAACTTCGGCAATCGTGCACCAAATTTGAAAATCATTTCCCTAAAAGTTGTAAAATAAAAACTAAAACAATAAAATAAATTTTGAGTCGTTACAATTACAGTTTTAATCATGAAATATTGTCATTCAATATAATATATATCTAAAAATAGGCCGGAAGTCTCCACGGGTTTATTTTAATCCCACTGTACGAGTGTTTGCGCACTAAACACTGAATAAAAGTTGCTAAGAAAAACTTCAATCGTGACGTAATCGAGGATTTAATAACTTGAGACACATTTTTGCTCATACTTTCTTAAGTATAAGAAAAGCATAGTAAATGTTTTAACGCAAGTATTTTTCGAAACAAAATTTGTTAGAGTAATTTTTGCTGTAATTATCTGCAGCGTTTAGACTTCGTAGGCAAGGAGGTTGGAGTCAAAGAGTTGTTGTTCGTTATGTTACACAGATTAAGCCTGGCTGAATAGAACTTAAAGTAGTTTCGGTCTTTTCAAGAGGACGCCCGCTGTAATATACTGTTATAGACAGCAATATATTGCTACGTTTGTTCACTCACGACAAGTAATACATTATTAATCACATACATAATGTGTAAAGATGAATTTTTATAATATAAGTAATAGTCACTTTTAGATCAGCATCGCTTGATAAATGAGTAAGTTGATGAGTGATCTCCACTGCCCATGGACGTCTAACACTAGAAAATTCATGGTTAGCAATCTTATAGCACAGGAATACGCATTGAGAAGGGGGAAGAGCCATTTTTACCTGTGGTATTGGCCTTCAGCCGCTTCATATGCTAAAGACAAAAGTACTACAAGGGTTTTTAGACTCTCGCGATTTGAATACATATTATAAAATATGGAACGGGTCGTAATCGCGCAATACTTTAATGGTATAAATACCACAATTATTTCCCGACGTTTTGACCGAGTTGCATCAGCCGTGGTCACGGGCTGACAGCCCGTGGTATAATTGTGGTATTTATACCATTAAAGTATTACGCGATTAAGACCCGTTCCTAATTTTATAATATCTACTACAAGGGGATCAAATATTATGGTACTTATTTATATGATTTGCAGGCCGGCATGATTGAGTCGAGTAGCAAAGGCTGGTTGTCTCTCGATAATTGATATTCCACCTGGACGCTACGCTTTCTATAAGTAACGTGCAGTGCCACGTTGCCGTGTCAGTATACAAAAAGAAGAAAAAAGCGTTTCTTTAACGCGCCAAACTTTGACGAAGCCCAAGTTAATGACTTACGGTCTTATTCATAATGAGTTATTGGAGCTTTATAAGGCCGTTAATAGGAGCTTGTTAAAAAATTCATAATGGCTCAATAGAGATCAACATTTTGTAACAAGCTCCTATCAACGGCCTTATATAGCTCCGATAACTCATTATGAATAAGACCGTTAGTCATTAGGCCACACTTAGCCATAATAATGTGTTATACTAACAAGAAATGGTTACCTAAATACTTTGAATATATATTAGAATTATTAAAATATAACTAAGATTGCATTTGTTCATAAACAAAAGCAATCTTTATAATTATATCTGACTATTAAAACTCGTAGAGTGTCTGTAGTAAGATATGACTTAGTAACTTTAGACCAGACTGGCATAAAGTATTATGGTTACATCGGTCTTGGATTTAGCGTTAATCACAAAAATAATAAAAAGCTAAGGTTTTTCCCACCCTATATTCAGCATTTTGATCTTAACAAAGAAGCATTATTTGAGAACACTTAAATTATAGAACTATTATGATAGTTATTCTTCGCCGTTTAAAACCGATAATTAAACAAATACACAGTTAAATTTAAAAAGTCAGAGGTGTATGCCAGTTGGTCTGGGTTCTACCCGCGACTTTCGTCTCGGCACTCTGTATGTACCTCTTGATTTAAAAAAAAGATATTGTTTGAATTATTAATGCACTTAATTTTTAGTCATACATTTTATTCAATTCCTGCTTATGATAAATTGATAATAAATTAATGGGCGTTATTATAAAATGACACTTTAGCAACAAAATAAATAACAAAGAGTAATAAAAAATTGTACGTGGTTGTTATATTTAGATGCTTGAATCAGAAATGCAAATGTGTATGTAATTTATTCATAACATTTACAAAGAACTATACGCTTTTGGGCGTAAAAGTTGATATGGTTTTCCTATTTAGAAATTCTCAGCAGGTATCAGCCCACAGTATGGAATTGAGACCGGTATGGCGATAGAGGCTCGCCCCTTTCAGATTATGAGACCGTATTAAAATTTGGCGAAAAGTGAGTGTACTGGTTACATCTCTGCCTACCACTTCGGGGATTACAGACGTCAGTGTAGTATACGTATGTATTGAATAAAAAACTTAGTGAATTACTTTTATAATATCAAAAAAAATATATAATAAAAGCCGCGCGATACCATGTCGAGACGTCGAGTTGGTAGTTTTTGTTTGAGCAGGCATATCTTTAGTGTGTAGTGTGAGGATATAGCATCCTGTCATACACCGTTGGCTTTATACAAAAATAATTATAATTTTTATGAGATCGTACCCAGTCTTAACTTATATCGATATATTGAATTCGGATGCTTAATTATTTACTGTGTTTGAGTATGCCCGACTTTGTATGGAATCTGTAGTTTTATCTTCACGATGGCTTGTGCTACCGGTACTTTTGAAGTGACAATAAAACAGTTAGATCATCTCTTGTAGTTTTTTAGTGCCTCGATAGGCAGACAAGAAGACGGGCCAACTGATGGTAAGTAGTCACCGCCGCCCATAGACTTCTGAGGGCCAGGGCACAGCAAAGCCGCTGCCTACCGTTTAAAAAATTGCACAAATGCTTTTCTAAAAGCATTCAGTTGCAAAACAAAAACACAAACCAGTCAAAAGTAACAAGCTGCGGTTGTGATGTTGAAGTTAAGGGAGACGACGGTTGACTGCCGCACAATGTCGAACTCACCACAAAAGTACCTAGTTACCGTTATTTATGTCGGTTCAAGATGGGTTTCGTGTATTGTAAATTGTGAGAATTATAAAAAGAACTGCGGGAGAGTTTCTTGCCAGCTCTCCAAAAACTTCCGAAGTGGTAAATAGTTTTAGAAGGAATAAACAACAGAGTGTTATTTGGTGCTATAATTTGTTTTACTAACACCTATATCGTTACAGACGTGCATGTTGAATTGAAACTTGGAGTTAATTTAATTTTGTATGAAAATAAGGCATTAAAATATGATTTCAATACACACATCAGTAACACAAACAAGTTATTATTTTGTACTACATAAAACCTACATAACATATGTCACAAGTCACGACGAATAGTAGAATAAATTTAGATATAGTACTTGCAAAGTCATTTACAATAAACAGCTCATTTCAAACGCTTTTAAAGTAATAAAAAAGTTAAAAAGCAAGGGTGAAGAGGTATTTACTGTTCAGTGCTAGTGACCAAAGTGATGTCACGTAACTATAATTTCACGAGGCCTCACCCAATTTAAATGGTGGATGAAGAGGCTTTTGACGCTCGGCTTGTTTGTGACAGTACCGCGCCATTTTACAAATTTAAAGGGCCCTGATACGACGTGAAATTTCAAAAGGTTGGGGCAGCCTGAAGCGAATCATCAGATTACCGTGTTCGTTTTCGATTTTTTTTTTTTAGTTCATGGCTAGTGTTTTATCGCCTCATGGGATTAATGGCAGTATCTTTAAGTGAAATCGGTTAGGTACTTAGTTCGATCATCAAGTCAAATTATTGTTTAATATGATAAAAATTATAAAATATGAGTTCCGGTCACTTACTAATGATTGACAGCGTGGCCAAAATATGTTAAAAGGCTTTATATGCTAAAAAGCTTCTCGAGGCCGGACATGTATTTGATGTGGAAGAGAAAATAAATGTAGGAAATGAGGTTGTGATAACTGCCAAAATTGTCGCACAGACAAAAATTTCCAATGCTTACGACGTGAGTATAATGGCAAAATATTTTCTGAATCACGTTTTTATTTATGTATCATGTTTTAAAAGTGTATAGTTAATTATATTTATGCCCTCCAATTATTACGGATTATTTCGGATTGCTATGCTGAGGTCTCGGGTTCGATCCCCGGGTCGGGTAAAGTGATGTTGCGTTTTTCTATCTAGAAATTCCCAGTATTAGCCCGGAGTCTGGAATTGTGCCCGGAATGGCGATAGGCTCGCCCCCTATCACATCATGGGACCGAAATTTGGCGAAAAGTGGGTGTACTAATTACATCTCTGCCTACCCCTTCGGGGATTACAGCCGGGAGTGTATGTGTATGATTATTTTCTTCACCTGGTAAAATTGTGGGATCGTATGACGGATGTAAAGGATTTTCTGATTTTTTTGTTGCCAATAAAGTGAGCACTACCTATTGTTGTATTCCTAGAAGGAAGTCAACCATTCCGATCTTTGCTGAAAACAGATTCAATGGTTAAGCTTACATACAAATACTATTGTTAGAGTTATTTATTATATATACTCAGCCTGTTGCCGATTTATTATATATTAAACAATTAACTACAAAACTTAGTCATTTACAATAATCATATTATTGGTAATTTCTAAACGCTTTTGAACTATGTGCGTATGTTTTCTTACTGCGTTTATCCATATTTGACGTTCAGTACATAACATTGGCATGTGAGTACTATTCGTTGGATTTTTTTACGCCAATTGAGTAATGTTTTTTTTTTGGATGTGTTGATTGATACACCTAGAAATGCAACATTTTTCCCTCGTAAAATTATTCGAAAGTCGTAGGTTCGAAACCCAAGTGGCATACACCTCTGACTTTTTTAAAGTTATGTGTGTATTAAAATGTTAATTATCGCTTGCTTTAACGGTGAAGGTAAACATCGTGAGGAAACCTGCATATCTGAGAATTTTTCGAAGGTATGAGAAGTCTGCCAACCCGCATTAGGCCAGCGTGGTGGACTACGGCCTAACCCCTCTCATTAGTAGGGGAGGCCCGTGCCCAGCAGTGGGACAATGTTTAATACAGGGCTTGTATTATTATTATATTTATGTTCCTTCTTACCAACGGGAGTGCGAGAAAGATGAAAAAGAAACAGTAATAATATACTATATAAACTAGTTTCTTTGTAAATATATTAACGTTTAGAACAATGGCAGTTTACCGGGTTAAGTTATTAAATGGAAGTTTCAATGAATATTTCTATTGAAGTGGTTTAATACAGAGCTTGTGGCCAATTAGAATGGTCCATTTTTTACTGATTACCATTTGCATAAGCCACGGACCGGGAGATGCTAAATTAGTTTTTCGCTCCAGATACTTATGTTACTGGAAACGGCTACATTTTAAATGTTGCTTTAGTAAACTTTATTTTGATTTAACTATTACTACTAGTAAGAGTTTAATGAAAATGAAGTTTATATTTGAAGGTATATTTCTTGTTTTTATTTTGCAGTTAATGGAATAACAAATTAGGTATATAAAATGCAAATTAAATAGATAATTAATGTTTACATAAGGAAATATAAATTGTCTGATGAAAAATATAAAATAATGAACTAAGAAATAATGTATGCATAGATAGTTTCATCATTTTACAGAAACACATAACGATGTGTTTCTGTAAAATGACTGTGTGCATGTCAATGGATATAGAACGATGGGTTAAGGCTGTACATTGCGTGAATTACCTTGACAATCTGATCGCAGAAAATACGGCCGCAGGCGGAACATTTTAGTAGACCATTCTTGGGATGTCACTTATTGTAGAATAAGACACAAATAGAAAGAATTTTGAAGAATTTCAATTAAGATATTGTACTAGTAAGTTTTAAAATAAAACTAACTTTACGGATTTTATCGCGGTTTAGACTAGATGCCCCGTGACCATAATATCTGTAAATCCTTCGAAACGTCGGGTTATAACAGTTAAATAAACGGCGATAAAATCTGTAAATTTAGATTTATTTTAATGTGTAATATTCGCGTAAATATAAGAAACCATTAGCTAGTAAGTGTTTATATAATTTTCTTTTTAATAAAGACACTAGAAATTCTTATGAGAGTTTCATAATGAAGGCCTATTAAACATATATTTTTTATATAGCAATTGGATCAGCTGAATGCTCAAGAGTTTCTCGGAACTCGATGTAGTATTTAAGATCTGCGAAATTACCACCATACAAATTAAAATTCCACATTCCTGACTTACGCGCACATAGCATGTGCACCAATGAACCAATCTACCTATGATATTCAAACCATCTCAGTCTTTTAAACACGTTAAAGGCGACCACGAACGTCAAAAGTAAACTAGTTCCGCCAGTGCCACTCGAAATCCCGGCACAGTAGTAACAAGAACTAAAACTGAAAACAAAGGTAAAGTTGTTTATGTGCAGTCGGACGTAAAATATTCGTTTTGCATCACTTCCAGTAACTTAATGCTGCATTGTGGTTCTGGCGTTTGCTTTTATTACGTGCCGACGTTAACGAGATCTCGCCCCGGATATTATAATTAGGCATAATAATAAGTTCAGTTCTTCCCGCGATTTTGTAATGAATAATGGATAAAGAATTTATTTATTCGTTTAGTGTTCTTCAAATGAAGCTGGTTTCGAGAAAATTGCGTAGCGCATGAATAAGAATGCAAGATGCTGAATTTAAATAGTTTGTAAAAATGTTTATAAAAAAAGCGGTGTATTTTCAAAAATTAGCTCACTGCCGGGCGCGCGTCTCTTCTATTAATGAGAGGGGCTAGGCCTTAGGCCACCACGCTGGCCTAATGCGTGTTGTTAGAAGTACCTTTCAAATAGTCTTATGGAGAATTCTTAGGTATGCAGGTTTTCCTTCACCGTTAAAGTTAGCGCTTGTTTATAATACACACGTCAAAATAAACAAATCTCTTCCACTAGCTTATTCTACTTTCTACTAATATTATAAATGTGGAAGTTTGTATGTTTGGATGAATGGATTTTAATGAAATTTGGCACACACATAGTTTATTGTTTATTATTAATGCAGCATTAACAAATAGGATGTTTTATCTCGAATCGGGCTCTTTTGGATGGTTGTGTTTCAAAGTACACCTTAAAATATTTTCTAGCGATGTAATCATACTTATGATAAACGTACTTAATCACGCATGCGAAGCTGCGGGCAACAGCTTGTAATATATATATTCTAAGTGTTGACTTATTTAGTATGTTGCTCGCGGCTCCGCCCGCGTGGAGGTCATGTTTGAGACAAAAAGTATACACTACAAAATACCAATTTTCATGCATTTAACTTCAAAAATGAAGGATTTTCATACAAACTTTCTTACCCTATTTAACCCCCTTAGGAGTGGAATTTCCAAAAACTCTGAAATATGTGTTTTTAATTGTAAGGCCAAATACCAAATTTCATGCGTTTAACTGCAAAAATGACAGATTTTCATACAAACTTTCTTCCCCTATTTTACCCTCTTCGGGGTGGAGTTTCCAAAAATCCTGAAATATATATTTTTTATTTTTGACTAAAAGGCCAAATACAAATTTTCATAAACTTGACTTCAAAACTGACTCGGTGGCGCAGTCGTAATTGCGCATGCGTTACGACCGCTGCTGTGCTGAGGTCTCGGGTTCGATCCCCGGGTCGGGTAAAGTGATATTGGGTTTTTCTATCTAGAAATTCTCAGTATTAGCCCGGAGTCTGGAATCTGTGCCCGGTATGGCGATAGGCTCGCCCCCTATCACATTATGGGACTGAAATTCGGCGAAAAGTGGGTGTACTGGTTACACCTCTGCCTACCCCTTCGGGGATTACAGGCGTGAGTGTATGTATATGTATATATGTATGTTGACTTCAAAAATGACGGATGTTCATACAAACTATCATCCCCTATTTTACCCCCTTAGGGGTGGTATTTCCAAAAACCCTTCCTTAGTGGATGCCTACGTCATAAAAGGTACCTACTGTCAAAATTTCAAGTCTCTAACCCCAGCCGTTTTGGCTGTGCGTTGATCGATCAGTCAGTCAGTCAGTCAGTTTCTTCTTTTATATATACAGATGTTAATCAGTATTTACTCTTAATTTACAAATAGTCATTATTTACTCAAGAGTTAAACGGTTAACGGTAAGAGTTTAACGGTAGGCAGCGGCTCTGCTGTGCTGTGTGGCATTGCAGAAGTCTATGGGCGGCGGTGACTACTTACCATCAGATGGCCCGTCTGCTCGTGTGCCTATCCAGTAAATAAAAAAAAAAGTTCTTCTCTCTTTTGGCCATGTAATTTTCCAGACTGTATGAAGCGAGAAATGGATACCCACATACATAATATCAATTAAAAATAATAGTAGTCTACAAAATATTAATATTTAACAGAATATAATAGGCGTCGGAATAACGGCTACTGTCCGCATCTGTGTCATTTATAATTGTAATCGTATAATTGAAAGGAAGTAGCCGCTCTAAAAATGGGCCGAGGTAATTATACTATAAAAAATGACTACAATTGACAAGCATACCATTAATGAAATAATTAATGTTAATTATTAACAGCACTTTCATCAGCTTTATAGATTGAACATGTTAGGCACCTATAACATTAAAGGCGTTTCTTAACGACTTGTACAGTAAAGTCTATAAAATTTCTGTCTTCTTCTCATTGCTGATCTTTATTGTGTTTGATGTTTGGTTTCGTTTTAGAACCGCTCCAAATTATCGCATATATGTTGCTGATCGTTAGATTATAATACATAGTGGCATAACAAAACCTCATTAACCGACTTCAAAAAAGGAGGAGGTCAACAATTCGTCGGAATATTTTTTTTTATGTATGTTACCCGATTACTCGAAGACGCCTGGACCGATTCGAGAAATTCTTTTTTTGTTTAAAAGGGTATACCCCAGGTGGTCCCATTGGCACCAAATCAGGATCTGATGATGGGTTCTCAGAAAAATCAAGGGCAACCCTCAAATTTTAAAGGGACGCATGATTTGTTTTCTATTGAAGTCGGTGTACTTTTTATGAATAAAAAACTTTTACTTATTTTATTATACCCTCGACGAGGACTTTGCTTATTCCACTATAATGCAAGCGGTTTTCTTATAGTAGTCTTTCAAAGAACACAATAATGGTAAGTAGACCGCGAAATGTTATTTTCGCCGGGAATCTTCTCAATAAATAAACACGCTACAAAAACGCCATTAACACATGAATGAAGTATATAAGCAAATAGGCGTTCCAACCAGGAATGTTTAAAAGAGCCTACTTCTCGCTGTCAGTGTTAATGTCCTCGCCCAATATATAGTGGTAGTTAACCGCACATGTTGTATGGATAATGTATTCACAAAAGTGAATGACCCGCACTCTCATGAAGTTTTATTTTATCACCTAGGAAACTTTTACAACTACCCGATACACCATATAATTAATTGTTTTTAATACATTGCTTAAAACATTAAATGCTCGCTACAAATAGCCCACTTTTGTTATAGGCTCAATTTACTAACAGCTTGTTTTCAACTTTTCCCGTAACTTCGTGATAATTTTATGAGTGTTACACACGAAACTTCAAGTGGTTAATTCCACCATGGCTCATTGTAAATTGTTTAATGAGGCACATAATATTTTAACGAAAGACTTGGCCTAAATTATTTATTTTTATATATTAGTATAAAACTATCATAAGGCCTAGATTCAGGACGGTTGTTTGGAAACATTTCACAAATATTTATTCTTGCCGCATGGTTTTTAGGTCAAGTGTCAAGAGTCAAGGGGCATAAACATAATTTCAATGGCTATTAAAGCTAACAAGAGTAATTGTTTCTAATAGAAAGTATTTTTTAAATAAGCTTATTTTATTTTTAAGAGTATGTTCAGCGTTTTAAATTGACATAATAGTTGTGAATGTATGAAATGGATATTTGAGGGGTAGGCAAAAGTGCTATCTGTACACCCAGGTTTCGACAAACTTATAACCGTCCCATAACGTGATAGAGGGCGAGCCTATCGCCATACCGGGCGCAATTCTAGACTCGGTCACTTTTACTTGATCCAGGGATCCGAGTCCTTAGTACCAATTGTGCCACCGAGGTACATCACAACAATGACTATGTAGTGTGTTATGTGTATCTTTCTCGCATTGGTGAGAGTATAAGTATCCTACTATCCTACTAATATTATGAATGTGAATGTTTGGTTCGATGGATGTTTGTTACTGAATCACGCTACAACGGCTGGACAGATATGGTTGAAATTTGGTACAGAGATAGATTATAGTCTGGAATAGCACATAGGCTTTTTATCCCGGAAAAATCTACAGTTCCCGTGGGATCGTTTAGTTTTTCACAGAGCAAGGGATTGACATAAGTTTTTGCATAGTGGCAGTTCAGGGATCAGAAAATTACATAGGCTATTTTTATCCCGGGAAATGCACGCTTCCTATGGGATAGCAAAATATAGAAAGGTGGAATAGCTTAAAATACCTCCATGGATTGTATACCTTTTCTTCCAAAAATAACTTTTGCTCATTGATTGTTAGTTTAAGCTAATTAATTAACTTGTTGTATAGCGTCACTTACTAGTTTATGCCTTGTGTTTACATGTATATCAATCTTAAACAGTTTTCTTGTTCTATAATTGTGTATGGAACTTAAGTGTAATACTTCTAGTATTGTTATTAATTTTAAATGAATATTATATGTTATGATGAAAATACAAAAGACCTACGGCTGAGTTTCTTAGTACTTCTTCTCAGACCAGTGGGCATTTCCGAAGCACCGGTAGATAAACTTAAACCTGACATGTAAAAAGTGCCCCTAGTGGCCTAATTTACAAAATAAATGATTTGATTTGATTTTGATCCGAGTCTTGTGTCATGGGTATCAGGAACTATGAGAAATATTTGTAGATCGCACAAACATTTGTCTCAGTTTAGGAATCGAACCCACGGTATCTCGTTTCACAGCGGCCAACCCACTCATAATCGTAATATTGATATAATAGTCAAAATTTAATATTGCAAGCTAAGGACCCATATCTAAATTTGGCAGAGAATAATATTATCCGTCTATCTTCAACTTCTGTAATATTGTACGTCGCTTGAGAGAGCAGATGCCTCCCTCGCATCGCAAGGATATTTGAAGCGTAGTCCATGACATTATCCCATTATACAACAATAACCTTCGTCTCTAGAAATTTATTACAATATGGTTTATAGCTATATGAATTTAGTATTTTTGTTCGAATTCTTGTTTTTTTTTATATTCCGGCGCGGCAAAGTGACCACACTGCACCTGATGGTAAGCACAGTGCCGTCCAGATAGAGTATCAAGTAGCGAGAGACAGTCTATCCCCCGCTACTCAACACAATCATGCCGGCTGCTGTTCAGCGTGTTTACACTACGTCTAAAGGACCAAGGATCATAGGAAGGAGGGAACACTGTAGCTGACAAACTGTTTCACAGCTGATTGCTTTATTTAGGATTTTCTAGTTGGGTGTATTTCGTGATAGCTTTTCTAGTTAGTCTTATTTTTTGCATTACGTAGATTGTACGTATTGTGGTATTATTCCACCCAATCAAGTGATAAGCCAATAGATAATATAAAACATATTAGTGGTATGACCTTTCCATCGATACATCGCCTGTGTCGTAAATTGTGATTAATATCAATTTGTAATTAGGACCTAGCATATCGCGGATCGCCCTCTCGATCCCTTAGCAACACCCACACGAGCGATAATTGTATTTGCTCCTATTATTTCCTTATATGAAAGAGGTAACCATGGTAACTGTGTGATAATGCTTTACCTTCTATAAGTCTCAGAATGATAATACGATGTCAAGGATAAGAGAGATTATGTTTTATTTTGTTCCTGAAAGATGCTTACTTATAATATTACCTTATTTGTATATAACTGACTGCCTCGGTGGCGCGGTTGTAATTGCACATCCGCTACGTCTGCTGTCCTGAGGTCTCGGGTTTGATCACCGGGTCTGGTTAAGTGATATTAGGTTTTTCTTTTTAGAAATACTCAGTATCAGCCCGGGGTCTGAAATTGTGCCCGGTGTGGCTATAGGCTCGCCCCCTATTACATTGTGGGACTGTAATGAATTCGGCGGAAAGTGGGTGTACTGGTTACACCTCTGTCTTCCCCTGCGGGGATTACAGGCGTGAGTGTATATGTATGTACTTGTATACAATTTCAAAGAACCTCTGCCGGACACTGGTCCGTATTCGTTGTGTGATAAATCGTAAGGTGTATCAGTATACACCTTACGATTTATCACACAACGAATATCTCATATGAGTCAAAATTCGATAAGATTAAGTCGTCATGTTAGTATTTGTAGAAAAACTACCACATTCAAATAAACAATACTATTGTGTTATTGTAAGCAGCGATAGCCTAGTTAGTTGCGGTACGGACTGTCAAGACGAAAGTCGTTTGTATGAAACCCAAGTGGCATACACCTCTGACTTTTCTAAAGTTACGTGTGTATTAAATGTTAATTATAGCTTGCTTTAACGGTGAAGATAAACATCGTGAGGAAACCTGCATACCTGAGAATTCTTATAAGGATTTCGAAGGTATGTGAAGTCTACCAACCCGCATTAGGCCAGCGTTGTGGACTAAGGCCTAACCCCTCTCATTAGTAGAGGAGGCCCGTGCCCAGCAGTGGGACAACGTTTAATACAGGGCTAGTACTGTACTGTTATTGTGTTATTTACTATATTATCTACTTATGTCATAAGTCGAGTTTTATGTGCAACTATATTAGCTTCGACAGAGAAATAGAAAACTGGTTATTGCACGAAGAACGATTTAACAAAATTAACTTGTGACATATATGCTAAGCTAAGGGCCAAGGTCGTCCATACATTCTAATCGCCATACTCGTTTCAGAAAGATGTAATACATATTTATTTATTTAATAAACACAAAACAGGTTACAATCTTGTATGCAATAAAATTATAAGAGCACGCGTGTTGAACAGTAATTATAACCCAAAACATGTGTTCCAGATAGTTATATCTAAGTAGGTATGAGTAATAATTATAAAATAGGTACAAAACGAGTTACGAATCTTTGTGAATCAGTCTTTTGTAAAAAACAAAATTATTTTTAAATGTGTCTACAGTAGGATTAAGTTTGTTCAATATATTATATTGTCTACACATACGAAAAATGGGATTATAAAAAGAGGTATTATTATGATAAACTTTAAGATTGCAAACATTAGGATTGCGGCATCTTAGGTTGATATTAAAATTTAAATTAGATAGTAAGGAAGGAGAGTCAATAGCTACTTTTTAAATAAATTCTTTGTTTGAATCTGACAACTACAAAAACCAGACAAATAATTGAAAAGTGGATTGATATTTATATATATTTTTCTGAGAGTTATTAAGCCTGATATGCGTTGTCTCTCCTTAATTCGTATTTTGACGAAGCATTTGAAGCATACGCGTTAACCTATTTTGATTCAAGTCCACGTTTTCATACGTTTGGTTCTGAATGTAAATTGGATGTGTTTACAGATACTTAGTATGTAATAGACTTGTGACCGTGTAATTGGAGCATTCACAACTCAATGCGATCATTGGTAGCGTCAATACAACAGACCAAACCGCTGGCCTGACTGCAGGCGGCGAAACATTTACGACGTTCAAATTAGTTGATTCGTGCGCTTTGAATGATTACGTTTGCGTTAGATGTTTGTCTGCGAATAAATACTGACCAGAGTGTGAGATCGCGTTTTTATGTTATAAACAGGAACTTGCGTTCATAAGAATATATTTAGCATTGCGCAAATATTTAATTTGGAATGCTTACGATAGTTAACAAATTCTGAACTTATAAAAATAGTTTACAGAATTTATTTCTAATAAGTTTCCAAGTATAAATAACACACATAGCCCCGATCCCACACTAAGATACAAGTCTCGTGTCGTGTATCAGAGACCATGAGACACTTTCGGTCTCACAACACCCAACCCGACACAAATGTCTGTCACACAAACATTTGACTCGGTGTGGGAATCGAACCCATGGCCCTTTGTTTCACAGCCGGCTACTCGCCTACTGCGCGACGAAGGCTGTCAAATGATCATATTTATTCAGTAAATCAGGAAGAAAGTTCCTGATTTTATTCAAACCGTATCACGATTCACGTGTCAATACTGATGACGCATCTCTGTTCAATGTTTGATTTGTGCCATAACCGCCTACGATGAATTGAAAATAAAGTTGAATCGATTCACCGATTTCGGAAGGAGGACAATCTTTGGTAGCTTGATACACACCCCCCCCCCTCCCCTTGCCACGTCGCGTTGTTCCGCAGCCGGGGACTATCTCTACTCGGCGGTGAGGATTACGTTTGTTTGCTCTTCGAGTCGGTACAAAGCGAACAGTCTGTTGACATTTACTGTCATGGTAAATACTCGGTTTACCATTATTTACAGAGCGGACGTAATACCTACTACTGAGTAAATACCAGCGGAAAGAATGGAATCGACCTGTTTACCTTCAAATGTGTTATATGACATTGAACGTCAAACGTGTTAGATTCATATACTGCTAACTTTTACATGCAGCTTCTCATGCGTGATGTTTGTTGGTGCCGCAAGGTCAACAAAATCTGCACAATAAATAACTATCTATATACAACATGTAACATGATTAATGCACACTCTGAAAATAGTTTGTTCAGAATAAGCGACTAAATCATTATCAACAATATTTAATAGACGATTTTATTTTAAAAAATAATTAACGTTCAGGTAAATAATAGTCACCCTTTAATTTAACGTTCAAGAGAAACGAAACCGAGACATAACTCGATGCGATAAAGTCTTTTCTAAATGCATTAATAAACCAACACTACAAAAAATCAAATAATTAAAATTACGAACTTTATGTCAAAAATTAGTATAGCTAATTTCATAAAAAACAATGTTTATATTCATCGCAATCTAATTTCAATGCACGAATTATGATTGTAATAATATTTTTAAATTGGGGTGTCTGAGGATGTGCGTTATTCCCGTTACACGTAGTATAATATATAATTACTTGCTCTGATTGACTCACTGATTCATCAATGCAGAGCATAAACTGCTGGGGCTACAAACTTGAAAATTTGGCAGTTGATGCTCCTTATGTTGTAAGCATCCACTAAGAAAGGATTTTCAAAAAAATCACACTTAAGGGGGCAAAATAATGGAAAAACGGTTATATGAAAGTTTGTCATTTTCAACTTGAGAAGTATTAAATTTCGTATAAGTTCTTCTGGTTAGAAATAAATGTACACGTGTATCGCCGTTTTCCAAACGACGAGGAATAAGGAAGGAGCAGCGATAGCCTATTTGGTTGCGGTACGGACTGTCAAAATCAAAGACGTATGATCGAAACCCAAATGGCACACACCACTGACTTTCCCACAGTTACGTGTGTATTAAATGTTAATTATCGCTCGCTTTAACGGTGAAGGTAAAACATCGTGAGGAAACCTGCATACCTGAGAATTCTCATAAGAATTTCGAAGGTATGTGAAGTCTACCAACCCGCATTAGACAAGCGTGGTCAACTTAAGCGTAACCCCTCTCATTACTAGAGGAGGCCCGTGCCCAGCAGTGGGATAATGTTTAATACGGGGCTAGTAGTAGTAGTAGATGATTAAGGGGTCGAATGTATTCAACTTCTGCCTGTGACATTTTCACGGCTAAACCAATGAACCGATTTAGATAAGATTTAGTATGAGAATACTTATGACCTCAAAAACGGACATAGGTTACTTTTTTTGAATCTCTTCCACTCTCCAATCTATACATTTTACGTGGGGAAGCCGCCAGCAAATGCTTGTACTTAATATATATTCCATAAAAGTATTTTTTCAGAATCGATCTCACAAATGGAGTAAAAGCACGTGTTACTTCAGAATATAAGCTTTGTCTATTTGGCATAATTTAACTCAAAACTGAGCCATTACGACGTGGAAAAGCTGCAAACACAGTCACAAACATCCGCATTAATAATATTATTTTGGTTTTACGATCATTTCGTCCTCTATCCGCATTTTAGGGGGATTAAAATTTTACGAATTCACAATCATCTATGAATCTCCGCTACTAATGAGAGAGGTTCCTACTTCACCTTATAGGTTTAAACCGGGTAGACTTCATAAACCTTTAAATTTACAATTTTATAATGAGATTATGATTATAATTAATCATAATACTCTTCAATGCTTTTAGAGTATTTTATTGTAATATTTAAACTAAGGTATATTGTAGAGTGTGTATTTATGTAGAGTTTGGCTCTGTGTTTTACAGTTATGTTTTTTGTTTCACCACCAGGCTATTACGGTACTATATCGTATATATAATAATAATAATAATTATAAATCTTTATTTGGCACAAAATATTAACAATTTACGATTATACAATAAAATATAAAGTATACAATATCAATTAGTATTCATATCGTAAAACCATACTATATGCATGAGTATAGATGCCAAAAAAAACCTTATAACAACGAAATCAATCACAATAAACGACAAAATAACTGCGGCCCAGTTATTGCCACATAAAACGCCAGCAATGCGTTTAATTATTTACCACACTTTTAAATATCAACTTTATGTGAAACGTTCACGCAATATCGTAGGTATATTTGTTTAAAGTTATTTTAAATACTTTTTAATGGCGTGTATAAAAGAGCTCGTTTAAAAGTTTCGTAGCGCATAAGCAACATTTTCAGTTGAAAAAGATGCCAACATTCTGAAGTTAGCCCGCACTTTATATGTCTTGAAGTTTCATTCGCTTTATACCGTTTCCAATAATTTATCTTGAACTCATTGTCGTAGCACTCGTAGCACACGTAGCGGCTGTCAGGCCTCGTTGCTTAGACGTAGCTATAAGGGTAAATTCAAGTAACTTATTTATTCTTGTTTCGTATGCTTCGTTTGTACTCACACATAATATTAGCAGTAATAGTTCTAAGGCATGGTCTGTTATGGACGAATAGAAAGTGATTATTTAGCTAAGGTCCGTGAATTAACGTTACATAATATATTGGACATTATGGAATTGACATGGCATGATAATTACGAAATTTGATTATTTCTTTTTTGAATGTTTTCGATAAAAATCAAGGAGATGAAATAAGGAAAGATTTTATAAACTAATTTGATATTTTCAATCCTAAAAATGAATATGGCTTCCATATTTCTGATTCTAACCCTCGGAGAGTGAAATACAGGATGAAAATAACCAACTTAATTGTTTTTGACTAAGTTAAGCATATTGTTAAATAGACATGGGATATTTTTTAATTAGCTTCGCGCTATGTAGGTTATAGCGGGTAGTGAGGGAGCAAACGTTACGTTATTATGAAAATATATTAATTTAATATATGCCCAAAAAAATACACATTTTTCACCAGTATACCTATATATATAAAAATGACAATGTTGTACTAATCATGTATTTAGGTATATGATGTCTAAAAAAGGTTTTGATGTTTGAATATTCAAGCCGTTATTACGAAATGAGTCAGATATTACCGTAGACCGTACGTTACCATAATAACTAGTTGATAAAAACCTAGTATTAATGTTAATCTATATTTTATTGATATAACAATGCCAGAATCGTATATTTATGTGGCAAAGGCAAGTTTTAATTTATTGGAGGGGTAAAAAATAAATGAATACTATAACAATAAATTATTTGGTTTATATTAACATAACACTTTCACACCATACAACTGAGTTTTAAATTCATTAAAAACAAAGTCGATTTTTCATTGAAAACTTTATTCGAAAATAATTAACACATAATTTTCGTACTCGAAGTGAAAGCTCGACGTAAGAACGCAAACATCTACCGTCCTTCAATGGACTTTGTGAAGCCACTATAATTAATCACCTTAGCATGTGTGAGCGAATCTTTAGGCACACATTGAACGAAGCCACAAAGCTTGTTGGCTACCGGCGAAAGCTACATGGTTATTTGTCTTAGGCCAGTATCTGGGTTGCCGTGCACCTTTCCACGGCACAACAGAATGGCAAGTAAGTAACTAATACGCTATTTCCGTGAGTCGTATTTTGTGTCCGTGTATGCGGCTTTGATATTGTCATGGTTGTTTTTATGAAATATATCATCATTTGTTGTACACAAGGTTTCTAAAGCAGTTTAGATTTATATAGATACAATCAATATTAATGTAAACGTTTACTAGTTTGGTACACAATGAATATGTATAAATCATTTGTACAGTCGAATAAGATAACTAGTAATTTTTTTTTTATTTGGGGAGCTAGGATAAAACAAATCTTTATCTTCTATATCTTTATTATATGTTGTGATGTTATCCTGTTAAGTTTATAGTGGTCAGAATTTATTCAACTTTAACTAATCAACGATTGAACTGCTGTGATTGTGAAATAAAAAAAAGTATTAAGCAGAATACCATAACACTTTTTCATTCAAACTGAAGTCATTTAAAAGGCGTCTAAAATTTTCTGTTGCGGGTGGTGAGTCAGTCCATGACCCAAAAGTCCTGTGAATTTGTATTTGTTTATATGTGATGGTGATTATCATCAGATGATACATATGCTTGTCTATCAACCTTGTTGCTATTCTTAGAGTTATAAAATAAGTGACATTAAGACGCTATGGCCTAATGGCCGGTTATAATAATTAATTATGTTTTGGATACTATTGGACATTACCCAGTCAAGTGTCATCTGGAAATATAAGGCCGCGCCAATCTGCGTATTTGTAACGTTAATATAATAGAAATACAGTTGATTTTAGCTTATACTTTTACTCACTACTTATTACCTCTTTCGTGTGTTACCACTGGTGTATCTGTGACATATGATAGGTTAACATAATGGGTTCTTATGTTTACGCGAATATTGTACATTAAAATAAAACGAATTTTACGGATGTGATGGAGTCTACCCCGACCTTGAAGGCTGTAAAGCTTTCGAAACGTCGGGTTAAAAAAGTAAAATAAACCGCGATAGAATCCGTAAGATTCGTTTTATTACAATGATAGGTTAAGTTGCTATTTTTGCACTTTAAGTCTATTAAATAGCGCCCGACGTATATATACTACGCATCAAGCCTGCCATCAGATTTTTAATAGGCAAATGTAAGTTTTTGTGACATTCCCTTCATGGCACCACACTATTGACTTATTATTCCTGTAGATTGTTATAATTATTCTACCTAAACTGAAAATTGAACCTCATCGGTTTTATAACCTGTGTACTCTGCTAATAGATCAACAAGTTGATATATTTTCGGCGCAGTCTCTTGTCCTGCTACCTTTAGGATTAATTTGAGAACACATTAGACAGAAGTGGTTCCAAAAATATACTGCTAATGTATCTACTGTTGATAGTTTTATAAAGTCAATAAACGTTTTTAATTTTTTTTATGAAAACTTGTGAAATAATAGATATGACTTTAATTTTTAAGTTGTATGACTTCATATTAATTTGGAAATAATATAATCTGATAGCTCATAACAATTCTATATTAACTGCGATAATGTGTTATAATATTGTATTAAATATTTGGATATAAAATTTACTGTTATGACTTTTATTTCATGATAATAAAGCTATGTAAGATGGGTAAACAATGGGTAAGTAAAAAAAATATTATATTTAATAGGTACATTGAAGAAATTATTTAATTCGTCTAGTAAAGTTCTGATATACAGTTAAGTAGATCGGATTAGGAGAGGATTGTGTGTGCCATTTCCCCAAAGCCAGTTAGTATAAAATTTTGATGGCGTTACTTATAAATGACGTCATTTGTATAAATAATAACCTCGCTGCCTAGCAACACATAAAATCATATATTTTTCAATCTTGAACACATTTAATTACTATTTTCGGTGATCGGGTGTATTTATGTAAATATTTTTTTTAGATAACAGAAACTGCCTCAATGTTTAAGTTGTAATTGCGCATGCGTTGCGACTGCTGTGCTGTGGTCTCGGGTCGGCTAAAGTGATATTGGGTTTTTCTATTTAGTAATACTCAGTATCAGCCTATCGTAGGCTCGTCCCCTATCACATTAATAATAATAATACTAGCCCTGTATTAAACATTGTCCCACTGCTGGGCACAGGCCTCCTCTACTAATGAGATAGGTTAGGTCTTAGTCCACCACGCTGGCCTAAAGCGGGTTGGAAGACTTCACATACCATAGAAATTCTTATGAGAATTCTCAGGTATGCAGGTTTCCTCGCGATGTTTTCCTTTACCGTTAAAGTACACAGTAAAGTGAAATATGAGCTCTTAACACCATATATAGATATTCATATAACAATACCGATACACACCAGAAGACTGGTGAAGTTATACTCCCAGCAGACACGCTTCCTCTCATAATATTATTTGCTGCTCGCTCTACGTGACTAGAAATTCAACAGTTACCTGCTTATGACGATATGAAATTTGTTCGCCGCACGAAACTTGCTTATTTACCTTTGAAATTGCAATTCAAGTTGTGAAATGTGAGATAGGTTGTATGCGAAACTCCTTTGCTCATATCTGCCTTGTATACAATGCTGTCAGATGTCCACATGTACAGCTTTTGTTACTTATAATAATTTCAAAGGTATGTGTGAAGTTTATCAACCCGCATTAGACCAAGGTAGCAGCGATAGCCTAGTTGGTTGCGGTACGGACTGTCAAGACGAAAGTCGTAGGTTCGAAACCCAAGTGGCATACACCTCTGACTTTTCTAAAGTTACGTGTGTATTAAAATGTTAATTATCGCTTGCTTTAACGGTGAAGGAAAACATCGTGAGGAAACCTGCATATCTGAGAGTTTTTGGAAGGATGAGAAGTCTGCTAACCCGCATTAGGCCAGCGTGGTGGACTAAGGCCTAACCCCTCTCATTAGTAGAGGAGGCCCGTGCCCAGCAGTGGGACAATGTTTAATACAGGGCTAGTATTATTATTATTTATTAGACCAACGCGGTGGACTAAGGCCTAACTTATTAGAGGAGGCCTGTGCCCAGCAGTAGGACAATTTTAATTCAAGGCTAGTATTTTTATTTATTGGTAAAAAAAGTATATATGAAATAAAATTTTAATATTATTATTTTAAGACCGATAGCTATGAAAGTTTATGAACTAAATGTCTCATAACTTGAATTCCATGCAAAAGACTGGCCTACAAAGAAATAAAGAAAGAATGGAAGCCTTGCCCTGCAGTGGGACATAGCAGGCTCATAAAAGAAATGTAACTGTTCTTCTTAAGGCCCTAAACGCCTACACCATTTCAACTTTTAAAGCTAATATGTGAATCCACATAATTCTGGAGTTAAACTTGTTTATAGAACACTATTTTGGCTACAACTCTATCATTGTCATAAAAAATACGTAAAAGATGCTATTAAAAACATACATTTAAACTTTTTCTGGCTTATTACATGTAGGTATATTAGAAGATTTCAAAATTATTTTAATATACTACATTGCCCGTTATAAATTTTAATATGGGTATAGGGTGACTTGTAGAATGTTCTTATAGTGAAGTTTCATTGGCAAATAATAATAATAACACCCAACAGTCACACACACAGCCCCGACCCCACACTAATATACGAGTCTTGTGTTGTGGGTATCAGGGACTACGAGAGACTTTCGTTCTCACAACACCCAGACCGCGGACACAAATATCTGTCTGTCACACACACATTTGTCCCGGTGTAGGAATTGAACCCACGGACACTCGTTTCACAGCTACTCGCCAACTGCGCCACGGAGGCTACTGAAAATACTGAAAGGAGATTTAAATTTCCACGCTGGAGCAATGTGGGCGTGTGACGTATATGCACAGAACAAATTAGCTCGAACCACGATTACGCCACGAGGTAGCCTCTACAGCTTCAGACGTGGACGATTGATGGTCGTTTTAGGTACTAGGGAACAAAACGTGTGGTGTAGTTAGCCATTTTAGGTAACGATGCAGTCAATCTAATATTAGAGGTCTAATTCAACTGAGGACTGACAATACTCTATGTAAATTTTTCGAAACATTATTTGGCTAGAGTTAGATTTACATATGACTACGTAAGGCGAAGTTAAGAAGCTATACCAAACATGCAACACTCGACAAAGGAGATTATGGGCAGGTAGAATAATATTTTTACGCAGATAATGTTTTATTTTATATTTAATGTATATATGACACATACTATTTATTATAGATTTTATCTTTATGCACTCTTTTTTTAACTTTAACCACTCTAAATCTCACACTACTCCGTGCGCGTAATTTGCTTTATAACGAGTAGAAAGTTTTCTCTTCACTTTATAATATAAGCCGTATAAAGGCCAACAGTAAAAAATATTCTTTACTAGATGTTGCCCCCGGCTCCGCCCGCGTGGAAGTTATTTTTGAAACAACACCTATGACACCTTTCAATATTTTGCTATACCATAGGAAGCGTGCATTTTTCCGGAACCAAAAAGTAACCTATATCATTTTCTGAGCCCTGAACTGCCACTATACAAAAAATCATGTCGATCCCTTGCTCTGTGAAAAACTAAACTATCCCACGGGAACTGTACATTTTTCCGACATAAAAAGTAGCATATGTGCTATTCCAGACTATAATATATCTCTGTGTCAAATTTCAACCAGACCCGTTCAGCCGTTGTAGCGTGATTGAGTAACAAACATCCATCCAAACATTCGCATTTATAATATTAGTGGGATAAGTGGGATTGACTACCAAAGGTCGTAATAAAAAAAACTTTAAGTCACCAAGTTAATATTGTCATGTATATAACTATAAATTAGATATATGTATTTTTTATTAATATTCCCATTGCATGCCACCTCACCTACAAAAAATAATAAGTCAATTTATCTAATGAAAATTGGTGGTGGATAGAATATATTTTTATTACATTAGTGTACTATAAATGATGTCACGAGTATAGACTCGGTGGTCGAAATGAAAGAGCTTTTTCCTGTTGTAGAAATTTCGTCATGTAGTTATGAGGGCATTAAAGTTAATGGAGCCCTCGGCACCGTCTACACGGTGACTTTATAGGCAAAATGTACCTGCGGTAACATTTTATTTCACGAAATATTATATTTCTCGTCTGAAAGCTTATTCCAGATTAATAAGTCTTTGTACGGTTTATGTTTTACAAAGTGGTATTTTTTGAGATGAAAGTATATTGGTGAAGATGAATTTTATGGCAGTAATATTTTTTACGTTTAGGAACAACATAATAAATAATTAGAACCTTAGTAGCATGTTCATTAAAATTACCAGAAGAAGATGTACTAGAGTAAGACATAAAAAACAAGGCCGTGTTCACCCGTAAACGAGCAAGACATATGTAACCCTCGACTTTGTCTTAAATTTTGAAGATATCGAAAAGCAATGATAAGAGTTAACCTTGAGAAGGATTTTTGGTTATTGTATTAGGTAGTTAGTTATAATAGATTTATCTAACACTTAAACACTTCAACGTTAATGTTGAAATCCACACCAATATGCATTCGTTGGAGATTTTCCAATTTTCTCCTCATACTCAACAAATTTATATCACACTACCCGAGAGGTAGGTAAACTGTATAGAGTATATTAAATACCATTATTTATGCATAATTATTGAATATCACGCAATAAAAATAAAAAATACAAATAAATTAAGACCCCCTTTTTTACAAGCGGCTAAAATACGTTTCAGCGAGTGTGGCGAGTTAAATGATACATTGACTTAAATTTAGGTTTCACTTTGATCTATATTTATTTCAACTACATAATGTTCAATCTGTGCCACCAAAAATGTGGTGAAGTCGGTTACTGAAGATTCGTAGCTAGTTAATGTTGAGAGTTTTTCAAACGGACTGGCAAATGAGTCGGCATTTGCGAGGCGACGATGGTAATGTCAGCCAGCCAGTAAATTTTCTAGATAAGCGCGGCTGCGACGTCCAGGCCAAACTTGCTCGTTAATTTCATTATTTGCGTTGACTTCGGCCTTTCGTTGACGTAATATTCGCTTTGAAATAAAAATAGTTACATGTGAATTGGATTTGCTTCCAGAAAGATTTCGTGAATCACTTAGATACAATGTCTATATCGACGGCTTATCATACTGTTAGAATAGCTTGATTCGCCCTTATTCTATAGTATTTTATCTTTTATACTTGACTTTTGACTTGAGCAACTATATTGTAATCAATACTTCAAGCATCAAGTAATGTACGTTAAAGGTATAAATACGCCCAAATGGTTTTTTTTTTTATCCTGGCACGGCAAAGTGACCGCACTGTACCTGATGGTAAGCGCAGTGCGGTCCAAATAGAGTACTGAGTAGCGAGAGACGATCTATCCCCGCTACTCAACACACTTATGCGGGCCTGCTTCTTCACACTACGCCATGGGCAAGAAGGTGAAGAAGGGGTCGAGGGTCTAGTGTCAGAGTACTAAGAAGGCCGTAAAATGACCATTGTACCCCAACCCCAGACCCCCGACAAAAACCGGATGTACACTGGCTGATCCCGGAACGCGACACACTTGCGTGTGCCACTATGGCGGGTTTTTCGCCCTGTGTACGGTGGTCGCTATCCGGGCGGATATGAATATCCTACCACCAGCGAAGTATATATACCTACTTGGTAGGTATACCCTTGCAAAAGTTCCCTTTCAAAAGATTGCTGTATAAAAATATACATATGAGATGTGGTTTTATTACCTACGTATTTTTTATTCTAATAGAATGTATATAAGCGTCAAACAAAATAGTTTTTTTTAACTGATAATGACAATAATTTTTTTTTGTACAATTTCGCCTTTAAACTATTATTTCTATTCCCGTGTGTTCTATAGGGATGAAGTGATTCAGTTCTGACGTTTTTACAGCAGTGGACAGGAAATGACCATTATGTTAAGTGATCTACGCCGCCAATGAAAAACCACAACCGGTAGAATCATGGGTGCCGGCTTAAAAGAAAAGGAATAGGGATTGAAAACAGAAAGGAGATTTCCACCTCCGGAAATCACACTCACCGTACGAATTTTAATAACAAGCTATTACTTCATTACGACTTTCTCTGGTAATAGCCTGGCAAAGCTAGTCCTTTCATGTTGTAGACAAAATTATCTATAGCGTGGCTTTATAATTTAAACTCAATTTTCGACGACCTTAATAAAAATCAAAGTAAGTATGTTCATCAAAAACCCTGTTGTCATGCTGCATTCCAGGTGTATGATACCTTCGTTTCGGTAGCTTTTTGTATGGGGCTTAAAACCCTCAAATAATTATTAACGTGGGCTACATCTTTAAGTGTGATGTTATTAACTAGACATATACGCCCTCATGCCTGTAATCCCCGAAGGGGTAGGCAAGAGGTGTAACAGGTACACCCACTTTTCGCCGAGCTAATTAAGCATCCCATAATATAATAGGGGGTGAACCTATCGCTATACCGGGCACAATTCTAGACACCGGGCTAATACCGAGTTTTTTGTTATGGAAAAACCCAATATCAGCTTTGCCGAAGATCTAACCCGAGACCTCGGCACAACAGTCGTACGCAATTACAACTGCGCCACCGAGGCAGTCTATAGTCAGACAATTAACTATACCTACTTTAAAATGTTCTACAATGCTTTATATATATACACGAGCCGGCGTTCCGAGGTGTGAAAAAGGTTTGTTACATTATTCAGCTTCTCACCCTAATTCTGACTGATTAATATGTAGTTCATCTAAGTTTCCCAGAGATTTCCGATTCGCCCCCACAGTTTCCCCCCGTGTAAATTGTGCTGGAAATCCGAAACGGCATCGTTAGTTCTGCGCGGGGTTGTCCCTAGGGCCAGGTCGGGCCAGGGACGCCGTAACCGTCATAAATCTTTTCCTCGGGCTTCCCGCAACTAACAAACTGGCGTGGCGCACTCGCCTCGTGTGGATCGAACCTCTCTACGGCTAAATAACCGTGAAAACTTTCATAATAACACCACTCTAAGTAGATTAGAATACATAAACTGATCGTATTTTCATATTAATCATGTGGCGTTTGAAAGAGGGTCGGCGTTATATTGCCAGTAGTAATTTAATAACCTTAAGTATCGCCGCAAATCTCCTACGTATAAATCAATTTTATCCAAGCGCTTTCACCGTGAGGACTGGGGATTAAAATTATTACGGGAGAGAAGTAGCATTAAAAATATCACAACTTTAGCACATTTTCGCTGTAATGAATAATGTGTCTCATGATTAGATGTAATGAAACCGTATCAAATCTATACCATGTCTGTTGAGTTGTTGGCGCATCATTTCATGACTGCTAATTTATTTTTGATGAAGTTTTCACTATTAATGTTAGAAAAAAAAAGTTTAACTTTATAAGGGCCACGGTGTAGAATATAAATATGAATACTTACTTACAGTATGAACGAACTGGCTAGACTAGGTTATTACCGCTGTTCAATAGGTAACTGATTTGAAGTAATAGCTTTTTTTTGCGGGTCGGAAGATCGTGTGAGATTTTTGGAGGTCAAAATAGGTTCTCTTATTTAATCTCCAATTTTTCCTTTAAAAACGGCAACATACCAAAAGCTTTTCTGGTGTCCATGAGCGGAGAAGGTCTCTTACCCTAGATGATCCAAAAAATGCAATTGACTATTTTTTGTTGTAAAAAGACAATAGGCATTAAAAATCTGTTTATCCAAAGAAAAGACTCACGGGATAGAGGCGCGAGCAAAATTAGTATTAAATGCATTATATTTTAGCCTTTCTGTAATGTGTTATTGTCATTAGTAATATTATTTATTTATTAGGTGTTGTAAGACTTCGGAAATTAATATGATAATTCAATTTTATCAATATACAATTACAGATTGGTACCACTCTTGTAGCTAGCTGCAAGTAACGTGACGTTGTGCCGAACTATATCCTTCTCATGATTCAGTGAATTGTTCTTGAATGAATGAATTGTTAACTCCTATTTATCGTTTTTTGATTGAATCTCGGACAAATTTTCATAACTCTAAACTTATACAAAATATACATATACTGGGCAATGTTAGCTTAAATGTTACAATATATATACAAGCTATTTTCAGGTTCCCAGTACCCATTTTCAGGCCGTTGGTCACCATAAATTCCGTCCCTCGGTGCACTTTCATTCGATAATCTTTCTTCCCCCACAATTGCCTCTTCAAATAAATCCTGAGTTTATTCTCAGAAAGGCATACGAGTTCATGCGACTTATGGTACGAAAGGATTCTATTTTTATTGTTTACCTTATTTCTTGTAGATAATTTTGGTTGGACAGCCTGCGTGGCGCAACGGGCGATTAGCCGACTGTGAAATGAGAGGGCGCGGATTCGATATAAATGTTTGTGTTATCCAAAAATATTTGTTTCGGGTCGGGGTGTAGACCTTAGACGTGGGGTGATGTGGGACCGTAGGTCGCCATAGTTCTTGATGATTAGGATACAAGTCTCATCTAGTGGCTGGGGCCATGTGTCTGACTGTTGTATGTATTCATTTATAATACATCAGATAATAATATTGCCAATAAGTTGCTTCATGAGATTGATACAGCCAATACTTTGACCCACCAGTCCAAAGCAATTAAGGGAGTACATTAGTTTAAAGTATACTCGTAGTGGAAAGTTTCGAGCCAGAATTTTCAATTAAGAAATTTAATGAGTTTCTTATAACTGAGTTGAAATTGCCAAGTAGAAATTGCCACCATTCGAGCCAGTAAATATAATTTTACTAAGTTTCCCTCATATTCTGTGTTTGAATAACTTACTTACTTGTTTGAAGCCTTTCAAGAAGAACAAGTATCCGCGAATCGATCAGTTATTTAAAAATTTCATGTGTTATTTTTACAAAATTGCATTATTATGTATCAGTAATATTTTCTAAGGTGTGAAGGACGTCAAAGTGACGGGTTGTAAAAAACCTATACTTCCAATCCGATCGCGGCAAATTCTTCGACAGATATTAATGAAATGTTGCTCAAAGGCAATCAATCATTATGGTGCTGTGGAGAAAAATATTATTTACAAGTAAAACTTTATCTTTCACTTTACTATAACATAACTTTATACTGTCTAAAGCAAGGGAGATTGATTAATTTGTTGGCAGATTTTAACATATTGTTTATTTTGTTGCAGTGTCGGTGGCGCAGTGTGTGTGCACTCGGAGCGGGTGGGCTGGTATTGTTATACTGGCGCTTACGGATCGCAGGAGTACCCACAGCATTTGCAACAGCAGACAATCCTGCCTCACGGGACCCATCATTTTTCACAAGACTATACACATTTGCTTACCTCCCAATATTCAACGTATTTTTGTTACTCTACCCTTTTCATCTTAGTTTTGACTGGTCAATGGAAGCAATACCCAGAATAACGACCATACTCGATCCCAGAAATGTAATGACAGTCACGTGTTACGCTATTATATCTAAAATGACTTGGCGTCTCCTAGCCAATGAATTCAAAAAACCTCAAGAGAATTTAATCAGAGATGTTAAGTATTACAAGAAACAGAACTGCAAGATAAAGCACAAATGGAATTATAATAATTGTAAGCAGTATAATAGAGGGCAAGATTGCGTCGAGAGAAAGAGCTACCATACGCCTCACAAAGAGAATGTGTCATCTAAAAGGCTGTTGTGCCCGTGCACTGGCTGCAAACATTCACTAACTGATGAGCACACGAGTGTGTGCCGAGCTAGTAACAACAACAATATTATGATGCACAATTCTGTTTGTATTTGTCCAATATCAAACTCTAAATCTAGAACGCACAGCCTTTATAGAGCCGTTAAATGTACCCCTCAAGTGGCGTTACTGATGTGCCTGGCATTTACAATTCTGCCATTTTTGCCCGCAACGAATATTTTGTTCTATGTGGGGTTTGTTGTTGCGGAACGTGTACTGTACATACCAAGTGTCGGTTTTTGTTTGCTGATCGGCCTAGGAGCCGGTGCGCTCACAAGGAAATGGCATCGAAACGAGAAACGAAGTAGATTCTTCGTGCTTGCCCTATTGATCGCTTTGTCAGCGATGTGTGGACGTACTTTGTCTAGAAACAACGATTGGCGTGATGAAGAAAGCCTTTTTAGAAGCGCACTGCACATCAATCCTCCGAAAGGTAAATTCAATTAATAGTTATTCTGCCTTTGTTCCGTAGATTATATTAAAATTATCTCGTAGTTTTTATCAATAGTGCAAAATGAAATACTGAGCTTAATAGCAAAAATCAGGGTGACTCAGTGAAATAAGATTAAACATTCTTAAATAAGCTGAAAATAATCAATTTATTCTTAAAATCATTTTTTAAACAAGCTTTTATTTAAATGTTCTAAAACGAAGAAAATAATGATTTAAAGTAGTATGTAGTGGATGAATAAAAAAGTACTTGTCTAGACAAATCTAACGACTTTAAACATTGAAATAAAACTATTTTTAAACCGTTTTATTCAGCTTACCGTGGATGTTGATTTTTTACGGATTATATAGTGGTTTATTTTACCATTTTAACCCGACGTTTTGCGAAGGCTTTAAAGTCTTCAAAATTATTTCAATGTGTAAATTTGCTTAAATATAATAACCATTATGTAGACCCTAAACATGATATGTCTGCTGTAAGCTATTAAGGAGTTGAGTGGTCTGCAGACTCTGACAGTATCATCAGGTCCAGCTCACCATAATATCGAATTTTCATCAGGTTTAGGCATGAATACCAAATTTCAGCCTATTAGGACTACGAGAACTGGTTCAAATTCATTTGCAAATTTTGACCTAAACAAACATACAAACATTGCAAGTTAAATAAAAGATTGTAAAAATGTATGACATAATCAGAGTATATAAGTAGTAAAATTTTCAATTAAGCCTAATAGCGCATAGGTTCAACCGTTAGTTAACGTCACGTCACAATTTGGCGAGTTTACGCTAATAACGGCGCAGTCGGCCGAGAAGTCGACATTTCCAATTGGTACCTTCCTCAAAAGTTTGAGTTGCGCCCTTGTTACGACTGAAAACTAAGACACAATTAATTTATTTAAGAGACAGCTACAAACTACCTGTCCGCGTGGTTCTTCTAAGTTAGAAAAGAGGTTGTCACGTTACGCTTGTTTGGCTGTAGTACCTGTCCACTAGGGAGATGGTAATGTATTCACTCTTCCACTAACATTCAGACTCTTGACCTTTCGAGGACGCCATTAAACATGCATACGTCCCAAGGGAGTCCGTCCCGAGTTTCTGTTCACATCACAAACTTTGGCGCAAAGAGAAAAGTTTTGCGTGACGGTTCGCATTTTGCTTAACTTCATATTAAAGTGGACGTTGGATTCAGAAACCTACTTGTGTTTTGATGCTGTACATCTGGTATTTATATAACAGAAGGTGGTCTGCTATGTGTGCAAACTACACTGCAATTTTGGTTCCTTTATTTTCCTACGACTGTCTGTTTTACTTTTAAGTAATACAGTTGAGCTTGGCTTTCTATATACTATATAATATAGTACTATTATTAGGAATAGTAATTTTGAAGTACGAGTAGTTTCTTTTAGCTCTGCTCAGAATCTTATTATATTGTATAAGACTTTATTTTGTCTAAAAGAAAATATGTAGGATTAAATCTCCATAAATTAGACGTTGCATCTAGATGGTAGTCATAATAATGCCAGGCTGAAATAACTGAATCTTCTTCTCAGTCGTGCACTCTTGGCAGAGTGGTTGTAGTTACGTCGGGTCCAGTATCATTTGTAGTAGCAGTTCTCGCGATGTATCTCCATTGATCTGTTTTATAAGCATTGCGAGTGCATTCTGTCAGTGTAGAGTGATAGATTTAAAGAGGTACAACCATCTTATCGGAGGCGGCCACGGGATGTTTTGCTCTCTATTATACCTTGCACCACCAGACGAATACAACAGCTGAATTCAGTATATGATATGCCAGAATGTACCACTATAGCAGATTTTCTCCAATGTGTTTTTTATCAGACTAGTAACTGGGCAATGGGTATGGGCATATATCACTATCCCAGGTACCCACACCAGTAAATATTAACAATTCAAATCATCGTTTAATTAAAAAAAAATTTAGGCGTTTTATATAAACAAGAATCACATTTATAGAAATTGAAAACCACCACAGTGTTCGTTGCTTAATCTATACTATGGTGGTGAGATATGAAGTGAGTAGTAAAAGCTAACAAGCTAGCTCCGAAACATACACGCGGGTGAAGCCGCGCTCAAGAACTAGTAAAAAATAAGACAAGTAAAATATTTCAGTCGGACACTATTCGTTATTGTTAAGGTGAACAGGCAACCCATAAGGGAAATATACAAAAACAATAGGTTAAAGTTAGTCTGGCACGAGTCGCGACAAAATCAGATGAATGAACCCAACTAAGTCATAAATTCGGTTCAGTACATTGATAAAATATATTCACTGTGATAGAAAGAAACCATATATTCCGTATATGAAGTTCAAAAGATCCATAAATTATATTATTATCAACAGGTTAGACTTCGTATTATTATGTTGATATAGTGACGAAGAAAGAAACTATAAGTTATTCGGAAACCGCAAATAAGATAACAAAATGTTATGCTTCCCTTGCCAGAAAAACAATATTTCACGTAAATTATGACACTTTATCGAAGGGTCCCCGATGTAAAACTATCCAAGTTCTCCAAGATGGGTTTGTAAGGAAAAAATAAGAGGCTTGACTCGTTTTTAAAAGTTCCTATCTAACTTCTTGTATTTTTACGAGATATGAAATCACCAATAAAATATTGAGGTCGCCCGTCGCCACAGCTGTGCCACAAGTTATTTTCTCATGAGGATTAAATACTAAAATAAGACAGTAAGGAGGATAACTAGTTTCTAACTCGTGTTTCATATGTGGGCGTTAATCTAGCACAAGTACAGTTAAGTTTATTGTTTCATTCAAGGAAATTGATCAAGTCAATGAACATAAATGTAATGTCGTATGTAAATTATAACACAACAATACTTGTCTGTATGATCGAAGCGGAGACAGAGTTACAAATAATGCATCCATGGTTCGCATATATAATTTCTTTCTCATTATATGCTCATTGGCCATACTGAACATAAATTCCAAACCCGGGCAGCTGGCGTGTGGTATTAAAAATCGATGTGGGAACCCACGCCGTCACCGGTTTCAGAGTATGTATGATGCTTCTAGACCAACGGTAATACGATAGCGTTTAAAAATGTACAGATAAAATAAGCGAAGTCTTTAAATTAACTTAGAATTATTTGTATTTTTCATAAGCTACACCCAATTTTGGTCAACTTATAAAAGTTAGTTTTATTTAAAACATATTCATCATCAATATATCAGCCTCCATGGGCAGCGGGCGAGTAGTTAGCTGTGAAACGAGGGGCCGTGGGTTCGATTCCCGCACCGAGACAAATGTTTGTGTGACAGACATATATTTGTTTCGGGTCTGGGTGTTATGGGACCGTAGTCCCTCATAGTTGTTGATACCTACGATACAGATTTTACCTAGTATGGGGTTAGAACTATGGAGTGACTGTTGTGTGTATTAATTTTATTTAATCAGAAGTATTCAGAAATATGAACAGGTTTAATTGGATATTTAGCTCAATTGCATATAACACAATATATATTTACAATTAGAGGCTTCATCATATAATATTATATTACGTAATAGCATATAAGACAATGTAAAATTACATTGTAACACTGTACACCGTTTTTTAAAAAGTTATAGTTTTTTTTATAAAGGTTATTTGGATAAAATCTTTGTTCGCTGGTATAACAGCAAAATGCATATTTAACTTTTTCATATTTTTGTAGTAGTAGAGTCTGCTCCGCTTTGCAATTGCCACGGTTGAATTATTTTTATACATGAGAGCCTTCAGCCAATATCACGATATATTCGCTTTAAAATATTTTTATTTGTTTTGCCTTGAGTATATAGAAACGTTACACGATGTTATAGCATCATGAGATAAAAATTTATATGGAAAAAAGTTATATAGAATATGTTCAATATTAGCTAAAATTGGTAGAAAACAATCTCTTTTAAAAATGTTCCGATAGATTAAACTGTATCTTAAAGTTAATAAATAAGTAAATATTATCAAATATGAACTTCCATTTAATACTAATTGCATATGTCGTTGGCAGATTGTATGATTTACAAAAGACGTTTGTAAACGCTCTTTGCTTTGTAAAATGTCGGAGGCATTTTGATGTTGGTTTTATTAATTTTTATTTTGCCATGAGTCTTAGCGTTAGATTAACGATTAATACATTTGATTCTGTGCCACAGTTGTACCCTGACCTAACTTATGGGAATTTTTGAACACATTACTGTGATTATGATTTTACGTAAGAGTGATATATACCTAGTCAGGTCATAAATTCTGTCACATGTTTAATATAAAATAATTGAAACAAGTTTATTCATTATGTAACCATTTATATACCAAAATGAACTTAACAAAACATAGATTCTTATGACACTAAAGTTTATTCAAAATGTCCTCCGTGATTTTGAATACAGGCCTTCAATCTGCGCGGCCAGTTGTCTATCGCAGCACGAACGAGGTCCATGTCAATATCGGCGGCTGCCTTAATCAAGGATGTCTTGAGTGACTCCAAATTGGCATGAGGCTTTGAGCACGCCTTTTCCTCCAAGCGTTGCCATATCTAGTAATCTAATGGATTCAAATCTGGACTGGAGGAGGGCCAGTCTTCGTGCCGGATGAAGTCGATTTCACGCGCCGCCAGCCAGTCTTGTGTGCTCTTCGTTCTATGAGCTGGCGCCGAATCTTGTTGGAATACCCAGTGCCTGTTATTGAACATGGTATGAGAAACAGGTTCCACAAGGTTCGTCAGGACTGTATTTTGATACACAACTGCATTCGTTTTTACACCTTTCTCACAAAAATGTACCTCTGTTAAGCCCCAATAAGAAACTCCCAACCATACCATGAGCGAGGATGGAAAATGACCTCGTTGGACACGCGGAATACGGTTGCTCGCTTCTTCACTACTGTGTGCGTACACCTTATCATTTTGTTTGTTGTAGCTCTCTTCTACGGTAAAAATTTTTTCATCTGTAAAAAGAATTTCCCGATATTTTTTTCCCGCGTACCGCTTCAACAAAGCGCGGCATCTCTTCAGTCTCAGGTCCATTAGACGAGCATTCAAACGATGTCCTGTTTTTCTTCGATATGCCCGAAGCCCTAAGTCTTCATTTAACACCCTTTTCACCGTGGTTCTGCTTAACCCCATCTGAAGGGCCAACAGTTTCTGCTTACGTTTGGGATTTCTTTGAATTCGCGCCTTCACAGCTTGTATCACTGCTGGAGTCCTAACAGACCGAGGGCGACCACTTCTTGACCTGTCATCTACACTAGAGTCTTCATTGTATCGTTTGATGGTACGATAAACGAATCTTTTTGTTATATTCAAATTTTTCAGTATGTCAAAAAATTTAATTAGTGCGTAACCACAACGATGCAACGCAATTACTGCAACACGGTCTTCTTTAAGCGTCCACTCCATATTTAAAAATGAGTAAAATTATAAAAAGTATACATTTTTATTTTCATGAACAATTTGAAATTCGAATTCAATAAACTTTTTTGTGGCCAGCATTCTAAAATAAAAGTTTTTACCGTGTGACAATACTTATGACCTGACTAGGTACATATATATATACCAGCGGGAATTTCTGAAGCACCGGTAAATTTTTGTAATCCTGACCTGTAAGAAGATTTGATTTTAAAACATAATTTAAGAGTAAAATTAAACTATTGTTATACTAAGCAAAAGAACGTGCAGTCTTTTTTAATAAAGGCAATTCAGGCAAGGCCGGATGCCAGATTTTTTAAGTACCTAGTGACTGGTTGGAGTTAACGAATGCTGCCATTTGACAAAAATTTGGATCGTCGCGACGACATAAAGTGCTCTTTAAGGCATGTCGGTACTTAAGATTTTAACCATTAAACGCAGTCTACCTGTCGGAATTTCAAACTCATGTAAAATTCTAATCTCTTAATTTAGAAACTTTGCACCCCTGCTTAAACATATTGCGGGTAAGAAGGAATGTGAGATTTAACGTAAATAAAATTGATATGTATAACGAGTGCAGAAACAATTTTTTTATGTAATATGTGTTACAAATACATTAAATTAAATTAAATAAAACTTATTGTAACGTTATCGAAAATTCATTGTTTACATTCATACTGCTAATGTCAAACACATAACACTCGTTAATGGCGTAATTGTACGTGCTCGCACCTAAAAGAGGTATCCTTTTTGATAAAAGGCCCTCTATACGTTCAAACTTATAAAATATAATGAATTGCGATCAAATTTCTACCACTGGATCGATTTAGGTGGTATAGTTGATTTACAAAAAAACGATGTAAGGTTTTGGATTAGATTTTCGATGGATGAGATAAATCCATTTATTCTTCGCAATACTCATTAATTTATTTTAAGGTCTGCCACATACCCATGCTTGGTCTACTATTGTGGGGTTATTTAAAATCATAAAATATTATAAATTACATATATCATTTTTTTCACCCATTGCCCATTTACTTGTTTGCCTATCTGTTGTAAAAAGATATGTAGACGCCATTTCACGGCTTTATTATATTTCCACCTCTATTATATTTTAATCCGTTTATTTGCTTTTTCATTGTCATATTTATTTCAAGCTCACGTAGTACAGTGTTGAGAATTTTTCTAAAACCAACTCATATAAAACTAAGATAACTTTTCTGCACAGCACTGAACATGGCCGCAAGTTGGTTAATGATATTTTAATGATTCCATTTAAAAGGCTTTTTAGCACATTTGCTTTAGTTTCCACGCCAGACAAATCTATAATGTTTATACACTCCAATTTTTGATTGGCTCTTTGCCTAAATAAACATTGTTACATCATAACATTCTCGTATAATGTTAAAAGCTATTAATTAACTCTACATACCTTCTTAACATCACGTCAGAAACCTCTTAAGGTGAGAGTAGCTCCATCCACAGTTTTGTTTAATATTTTTATATACATTTTATCTTAGATGACTGTTTCTTAGTCAATTTTGTTTTACTCTCTGTTATTTAGTGATGTGATTTACTTTAACGAAATCGAATTTAACTGCTCCTTGGTCACTGTGTAAAGGTTTTTTCGCCTTTTACCTTTGATAACATGACCTAAAGGCTAACCGGATCCAATTTGTCTCCGACGGCTATTCGAAACAAGCCAATCACGAGGCACTCCCTATTACAGGAATTTGCTGGGATAGAGCCGCTGTGGCGATTTAATCGGAAGGAGCCGGCTTTAGCTAATACACCTTTTGCTCTGATAGCTGATCTATTGATTCCTGAGGTTTAACACCGCAGTGACATGGTCACGGTTCAAATTTAATCAATCTAGGGTCGATTACTATGTCACTCTACACTTTCAATATATTTGTAAAATGAAATAGACACAGGTCTATTTAATTTTGCCTACTGTTAGTATAACTTTGTTATCTTAATTAAATTAAGGCAATAAGCTTTTATGGTTCGCAACTGTTTAATTTGTATGTTGAGGTCAAACTATCAAAACATTTTGCTATCATAGGTTCACATACTTTGTTTAGTTGCCTTTGGGTTGACTCGTGTTTACCATTTATTATAAAACTGTTAATGTTAATAAAGTTGAATTAAATTTGTATTATTGTAGGCAAATTCATTAAAATATCATACTTTTATTTGATACAAGCTTTTGCTTACGGCTCCTATTCGTGAGTCTTCCTGAGATAAAAAGTAGTATTAAAAAATATACTATATGTTATAAGTAGTGTAGTTTTTAGCGACTTTTTGTTTACTGTACAGGTTGTTTAATCTGATGTAAAAGAATAAGTAGGTTTTTAATTATAGTGGATTATTTATGAATTTACAAAAACAAAAATGTTACATAGGTATTGCGTTTCTCAATGAATTGTATCATTCTTGAAATAATAAATAATTTAATTAATCATTGACTAAAATAACGCGAAGTTGTTAAAATATAGATAGAAATTATAAAAGTTATTGTCATTCATAATGTTCAACTTGGATCCCAAACAGTCAATTTATCAATTACAGACTTTAACTCCCAATACGATGACTCATATGTTCCACAATATACATTGCACGTATATCATTAATTAGATAAAACAACAGATAACGTCCCTCCTAATCGTGACTAACACAAGTACGTTTATTTCTTGCAACACTCGGACGGTTAAGCCCGAGGGCTTATCGCCTCCATCTTTTGGCCCGATATCGTCTTCGACTGGCGACTCAGAGAGATTAACGCTATTATCTTGCTCGCGAGCTTGCCTCACTTATACTTGGATGTCACAACTTGCTAGACAGATCGACGGGGCTTCCTATCACATTTCGTCTCTATTTAGTTTTGTCAATAGCTTATTAAGCAGTTTATTAAGTTTCCTGGCTAGTCACATATAAATGTACTTATATGTAGGTTGCGGTACGGACTGCCAAGACGAAAGTCGTATGTTCGAAACCCAAGTGGCATACACCTCTGACTTTTCTAAAGTTATGTGTATATTAAATGTTAATTATCGCTTGCTTTAACGGTGAAGGAAAAAACATCGTGAGGAAACCTGCATACCTGAGGATTCTTATAAGAATTTCGAAGGTATGTGAAGTCTACCAACCCGCATTAGGCCAGCGTGGTGGACTAAGGCCTAACCCCTCTCATTAGTAGAGGAGGCCCGTGCCCAGCAGTGGGACAATGTATAATACAGGGCTAGTATTATTATTATTTTATTATCTGTAGACAAGCCGTACAGCCGTAGACAGGATTCACGACCAGTGGGAGATATGGATTTTCTAAGAGTCTACCTATTCCTAGCGTAGTATGAAGAAGCTACCTCCTTCACGCGTAGCTACTGTGAAGACGCTACACAGCAGCCGGTATGAGTGGGTCAAGCATCAAGGGATGATGATCTCTCGCTACTTGATAGTAGTAGCCCTGCTAGAACAGCACTGTGAATTCCATCAGGTGCAGTGTATAATTATTAAACAAAATGTAGCTAAATACTAAACAGAGTAAGTATACAATGCTTAAGAATTTTAAGAGGCCCACAAATTCTTCTTATTATTTATTACTGCTTGGTGCCCAATATTTAGATTAAATATTTTACAAAAATAGAAAGGCCTATAATTCCACAATATATTACGCAAGTCTCAAGTAATGTACTTATGTATTAAGTTACATTATTGCGTGTGTTACAAACAAATTACACTCAACCACGGCACAAAAAAATTAAAAGAATTATTCTGTAAACGCTACCGAGGAAATAATATACAATTTCCTTTATATGAGAAAATTGTGTTCTTGTTTCTATTTATGAAATGATCTGACACCGAAAATGAATACAGAATGAGCGTAAGAAAACGGTTTTGAACACAAAACATCACATTCAATAAACAGGTAAACACGAATAAACAGACAACTCGAAGGGCAATGTTTCGCATATTACCTTGGTAAGTGTGAACATAAAAAAGCTTTTAGACCGATATTCCAATCAGCGGAACGACTGAGTAACGTCGTGTCTCTTTTATATTTTTTCGCTCTATGTTTTTCTTACAGCTAATGGTGCCGATCGTAAATGGGATAAGATTTTTTATTTTCTTTTTGATGTGCCCTATTAAAGGGAAGCACCCAGTTACACATTTACGTAAGCGCTCCTTTACCGAGCAATGACGGATAATTCTTTAGGTTGTTAAAAATACCGACTTTACCAAATTAAAAGTTTTATTTTTAAATTGATTACCTCGTTTAATTTCAGTTTTTATTTAATTTTTTTACCTGTTAGTCAGATTTTTACTACGGCGACGGGATTTTAGACAAAAATATTATTTTTCGTTTTCCTTCTTGATTAATTTCGTCAATTTTATGTTTTCCTCTAATTCGGGAAAATTTGTTATTTCGGTGCTTTAGAAAGGTTAATTACATACATATACACTCACGCCTGTAATCCCCGAAGGGGTAGGCAGAGGTGTAACCAGTACACCCACTTTTCGCCGAATTTCGGTCCCACAATGTGATAGGGGGCGAGCCTATCGCCACACCGGGTACCATTCCAGACTCCGGGTTAATACTGAGTATTTCTAGGTAGAAAAATCCAATATCACTTTACCCGACCCGGGGATCGAACCTGAGACCTCAGCACAGCAATCGTAACGCATGCGCAATTACAACTGCGCCACCGAGGCAGTCCGTAGTCCGAAGGTTAATTAATGTTTATTTATGATTTTAAATTTACTATGTACTCATGGAGGTAACGTTAAAGGTCCAACGCTGTTAATGCTCGGGTTAGTGTAACTTGTCCAATTACTATTTGTTCTTCATAATTTTACGTAGTGGAAAATAATAGCGGTCCTCCACTTGACGCAATGATCGTTAGGAAAGTTTTTTTTAGTGCCTCGATAGGCCGACGAGCAGACGGGCCACCTGATGGTAAGTAGTCACCGCCGCCCATAGACTTCTGCAATGCCAGAGCCGCTGCCTACCGTTAAAAGTAGTAAAGTATGTCTATCTATCTGACCGTCTCCGTGGCGCATCGGGCGAGTAGTCGGTTGTGAAACGAGAGGCCGTGGGTTCGATTCCCACACCGGGACAATTGTTTGTGTGACAGACAGACAATTGTGTCGGGTCTGGGACACCCACGACACAAGACTTGTATCTTAGTGTGGGATCGGGACTATGTGTGTGACTGTTGTGTGGTGTTATTATTATTTATCTTTATATTGACCATTTTTGTAAAGAATTTACGCACATATTAACTATTATATTTCGAGGAGCTTTTCCAATTTAATCAACTAAGACGTTCGCACCTTATGTGTAAAAGCACTCGATACGTAATGTTAGGCTATAATATTTTATTAGACCGTAACGTATTGGTTATTGCTTTTCTTCTATAATTAAAGGGATGTGCGATCGTATTGCTTTATGTTAATTGTTTTAATATGTATTTTAGCCCAGTATTCTATTTTACCATTAGTAGGCTCGGGCCTCCTCAATACTATTGATAGAAGAACGATCTTAGAATAATCACGCTGGCCTAAAGCGGGGTTGTTAGGCTTCACATACTTTCAAAAATATTTTTGGAGAATTCGCGGTTATGTTGTGCCACAATTTTTTTTTCGCGATAACCAGCGATATTTAGCAAGGAACTTAAAAAAGTCAAGGACGTGTGTTATCGGGTAAGGTTTAACTTAACTCTATGCTTAGGGATTACTAATTATAATAATCGCAATTACTTATGTTACATATATTACTGCTTTTAAGATAACATTTACTTATAGATAATTTAATAACAAGTAACAAAGAAAAAAGACAGTTTTATCTACCATTGCGATGACAGAACTCTAATAAAAAAATATTAAAAACGATGTACCGTTATTGAGTTTTACTTTGTATAGAAAACTCGAAAACGCACCAAAAAAGCACAAAAAAAGAGAACCTTAGCTTACGTAATATGTAGTACTGGAAATACTGCCAACATTGTAATTTTTTTTTATCTTTATTTAAATGATTCACTATAAGGCTTACATCTATTACAGGGGTCAGTGGTGTTTCAAGTGTATTGGTGTCGGAGGGCAGTGAGGTACATCGTCAACTAAAACATGTCTATTTTTGGCAATTTAACTGCATTATACATAAAAGGGACTACGATCTTTAATACTAAAATTGATCTTAGTGAATGCTTACTATGGCAAGTTATAATTTATTCAAATAGCAAAATGGAATATAATTTACAGAAATAGTAATAGTTATTATAATTGTGTAAATATATAATTTAATTTACTTTGGATGTCAACATTATTATGAAAAGTAAACTATACTCAGCGTAATAGTGAGATATTATTCGATGACTAAGCACAATTAGGACATTAACCTTTGTAATGGTCTTCAGGTAGCCCCTTAGCTATAAATCTAATTTATGATACCATCAGTTCAAATTTTAGAAAGAGTCATTAAAATCTAGTGTGATTACTAGACTGATAAATTAAATTGGAAATGGACGGGGTCGTACTGAAAGCGATCCGCACGTGTCTTATTATTTATCGCGTTAAACTAATTTCAACTGGTGATTTTATCAATTTGTAGGCATAATTGTAGTTATACTACAATATAACAACAATATAATTTTTATTACATTTGTTTGGTGCTAAACAAAAAGTAATACAAATAAATACGATGTACTTAAACTCAGTGATTTTATAGACTCTATGAAATTTAAATAAATCGTAGACACACACCGTAGATAATTTTGTAACTATCTCACAATAACTGACGAGACCTTATTCTTGCGTTTCTTACGGTGAATGAGATTTTCGGAGGTACAAATGCCTTATCAATGTATGCCATTTACTCTATATGCTCCCTTTAAGGCTCATAACATACCCTAGATTCTTTTTTTTATCCTAGCACGGCAAAGTGACCACACTGCACCTGATGGTAAGCGCAGCGACCAATTAGAGTATCGAGTAGCGAGAGACAATCTATACCCCGCTCCTCAACACAATCAATCATGCCGATCTGCTTCTACACAAAAAAAAAGTTAAAGTGGTAGAGCCACGCTGTAGACATATTTGTCTACAGCATGAATGGGCCGGCTCGACCGGGGTATTGCCACTGTCTCACAGAAAACCAACGTAAAGTGACAGTTTACTGTCGCGTTTCGTATGGTAAGTGAGATATCCGGAGGCCCAGATTCCCCCTTCCCTTCCCTAATCCCTATTCCTGTCCTTTAAGGCCGACAGCGCATACATGACACTTTCGGTATTGTGGATGTTCATGGGCGGTAGAGATCACTTAACATCAGGTGACCCACTGGCTCGTTTGTCGGACTATACTATAAAAAAACACACTACGTCATGGGCAAGAAGGTGAAGACGCGGTCGAGGGTCTATTGCCAGAATACTCAGAAGGAATTCTTCTGGTATTATCAATGTTTATGAATGATGGAGAGCACATATCAATGAGTGACCTACTTAAATACTTACTAGATTGCCGTTTTCCAAGGGTTAATGAATATCATTCAAGAAAACGAAAATGTTACATAATATCAAATACAAAATATCACGGACCAAGATGTTTTATCTCTATGAGGGAGAGGGATAATGTTTTTTCATAACTAGTTTTGTACGCGGCTTCACCACAGAGTGTGGCTTTGTGAGATAAAAAGTAGTGTTTATAGCTTATGTATATTACTGTAGTTACTCTATGAGAACAGTGATATAAATGTATTCAGCAGATTTTCGTAACACATGAATAAATGATGTGTACAGTATAAATACAAATTTTTAACAACATTAAATATCCGATCCGCTTATACTGGTACTGGTCCCTAATGTTTGCTCATGAAATGCGGATTAGGAACGTCCCGGAGATCGGTTGGTCGCTTGATAGCACGCGGCAATCACACAGCTGTCTATACCGGATGTAGGGCCAATGAAGTTCGTTTAGAAACTTTACTAAATCCATAAGAGCGTGCCTACATGTAATTATTAAATTTGAATTATTAAATACTTATTGTGTCCCATTGCTGGGAAAAGGACTCCCCCATTTCCTTCCACTGATCCCTATTATGTGCCTTTACGGGCCATGTAGTTTCGAAGACGTCTAAGTCATCCCGTCATCTCTTCCTAGGCCTACCACGCCGTCGGCGGTCAGAAGGCACTACACGTTATTACTTCTATTATTAATTTAATTTCTTCAATATTGGAATATTAATTTTGATTTCTATTGTAAGCGAATAGGCAAATTTTAGATTTTCTTTTGTTTTAATAGTATTTGTATAGAGGTTATTGTTAAAATCATGTCTAAACTAATCAACAATCTGGTGGTTGATTGCAATGTTATGTGCAACGCAAATTTTAATTAGTTCTTGTGGTGTGAGCGGCGAGAAGCGATGCGTGGTGTTAGTGTTCATTATTGACAAGACCCTCTTTCCTCCTGCCTCTTACATATAGCAGGAGGCGAATAGCAAATATTTGAAATCTGTAATAATTAAAATTGCCATACAAAATCACTTAGGTTTTTTAGATGCACTTAGAATATCTATATGTAAAGTAAGATATCAGGAATAATATACAATGATTTTTGGTTCTATATCACTACCAAATTGTAGATTGTTTAAAATACGGATATCAACAGCAATCGCTAGTTCCTTAATGTGCCTGATTAATATAAATAAATAACACCTACTATGCAAACTCACAGTATAGACCTCGCATTTTCTCTCGCTACTCGACACTCTAATTGGACCGCACTGCGTTTACCATCAGGTGCAGTGTGGTCACTTTGCCGTGCCAGTATAAAAAAAAAGATACAAGTCTTACATCGACTTTTGGTATCACAACACCCTGACCCGAAAAAAATAATTGTGTATCACACAAACATTGTCTTGGTGCGAGGATCGAATCCACGGCATTTCGTTTCACACCCGGCTATTCACCCATTGCGCCACGGAGGCTGTCAACTGCAACTGAATAGGCACTAAATGTATGTACAATAAGTTGTAACATGAATGAAAATTATTATTTCGATATTTCTTTCAGCTCATATAGAAGAGACTTACCACACTATCCTTTAATAGCAATTGGCAACTATTACTCCCTTGTTTAAAAAAGTATTTCAACATCCACTTACTTTGAACAATAAAACGATGCCTATAATTGGTTCTCCATGTTAATTGGGCCTCGACTCTCCACTTAATTTTTAAACGATTTGTAATTAAAAAGTATTAGTACTTTTAAATAATAAATTTAATATTAGTTGCATCGATAAAAAGTCATATAGTTACACTTACACAAACTTAAGGGAATCAAGAAAGAGATCTAAAATATATTCGAATAATGCGTGGTGTTTACCATTAGGGTCAACTCACACTGGGATAGATTCGAAGCGTCGCGCCGTGTCGCATCATGTTTTTTCCCCTATAGCATATTCATTTCTATTTTCCCATTATTAAGGTACAAATTTGTGTTATGCAAATATAGTATAGCGCGTCGCCGTGCGTTACTCGCGCGCAGTGGCCAGTGACGCGTCCGACGCCGATCTCACCAGGCGTAACATAGTGTGAGCGTGAGTAATAGCGAGTGTCGTCGCGCGACCACCGCGACGCGCATCTCCATGCGTTTTTTTGAAAACTCTGCGCTAGTGTGAGTTGACCCTTAGACGAGTGTACGCACTTCGCGCCGTTCGGTTGTATAAAAAAGAAACAAAGAACAATCGTTAGTAAACATGAGTAGATATCATTATACAAAGCCGAAGACTTGTACCAAAGGCTTGTTTCTATAAAATATTTGTAGTGTTTTGCAGGTATCCTTAGAGCAACGCTTATTACTGAATACCTAGTCTTCATTTTCATCGACTTTTGTTATCTCAACAAAAATTACGAGCTAATAAATTTCACCTTGTAATAACGTGAACTAACCCTAGTTTATTCGTTTTGGGTACATTATGCGAGTTCGTTGGACGCCATTGTTGAGTAATAATAATTAAATGCTTTTATAGCCCTTTTCTAATATTACGCGTGACAAATGGATTTTTTATTGTCCTTTTATATTTTGGCATGATGGTTTAATCGTGTCGTATTCTGTTTTCATTTTATTGCGTTTTTGTGTTTATTGTTTTTTATCTAAAATTAAAATAAGGTCTTATTGCCTTGATTTGCATTATTCCTTGAATTTTACTTACTGTTAATTATTAATATCTACTATAATTTTAATTTTTGAACAATAATTCAATGTTGATAAAACAATTGTAAATCAGATGTAGTTTGGTACAAAGTAGTACTATATCCATAAACGAGCAAGTGAAGTATCTGATGGTAAGCGATTACCACAGTCTATGGTCAACTATAATGATGAATCACGGTGACATTGCAAATATTTAAGAAAGAGATAGGAAGCTAAATTTCATGTCTTCGCAGAAATAGTAAATTTACTTTACGCCGGTTTCCAGTCCCTCAATGGACTGATGCCGACAGAGTTGAGCTGAGTTATTCATTCTGTACATAAAACTGTATACAATACACTCCTATCATAACCTCCGGAAATCTCATACATAATTTTTTTTAACCACCTGATGGTAAGCGCAGTGCCGTCCAATTAGAGTATGGAACAGCGAAAACAATCTATCCACCGTTACTCAACACAATCATGCCGGCCTACTCCTTCACACTACGCCATGGGCAAGAAGGGCAAGAAGGTGAAGAAGCGGTCGAAGGTTTAGTGTCAGAGTACTCAGAGGGCCGCAAAACGGTCAAACATCGCACCCAACTCTAGACCCCCGACCAAAACCGGATGTACACTGACTGATCCCGGAACGTGACACACTTGCGTGTACCACTTAGGCGGGTTTTACACCCTGTGTACGGTGATCACTATCCGGCGGATACGAATATCCTACCACCATGATACTTCCAACTCAAAAATAAAAAGTTCTTAGAGATAAATTTACGATTGTTCATATAAAAAATTCCTAGCTAGACTAAGTTTATGCATTATAAGGCATATTTCAGTAAATGAACTAATTATATTTTTGCAGCATACGGAAACTTAGGCAGCGTGCTGAGTGCGCAGGGACGAACTAAGGAGGCGGAGCAAGCGTTTGAGAAGGCGCTTAAATATCGACCTAACATGGCCGACGTGCATTATAATTTGTGAGTACATTTAATCTTATAATTTTACTCTATCAAAGATAGATAGCTAACTCTTTATTGCACACCAAAATAGGAACTTACATAACAAGAAACCTTAAAACTATACAATGCTACAAAAGGCGGTCTTATCGCTAAGAGCGATCTCTGCCAGAGAACCTTAATTATAAGGACATAAATTAAAAAGAAAAATTTATTACAAAGCAATTTTATCTCATCATATCTGTTGATAAAACTCACAAAACGAACCTCACCCTCTCAAAACTCAATCTAAAATACTTATAACTTCAACAGTACAATAGGTTTGATAAAAGAGACAAAGATTTGTCGTGGAACCCATATTATTCTAATCTTGATAACAACAAAAGTTTAATAATACATTCAAAAGGTCTGTGTTTACCCTTAGTGAAAGGAGAAATAATATTCGGCATGTCTTACCCGAGGGACAGAAAAGGCAAAAGGTCCGAACCCTATTAAGGACATCGAGAACGGAAAATACTATAAAATATAAAAGTAATAATAAATATCGTAGATGTTCAATACGCGAAAGAAATATGTTGGCACGAAATAAGTTTATTTTCAATGTTTACTTTTATTTGCGTCTATTATAACAATATTTTTGTGAGATGTCATTTTGTTACATAAAGGAAAGAAAATGAATAGGTACTGATCTAAACTATTGATGAAATGTACTTTATTGGAACAAAACCTCTATGAATATTATGATGAAACTGTTTATTTAAATTAATTTACAATATTAGCACTATACCTAGTCAGGTCATAAATTCTGTTACATGTTTAATATAAAATAATTGAAACAAGTTTATTCATTATGTAACCATTTATATATCAAAATGAACTTAACAAAACATAGATTCTTATGACACTAAAGTTTATTCAAAATGACCTCCGTGATTTTGAATACAGGCCTTCAATCTGCGCGGCCAGTTGTCTATCGCAGCACGAACGAGGTCCATGTCAATATCGGCGGCTGCCTTAATCAGGGATGTCTTGAGTAACTCCAAATTGGGATGAGGCTTTGAGCACGCCTTTTCCTCCAAGTGTTGCCATATCTTGTAATCTAAAGGATTCAAATCTGGACTGGAGGAGGGCCAGTCTTCGTGCCGGCTGAAGTCGATTTCACGCGCCGCCAGCCAGTCTTGTGTGCTCTTCGCTCTATGAGCTGGCGCCGAATCTTGTTGGAATACCCAGTGCCTGTTATTGAACATGGTATGAGAAACAGGTTCCACAAGGTTCGTCAGGACTGTATTTTGATACACAACTGCATTCGTTTTTACACCATTCTCACAAAAATGTACCTCTGTTAAGCCCCAATAAGAAACTCCCAACCATACCATGAGCGAGGATGGAAAATGACCTCGTTGGACACGCGGAATACGGTTGCTCGCTTCTTCACTACTGTGTGCGTACACCTTATCATTTTGTTTGATGTAGCTCTCCTCTACGGTAAAATTTTTTTCATCTGAAAAAAGAATTTCCCGATATTTTTTTCCCGCGTACCGCTTCAACAAAGCGCGGCATCTCTTCAGTCTCAGGTCCATTAGACGAGCTTTCAAACGATGTCCTGTTTTTCTTCGATATGCCCGAAGCCCTAAGTCTTCATTTAACACCCTTTTCACCGTGGTTCTGCTTAACCCCATATGAAGGGCCAACAGTGTCTGCTTACGTTTGGGATTTCTTTGAATTCGCGCCTTCATAGCTTTTATCACTGCTGGAGTCCTAACAGACCGAGGGCGACCACTTCTTGACCTGTCATCTACACTAGAGTCTTCATTGTATCGTTTGATGGTACGATAAGCGAATCTTTTGGTTATATTCAAATTTTTCAGTATGTCAAAAATTTGAATTGGCGCGTAACCGCAACGATGCAACGCAATTACCGCAACACGGTCTTCTTTAAGCGTCCACTCCATATTTAAAAATGAGTAAAATTCTAAAAAGTATACATTTTTATTTTCATGAGCAATTTGAAATTCGAATTCAATAAACTTTTTTGTGGCCAGCATTCTAAAATAAAAGTTTTTACTGTGTGACAATACTTATGACCGGACTGTGTATAGTACCTAATTTCTGGGCAAGGGCCTTCAATACTAATGAGAGGGATTAGGCTTTTGTCTACTACGCTGGCCTTATGTTGGTAGACTTCGTATATCTTTGTAATTCATGAAAATTCTAAATTTATTTTTCATAATAATATACCATACCCAACGTATAAAATAATATATGTACTTATAATAGAAAATTTAATATTGCTCAAAAATAAATAAATAACACCCAACAGTCACACACATAGCCCCGACCCCACACTAAGAGACGAGTCTTGTCTTGTGGGTATCAGGGACTACGAGAGACTTTCGGTCTCACAACACCCAGACCCCGGACACAAATATCTGTCTGTCACACAAACATTTGTCCCGGTGTGAATCGAACCCACGGCCTCTCGTTTCACAGCCGGCTACTCGCCAACTGCGCCACGGAGGCTGTGAAATTTATAAATATAAATATCTTTCTACTATTTGATTTGGGGGGGGGGGGGGGGGGTAATTGTTAGATAATAACAGATGTCAGAGGACGTCACTGCTATTGAACTCTAATTGTGCGAGGGAGATATTCAGATTTGTATACTGCGCCTCCATTCTTATTGAGACCTATGTTTAACATTTTAATTCCTGTCATATTCTCTAATCAATATTAGTAATGTTCCTACAGATGATTCTTTCTTTTCATATTTATTGTCGCCATGATGGAAGTAATTCATTAACTAATTAATACTCTTAGTAATACTAAGAGTATTAATTAGTTATTGAATTACATACATACATATACATATACACTCACGCCTTTAATCCCCGAAGGGGTAGGCAGAGGTGTAACCAGTACACCCACTTTTCGCCGAATTTATCTCGGTCCCATAATGTGATAGGGGGCGAGCCTATCGCCATACCGGGCACAAATTCCAGACTCCGGGCTAATACTGAGAATTTCCTGATAGAAAAACCCAATATCACTGTACCCGACCCGGGGATCGAACCCGAGACCTCAGCACAGCAGTCGTAACGCATGCGCAATTACAACTGCGCCACCGAGGCAGTAGTTATTTAATTACTTTCCACATAAAAGCAAAATAAACCTAAGAAGGTTTATGTTCCTTTTTTACTAGTAGACTTAGTATATCCTATTGAGTTCCCTTTTGAATATAATATAATAAAAACACTATATTTTGATCTTAAACACGATACAAAACGTCGTTTAAATTAAAGTCTATATTCAAGGTTATAAAACAAGTAGTTTATGTTTTAAAACATAAATATTACCACAACTATTGCTTATAATAAAAATAACACAGTTCTTAATTATTATTTAAGTCGTACATTCAGTGCACGCGAACAATGTGCCCGGAGAAACAATGTAGTACCCGTTGTTACTTACATTGTGCCTTTTGTAAGGTTTTATTTAAAATGTTTGTTTTATCTTAAAGTTAAATCTTTTGTAGATATTTTAAAACATGTAATTGGATTAAGAGGATTTAGTCATACTAATACCACAAAAATATAAATAAGATAGTCATTTGTTTGCCTGTTAGATTTTTACTGTTAAACCATTTCGATATTTGGTATGTAGCTTCAATTCCGAGGACGAATATAGGAAGAACTAAAATAAATGTATATAGGGTACATTAAAACATAGAAAAAAAGCCATGAGAAAAGTCTAGACGTCTGAAGTTATGAAAATATATTACAGGTAATGCGGTTGAATTGTACGAAACGAGCGCTCAGAATAATATTTTTTTTTTATCCTGGCACGGCAAAGTGACCGCACTGTACCTGATGGTAAGCGCAGTGCGGTCCAAATAGAGTACTGAGTAGCGAAAGACGATCTATCCCCGCTACTCAACACACTCATGCCGGCCTGCTTCTTCACACTACGCCATGAGCAAGAAGGTGAAGAAGGGGTCGAGGATCTAGTGTCAGAGTACTAAGAAGGCCGCAAAATGGCCATTGTATCCCAACTCCAGACCCCCGACAAAAACCGGATGTACACTGGCTAATCCCGGAACGCGACACACTTGCGTGTGCCACTATGGCGGGTTTTTCGCCCTGTGTACGGTGGTCGTTATCCGGGCGGATATGAATATCCTACCACCAGCAATAAATAAGGCAAATATAATATTATATTATTTATCCCAGAAAGTCTATTTTAATATTAACAACGTACCTAATGAATCTGCGCGTAACTTGATACAAGTAAATAATATGAAAAGTTTGCGTAGGTGGCTCATGACGTCAACTTTCGGCCAGTTATACCCATGTCAAATATCTGTATACTTTTAAGCAACAATTTTTTCCGTGTACTATTTTATCCGAAGTAAAATGTACGTGATTAAATCTTTATAATATAAAACACAATTTATTTTCTACCATGTCCGTCATCGACTTTGAAACCCCTCAACCGATTTCATTTAATTTCGATAGGGGGCGTTGGTGTCGAGATCTGAATTTCTTATTTTTTCAACGAAATTCGGGCCACGGTACAGGCAGTTTATGGCAGGACACCGCCTGCCCGGGACCATTAGTAATGTAGAAAAATATACACACAACGTATAGTCTTGACACCATATTAAGATTAGGGTTTTGCGATATGGATATCAGAAATTACGAGATTTTTATCTTCGGCTTATTAATCCTAACTACCACAAATATTGTAGACCTCACAAACATTTTTTTTTATACTGGCGCGGCAAAGTGACCACACTGCACCTAATGGTAAGCGCAGTGCCGTCCAGATAGAGTATCAAGTAGTGAGAGACATTTCATTTTGATATTGATATTGAACCTACGACTTTTCATTTCTCAACCAGCCACTTACCCGTTGCGCCACGGAGGTTATAATAATGTAAACTTAATATTTTAATATTAGCTTATTTGCCGTCGCGTTTAATTTTCAAAGAGATTCGTATTAAGAGACTACTATGTAATTACATAATACATTTATGTCGGATAAAAAAAATCGCACAAAATAATTGCGCTATCTATGAATAAAGTCCAAAAGCCTACGCCTCAATTTGACCTGTATATAATGTTTAAGATTAACTTATTAAATGAATAACATCTACACTGTTTTGTAAAGAAAACATAAAATTGAATTGATAAATACACAAAGCACAGACAGCTTGTTTTATTCCGTTTCTAGTAATCTCTTTGATTTAAATGAAAGGTATCATACGATAAATACAGAATAATTTATATACTGAACATTCATTCAGAGGCCGGCAAACGAAGAAAGGTAAATGATCATTGTTCACGAACACTCACAATATCAGAAGATTCCCCGTTACTTTGCGGGTTTTAAAAACAATGAAGATTGAGAAGAGGGTTCCGCAAATTGGTAAATCCCACACAGCATCATCATGTTCAAGTTCAGTGATCAACTGATAGAATTTTTCGCGGCCGGGATGATTCTTTTCATTTCAGGACGACGTTGGGCGCTCGAATTATTATTGTTGGAATATTCTTTGATGTTGACATATCATTTATAGCCGGGACATGGGATATGGGGGAAGGCACTGGCTCCTGAGATACAGCTGGCGCTAGTGCAAGAGCCAGGGAATGAGCCTTATGTAAAGCTTTCAATTTGTGCAAATAAACAATTTTATTATTCTATATTTATTATAGTGTAGCTCTACTAAAGTGCTTACTCTTAAGCAACATTACAAGATAATGTAACAGAGTTCTATTCAACGTGGGCCACACGATCAATAAGCACGCGTTGACAAACTATATCCTTAATTCACAGAGGACTTCTTGAATTAATCGGGTACGGTACACCCTGTCCTGCCGCCTAAGCGTTGCCTTTCCGAGCAGTTTCACAAATTAACGTCAAGCCACACGATCATAATATAATTACCGGCCGAGAACAAAGGACCAGACACACTGTGATGGGATTGTGCACTCGCTTTGATAAGATCTTTTGTGGACGCCCTACTTTATTCCACGTCGAAGTTTCGGTGATGTAATTTGAGTGATTAGAAGTACCCTCAGTCTTTGAGATTTTATCTAACAAACTTTGAATGTTTTTTCTTGTATTCTTCGGTTTTAATTACAATCGAGTATTTAAAAAATATGCACTTGAATTGTTTGTACTGGCAGGGTTGATAAAAACGAGGATATGTTCTCTTTAAATACTATTATACCTATATACATACATATGTTGTAAAGAAGCTGGAAGTCCATTATAAGCCTCCATATTTATGAGGTCTTTTTGAATCCCTACCAGAACGAAGGTATTGTTTTAGTCTTCTATTTCCGCGCTTTAACTCCTCCGCTTGTTTGAATAAAACCTTAATTATGTTAGTATGAGCTTTCCGAGGGGCGCTACGAACAAACATAAAAGCTAACATTCAAGCGTACCGTTTCATATTCTACGAACGTTTTAAGATATGGCGAATACCCTAAAGAGATAAAATCTCTCATAAAATGTAAAAAGTAACAAGAATAATTTAGTCTCAGCGTAATGTAATTTGGTTGTATTTAAATTCGTAAATTAGCTTAAATACATAAAAAAATATACTCCTTATAAAAAAAATCATCTCCGTATAATACATACTGTCCCACTGCATTTACTTCATAACCAAAAGTAATGGAAAACGCGAATGTGGAACCGTCATGTAAAATACATACATATACACATATACACTCACGCCCGCAATCCCCGAAGGGGAAGGCAAAGGTGTAACCAGTACACCCACTTTTAGCCGAAGTTATTTCGGATCCATAATGTGATAGAGGGCGAGCCTGTCGCCATACCACGCACAAATTCGAAACTCCGGGCTAATACTGAGAATTTCTAGAGAGAAAAACCCAATATCACTTTACCCCACCCAGGCATCGAACCCGAGAACTCGGCACTGCAGTTGTAACGCATGCAACCACGCCACCGAGGCAGTCATATACTAAAGTAATTCTATACAAAGATTGGTACCATTTTTTAAATTTATGTTTCTTTACCAAGGCAAAGACTTAAGTACCGAATAACCTCGGCTAGATAGCTGTAATGACGAACATACGTTTTATGATGGTGCATCGCGTCTTGATTGGGTACAGAGATTAATTTCCTGTAGAAAAAGATACTGAAGTGTATTAAAGATAAAAACTATCTTACTGTAAATTGAAGCTGGTTGTTTATAATAGTTTTATATTTGAAATTATTTATTTGACAGTATTCTTTTACTTTATGCAAATCTATGACTTTATGTGATTTGTTTTTCTAGTCCGTTGTGGGTTGTCTAATAAACTTCTTACTACACTCTGCTACAAAGTGGAGGTTTCGGGCTCCGACATACAGCGTTTTATGGTGTTTTTTTTATCTGGCATATTGTAAATTGTCATGTTCATATTTTAGGATATCACAGTACTCTTTATATAGTATAATAGACATAAAGACAAACTACATGACAACAGTGTCATAGGTTTGATCTAGATCATTTGAGAGACATTTCTAGAAATTCTATCATCGTTAACATATTGTTATTATACGGTAAGCGCTTGAAAGTGTTATCTAGGAACTTAACTAGTTGAATGCACCTTAGTCATTTTTAACCGACTTCAAAAAAGGAGGAGGTTAACAATTCGTCGGAATCTTTTTTTTTATGTATGTTACCCGATTACTCGAAGACGCCTGGACCGATTCGAGAAATTCTTTTTTTGTTTAAAATAATTTAAATGACTTCCCAGGTGGTCCCATTGGCACCAAGTCAGGATCTGATGTTGGGATCACAGAAAAATCAAGGGAAACCCTCAAATATTATAGTGACTCATAATTTGTTTTTTATTGAAGTCGGTGTACTTTTTATGAATTAAAAAACTTTTACTTATTACAATTTGTTTTTAGTAATCTCCTTAGAAAAAACCTAACGTCTCAACGTATTTATCTTTATTCTATTAATGTCATATTGTATTAGGCACACTGGCGGCTCGATAAAATCTTTCAATATTAATGCCGAGCCTTTGTAACCGGTATTAACAGAATGGCTGTACAATTGGGGCATTAAAACTTCGGCAAAAATAGAAAGGTCTTATTAAGCTTACGGTAAAATGAACGCTCAGAACAAGGTTTATGACTTCGTCGCTAATGCGATTGTGTCGGTTCGAAAATGATATTGAATACCTACAGTGTAAAATGGATTTGCCAAAATAATTCACATTTAATATTTTTACGTTTTGTCTTATCCAATTCATAAATAAAATGTATTTTTGTAAAAATATCGTATGACATGGATATCATGGAAAAATAAAATAGCGTATTTCGGGCATAATTTTATAATATTAAACATTAAAGAACAAATATATTTTGAAATATTCTTGGAACCCATGGGTGTTAGACATTTCGTGTATACGCCTTATTTCATTAAGTTATTCTAGATTTACTTTAAAAGCAATGGGAATTAAAAGCAAACATTATCGTGTTTGAAACTCGCATATAAGTTCACGCCTGTATTCCCGATGAGGCAGACTGAGTCCAACTAGTACACCCACAATTCGTTTAGCTTATATCCGTCCCATGATAGGATATGATAGATAGATAGACTATCCACATCAGCCACAAATTCTAATGCCGGGTAACGAATGTTTGATTATTGGGATCGATTAAAATTCTGACTATCGCAACCTGGGATTTGAACAGATCATGGTTTCTCAGCCTATGTGCGCTGCCATTAGATCAATGAGATCATTATTATGACTGTGTTTTTGAATAACTATATTTTGCCCACAACAAAGTGATAACGTTAATCTGTACCATAGGAAACTATGCCCTACACAAATGAGTAACCTACACCCATTATGTTCTTCGATGGAAAGCAATTCTCCGTTGTGAGAATCAGACCCGCAATTGAGATTTTTTTATTTGTTTTACGGCCTGGATAGTCAGACGGGTCACCTGATGGTAAGTAGTCACTGCCGCCCATACACCTGTTTAATGCCAGGGCACAGCAAAGCCGCTGCCTACCGTACTTATCTGTTAATCCGAGATGACGTCTATAAATGTACCTGATTTAATTTAAATCGGTCCAGATTTCGTGTGAGGTGCGAACAACTGCGAACGTCTATTTTTATTAATATAGATTATAATCAATTATATCAATAATGTTAATTAAGATATTTAGCCTTTAAGGTACAACATTATGACATAATACTTATAAATAATAATACTAGCCCTGTATTAAACACTGTCCTACTGCTGGGCACGAGCCTCCTCTACTAGTGAGAGGGGCTAGGCCTTACTCCTGGTTTGCTGGTGGTAGGATATTCATATCCGCCCGGATAGCGACCACCGTACACAGGGCGAAAAACCCGCCATAGTGGCACACGCAAGTGTGTCGCTTTCCGGGATCAGCCAGTGTACATCCGGTTTTTTGGGGTCTAGAGTTGGGGTACAATGTTTGGCCATTTTGCGGCCTTCTGAATACTCTGACAATAGACCCTCGACCGCTTCTTCACCTTCTTGCCCATGGCGTAGTGTGAAGGAGCAGGCCGGCATGATTGTGTTGAGTAGCGGGGGATAGATCGTCTCTCGCTACTCGATACTCTAATTGGACCGTACTGCGCTTATCATCAGGATAAAAAAAAAAGTCCACCACGCTGGCCTAATGCGGGTTGGACTAAGGCCTGAGATACTTCACATACCCTCGAAATTCTTATGAGAATTCTCAGTTATACAGGTTTCCTCGCGATGTTTTCCTTCACCGTTAAAGCAAGCGATAATTATATAATAATAATTTAATACACACGCTACTTTAAAAAATTCAGAGGTGTATGCCATTTGGGTTTCAAACATACGACTTTCTTCTTGACAGTCCGTACCACAACCAACTAGGGTATCGCTTAAATCATTTATACTGTATAACAATTACAAATTTACTCAACAAGAAATACTTATGGTTTTTTTCTATATTTCCTTTTTCGGGTTTTGCCAAGCTAGTTTTTCGTGTTACGAATCTGGAGAGATCCTCAGTAAAATTATTTGTGTAAAAAAGTTTAATATCTGTGAAATGTTATTAGTTTTCTGAAACAGCGTTATTTGACGCTATGATTATTACGCAGCGACGCATTTTATACAATGAATGTATTTGAAACTAGAATGTTAACAGCCGAATATAATCGGTTTACTTCTTTAAATTAATTTCTTGGCTTGCTCGCCACTAGAACTTGCGATGTTTTGCTTTTTTATTCTAGCTCAGATTGAAGCTTTGCTTCTTAGTAATAAATCTTATGCATAGTTTATTTTTTAACCGACTTCAAAAAAGGAGGAGGTTAACAATTCGTCGGAATCTTTTTTTTATGTATGTTCCCCGATTACTCGAAGACGCCTGGACCGATTCGAAAAATTCCTTTTTTAGTTTGAATGGGTATACTTCCCAGGTGGTCCCATTGGCATCAAGTCAGGATCTGATGATGGGATCTCAGAAAAATCAAGGGCAACCCTCAAATTTTATAGTGACGCATATTTGTTTTGTATTGAAGTCGGTGTACATTTTATGAATTAAAAACTTTTCCTTATTGCTTAACACTTTTGTTAATTTATCGTATTATTGAGAATTACACATTGTTTATTATATTTTTACTATACTTTAATAAGTGTTTTATAGGACTATAAGTGTTTGTTGTTCTTATATCTATATCAGATAGTGATTACTTAGTTTAAAATAAATATAGCCTACTTTACTATTCCAGAACGAATATGTTATTATCAACTATAGCTGCGATTTCTTAAGATTCGTTTATTCCGATTCCAGTACAGCGGCAAGAAATCACTTGAACACGTACATACTTGTCGCAAGAAAATTTACGAGGGGTTAAATGTTTATACTCAATTCCTTTTTTTACTAGTGTTGTGCTCGGGGCACGTTTTTATAGGTTTCATTTCATTTAAATTATTTAAAAACTGAACGGTGCATGGTGGAATCTTTATAAATATTATTATTGAAGTAATATTTTTTTTGTGCATAATATTATGTTTTTTTATATTGTAAATGCTAGCTGTAAGTTTTCCGAATAAATAAATAATAAAAGTAATATATTTTGTTATTTTTTTAATTGGAGTAATAACATAGAATTTCATGATCATTTTATGAATCGTTTTCGTTAGACTGCACCGACGTAAAAAGCAATGTATAATCTAGTGTAGTGTATATTGTTTTTCAAACACATCCTAAAACAATTAAGCAATGGAAACATATCACAATTAGCATATATTGACATGGCGAGTAGTCGGCTGTAAAACGAGAGGCCGTGGGTTCGATTCTCGCATTGAGACAAATGTTTGTGTGACAGACAGATTTGTTTCGGGTCTGGATGTTGTGGGACCGTAGTTCCCCTTAGTTATTGATACCGACGATACAGGTAGGTAGGTAGGCAGCGGCTTTGCTGTGCCCTGGCATTGCAGAAGTCTATCGGCGGCGGTGACTACTACCATCAGTGCCCGTTTGCTCATCTGCCTATCAAGGCACTAAAAAACAGTTTTATCTTAGTTTGGGGTCAGAATTATGTGTGTGACTGTTGGGTTTATTTATTATTATTAGTATGCCAAATATCAAATCATAATGTACGAGTATTCACTACGTACAAGTAAATAGTATCATTAGTTATTTAAATAGTATATACGGGCGAGTACCAAAGCATTATATATCGTGTAGTATTTAAAAATGTGATTCCATAATAACTCGGTCTATAATTCCATTATGGTGGAACTTTTTATTCTGGCACAGTAAAGTGACCACACTGCACCTGATGGTTAGTGCAGTGCCGTCCAATTAGAGTATTAAGTAGCGAGAGACGATCTATCCCTCGCTACTCAACACAATCATGCCGGCCTATAGCTTCTTCACACTACGCCATGGCATACTTCATACTTTAATAAGTAGACTTTGAATTTACTAAAGAGAAAAGCTAGTTAAATGGACTCAATCACGTGAGAATTGTGTGTATGTAAACGTTACAATAAAAGTGACATTTATTTAAACACGCTACAAAGTTAGACCTAAAGTACACGCAATATAATTCATTCTCGAAATTATAGTGTAGTGCATAGTTCATACATATGTTATTGCTTGACGGTATAACATAAGGCCGATGTCACATAGTCGTAGTCACTTGACACTGCAATACTGACGTGTGCAATATACAGCATGTGAACAATTTAATACGAAACGAGTCAACACTCGACGCTTTGCACACAACACTACCCTAGAGTAAGGTAGCCATATGTCACTGAGTAACGGGAAATTCTACCTCACTCCCCATAGTTTATGCCAGTTATTTCGTAAGATTTTTCTATAAAGAATATATTGAATAGAGTTTGTGTCAAGTTCTATATTGTTACGTATGATTTTGTAGGTATATTATTCCGTATGTTTGTAATATTCAGGTGTGATAAGTTCTTTTCTGCAATCATATCAGGAGATGTTTGACAAAATTGTTCTATTGTAAAAGCCTTTTTTTCTTAATATCGATAGCTAAATGGTGTTAAACTTATTTCAATACCATCAAATTATGAATTAATGAATACATTAATATACTTTTTTACGACCCAAGAATTCATCTACCTATTTTTTTATATATATATTTATTTCTAAGGCTGAATAATAAGTTTTCATTTCTACGTTGAATGACTCATATTATAACAAAAACATAAAAAAATTATGTGTGTATGTATGTTCCTTATGGACTCCAAAATCGTCTGGAGCGATTTGGATGAAGATTTTGGTAGCGATCGGATTAACAGAAATCTTTTACTTGGCATTTTAGTAAATTTCTATCATATTTTTTCTACGGAGAAACAGCGGGTCGTTAACAAGCAACCCTAATTTTTTGGTGCTTCAATATTAAGTTACATGGCCAAAATATAGAATCATTTTTAAACTTCCGTATCAGATTACTCAGAAAGGATTAATTTCCGTGTTTATTTAAAGATATATTTATGGGTAGGTACAATAAAATTTTATTCAGTCTTATTTTGCTAAGTTTGTTTGATATAAAAGTAGTATTAAAATTATTATGACACAATTATTTCAAATAATCAGTAGTGATAATACATTATTGACATTAAGCATTATAAGATGGTGCATTAGATATATTATTAAAATAACATGGACTAATCTATGTTCATATTAGAACAGTTATATGCACGTGAATATAAACCTAATTAATTTTCCTTTACCATCGAAAATCTTAATTAACTCAAAGCGTCTGCTAGCTCGTTAATATTATCTTTTCAAACACAAGCTCCTTACATAACCTTTTTACACCCGCCTACGTGAAGAGATATCCGGCGAAACCGGTAGTAATGGTGTCACTAGGGTCGCGTCCCGATGGCGATAAGGCGCAGATTAAACTCCTGTTTGCACACACACATATTTAACGTTCTCGCCATCTAGACTCGCGACAACAACGCTTGCTCGGTATTTGCATACTTGTTTGTGAAACGATTTGGTCTGGACGTACCTACGTGTAAATGCAATTTATATGGGGAACAGAGACTAACAGACCTTGCGTTAAATTTAATTTGCACTTGTAGCTTTATTTCGTTTTATGATCACTTTAAATAACGTATAATTTGAGAAAATGTTACAGTGGAAATAGTTGTTGGTAATTTGGTTGTGTGGACCGTGGGATTTTCGCTCAGTTTTCTTTTAACTAATATTAAGATCCTGGTAGGGTAGCATCGTCATTTGAATATATGCAAAGGGTGTTTTCTTTTTATCTTGGCATGGCAAAGTGGCCACACTGCAGCTGATGATAAACGCAGTGCCATCCAATTACAGAAGCGAGAAACAATCTATCCCCTGCTACTCAAAACAATCATTGCTGGTCTGCATGGGTAAGAAGGTAAAGACGCGGCCGATGGTCTAGTATCAGAGTACTTACACAGAAGGCCGCAAAACGGCCAAACATCGTACCCCAACTCTACTGGTACTCCCACTCGCTGGTCCAGGAACGCAACACACTTGCGCCACTATGGTGGGTTTTACACCCTGTGTACGGTGGTCGCTATCCGAGCGGATATGATATCCTACCACCAGCACTTTAAAATCGTCGTCTATTTACGTGGGGTGGTGGCACTCCACAGTAAAAGTTATTGTAAAATTCTAAAAAGAGAATAGAGCATCCAGCGAGATATTGTTGAAAAGTAAATAAAACCATATTTAATAAATTGATGCTTTTTTATTGTTTTTTTTAAATGGGCCATAATTTTGTGTAAGCGTAATAAATTAAAATAGTTTGTGAGAAAAATTTGCTTAACCGTTTGTAATACCAGCAGTAAATTCTACATTAAGCATGGTCAAACACGCTCATAGTTATTATAAGAATACATAAAACTGTTCTGAAATTGGTATAAACATAACTCCAGTGTATAAATAATTTTATAGTGATTCACACTCTTTACTTTTTATTTGGCTCTATAACTCATGTCCCTACAAATATGTGGTAATCAATACACATTGTTTAGAATAAATTGATGTTGCAGATATTGCATTATAAATTTTTGCTTGATTCTATATACACTTTTTTAGAACCTTGAGCTTAAATTCAATGATTGAGTCTATTTAAAAAGTAAGAAAGTTCAGATATGTTGTGTTGGAATTTGTGCTTGGTATGAAGATAAGCTCGCTACTTATTTCATTTTTGTACGGAAACCAGCTCAACTTATCCTGCACTAGTTGAATGTACCTTTGGGGATACACGCGGAGACTCATGCCTACGAGGATATAGGTGTTACCTTATGTTATGCAATGTGGATTTCGTTGCTTAGTTTTAGTTGATTTAGACCCAAGTGCATGATATATACACTCACGCGTGTAATCCCCGAAGAGGTAGGCAGAGGTGTTACCACTACACCCATTTTACGGAATTTATTGCGGTCGCATAATGTGATAAGGGGCGAGCCTATTGCCATGCCGGGCTCAATTCCAGACTCCGGGCTGATACTGAGTATTCCTAAATAGGAAAACCCAATATCACTTTACCCGACCCGGGGATCGAACCCGAGAGAGAGCTCAGCACAGTAATCGTAACCCATGCGCAATTACAACTGCGCCACCGAAAACACAGACATAATTAATAATTACATGTATGAGAAAATTATATTGTGTACGCTTGAATAAAGAACACATTTTATTCCGGTGAAAGTATGTTATTAAAATCGCTTTTTATTAAGAGAGAAAAACTTACAACTTCGAGACTTTTATAGAGGTTTGTTAAAAATGTTTTTAAAAGGTAAGCGGAAGAGAAATCCCCATTGTTTTAATTTTTTACAAAAAAGCTTTTACTGCTACTGACCTTAGCTGACTTTCGACCGATTTTAGATGAATTATATCTTATTCATCTTTTTTATGCATTTCATATTTATATGCCTCATTGTAGTAGTTGAGTACATAGACTAAGAAATGAGTAAAGTAATGGGTTCCAATCCTAGGTAAGGCAATCACTATTTGTGTTTGAGTATAATTCGGAAAACTTCGGGTCATTCTAACATGGTTATTATTGAATAGATTTCTATTGAATGCTAGATTTCTCTGACTTATTTGTACGGCTATTGACGAAATGATCATGTACTGAAAATCCGTCCACACGTTTGTACTCAATAAAACATATTAAGGAAAACAAACACTAAACCAACGGAATCGCCTCCTGCAAAGACAAGAAAATACAATAAATTTACGAAATAAAACACCGGAAGATATCTGGCCCGATTAACGCAAAAATGTCGAGTGTTTCCCTACGCTTTATCCGGAATACTGGTGACGTACAGATTGCCACGATTGACGAACGAAGTTAGGTTTTGTCTCGACTTAAATGTACTTTTAATTTAACTTAGTCTTTTTCTGAAAATTTCATAAAACCTATTTAGACATTAGTAAGTAAGTAAGTAAATTATTTATTGTCCAAAAACACATTCTACATTTAATAACAAAAATACAACGGTCCCCGCACTAGGCGAACCTGTATCGCGGGAGACCACATAGGTTAACAATAATCATTTTATAAATGTGCGAGTGGGCTGTACAAACTACAAACATGCAACAAATGGCATTGCGAAAAGAAAAAATTTAAACTATGAACATTAAAGTGAATTATTATAAATTATTTATAAATAGATAACACTGTTATAATAACATATAAATTCGTAGATATATATAACATAAATGTATAAATATATATAAAAGACATAGACATAAACATATATATAAATATATATATATATATATACATAGACATAAATATATATAAGTACATACACAAGTTGAGATTTCTGTACTAAAATGACTTCTATTTTGTAGTGGTTAGCAAAAGTTCGGTATCTGCATAATTTAAGGAAAGGAGGTATTTCTTCAGTTTGCTAATAGCTTCATGATGGCTTAAACAACTGATAGGACAAAGGTGATTTATTTTATAGAATAAAAAGGGGAACGAGTAGTGACTGAAGCGTTTGGCGAAAGAAGTTTTCACACGAGGAATATTTACTTTAAGCCGTCTTCTCTGTTGGGATTCAGTGTATAAGGAGGAATTCTTGAACATTTTATTATACTGTAAAACTGCACACTGTATGTATAATTGACGTACCGTTAACACCTGAGACTCGTTATAAAGGAGATATGTTGGGAATCGAAAGTCTTTTTTAAGCATTATCTTTAAAACGGATCTTTGAGCCCTTTCTACTAGAATCAAAGTTGATTTGGCTGCACTGCCCCAGGCTGTAATGCAGTATCGGAGAAGCGACTCGCATAGGGCTTTATAGACGAGCAAAAGAGTTTCCCTTTTGGCTCCATTTCTTAGTAGCTTCATGACTGTGATGATTTTTCTTACTCTTTTAGCAAGAGACACAATGTGTGGGAGAAATGTGAGTCTTGAATCTAAGATCACACCCAGGTATTTCAGTGAGTCGACACGATTAAGTGAGGGACAGTTGCAGATAGTGGAGTAGCAAGTGTGTATTTTTAGAGATAGAGGTTTAGGGGGGCTTGATGATTTAGTTTTGTGAAAGCATATTACGGAAGTTTTTTCCACATTTAAGGTCAGTAAATTAGCGTTTAGATAACTAGCTACTTTATTCATCCCCTTTTCAGCTCTTGAGTAGACTGATTCCCACGTGGAATCACTGAATAATACGACGGTGTCATCGGCGTAGCAAATAGTGTCTATTTTGTCTTCGTCATTGAAAAGCTCCATAATACCGTTTAAGTATAGAATAAATAGCAGAGGACCAAGGATACTCCCTTGCGGAACACCAAAAGAGGTTTCTAAGGTGTCACTCATATTGCTGCCCACAGTAACAATTTGTCTCCTGGCAACTAAGTAACTGGTGAACCAATCCAGTGCGATACCTCGAACTCCCGAACATTCTAGCTTTCGCAGTAAAATAGCATGGGAAACTGTGTCGAACGCTTTGGAGAGATCCAAGAAAACTCCAAGGCAAGCGTTGCCATCATCTAAAGAAGAAGATATTTTATTTAGGAGGAGAGTCACTGCTGTGTCTGTAGATTTACCGGTACGAAAGCCAAATTGATTAGGTGATATAAGATTTTTTCCTTCTAGAAAGTTGGAAAGTCGCTTATTTACGATTTTTTCCAAAATCTTTGAGAAATTACTTAGAAGAGAAATGGGTCGGTAATTTGAGGGATCACATTTTGAACCACTTTTAAAAATAGGGACCACTGCAGCAGTTTTCCAGCACGAGGGAAATATTCCAGACGAGAAGCTCAAATTGAAGATGTGAGTAAGGGGTTCCAAAATGAAGTGACAGTATCTTTTAATAAATTTATTGTTTATTCCGTCAATTCCAGGTGCGCTATCTGACTTTATTTGGGTTATTATAGAGGCGACTTCGGCGGTGTCGGTAGGAGTCATAAAGAAAGAGTTTGAAGAGAGGATATCACATTTTATTCCCATGGCAAGGTCAGTTTCAGATTTACTTGTGTTTTTTAGTATATTTTCTGCCAGTGTTTTTCCTACTTTGGAAAAGAAATCATTACAGACTGAGAGGGATTCAAAAGGGGTTTCTCTTAATTTTAGGATTTCTGAATTAATTGACGATTTAGAGTTACGTTCGCAAATAGAATTGATGGTTTTCCAAAGTTTTTGAGGATTCTGTTTTGAGTCTTCCAGTCGGTTATGGTTATTCTCGGATTTTAGTTTTTTTAACAAATCATTAAGAAAGTTACGATACCTCTTGTATGTGGTTTTGAGGTCTTCGTTACGTGGATTGTTTCTAACTTGTAGATGCAGATTATCTCTGTGTCGTTGGCATCGAATTAGGCCCGGAGTGATCCAATTTTTAAGATTATGCTTAGTTCGACTATTACTGACATAATGTGAATGGGAATTGATGATATCTTGCAGTCTATTTGTCAAATACTTAGCTGACTCTGAAGCGTCAACAGAGTCTAAAATTTTTGTCCAGTTCATATTGCTAAGTTCTTCTTCAATTGCATCATAGTTTATTATTAGTTTACGTCGTTTGATTTTTGGAGTTGAAAGGGATGAGTTGAAACCTGCCATGACCAAGTCATGGTCCGTGATACCTGTTTTACAAACAATCCCTGTTAGTGTAGCTCTCGCGCTTACGAAGATATGGTCTAGGCATGCATTATCCCTCGTTGGGATTGTTATTACTGGTTTCAGGCCTAGTTCAGACATAAGGCAAAGAAAAGTTTGTGAGTTGTTGTCACGTTCGTCTAATATATTAATATTTATATCTCCAGTTAAGATGATATCAGTGCGTTGTGTTTGTGTGAGGTATGATTCAATAGAATCCAAAAAGGTCGAGCAGTTTTTATTAGCTGGTGAACGATAGATTCCCAACAGAGAGCTATTATCAGGAAAAATAATTTCAAGGCAGTCTGCGTCAACTAAATTTGGCTCGGAACAACTCACCTGCCAATCAGTTTTTACATAAATGACGACGCCGCCTGCTTGGTTAAGTATGTTTTTTGTGTAAAACGACGTATATCCTGGTATTTTATTAATTAAAGAACATGTACCTAAATGACATTCAGTAAGAATAATTGCATCAAAATATATATCTAATCGTTTTAACGCGACCATAAACTCAGAGAAATTCTTCTGCAGGCTCCTAATATTAAAGTTTAGCAATTTAAAGGAATGCTGATTGTTAATAACAGATTTACTTAATTCTAGTGAAGACAACGCGTGACACGGGACGGAGAGAAATTCGTCAAGATTATCTTCTAATGTTAAAGTAGCCATTGATACCGATATATTAATGTTTTAGATTTGATACTCCTATTATTATTGGAATCCACGCAGATGTCTAAGGTCATAGGTCTGTAGCATTTATTAATGTTCTTATCCTTTAAAATATAACATGTGTTCAAGAAAACCATTACTAAATTGAATATATAAATTATATAAGATACATAACATAAATAACACCAAAATGAAGCTAATGATATATCGATGTAATATATATGATTATAATACATACAGATAATATGATATATAAGGGTTACATTGTAAGAATATTGTAGATACAAGAAGTCAATTATATTGAACAAGTAAAACTTTAAAACTATAATAGAAAATAATTGGTAGTGAATTAATGTTGTTCCTATGAGGTAGAGCTCTCTAAATGTTAATGCCAGGTTTCGCCGCATCACAAAATTTGACGTCCAAGTCGTCTTGAGTGCGCAGTAAGATAGCTGGGCTTCCTTCTCTTTGACGTACATGAACGTAACCATTGTGTGTCCAACAGAACTTGTAACCGGCAGCTTTGCTTCTTTTGCGAGCTTCACGAAATAACTGACGATTTTCACGGGTAAGGCGCTCGTTGATATAAACGTTTGTAGGTTTATCACCTTCGGTTAGGTCTTGCGAGGTAAGATGTTTCCTAGATTTTCCTGCTTTCAGAAGCTCGTCTCGCTTAATTCGACGAGTGAAGCGTATAACTACGGGTCTCGGGTGATTCGGTGGTGAATCTTTGGGGCGTTTCGGGCCAACTCTTGTGATCCAATCAATATCAGCGTCTTGAATTTTGACACCAACCTTAGCAGCTGTCAATGTAACAATGTGATACAGACTCTCGTTGTTGAGTTCTGGAACACCAGCCACTTCAATTTCGTTAGAAAGAGCCGCTTGTGATTGAACGTTTAGTTGTTCTTTTAGGGTTGTTACTTGAGATCGAAGCAGGACCGCGTCATTTTCGCGATCTTCAAGCAACTTGACTCTATTTTCTGACTGAGCTAGATGGGCAGTGACCTCATCCAATCTTGCATAACATTCGCTCAGTGAAGAGGTCAGACTTACTACTTGGTCTTTCAAGTGAGACATGTCTTGTCTCATGAGTCGAATTTCAGCTGTGAGAGCTTGAAGATCAGATTTAGGATGACTGATGTTATTGTCAGAGTCATCTATGCATTTGGTATTGCGTTTTGAGCGGACTGTTACGTTGAGCGTGTCGTCTTCTACCAATCCACGGAGCGGAGTCTGAGAGTTATTCCCTCCTTTTTTCATAGAACAACGACATTTTGGACAAATCCAGTTGTTTTCATCAGAAGGTGGGTTCGCACCAATGCAAAGATCTTGATGGTAGACAGATTTACATTTCTCCACGCAGCACACCAAATAGGCCTGTCCAGAAATTTTACCAAGGCATGCACCACAGTTAGATATTTCTTTACTTTTTGGCATGTTTTAAATAGCTTTTATAACTTATTTATCTGCAATGGTTGTTATTCTGAGTATGTAAAGCTTTACTTCTATTTAACTTTTCCCAATATTTTAACATGCATGCAATAAAGCTCAAGCATAGACGTTCTGTCAAGCGTATTAAAGTACCACGGTAATAAAATATTTGTTCAAATATAATAATTTAACAGTAATCGCTAATATATTCTGTAGTGAGTTAGTTTTGTGTTGGCAAAGTAATTTTCTATTCATCCCATCATGGAACGGTTTGCCTAGTATTTTTATGTTCTTTTCAACAGTTATTGCCAGTAATAGCTTTTCAAGATCTATTTCTTTGTCCTGTTAGTTGTCTTAAGTAACGAGTAAGGTGGTTATTTTCTTATATAAAACGGATTTATGAAGACTGGGTGCGATAAATAGTATAATATCTTGTCTCTAATATTATTTAATATTGACATATTAATATAATATTTGACATATTATGCGGCCCTGATTATCATTATAACTTCCTTATTAAAGACATTAAAATGTAGAAGGCACTATAATATCAAAACAATTAGACGTTCCACATATTTATAATATTACTTTATATCGAATATTTGTTCCAATAAAGAGACTTAGGTTCAGGATCTCACATTTCAAAAGCTTTAAATCATAGCCACAAAGAATTTCACTTACGATGTGATTGAATTTAATCATTACTTACCACATAAAACATAAACTTATATAATAATAATAATAATAATACTAGCCCTGTATTAAACATTGTCCCACTGCTGGGCACGGGCCTCCTCTACTAATGAGAGGGGTTAGGCCTTAGTCCACCACGCTGGCCTAATGCGGGTTGGTAGACTTCACATACTTTCTGTATACCTGATACTGGAATTGTGGCCGGTATGGCGATAGGCTCGCCCACTATCACATTATGGAACCGAAATAATTCGGAGGAAAGTAGGTCTACTGGTTATACCTCTGCCTACCCCTCGGGGATAACAGGCTTGAGTGAATGTGATTACATATTTAAAACGATATGACTAGCACGATTAAATATTAATTAATCCCACCTAGTGATTGTATAAATGTCAACAAAAGCACCCTTCATATTTCACTATCACTGTAATTAAAGTAAACTTGAACGAATATACAATCTGCATATAAATTATACCACAATAAAGATAGTTCAACGCAGTAATGTGTAGTTATAATTAAAACGCATCTATAAACATTAATTCAATTCACAATTTGTCACCTCGGTTTAATCGCGGAATGTTGGTATCGCGTGACGAAAACCCTGCCTTGGCGAGGCCATCCGACCCGTTTCGTGAGCATTTGCTGCATAAATTAGTTACTTTGTGTCCTGCGTGGGAAATACGACAGTATTTTGCAGCGACACTTATGTCGAAAACTTATGAATGGCTTTCTTATCTGTATATATAAAAGAAGAAGCTGACTGACTGACTGACTGACTGACTGACTGACTGACTGATCGATCAACGCACAGCCTAAACGGCTGGGGTTAGAGACTTGAAATTTTGACAGTAGGTACCTTTTATGACGTAGGCATCCACTAAGGAAGGGTTTTTGGAAATACCACCCCTAAGGTGGTAAAATAGGGGATGAAAGTTTGTATGAAAATTCGTCATTTTTGAAGTTAAACGCACGAAAATTGGTATTTAGCCTTTTATTTAAAAACAAAAAATATATATTTCAGGATTTTTCGAAATTCTACCCCTAAGGGGGTAAAATAGGGGTTGAAAGTTTGTATGAACATCCGTCATTTTTCTCCCAAATATGGTCTCCACGCGGGCGGAGCCGCGAGCAACAACTAGTCTATAATACAGGATGTCCCGGGAAGTATGGTCAAACGAAAGGTAAGAGGTAAAGCAGCCCTAGGCTTTATCTAAATCACGCTCCTTGTTTGTTCCGCAATTTTATAGTTTCCAGAGGTAACATTTTTTGTGTGTTTACTCAAAATCGGCTCTCTCTCATTTTATTTACTGTACCAAAATGTGAGATATAAAAATCTTTTTGAACCATTTGCAACCTAAGATCGAACTATGATTTTTAAAAAATATTTTATATCTGTAAAGAATTCTTTAGTTATAATTATATTTTTGCAGCCATATTTCTCAAGATATTGTTAATTTTATAATAAAGTTATGACATTTATATCATCAATTTTATTAAGATATTTCTTCAACATCATATTTAAATTTGATTCGAATCAAACAAAGCCGAAAACTTACATCCGGACGGTTTTACAAGAAATAAACATTTCTTAAAAGATAGAAATGACGAGAGAAATGATAGAGCGCTGTTCTATCTAGAATTATTGTCGGTGCTCGTGTTGTAGACATCATTGAAAAATGATGATTTCTTGAAATTCAACTCATGCATCGTATATTATAAATGCGAATGTTTGGATGGATGGATGTTAGTTACTCAATCACGCTACAACGGCTGGGCAGATCTGTTTGAAATTTGACACAGAAATAGATTATAGTCTGGAATAGTTATGTGCTACTTTGTATCCCGGTAAAAATGTACAGTTCCCGTGGGACAGTTTACTTTTTCACAGAGCAAGGGAATGACATATTTTATTTTATTTAGTAGACATAGTGACAGTTTAGGGATCAGAAAATGACATAGACCACTTTTTATATCCCGAAAAAATGCTCGCTTCCTATGGGATATTGAAATATAAAAAAGGTGTAATAGCTTAAAATGCATCCATGGATTGTTGTATACCTTTTCTTAAAAAATAACCTCCAAGTGGGCTGAGCCGCGGGCAACATCTAGTACTTAATAAAATACTTATTTTGTCAAAGGACATCGAACACTGTACCAGACAAGACTTAACGTAGGCGAAGCCGCGATCAATAGTTTGTAAAGAGTTATTGGTTAATTATATACCAGAGACCACAAAACCTTTTAGCATGTTATCATATAAGTCTTACTGTCAACAACGCAACAGTTCTGAAAAAGAAAATTAATGTTTGTAATTTACATAGACCTCAGAATTCAGGCCCAGATCTCAGATTCGTATCATATAATTACATGCACCCGCTTTTCGCTAAACGTTCGGGCTTAAGAGACTCTTGACAAGGACTCTTCACACTAATTTGCTTCGCAGTTTCTAGTTTAGAAATCGTTTAAGAAGTGTTGGATTATTTCTAAATAAATAAAAATAAATAATTAGGTATAAATCATTGAAATACTATCGATTTGTTTGCAATTTTAGTGTTAGATCGAATGGGTACCTAATTATAATTAGTCGGGAACGTCTCTTAGTTCATTAAAAATATTATATTGGCACATGCCACGTATGAACAAGATGTGGCTATGTCATTAATTTGAAGAAGCTTGCGTGCACGCCAAATTAAAGAAACGTGTCATCATTTGGAATGATAAGATAACATTGAACAAAACTGATCAGGATTTATTTACCTGTAGTTTTGTGTAATTTGAACATAAAGCCGGTCAATTTACTAGGAATAACAAAACTTAAAATCTTGTATCTCTGTCTAACAAGTGCAGTGAAGTGTCATGCACAACTTTGTAATATTAAGTTATGTTGGTGTTACTATTATAGACAGACATGGCACTTAATACCGTATAGCCAGCGACCTGTTAGTTTTATCATTTGGTTGCGTAAAAAAGTTATAAAAAGGAATTACACGTTGAAATATCGTACATACGTAGCTACTACTACACAACATTACAAGACGTATGAATTGGTTTAATTTATTCTGAAATTGCAATTATTATCCGAGCGAGAAATGTGATTAATTAAAATGACATTTTTTAATTTTTTTTGTTCTGGCGTGGCATAGTGACCAACCTGCACCTGATGATAAGCGCAGTGCCGTCCATTAGAGTATCGAGTAGCGAGAGACAATCCATCCCCCGCTACTCAATACAATCATGCCGGCATGCTTCATCACACTACGCCATGGGCAAGAAGTTGAAGAAGCGGTCGAGGGTCTAGTGTCAGAGTACTCAGTAGGCCGGAAAACGGCCAAACATCGTACCCCAACTGTAGACCCCCGACAACATGACTTTATTAATATATGAAATATTCATAGTATCTTTAAAGATTTCCCGACAAATTTTTGCAACAATAAGTAAGTATTATAATATTCGAATCATATTTCGGTACTCATATTTTCAATGTTATTATGTTTATGTGTAGATTTTACATATTATATATATATTTAATTTTATTAATTGTAGCTTGTGTATCATTATGCACCTACCTTGTTCGTCTCTGCATAACTTTACGATTGATTGGGAATGCTTTTGGCATAAAGTCCTATACAGTAAGTTAGGGTTGCCATCCCCGGAATTCAAATACTAGGATTTTTAGTTTTTGAAGTTAGAAAAACCAGGATATTTCAATTTAAAAACAGGACGCATCTTATGCGAGCCTAGACGCACCCCCCCCCCCCCCCCTCTGAAAGTAAAGATTGCAAAAGTGGTGTGCTAATTTTGAAATACAGGACCTTATCAGAGCGCTTTAAAAACCCAGGACTCTGCTTAAAAACCCAAGACGCTTCTTACAAAACCAAGACATGTCCTAGGAAAACAGGACGGTTGGCAACTCTACACTAAGTATAATAAAGAATGAAAATAATTTCGTTTCATATTCTACCCATGATATATTATATAACATCATGGATATAAAAGCTTATTGGAACATCAGATGTTCCCTGTCGTGTAAAAGTCGGGGTGGCATTTAATACCAGCTGGCTTTGGACGTCATTATTTTAAAATAACTACGTTATTATATATACGAGATGCAGCTCAATAATATTTTTAGAGGCACCGTACAGTTTAGCTCTTGAATTATTGGACAATTTTTTGTGCATTAAACTTGCATAGTTACTAAAAAACCTGAATCGGCTTGGCCCTGTTTTATCATAACGACTACAAGGACCCTATGCGGGATAGAAGACAGATAGACTTTGTTATTCAATTGGGGTCAGATAAATTTTATCAGAATAGCAATCAGGGTTCTCAGAGTTGACTTAAGGCTGTGATGTAAACCGAATCGTAAAAAACTACGTTGAATCCGAAGAAATTACTGAGGAATCTGCAGAGTCAATAGTTCTATAGAATGCTACATTTTGCCAGTACCTCCTCCACTAGAGTGATTGGGTTTATAGACAACGCAGTAGATTGTGCCAAAGACAATAAATAAAAACCTAATTATTCTGTAACCAAAAATCTTTTAATGACCTGTAACCCCGAAGGGGTAGGCAGAGTTGTAACCAGTCGGTTCACCCATTTTTCGCCTAATGTATTACGGTCCCATAATGTGATAGGGGGCGAGCCTATAACCATACCGAGCACAGATTCTAGACTCCGGGCTAATACTGAGAATTTCTAGGTAGAAAAATCCAATATCACTCTACTCGAACCCAAGACCTCAGCACAGCAGTGGTAACGAATACGCAATTACAACTGCGCCACCGAGGCAGTCTTGTAAACAAGTAGGTAAATTAACCAAACGTACCTACACAGATTTTAACGTAAGTATTGTTAGTACAGTCAATAATGTAAACACATTTTAAATAACCAGACCCACGCTTTACGAACGATTTAACTATAACAGACGATTTGAAATAACCCACGCTTTAAGTCACGAATAACAGTAATTTAATACATTAGGGGCCTATTTCACAATGTCCGGTTAAAGTTTATCCGTTAGATGACGCATTAAACGGCGGATTTAGGAAGTATCAATTCGACATTAGCTTTTAATGCATACTTAGCAAAAACACAATTTTGTATTTCAGTATAGTACGAGGTATAATCAGGTATAATGACGCAGGCCATGATGCTATTATAACAGAGATTCGTAGTCAATTAGGGTGCCGGCCGGTCAAATAAAATTATGTGGACTCCAAAAAGATGACTCAATAAATAAAAAACATTTTTATTATTAAGAATGTTGTATAATGCCAAAATAAAGTACAGCCTCGGTGGCGCAGTTGTAATTGCACATGCGTTACGCCTATTGTGATGAGGTCTGGGGTTCTATCCCCATGTCGGGTAAAGTGAAACTGGGTTTTCCTATTAAGAAATACTCAGTATCAGCCCGGATTCTGGAATTATGCCCGTATGAATTCTATGGTGATGGGCTCGCCCCCTATGAGATCGTAGTAATTCGGAAAAGTGGGTCTACTGGTTACACCTCTGCCTACCCCTTCGGGGATTACAGAGGTAAGTGTATATGTATGTAAGTACATATTATTTTTTTAAATATACTTTCAGATTAATCACTTACCGATGACAGGTTAAATATAGCCTAATTCGTTAGAAAGTTATCGGTTAGTGTTTACTTCAGTCATCGATCAAATTTCAAAGCAAATACAGGCGGGTGAAGACGTGGGAGGTAGCTGCCTAGTTCTTAACTAGGCCAGACAGTTTTTTTTTGTTTACCTCTAATTGAGAGTACCAGCCGTTATTTGCTTAAATAGCGTCAATCAGGATTTAATAAAAACAAATGATCGTAGTGTATTATAATAATTATGGGCTTTTTATTATATTTACAATTTTTTAAAAAAGAATAATTAATACTTGTCCTGTATTAAACATTCTCCCACCACTGGGCACGGGCCTCCTCTACTAATGAGAGGGGATAGACTTTAGTCCACCACGTTGCGGTGGGGGTTGGCAGACTTCACAGACCTTTGAAATTATTTTTTTTAGAACTCTCAGGTATGCAAGTTTCTTTACGGTGTGTTCCTTCACAGTTAAATTGTATTTATTATTTATATATACATTAAGCTATTGGTCCGATATGGAGGCCTGGAAATTCAGTTTCTGACGGTTACGTCCTTACAATGGCTAGTAACTATTATCAAACAAACATAACAAAGCCACCTTATTGATGTGGGTTTTGACCAAATAACCAATATTTGATAACTTTTAGTGATGATGGTCAATATTTGTAATGTCAAAACATTAAAAATATTTATAATACTAGTTTAAAGTAGTTAGTTTATTATTTTTTGTTAGTTTATAAATATAAATTAATAATATTAATAAATTATATATTATTGTAAAAATATAATAATACTTAGTAGCAGATAGCATATTATTATTATCTTCTTTTATTATTATTTCTTCAGGGTGTTCCACTCGCAATGCGGAATGACCTTAGTGTCCTAGGTATGGATATCCGCTGCGATCTTAATCCAAGGAGTCACATCGAGGGCGTAATATCCGCCACTTCACGCAGGGTCGGAATCCTGAACAGGGTGCGGCGGTTTTTCACGCCTGGTCAGCTCTACCGCTTATATAAAGCGCAGGTGCGGCCGGGAATGGCATACTGCTCGCACCTCTGGGACGGTTCCGCAAGGTACCTTCTCGATGCTTTGGATGGGTTGCAGCGGCGGGCCATCCACATTGTGAATGATGCAGACGTGAGTAACAGCCTGGAGCCGCTACAGCTGCGTAGGGATATTTCCTCGCTTAGCGTGTTCTACCGTCTGTATCATGGCGAATGCTCTGAAGAATTGTTTGATCTTATCCCATCTTCTCCCTTCCATACCAGAACCACGCGTACTGGCTTGCGGAGCCACAGCTTCGTGGTGTCTACTACCCCGGCCCGAACCAAGAGGTTCGCAAATTCGTATTTTTGCCGCACCATCAAGCTGTGGAACAGTTTGCCAGCTACCGTGTTCCCTCCCTCCTATGATCCTGGGTCCTTTAGGCGTAATGTGAAGAAGCTAAACAGCAGGCCGGCATGATTGTGTTGAGTAGCGGGGGATAGACTGTCTCTCGCTACTTGATACTCTATCTGGACGGCACTGCGCTTACCATCAGGTGCAGTGTGGTCACTTTGCCGCGCCAGAATAAAAAAAAAACTGTATACATTGTTAATATCATATAAAATAGTAGTAGACGCAAAATAATACCAGCAGAGATAAAAAAGTTATAATAATATTAAACGCTAAAAGGCAGGCTTTAAACAACCACAACAGAGTTAATAGAAAAAGCTTTTTGAATTTGAACGACCATTGATATGTCATAATTATCTAACGATAAGAAACTGTAATTGTACGGCTTACAATAAAAGCCATTGTCGAAATCACGAAAATATAGGGTAATAAAGCAACCCCCTAGTTAGCCGTTACCATGTAAAAGATAGAGATCTAAAAAGTTAATGTCATTCCATTGTTTATTAAATCAATAAATTAACATGCAAATTATGTTACTTGTTACTATAACAGAATATTTTATGTATTCAAATAGACACTATTATTTGAAATTGAAGCCCGTTATTAGTCTTATCTATTATTACGCGGGTAGTTAATGGAAAATATTTGTAAAATGCCATGACATAACCGAACGTACTGAAAATATGATGCACTACAACGTAAAAAATAATCAAAATATTTTTAATAAAACAATTGTGGCAAATGATAAAAAACATATAAATTGTTAAAATATTTTGCAAAACCCGTAAACAAAAGAAAAACACACAACGGCAAGGATGTAATAATTAGAAGGGAATTAGTAACAAATTATTGCCTGCAAAGAGAAGGCATAATAGCATGGCCGGGTTGGATGGTTCTCATTAGTGTACAGTGGGCCCGCGCTGAGGCTGCTCGTTGTGGTCCTGCATTATTCATGCGGACAATATTGCACTGCCTCATGCCTCATCTATACTACTGCTTTTATAAACGACAGCGTACACATAATATATTATATCGGGGCTTGTTTCAGTATCGTACTCTTTTTCGTTTTGTGCGATTTGAATTACATCTTTTAAAACACACAAAATAAAATCGACCTCATTTTTGTCGTGTCTATTATTGAGTTGTCTAGATAGATATCTTTGCCAATTATTAATTTATAAAAAAAATTAAGCTGTCCGATTTTTTTTTATTTAGTTATCACTCAATTAAATACAGGACTTTGTTTGGTTTAGTGTTTTGGAGCAATTTCATTTGATTAATTATAAAAATAAAAATATAACTTCGATAAAATAAACGTTTCCAATGATAGCTAGGCGAAATATAATATATAATTTGATCTATTTAACTTCTACCAGAAATATGAATGAATATTGAACAACCAAACATGACTGTATGTTGTGCTAAATTGCAATCAGAATTTCAAATGCAAAACTGTGGCACAGCGTAAAAGAGAGATTGACAGGCTATGAATTTGGAATCAGCAAAATTTCGACAGTAATCAGGGGCGAATGTGACTCTAGAAAATGTAACATTTGTAGCATTATATCGAAACTTGGCAACGACCGTTGACTGAGTGTAGTGCGTTTAATAATTTATGTGTTATATTGTGATTGGCCATCGCTCTTTATGCGAATTTATTCAGCTATTATGCTGACACATAGTCTAACCTTCTCAATAGATTCAATACTGCTTTTGGATAAAGAACAAAAAAAAATGGATGTTTTAATAACGATTAAGAGCAAAAATATTGAAGTGTTAGCAAGTTTGAACTGAAAGTATTTAATAAAATTTACACGTAACCAGAAATGTGCAAAATGGTATTATTTTTGAAACTATTTTAATAATAAATCGTTTATAGAATATTTTTTTCGTTTACTGTTAAGAATGACTGAACTGTTTAGTAGCTGGTAAGCATCAACGAAATCTCAAAATAAGTTAGCGTCAGCTTTGTGGCGCGGCGTATTAGGAGAGTTGTGATAATAGCGCGTGTCTTATAATAATAATAAAACCCAGGGGAGAGTTCTCAGTTCGCCCAGTTGCGATCATTTTATCAATTACCGGTGTCATTTTTCCACAAAATAATTACAACTCAGTCAAATCTCAATCTCTCAGTACAATAATCTTACTACTATTATAAATGCGAATGTTTGGATGTTCGTTACTTAATCACGTAAGGTCGGCTGAACGGATCTGGTTGAAATTTTGCACAGAGATAGATTATGGTCTAGAATAGCACATAGGCAAATTATTATCCCGAAAAAATTTACGATTCCCGTTGGATTAATTTTTGTTTTACAGCGAGCAAGAAATATCGACATGATTTGCTAAGTGTTAGTTGAGAGGTCTGAGAATGACATAGATTTTTTTATCCCGGTAAATGCACGGTTCTTATGGGATAGCATGATATAGAAGGATGTAATAGATTAAGATTTCTTAATTATACCTTTTCTTTCAAACATAACTACCACGCGGGCGAAGCCGCGAGCAAAAGGTAGTGCTTATTAATTAACAGTATTTGGCAGAGAGAGGCCTCCAAATTAGTCTTAGCTTGTCTTGAACCGAAACTTAATTTAAGGAAACAATATTGGAAATTGTTCAATAATCTTATAGATTATAATACTAGCCCTGTATCATACTTTGCTAGCCACGGATGTATTTTACTAATGCAAGGGTTTAGGTATTAGTTTACTACACTGACCAAATACGGATTATCAAACTTCACATACTTTCGAAAATCTTATTTAGAGTTTTCAACGTGTGATTTCATTACAGTGTTGCCTTGATTGTTTCAAAAGCAAGCGACAATTAGGAATAAATAGAAGCATAACTTAGAAAAGCTAGAAGTGTGTTATTTGGGCTAGTATCGAACTCACGACATTCGTCTTAGCAGTCTATATCTTCTATATCTATACTTGCAACTAAGCTATCGCTGTTCAACTATCTACTATCTTATTGTATTATACCATTTGTAAATTTAACCAATAGACATGCATTGTAAATCATATTAAAGTACTCTTCAGACACACAGGCTGAACAGATAAATTCAAGATAATGTACCTATACCTAGAAAACAATTTATTCAAAACGTTCGGTATCTTTCAAAATAAAATGTTTTGTTTGACTTATATTTTTCATTTGTAAACATTCAAAGGCATTCTGTATTGACTGAACTGACAAGATTAAAGATGTTTTATGCCGTTTAAAGATAAAAACGCTGTAATTGCTTAATTTCTTTGTTTCAGAGGAATTTTGTTACAAACCCAGAGACGATACGGTGAAGCTATAAAAAATTTCGAGAGAGCAATTCAATTTAGACCCTCAATGGCCCGTGAGTATTCTTGACACATTTATGCCCTCGTAATTTTTAATTTAAAATTTCTATAAAAGTACATTTAAATGGTTTTCTTGCTAAAGTGAGAAATCTGCTTCTGCTATGTTCTTCACTAAACAATACTGTATTCTGTATTTGTTTCTTGACCTAACAACCAAGATATAGCTTTTGAACATTCTAGAACCGACTCCTTGGTATACATTTATTAGTATAGCGGTTATCGGCTCTACATAGAATTTGTCAGGAATCTTGTATTCAAAACCTTTACCTTTTGTTTATATTAAGACTTCATATTTATGAGATTCTCATCATGCGATATGGAGACATCAACCATTGCCCAGCTGAATCCACCAGAATCTACTATAACCATATTAGGTTCATTAGCAACATAGGTCTTGTATGTGATAAAATAGTAATATTTGCCTTAATAGATTTATTAATCAAAACTTTTAGTATACTTTATGACGTAATAATAGTCGGTTATTTGCATTATTGTAATCTATACAAAATTATTAATTGAGCATCTAGATTATAGGAGTCTATAGTTTAGAATAATTTAACTGCAGTAGACGTGAAATTTAATTAACGTTGAACGATTTTATACGATTACTTGCCTATGCCCATTTCAGTGTTAGAAAAAATAAATATTGATAAAATACTTTGTGATTTATATTTCTCTACAAAACCCATTGAAGCGTAGTAAAACCACCCATATACAATTTTTAAAATATTTTAACGTAACCAACCAATACCCATAACTGTCAAAATAAACCTTAGTGGTATTGTTTTAGTGGCGTATGTAAATCTGGGAACGTCATTGATGGCGGACGGGCGGTTGCCAGAAGCGGCAAGTGCGTTGCGCGCCGGCTCCCGCGCAGAGGGCGTGCGTGTGCGGGACAGAAGGGAGCATGACGCGGCCCGCGTTTCAGCGCTCGTGCAGTTGGCAGCCCTACATTCACAGCGGGGACATTGGCACAAAGCGCTTTCAGCATACAAAGAAGCGCTGCAGATTTTACCTGCCAGCAATGCACCTGTTGTAGGTTGGACGCGCCATGTAAGATTTTTTTATACAGCGTAAAAGTAGGCATAATACTTTTATTTGTGCTAAGTACGCTATACTACGACAAAATTGGTTATGGTTTCTAAATTAAACGAGTCTTGAAATAACGATTCAGGCACGTGTTAGGTGTTGTAGAATTTTCTAAATAATAAACATTTCAACGATAAAAACAAAATAGGTTAAAGGGCCCGGTCAACAAAATACATAAAAAATAGTACAGCACATTTCATCATTGCAAATTATCTATTTTAAATTACAACATATTACATTATATATTATATAATGTTTAATGGTGTTGTGAATAAGCTAGCTGACTCTTTTTGTAAAACCGTTTTATTTTATTCCAAATGGTCTATATTATTAAAATATTATCATCAATAAAAATAAAACATACGTTTTCAATATTTAATTTCCATTTTTTTTAAACCGACTTTATTTTTCCCACCAAAACGCCGTACTGTCATGGCCTCTCGTGTGACGTGACCATCCGCTAAACTAATAGACGTTTGGCTCAGCGTTTGATAAATGTTTCATACGGTGACATCATGCATGACTGATTTGTGATTCATGTCACGTGACAAAATGCCTTATGTTTACATATTTGTTTCTTGAAAATATTATAGAATCACAAATAAATTGGTTTAATTTTCAATATTTTTAGACTTAAATCTATTATAAAAAACATAAGTCTATCAAGTTTTCACTTACTGTCAACTACCCTATTGTTGTAGAGCATCCTTTCCATGGCCGGCGAGATATACGTCCAACTACAACAATGGCCACTGGCGGAAAACAGCATTCTGTCCGCCCTCGCTATTGCGCCCCACCATGTTGGCATGCACATAACGCTGGCTCAAATATTGGCACGAAATGTAAGTACTATCGATTTTAAAGGAAAATTCCTCCTATAAAAACTAATCCAGCTATATTATTCTTATAAGTGTCTTAAAAAAGTAACATGTTATATATAATTTTTTTTTAGTACTTACCGCATTATAAATCACAACATATCTGGAATCACAGTGTGCACAATAATGTAAATAGATATATATTGTTACTGGAGTTTGAAATCACATAAAACATGTGTAGATGTTGTCCATTATTAAAGAGTATAAGCTCACTTCTCAGCGAATCGTTTTTTGACAATCCTTTTAAAACATCTGGTTTGTACCACGCGCGATGCATAACTGAGCTCCGATCTGACATCAGCTCCCTTTTTATGTCTCTCACTGTGGCGGCCCATCATAAAGTTCACATTGAATATGTTGAACTACCTTCAGTCATCACAATACTATCTTTAATAAATACTACAATAATATCGATTACCTTATGTAGAAAATATATTTGTTATAGACAAGTAGAAGTGTCGAAGCGGAGATGTGGTTCAAAAAAGCATTGACACTAGCACCTGATGACCCTTCGGTGCGAGATAAATTTGGTAAGTACGTTGACTTTTCTGTTACACTAATAGCACAGACCGGTTTAATTTTTTTTTAATTAATACACCCAACAGTCACACACAGTTTTGACCCTACACTAGGTCAAACCTGTATCGTAGGTATCAAGAACTATACTGACCATAGACCCGGTCCCACAACACCCAGACCCGAAACAAATCTGTCACGTGTCCATTTGTCTCGGTGAGGGAATCGAACCCAGGGCCTCTCGTTTCACCCGCTGCGCCACGGAGGCTGTCAAATTAATTAAACTGATACTATGTTAAAAACGTGTAATAATATAATGTATGTTCAAAAAATTAATGTTACATTTGATATTTTTATAAAATAAGAGACATGGTTTCTTTACACCCTTTAACTAATCTTGTCATATTATGTAAGTTCCTTTGCAATATTGCAGTAAAAAATATATTACCCATTATTTAAAACAAATAATTGCTACAATTGCGATAGCCTAGTTGGTTGCGGTACGGACTGCCAAGACGAAAGTCGTAGGTTCGAAACCCAAGTGGCATACACCTCTGACTTTTCTAAAGTTATGTGTGTATTAAAATGTTAATTATCGCTTGCTTTAACGGTGAAGGAAAACATCGTGAGGAAACCTGCATATCTGAGAATTTTTCGAAGGTATGAGAAGTCTGCCAACCCGCTTTAGGCCAGCGTGGTGGACTAAGGCCTAACCCCTCTCATTAGTAGAGGAGGCCCGTGCCCAGCAGTGGGACAATGTTTAATACAGGGCTAGTATTATTATTATTATATTAATTGCTACAAAAATATATTAATCTTAAAAAATATGTCCAAAACAAAATTTACGTGGACGGGATTCGAACTCACTCATGCAGTACATTGATTGAGTGTTGATGGAATTTAGTTGTGGAAGGCAAATTAATGGCGGCGACGGAATGTATGAATCAATGGCGCCGCCATATTGTTCCTTGCTGATTTAAGATATTGTAAAATGTGACTGTCTTTGTTTATTCAAACATCACGAAAAAACTACTGAACCAAATTTGATGAAATTTTAGTGTTTACAACTTTGATTAACCTTAAAAATTGCTTTATACTCCCACTAGGTGTAGATTTACATTGCCTAGTTTCGACACTAAGAGAATGATGAAACTAACTAACCTATCTATTTCATTGTTAATCTGATATGATTTTTTTTATCTTATATATCACAATAAATCCCAGTGGATTTTAATGTATATATTTACCATTGTTACATATAACATAAATAAATACAAAAAATAAGGTAATATTTTTTGAAGTAGAAAAACCTTACTGTAGTTATTATTGTATAGGGTGCAATCACTTAGGGCACTGTTGGTTAACCTAATCACGAAAATGGAGCTGAGGGCAAAAATCCATCCATCCATACCATCTGTATAATAATAGTTCAGTAACTAGAGATTCCCTAAACGGATTAAGCAAATACACAACTTTTATCTTTTAGTTGTTTCTAGTAGTTTTTTTAGTGTTTATTTGCATTAAATTGTTAGCTTGGCCAATTACGTTTCCAAATTACGAAATGCTTGACTGCGATGTGTTTCAGCTTCAATTTATTTTTTGTGCAAAAACTATACTGTACTTTATTTTTCTAAACTCAGTTCATATACCTAGTCAGGTCATAAATTCTGTCACATGTTTAATATAAAATAATTGAAACAAGTTTATTCATTATGTAACCATTTATATACCAAAATGAACTTAACAAAACATAGATTCATATGACACTAAAGTTTATTCAAAATGACCTCCGTGATTTTGAATACTGGCCTTCAATCTGCGCGGCCAGTTGTCTATCGCAGCACGAACGAGGTCCATGTCAATATCGGCGGCTGCCTTAATCAAGGATGTCTTGAGTGACTCCAAATTGGGATGAGGCTTTGAGCACGCCTTTTCCTCCAAGTGTTGCCATATCTTGTAATCTTACGGATTCAAATCTGGACTGGAGGAGGGCCAGTCTTCGTGCCGGATGAAGTCGATTTCACGCGCCGCCAGCCAGTCTTGTGTGCTCTTCGCTCTATGAGCTGGCGCCGAATCTTGTTGGAATACCCAGTGCCTGTTATTGAACATGGTATGAGAAACAGGTTCCACAAGGTTCGTCAGGACTGTATTTTGATACACAACTGCATTCGTTTTTACACCTTTCTCACAAAAATGTACCTCTGTTAAGCCCCAATAAGAAACTCCCAACCATACCACGAGCGAGGATGGAAAACCTCGTTGGACACGCGAAATACGGTTGCTCGCTTCTTCACTACTGTGTGCGTACACCTGATCATTTTGTTTGTTGCAGCTCTCTTCTACGGTAAAAATTTTTTCATCTGAAAAAAGAATTTCCCGATATTTTTTTCCCGCGTACCGCTTCAACAAAGCGCGGCATCTCTTCAGTCTCAGGTCCATTAGACGAGCATTCAAACGATGTCCTGTTTTTTTTCGATATGCCCGAAGCCCTAAGTCTTCATTTAACACCCTTTTCACCGTGGTTCTGCTTAACCCCATCTGAAGGGCCAACAGTTTCTGCTTACGTTTGGGATTTCTTTGAATTCGCGCCTTCACAGCTTTTATCACTGCTGGAGTCCTAACAGACCGAGGGCGACCACTTCTTGACCTGTCATCTACACTAGAGTCTTCATTGTATCGTTTGATGGTACGATAAACGAATCTTTTGGTTATATTCAAATTTTTCAGTATGTCAAAAATTTTAATTGGTGCGTAACCGCAACGTTGCAACGCAATTACTGCAACACGGTCTTCTTTAAGCGTCCACTCCATATTTATAAATGAGTAAAATTCTAAAAAGTATACATTTTTATTTTCATGAACAATTTGAAATTCGAATTCAATAAACTTTTTTGTGGCCAGCATTCTAAAATAAAAGTTTTTACTGTGTGACAATACTTATGACTTGACTAGGTATATGCGATGTTGCACAATTTAAACTGATATTTTATTGGGATTGTTTTATTGTTAGTAGCATTCACCTTTTTGTAATTATTCATAACCAAGACGAGTGATCCTATTTGACGTGCAAAGTACACTTTTTAATGTGCACCCACTCTGAAACTTATTTACTATATCTATATGTGTGATAAGGATCAGATCGAATCAGCTAACTTTATACAACACACGTCTGCCGAAGTACCTGGTATAATTTATACAATATTATTGTAATACATCCTTTTATTAAAAACATGACCAGAATATGATTATACAGTACCTATAATTTCTTATAGGTACAGGCAGGATATTCATATCCTCCGGATGTCGCCATCTTTCCCGGACGGCTCAACGCTGGGTCGTAAGACCAGTGAGCCCAACATAACCGTCCCGCCGCCTCCTGGCGGGGCGGTAGTGATAAATTGCTTTTCCACGCGAAAAAAATAAAAAAGGATTTTTATATCCGCCCTTATAGCGACCACCGTACACAGGGTGTAAAACCCGCCATAGTGGCACAGGCTAGTGTGTCGCGTTTCGGTGTCAGCCGGTGAACATCTGGTTTTTGTTGGGGGTCTAGAGTTGTGTTATGACAGCTGACAACCTACGTGGCGCAGTTGGCGAGTAGCCGGCTGTGAAACGAGAGGTTGTGGGTTCGATTCCCACGCCGGGACAAATGTTTGGTTGACAGACAGATATTTGTGTCCGGGGTCTGGGTGCTGTGAGACCGAAGTCTCTCGTAGTCCCTGATACCCACAACACAAGACTCGTATCTTAGTGTGGGATCAGGGCTATGTGTGTGACTATTAGGTGTTATTATTATTATTATGTTTGGCCCTGTTGGGGCCTTCTGAGTACTCCTTGCCCAATAGCGTAGTTTGAAGAAGCTACAAAGCAGACATGATTGTGTTGAGACGCGAGGGATAGTTTGTTTTCGCCACTTCCTTAACTGGACGGCACTGTGTGGTCACTTTGCCCCACCAGAATTAAATAAAAATTATTTGTCAGGAATGTTCCTGAGATCGCAGCGGCGCTTCCGCGAGTCTGCGGAGCAGTTCGTGGCGGCTGCTCAGCTGTCGCCGCAGGATAGCGTCCGAGCCGCGTCGGCTGCACGAGCACTCCGAGACGCACGGCGCTGTCGCACAGCTGAAAGATGGTACGCGAGGGCAGTCCAATTAAATCCGCAGGTAAGAATACGGATACTGACCTTTTCATGCGCAATTTATCCACTCTCGAATCACAAGGACACCGCAGATCCAAAAGGTAATAAGTAGAGTTCCAAAATCAATTTTATTTCCATAACATTAAAGTTAAAAATAGCACGTAAGAACTGTGAGTGTTGCCAGTATTTTTGGTATGACATTGATACGTGACTGGTTATTTACGGCTCTTCCTGACGGGTGTGTATATAGAAAATATGCAAATGTTAGTTTTAATATGCAGTTGGATCTCTGTGTCTAACACGTGGAAGTTGTAATTGCTAATCAGTGCACTCAAACCTGTTAACGCTATTGCGATTCAAATGGCTGCAATCCTATCAGGAAGTAACTAACCTATATTTTCCCTGCAAATCAAAAACATTATGTTCCGTGAACTGAGAGTCGAGTTTAACAAGAGTTGTGTTTAAATAATTAAGGTGCATTTACACTATGCTATAGAATATTCAACCGTAAATGACATCAGTTTGTTAGAAACAACACAATATATCCCCCGCTACTCAACGCAATCATGCTGGCCTGCTTCTTTACGCTACGCCATGGGCAAGAAGGTGAAGAAGCGGTCGAGGGTCTATTGTCAGAGTATTCAGAAGGCCGCAAAACGGCCAGACATCCTACCCCAACTCTAGACCCCCGACAAAAAATATTATGCAAAATGCGATATTAACCATCGTCGATTAAAACTCAAACAATACTTGAAACCAAAGTACTCAAAGATACATATACAATATAATCTGTACGTTTCTTATAGAATAAATACGAATTCGATGTTTAAAACCCACAAACTTTTTTTTAGAATAAATTCAAACATCACCCAAGGCAAGTTAAACAAAAGAGAATTGCCAAACGGTGCGCTCCAAACGTGTCGTTAAATTTTTTTGTCGGTTTATTTCAGTTGGGTTCGCGGTTGCAGATTTCCCCTGTATTGTGTCTTTCTTTATTATGAAAAGCCTTTGTTGCGTTTCGTGTGAGTTCGGAAATGAAAACAAATTGAATTCAGCTTTTTGTAAACTAAAAACGCTTTCTTTATGAATTTGAAATTGAAGTCCTTTGAAAATACCGAGATATGCGTACTTAACTATGTGTAGTTGAAACGTATTTTTCATGTCTGAAATGTTAATTATCTAATTAAAGAGCATATTTTTTGTACATTGGTAATAAAATTGTTTAAGAGGTATTTAAAATCAAATAAGATCCTAAATATAAAAGCAAGTGAAAAAGACTTAATAAACTTATTTTTTATAACATACTATAATAGATCTTAATTTATTATTACTAACAAAATATTATTTTAAATGTATTGATATGGACAATTAAATAGGCTGATGTAAATTAATTAAATAAATACATATATACACCCGTCAGTCACACACATAGTTCTGACTCCACAATAGGTAAAACCTGTATAGTGGGTATCAAGAACTACGAGGGGCTACGGTCCCAGAACACCCAGACCCGAAACATATATCTATATGTCACACAAATATTTTTCTCGGTGCGAGAGTCGAACCCACGGACTCTTGTTTCACAGACTACTCGCCCGCTGCGTCATGGAGGCTGTCAATAATAAACAGTAACTTAGTATGTGTGTGTGTTTAAGGATGTAAAAGATTAGGACGGTCCTTTTGTTGCAGGACGCCGAGTACCATTCCAATTTAGGGGCTATTTTACACCTAAATGGAAAGTATGCGGCAGCGACCACGTCCTACCGAAGAGCGCTGCAACTCCAACCTAACGACGAAATCACCATCACGAACCTGAAACGAGTGCGGGCATTGATGAACAACAAACGTAGAAAATAGATTCCTAGCGTAAACACGAAATAGGATGTCAATTGCCAAAAATATTCTTATACATCTGTTTATAATTTGCATATCTGTGGTATATTAACAATGTTTTTGAACTACAGTTTAAAGAATATCTGACATTCAAGCGGTCTAAATTATGAAAGTTATTTTATATTTATCTGTCTGTATATAATAAAAAATCCACATTTCCTCAATCCATATAAATTAATCGACTGTTATAATGTATGCGATGATAAAAATAATTGTGTTTTGACAAATGTTTCATTATTGTTCCGCGTTTAGATATAGCATTCAGTACACTCATTGATCACTTATATTACGATGATTCTAAAATACCGTACATATTCTATGATTTCTAAATCGAATTGTCATGTAAAATGAAGGGTCTTAAAACAACGTTATAGGAGTAGTTAGAAATAAATACTGTAAATAGATTTTTTAAGCATTAAACGATTTTATACATGCGCAAGTATAAAAATATTAATCGTTTAATTTATAATATAATGTGAGGTATAAAACTTATAAATTATTTCCGTCTTCCAATACCTTTCGATCTGTTTGTTCGTTTAAACCGCTATATTAACGCACTTATTATAAATGTGCAAATGGTTACATTGTTGTGGAAATGATTTAAAATGTACCTCAAAATGATTTTATTACGAAACCCCTTGCCGTGTATGTCGTAATAGCTTTGCTTTCCTATCAAATTAATGAAAAGCCAGTACACCACTCCAACAAGGCATTAACGTTACCTACTAATTGCATTGTGGTTGAAGCGACCTACATTCAAATGCTATAGAGTTGTGCTAGGTAGTTGCCGCTTCAGTCACCTCCTTAAACTCAAATATTCGAGAACATTTTGTTTTTTTTATGTCTGGACAGGCAGACGAGTAGACGGGCCACCTGATCAAAACACAAAGTCGCTGCCTACCGTTGAAAGACTACTCTTCTTAAGCCTCGTTTAAAGATGGACATGTCATAGCGCGAGGGAGTACCACTGCTAAGAAATACTACATTACCGACAGATACGCCGAGGAGTTTTTGTCGCTGGCTATTCACGATCTATTTCTCTTGAAAAATCCTAGAGGCGGAACTTTATAAATTCTTAGTCCGCAAACTTAAAGTGCAGTGCTTAATGAATAGCGAGCTTGTGGAAAAAGGACGACGAGGGAGAAAAACCGTCTTAAATATAGTATTGGAAGATGTACTTGCCTTGTTCTTGAATTTTGAAATTGTTTTCAAGGGAAAGTGCTTTTACTGTTGTTTGTTACATGCGATTTGTTCGGTCACGTTCATTCTAGATCGACATTATCAGCTCTGTAAAATTCTATACACAATTAGTTTATTTTTATTAATACACATAATCAATAGTATTTTTATAAACTTACTCAAATATGTTACAGCATTATAGTTACTACTCAATCTTATGATTAGTTGCGTATTTATTTAAACGAACGCTATCGTTAATCGTACTAATGTGATATTGGAATTAACAAGAATTTTATAAACTATTTTTATTTCTCAACGTCTGAAACATATCTATTTCATGTTTTGTAGATAACTATTATCAGACATTATTGTTATTACGTGCTGTATTTATAATTCGATTGTTGTAAATAACATTAAACTTTAACAGTACAGGTACTGTGAAGAATATTGTAAATTATTATATTTCTAATGTTTATTTTTTGTCATTTTATTCTCACGTCTGTGACAATAAATGTAAATTACGCTTTTAGTAATAGATAAAGGCCAAACGATCTTTTTCTTTAATAAATTGTGTATTGTGGTTACTTGATTGTGTTTTTAGGTGCGGAGGTTCATGTTATGTGATTTTTATATAAAGCAAGTAGAGTCCTCAGGAGTTTTTAGTTATCATTGCTGATGTGTTAACAATATTAATATGTTGTGATAACAATATTATTGATATAAAATAATAATAATACTAGCTCTGTATTAAACACAGTCCCACTGCTGGGCACGGGCCTCCTCTACTAATGAGAGGGTTTAGGCCTTAGTCCACCACGCTGGCCTAATGCGGATTGATAGACTTCACATACCTTCGAAATTCTTATGAGAATTCTCAAGTATGCAGGTTTCACGATGTTTTTTAATAAATTATCTTAAACCCCAATCGATATTAAATAACTAATTGGGCGCACACATAGCGCATAGGTGTGGTTCCAAGTGCAACGAATAATACTGCTGGAACGTACAGTACTCGCCTCGATGAATATCTGTCATGGATGAATATCTAATTTTCACTATTCAAATGTCGTTTTGTAATCAACACAGTCAGAAAGAAAAATATATATACATTCATTAGACAGCCTGCGTGGGGTAGCCGGTGAGTAGCCGGTTGTGAAACAAGAGACCGTGGGTTCGATTCCCGCAGCAGGACAAATGTTTGTGTTACAGACAGATATTTGTTTCGGGTCTGGGTGTTGTGGGACCTTAATCCATCTTGAACCCACGATACAGGTTTTACCTAGTGTGGGGTCAGAACTACGTGTGTGACTGTTGGAGTATTTATTTTATTTAAAGTAATACAATTTATTTTAACAAAAGTTTTGAAGACAGAGAAAGATAGACGTCAATAAATAAACCTTAGGCATTAATAATGGCAATATTATACAGAACATAAAATCTTACGGAATAATGTTTTTTTAGTGCCTAGATAGGCAGACGAGCAGACGGGCCACCTGATGGTAAGTAGTCACCGCCGCCCATAGACTTCTGCAATACCAGGGCACAGCAAAGCCGCTGCCTACCGTATATGGCAAATTCATGGCCTTTAAAACTAGCAACAGGTACTTTAATCTTTATTTATGGACTTTGCGTGTATAATTGCATAAACAATTTGTAAAATATGTAGAAGCACTTAATAAACACAATCACTTAATACTGCATTGTTTAAATACATTTTTTCTATTATAAATTATAAAACAAATAATATATTATGAATCAGTACTTACTCAGTTTTTATTGAAATAATATAAAATATACATTTATCTTACCATTATAAAAGAATGTAAAACGTATTCCTTGAAAAATAATGATAATTTAATTATGAACATTTGGATCTGTACCCATTGGGTAAATAATCATTGGAATAAATTAACTGACTTAATTAGCAAACAATTACTATTGTGAATGTATGTTCAAAAAGTATATAATCATGTACCTTTTTTCTATATGTAACACGCCTAATTATTGTACTTCCATTGGAAATAGCATTTCTCAGAGATGGCCCTGTTTCTGATGCATTTCATACTACGGTTATATTATTATCACGCCTCATTTGAATGGGATATAAGAACACTGAGGAATTGTAATCAGTAACTATTGTTTTTATTAATTAGTCTTAATAAGCATATTTATTCTGATAAGTACGAATGTTCAAGAGTTATGCAAGTAAACCTGCAAATCCCCAAAGTGATATAAATTGTATGTTGATAATTTTGTAAATAAAAGCTTCAATATTTTATCACGTTTTTTTATCACCAAACTTACTTTTTTTTTTATCCTGGCACGGCAAAGTGACCGTACTGTACCTGATGGTAAGCGCAGTGCGGTCCAAATAGAGTACTGAGTAGCGAGAGACGATCTATCCCCGCTACTCAACACACTCATGCCGGCCTGCTTCTTCACACTACGCCATGAGCAAGAAGGTGAAGAAGGGGTCGAGGGTCTAGTGTCAGAGTACTAAGAAGGGCGCAAAATGGCCATTGTACCCCAACTCCAGACCCCCGACAAAAACCGGATGTACACTGGCTGATCCCGGAACGCGACACACTATGGCGGGTTTTTCGCCCTGTGTACGGTGGTCGCTATCCGGGCGGATATGAATCCTACCACCAGCAATCTTTATTTATATTGTCATTTATTAATATTGACAGTCTCCGTACCGCAGCGGGCGAGGCACTGGCTTTTAAATAGAAGGCCGCGGGTTCGATCCCTGCACCAAGACAAAGGTTTGTGAAATCTATAAGAATATGTTTCAGGTCCGAACGTTACGAGACCGTAGTCTCTCGTAAAAATAACAAAGGTTAGACCTAGTGCGGTTTCAGAGCTATGTGTGTGACTGTCTTATTTCTATACCGTAAGGTATTGTCAAATATGCTTTATAAGTATGTACCTAACTTACTCTTAATGTTATTTATTCTATAATAAATAATAGTACTAGTCCTGTATTAAAATTGTCTAATGCGGCTACCAAGTTGGCCTAGTGCGGGTTGGTAGACTTTACATACCTTTCAAATTCGTATAAAAATCTCAGGTTTACAGGTTATTTATTTTCACATGAATTTAATGTCACTCATATTATTCACCTTCCATGTTTATTAAGTGCCTTATTCGAATTTTTTTATCCTGGCACGGCAAAGTGACCACAGTGCACCTGATGGTAAGCGCAGTGCGGTCTAGTTAGAGCCAGTCCAGTTATCAAGAAGCGAGAAACAATCTATCCCTCGCTACTCAACACAATCATGCTGGCCTGCTATGTGGCTTCTTCACAATACGCCATGGGGCCCTTGCCCCACCTCCTTAGGTGAAAGGCGGTCGATTGTCTAGTGTCAGAGTACTCAGAAGGCCGCAACACGGCCAATCATCGTACCCCAACTCTAGACCCCCGTCTTAAATCGGGTGTACACTGGCTGATCCTGGAACGCGACACACTTGCGTGTGCCACTATGGCCGGTTATACAACCTGTGTACTGTGGTCGCTATCCGGGCGGATATGAATATCCTACCACCAGCAACTTTACCTACCATCATAATAAGACCGTAAAAATCGGTTCCATAATTTCATGTGTAATATAATTCCATGACATATAAAGGGTTTAATCCAAGCGCAACACTACGCGTCATCGTCACCGATGTCCGTCTTTGAACTTTGACATTTCGGTGGTTATAACTGCAGCATGCGAGAAAATGAAGAGTCAAACAAATTGTTCTTGATACTGTTTATTTTCAAAACATAATAGATTATTACTTTGATTATAACTTTATTCACTTTCAAAGATTTTAAATAATTGAATAAATAAATAAAATATGTACATTACTTGCGTTTTATTACATTCTTATATTATTTAAGCAATTATTATAATATACTACAAAATCACTTATACCTTAATTATCATTTATACACACACACATACATATACTCACGCCTGTAATCCCAAAAGGGGTAGGCAGAGGTGTAACCAGTGCACCCACTTTTCGCCGAATTTCGGTCCCATGATGTGATAGAGGGCGAGCCTATAGCCATACCGGGCACAGATTCCAGACTCCGAGCTAATACTGATAATTTCTAGATAGAAATACCCAACATCATTTTACCCGATCCGGGGATCGAACCCGAGACCTCAGCACAGCAGTCGTAACGCATGCGCAATCACAACTGAGCCACCGAGGCAGGCATTATCATTTATAGATAATTCGACATGTTCTTGCACGTCTTGCTATGTGTACATGTGTTTGTATAAACACGATGGACTTATGTGTCTGTCAATAGGATGACGGTAATTGATGCCTCACTGTCGCACAATTGGACATAATACTCACAAGTTCACGTAGACACCAAGACGTGAGTAAGTCGATCTATATATGTTTTACTCCGCCTGTCATTGTTTTGTTACGAGTAGCCACTGGTGAAACACCTTAAAGTTCCCACGGATCTGCACCATCAGCAGAATCCTGAATTATGAATCACCTTGATGACCACCCGCAACGTGGGACCGCCACTGCTTGGCAGCAACGCTTTCACTCTTCGATCGTCGTCGAGGGAAGACGCGACAATCAGATTTATAAGTGCCGATTCATTGTACCTAGTTAAGTTTTATTAAATATACATTTGTCCAATTTACTTGCGTTTTAAAAACCTCCTTCCGAAGGCGACTAACGTAATTGGCGCAGTCGGTAGGATAGTCGAGTCAGTGCGTGTATACACACATCGTTACCGCGCTGATAGTCGTATCGTCGACGCGTCGACTATCTGAACAAACGAGAAGCCATTCAGAGGAGCAGGACAATCGAAGATCCAGACGCAGATTAAGGACTCTTCGGGTGAGACATCCAGACATCGACGTCTATCACTACGAGAACAATGTATGTTGCAGAATTTATACTGTGAGTTGCACAATTTTATAGATTTGGTTGTCATTCCTAGATATATTTCCTTAGCATACCAGAATTGATCCTAATTCTTAGAATTTATGTGATTTACCCACAATCAAGTAGGGCGAATTTAGATATATTTCCTTAGTTATATCAGAATTGATCCTAATTCTTAGAATTTATGTAATTCATCCACGATCAAGTAGGACGAATTTAGTAATATTTTTTTTTATTATATAATTTATAGAGGAATTTATCCTAATTCCTACAACTTTTATGTTCCACCGACGATCAAGTAGGGAGAACTTAGTTAACAGGAGAAACGCTCTTCGCATCGAGCAGAGAGACGCACATCGTAATTTAAGTAGTATAATAGAACATTCTATCGAAATGGAGAATACACACCAGGCAGCCGAGCAGGCCCACCAAAAAACAGGTAACATTACCGATCAAATTTATAGGGCCTTACGCCTAGTGCCAGAATTTAACGGTGATAGCAATGTACTCATTAGATTTCTTAATATATGTGACCAACTAGTTACAGCTTACATTGACCCTTCACCCGGCCATGAACTTCAAAATTATTCAATGCTCAATGGTATCCTCAATAAAATCGTAGGATCAGCTGCGCGATCACTAGCCACCAATGGTACCCCTAGTGATTGGAACGGTATCAGGAGTACGTTAATAAATAATTTCTCAGATCATAGAGATGAGTCATCGTTATATACCGATCTTTCTATGTTAAAGCAAGATAATGAAACCCCAAGTGTTTTTTATGAACGTGTCCAAAACCTTCTTAGTATTATTATAACATATGTCCAGCTGCACGAGACTATAGATACAACTACAGAGGCCAAAAGGCAACTCTACAAAAAACTAGCGTTACAAACTTACTTAAAAGGATTACGAGAGCCCCTAGGCTCACGTATTCGCTGCATGCGACCCGAAACCATAGAGCTTGCTCTCGAATACGCTCAAGAGGAACTCAATGTTTTGTACATGCAAAATAAGGAAGTAGGTTCATATAGCAATAACAGAAATAGAAAATCATATATACCTCTCAACCCCTTTTCAGTACCAGAGAACTCACTACCCTTAAACTTACCACCCTTACACGGTAATCCTAGACCAACACAGGATCAACCCCCTCTTCAAGGACACACTATTCAACACAACACACGACAGTTAGGACCATCTAGAACTCAACAAATGTTCAGATCTTTGCCACGGTCCAATATGACCACAGGATTTAGAATCCCACCCAGATCCCAACCCCATACCAATAATTACCCTCAGCCAATGAGTGGCATCAGTCATCCTGTAGCACGTCCTTTGCCTCCGACAGGACATGATTGGAGAGTACATGGTAACCAACCGCCTAACAACTATTCAAGAACAAGAGAAATTAATATTAATAACTTTAATGATCCCCTCGGACCCTGTACCAGCGAACTCTATGACTATAACAACCAGGAATATGAATTCAATGAACAGTACCCACCTCTAGAGTACGGACTTTATGAGGATAATTTCCCCACCCAACCCGACCCACAAGAATACATCCCTGAAACTTCAAATTTTCATTTGGATTCGAAGCCAAATGCCCCAGAATAGAACTGAATACACACAACCAAAGACATTTACCATACATACAGATTCAAAACCCACCCCTAAAACTTCTGATTGATACGGGAGCTAATCAGTCCTTTATAAGCCCTGAAGCCATACAGAATTATTTTTCATATATACCCCTAAGTCTTGACCCATTCGAAGTTACGAATGTGCACGCAACGACTAGGAATAACTATTCCATTACCATGCCATGTTTCCCTGAATTTAGATCCACAGAATACATCAAATTATATGTATATAGATTCCATAATTATTTTGACGGACTTATTGGACAAGACTTACTTAAGAAATGGGAAGCTGAAATCGACCTTAAACACTTTGTGCTAAAGACTAAATTCGCGAATAACCAGATCAGACAATACACATCTCAAAATGCCACCCATTTTGAGGAGACTATACCCGCGCGAAAAACAAAATTATTATACGTTCCTTTGCATGCACCTGATGGAGACATCCTAGTAAAGGAACAAGTGATTCACAACTGTGTCATTCCTGAATGTATAACCTCAGTAATTAACTGTCAATGTATAATAGAAATAGGAAACCCCACCTGTAATGATATCTTATTTTCTATAGACGGACAAACAATTAAGACAGACAGTAGTGGACTCGACGCATCAATTTCTAAGAATCAGACACACATTTACAACGAACAATTTGCACCTGTGACTAATTCCTCGAATGAGCGCACGCGACAAGTCTTATCAAAGTTGCGCACAGATCATTTAAATGCAGAGGAGACAGCAAATTTATTGAATTTGTGCAAAGAATATTCAGATGTATTTTACGTAGAGGATGAACCCCTTTCTTTCACTAATAAGATAAAGCACCAAATCAGAACAACTGACGAACACCCCGTATTTAGTAAAAGTTACAAGTACCCATACATACATAGACAAGAAGTCCAAAACCAGATAGCAAAAATGCTAGAACAGGGAATCATTCGACCTTCAACATCCGCTTGGAGTGCTCCCATCTGGATTGTGCCAAAAAAAGCGGATGCGTCAGGGAAAATTAAGTGGAGACTAGTAGTCGACTTTCGTAAACTTAACGACAAAACCATAGACGACAAATATCCCATACCTAATATAACAGACATTCTAGATAAATTAGGCAAGTGCCAATACTTCACAACCCTAGATTTGGCTAGTGGATTTCACCAGGTGGAAATGGAACCGTCAGACGTCCATAAGACAGCATTTAATGTTGACCATGGCCATTACGAATTTCTTCGTATGCCTATGGGTTTAAAAAACTCCCCATCTACCTTCCAAAGGGTAATGGATAACGTGCTGAGAGATCTTCAGAATGTAATTTGTGTAGTCTATTTGGACGACATTTTAGTGTTCTCGACATCATTACAAGAACACATAATAAACCTAAAAAAGATATTCCATAGACTACGCGAATCAAATTTTAAAATTCAGATGGATAAATCTGAATTCTTAAAGCATGAAACCCCATACCTGGGACACGTTATAACCCCGCAAGGCGTGAAACCCAATCCAGATAAAATAAATGCAATTCTGAAATATCCCATTCCAAGGACCTCTAAACAAATCAAAGGTTTCTTAGGACTATTAGGCTATTACCGGAGATTTATACCAGATTTTGCTCGATTAACTAAACCCCTGACTAAATGCTTAAAAAAAGGCGCTAAGATCAACTTGACCTCCGAATACGTTAAATGCTTTGAAGACTGTAAAGTATTACTGACCAATGACCCCATATTACAGTATCCCGACTTCACAAAGGACTTTATACTAACCACAGACGCTTCTAACGTTGCCATTGGAGCTATTTTGTCACAAGGACCCATAGGTTCCGACCGACCCATTGCATACGCATCAAGAACTCTTAACGACAGTGAATTAAACTATTCCACTATAGAAAAGGAGCTCCTGGCCATAGTTTGGGCCACTAAATACTTTAGACATTATCTTTTTGGACGAAAATTTAAAGTAGTAACAGACCATAAGCCTTTACTTTGGCTAATGAATTTAAGAGAATCGAACTCAAGGCTCACTAGATGGAAACTAAAGCTATCCGAATTTAATTTCACAGTTACATATAAGAAAGGCAAACATAATTGTAACGCAGATGCCCTTTCACGCATAGAAATTCATAATGAAGAAGCAGAATCTATTAAAGTCAACCTGTCTGACTCTCACAGCTCTTCTACTGTCACAGCACCTGACGACAGACCACTGATAAGCGCATCATCTACTGACACTGCACCTAGCTTAAGACCACTAAGTAGTCCACTGCCTCATGATCCAACAAAAGACAACCCGCTATACACAACCTCTACAATACATATATATACTTCCAAGAAACGAGGCCGCATTGCAAAACAAAGAATTAAAAAACCTTTTAAAACTAATAACCCTAACGTATTACAGGATCCAAATAGCCCTGACATCCCTGGGCCAAGCACAAGACATCCGACTTGACAGTCTTCGTGACGGACCTGGAATATTACCCTTCGAATTAGAACCCACGAAGATCACTTCCCACTTCCATACATTCCTACAAGAAATTAACATAAATAATATACGCAATCATATCAATTCATTATACTCAGAACTCGATAACTCCTCGAACAAACTATCGAACCGAAATTTAACCCTGTTCAAATACCAAACCACACATTTATTTGATAAACTTAATAAGCTATCTCGCCAACTTGACTCTTTAGAACCAGCACGCATTAAGAGGGGACTAATAAATCCTCTCGGAACCTTTATAAAAAGCATAACGGGTAACCTTGATCACGATGACGCATTAAGATTTGAACACTCTCTTAAAATTTTACAGAATAATGACCTTAAACTATCAAAATCCTACAATACTAATATAAGCTTATTTAAGGAAATGACCAGAAAGCAATCCCAAGTTCTTAGTAATTTAACTATGAATCAACAGAAAATAATCAAGGCATTGAATTATGTTATAAATTTTACAAGTACGGGCAACGATCGAATCCCATTTTACGCTCAACTATCTCAGCTGTTTCTTATTATAAGCGAAAATGTCGAAGATCTGTCTGATGAAATTATTAGATTAGAAAACATATTAGCCTTTAGCATTAGTAGCACCATGCACCATTCTATTTTAGATGTAAGTGAAATAAAAAGTATGATACGCACATTACAGAATATTTATAGCACAAATCAAATTTTAGACTTAGACATAAGGTATTATTATAATATGATTAGAATGGGCACTTACTTTATAGATTCAAAAATCGTAGTAGTCTTAAAATTTCCCATCACTTCTCCGTCTACATATAATTTATACAGACTTTGTCCCGTTCCCAATAAAAATCACAACGTTATTCTATCCCCATTCCCATATATGGCAACCAATCTTAATGAATATGTGTATATAGAGGCGGAATGCCCGAAGATAGATACATGGTATCTATGCGAAGAGAAAGTAAATCATCAAATGAGGACTCAAAGAGATTGCGTCCACCGCCTAATCATTTCACAGGAGATAGATGAAACGTGTCACCCCACGCCTATCTCTCTGTACAAGGAGGCTCTAATCGAGCTAGATAACCAACATTATATTATATCATTCCCAAGACCTACTAAAGTTCAAACATTATGTAGTCAAGAACAACATCAATTCATGGAAGGAAGTTTCCTAGCCACTATTCCACAAAACTGCAAGATTAGAACTTCTGAGTTCACATTGGCTAATATTAATAACCAGCTGCGTGGGAAACCAATGAAAATAATGTCGCTTCCAGATGTGCCGATTTCTCAGAATAATGGACCCCGATATAATCTTACAACAATCGATTTGAACAAATTACATGACATACAGAATCAAATTTCCATGGAAGTTCCAGTGATGCCAGATGCTATTGACTCATCAAGCATTCATCACATTACAATTCCAATATACACTTTTGTAATACTGAGCATCATATTAGGTGTTACATTTTACATTCGCAGAAGATATATGAAACCAGAAACCGCACCACATGCTAACGACGAAAATGTTCCCACAACCACCACCGAGATACCACTTCAAGATAGAAGAACCGCAACATTTGCATTAAACATTGGCAAATAGTTGTCAGTCTAGGAGGGGAGGTGTTACGAGTAGCCACTGGTGAAACACCTTAAAGTTCCCACGGATCTGCACCATCAGCAGAATCCTGAATTATGAATCACCTTGATGACCACCCGCAACGTGGGACCGCCACTGCTTGGCAGCAACGCTTTCACTCTTCGATCGTCGTCGAGGGAAGACGCGACAATCAGATTTATAAGTGCCGATTCATTGTACCTAGTTAAGTTTTATTAAATATACATTTGTCCAATTTACTTGCGTTTTAAAAACCTCCTTCCGAAGGCGACTAACGTAATTAGTAACTAGGCTTTATTTCAATTCGCGTATAAAAATAAACAAGGCTTTTAGTGAAGTGGTGTTCTGACTATTAAGGTTTGTTACGTCATATTCAAGTAAAACTTTATAACAAAACTTTAATAATAAGTTATAGACTACGTTGCTTCTAAACTCAGAATACAGAGTTTTTTCTGTATTCTGAGCTTCAAAATTAAATAATGTGGACTATGCAATGCTAGTTTGCCTAGTTTGTTGCGGATTTTCAAGACGAAAGTCGTATGATTGAAACCAGCACAAATGGCATACACCGCTGACTATTCTAAATTTATAATTTAACGCTTGCTTTAACGGTGAAAGAAAACATCGTGAGGAAACATGTATACCTGAGAATTCTCATACAAATTTTAAAGGTGTCAGAGGTGTACCGAACCGCATTAGGCCAGCATGATGGACTGCCTCTCATTAGTAGAGGAGGCCCGTGCCCAGCAGTGGGACAATGTTTAATACATGGCTGGTTATACATTATTTAGTATCCAATGACTGGATATAATCTTTTATAGGGATATGCTGAACTGGGTTGCATTTTTAAACATTTGAGATATGCGGCACTAATACCTCGACTGTGGCAAAACACATTAGCTGGATTTTTAAATTCGCACTGTATATGCAGCTGGCATACGCCCGGCGTATTAAAAAATCTCTATGTGGAGGATGGCACCGCACACGTGTTTTCACCAGCGCTACGCCCAGACCAGAAGTTTACACTGATCTGCTGCTGTAGGTATATCACATAATTATGTCATATATTCACTCACTATCGTATACACTCACGCCTGTAATCCCCGAAGGGGTAGGCAGAGATGTAACCAGTACATAAATTTTTCGCCGAATTTCGGTCCCATAATGTAGGGGCGAGGCGTAAAATAGGGGGCGAGCCTATCGCCATACCGGGCACAGATTCCAGACTCCGGACTAATACTGAGAAATTCTAGATAGAAAAACCCAATATCTCCTTACCCGACCCGGGGATCGCACCCGAGACCTCAGGACAGCAATCGTAGCGCCAATGTGGTTTAGAAATCCCCCAAAATTCCCCCCTTTTTTAATTTTCTATTTACTTTATATGTACGCAAAATAGACGTAGGTACGTACGTAATATAATTTTAGCTAACCTGATTTCTAGACTGACTGAATAAGCGTCTAATTTGGTCCGAAAAAGTTGTTATAAAGGAAAATAACACTAATCGTTTTTTCATACCTATACCTAAAGTGTACTTCTATAACATAAACCTACTTACTATTCATTCCACTTAATATGTAAACGATAACATGACCTTTCCAGAAACACGGATATTCTTTTAATGTTATCTTCACCCTATGATTAGCTACGCAGTCAGCACCATTATCATATAATGTTACATGTTCCTTGTGTAATAAGAACAGAGAGCGTGCTGTCAATGCTTATTAACTACTTACCTTTTTTTCATATTGCAAGGGTTATTTATAGATTCTTATTCACGCGTTAATTGGATCGTGAATGCTATGTTTGTATATTAACTATACAATTTTGAAGTAATGTTATAAATATGATTTTAATATTGTGCAATTAGCAAGTAATGTTTTAGATTTAACTTAATAAATAAATTATTTAGCATTATTGATTTAATGCCAGGGCCCGTATTTGCACCGGCAGGTCACAGACATAATTTGCGATTGCAACATACAGTATAACTTAAAGGTCTCAAAGCCATCATACGACTTGTATTCCTGTATGAGAATGGGACGTGACCTGGCATTACAGTCATATTATAAAAAGTTTTTTATTCATGAAAAGTACACCGATTTCAATAAAGAACAAATTACGCGACCCTATAAAATTTGAGAGTCCCCATGATCTTTCTGAGATCCCATCAGCAGATCCTGACTTGGTGCCAATGGGACCACCTGGGAAGTATACCCTTTTAAACAAAAAAAGAATTTCTCGAATCGGTCCAGGCGTCTTCGAGTAATCGGGGAACATACATAACAAAAAGATTCCGACGAATTGAGAACTTCCTCCTTTTTGGAAGTCGGTTAAAAAGGATCCACGGCGCGGAGAGGAAGACCCACGGAGGCCTTCGTGTCGTGGCTAAATTCTTATAAATTTCGAGAATGTCTCTAAAGGCGGTGGTGTTGTTAAGTTTTAAGGAAACCGTACGACAATATCAGCTGACAATGCTTGTGCCAGGATAGACATCGAAGTATACACCGCGGACGGCCTAATAAGCAATATCTTGGCCAATGAGAGGAAGACAGGAAAGTCAATGGTCTCACCTCGGATAATGCTCAAGACCGTACAAATCGGATGCTTATTAGTAAGAAAGTGGACCCTAGTACCAAATTAGAGTAACGCAAAGCGATATTAGTTTTATATTTAATTTAATATATTACATTTTTTAAAGAGAAAACTATTTTAGACACGTTGGGCACTTTTGGGATGGGAAAAGTACTAAGCTCGCGTGACCATCTCATTCAGATTATTTTACTTTTGCCATTAATGAATTTATAAAACACAATGGAAGATTTCTCGCCACCATGTTTAAGCAGAGACAAAAAATATATGTGGGTGTCAAAGTAACTTTTTTGTTCAATGAAAATGTTGCTGCTGAAATGCTCCAAACTTTGTGAAGCTTTTTGTGTCTATTCCGGCAAGTATGTGATACGAAGAAAAAGTGAAATAACTGGGAAAAAAGGCACTTAGCTCTCACGCCTGCCTCCTCGATGTAGGCGCATCCTTTAAGCTAAAAAGTAATTTCCTTCGAAGACATTATTTTCTATGTTGCGCTCACTCCGCCGAGGTGTGCGTTTCCTTTGTGTAATACTTAAAGGTTGAATGCATCTGATGTCTCATAAAGTTGACAGTAAATACAATTTCTGATAATATTATTTAAATTATGGGTAGTAGAAATTATGGTTCAGTAATGTTATTTTTCTAAGTTGGTCTTCTTCGTCTGCGTTGGTCGAATCCAGGCCAAAATAAACGGTTTATTCATTTACTTCGTCGGTGTACTTAAAAATAGTTTTTTTTTATTATTATTCACAGTATAATTTAAAATAACACCATAAACAGATTTTATGTTGATATTCCCATGATAATGTTTTATTATTTTTAGTTAGTTGCCGATATAAACAATATCTACTTCATAAGTATGGAAATCCTTTCATATGTAAAGTATATAATACTCGCCCTGTATTAAACATTGACCCTCTGCTGGACACGGGCCTCCTCTACTAATGAGAGCGGTTATGCCTTAGTCCATCACGCTGGCCTAATACGGGTTGGTAGAATTCACATACCTTCGAAATTCTCAGGTATGGAGGTTCTCTCACGATGTATTCCTTCACCGTTTAAGGAAGCGATAATCTTAACAATGAATACACACGTAAGATTAGAAAAGTCAGAGGTGAATGCCGTTTCGGCTGGTTCGAACATATGAATTTCATCGCGACAGACCGTACCGCAACCAACTACGCTATCGCAGCTTATGTAGAGTATAGGAATTTTAAAATGCAACAAGTATGTCAACAAAACTGAATTTACAATCAAAAGGAACACAGAAGCGTGGCAAGGGGCCGGTCTGAACGGCGTGTCACAGTTCATTAATATTAATAGACGAAGGCAAAATTCACCGGCTACTGCTCTCACTTCATGCATAATTTCTGTTTTACGTCTTCTACAAATTTTAATTGCAGGAGTTGTTACTGCATCTTTATTTTGAATCACAGTGACAAATATAGCACCCATTTTTGTTGTGAATAAGCATAAAAAATATTATGGAAACTTCGTCGAGTATACTTCAGTTTGAGTTTCACAGAACTTTTTCCAATGTGCGCTGTACCCAACTTGTCGACATATTTAAAATTTAAGTTATAATTTTTTTCAATTAGCTAATGAAATCTTTTTTATCCTGACCTGATGATAAGCGCAGTGCCGTCCAACTAGAGTATCGAGTAGCGAAAGACAATACATCCCCCGCAATCAATACAATCATGCCGGTCTGTTTATGGATGGTATCCAATGTTAATTAATATTAATACTAGCCCTGTATCAAATATTGTCCCACTGTAGGGCACGGGCCTCCTAATGAGAGGGGTTAGGTCTTATTCTACCACGCTAGCCTAATGCGGGTTGGTAGACTTCACATACCTTCGAAATTCTTATGACAATTCTCAGGCATGGTTTCCTAACGATGTTTACCGTCACCGTTAAAGCAATCCAATGTATTTAATTTAAATTGTATTTATCCTATGCTTATTCTGGCGCAATTTCCGAACGACATTTTGGACCGTGTTTTTAATAAACTAACAAAATGAAGCCAATATTATTTTTGTTACATAATTAAATTGCGTATTATAGATGAGAATAATTAATCAAAAATTTTGTACGCAACATTATTGGATAATCTCTCGAGTTTATTTTATGAAAGATCAAATAAGTTATATTTTCTAAGGACGACATACGGCTCGGAGGCCCAGAGCTTATTAAAATCTGTCACATAAAGCTGTGAGAGATCCCTTATGACTACGGCCAGACACTAAGTTAATCTTCAATAATATTAAATAAAATAACTTTTGGAAGGACATAATACATCGTTATAAGTTTTGGTATATCGAATTGTATTACTCAATGATCTCAAGGGAAATAAATTAAACTATGCAAATACATTGGTACAATGCAAATTTTATAAATAAATAAAAAACGTTTGATTGATTTTAAGAAAGTTTTATATTCTACTAGCTGTTGCTCGCGGCTCCACCTGCGTGGAGGTTATATTCGAGACTTGAAGTATACAATCCAAGGAGTTGTCTTCTGCACTGAGGCACCTGTAGCGATTGTCCAGCCTCTGAGGTGTTGTGCCTGAATCTTGAGATTGCATCTAAAGAATACCCCATAAGTTTAACCTCACGTTGCCCCTTTTAGGGATGATAGCAAAAGCCTTAATATGAATTTTCACATCCCTAACTTGAGGAATGATAGATTTCCCATACAAATATTGAGCTCTTGTTTGACCCCTTTCAAAGTTGTGTTTTCAAAATATAGCCTATGTCCTTCTCCAGGATATAATCTATTCCCTTACCAAATTTCGTTACAATCCGTTCAGCCGTTTAGTCGTGAAGAGGTAACAAACAAACATAGTAACTTTCGCATTTATGGTATTAGTATGGATGAACAACATCATTTAATTTATTACTATGTGATCAACCACTAATTTAGTAGTGTAATGGTAATACTATTAACACCATTTTTAATGTTCCCTTATTTCAAGCGTGTATCAATAAATCCAAATTTAAGTACTTAGATGTGTACTTGATTTTGAACTTTTTTTTGTTGTTTTTTATTCTTGCACAGCAAAGTGACCAAACTGCCCCTGTTGGTAAGCGCAGTGCCGTCCAATTAGAGTATCGAGTAGCTATCGAGACAATCTATCCCTCGCTACTCAACACAATCATATCGGCTACAGGCCGATTAAATAAATTGATTTTTACAGCGAACAACAGTTTGCTGGTGGTATGATATTCGTATCCACCCGGAAAGCGACCACTGCACACAGGGTGTAAAACCCGCCATAGTGGCACACGCAAGTGTGTCGCGTTCCGGGATCAGCCAGTGTACATCCGGTTTCTGTCGGGGGTCTAAAGTTGGGTACGGTGTTTGGCCCATGTCGTAATGTGAAGAATCACATTACGACATGGGGCAAGAAGGTGAAGTAGCGGTCGAGGGTCTAGTGTCAGAATACTCAGAAGGCCGCAATACGTTGTTCGCTGTAAAAATCAATCTATTAAAGAAACACATCTATGATTAGGTAAATAAAGTTTTATCTTCCTTTACGTAAAAAGATCAAAATATTACACCTATTACATTGTATATAACGTTTTTTTTTTTTGGTGGTTAGAGAATATAAATGATATATTTTGTTTTAAGGTTGCCGATATATTTGCCACTATTCATAGAAGAAACTCCAGTAGCTCTATCGTTCTGTGTCCTCAAATATTAACAAAACATTTACCGGGTGCAGCAGCAGCACAAAGCAGCGATAGCCTAGTTGGTTGCCGTACGGACTGCCAAGACGAAAGTCGTATGTTCGAAACCCAAGGGGCATACACCTCTGACTTTTCTAAAGTTATGTGTGTATTAAATGTTAATTATCGCTTGCTTAGCGGTGAAGGAAAACATCGTGAGGAAACCTGCATATCTGAGAATTCTTATACGAATTTCGAAGGTATGTGAAGTCTACCAACCCGCATTAGGCCAGCGTGGTGGACTAAGGCCTAACCCCTCTCATTAGTAGAGGAGGCCCGTGCCCAGCAGTGGGACAATGTCTAGTACAGGGCTAGTATTATTATTATATTTACCGGGTGATCCTGGAACTAAAAAAATCATCAAAGCCAATTCACACTTTGCGAAGCTATCGCATAACATATGGGGAAATGTAAAAAATGTCCTTTCTTTGAATTTGGTTAAAAAATAAATAATGCACGTGAATAAAATAATAAACTCACTTTATTACACTCAATTTTGTATGACGATAGTAGACCGGTGCATTTATGAAGATCAATTATAAATATTTCTTATAACAGCAATATAATTTCATTTTCAGTGCAAAGTATAGTTTTAAGACGAAGTATTTCGTTCATTAATATGTATGTGCATATTTAAGAGTAAACGTCGGGCAGATACAACGTAATGTTGCTTTCGACGCGACGGTTCGCCACAGGGATTAAATTTAATCTTACACTATTTTATTCTGTCTACAAAAGTGTCTGCGGTTTGAAAGTTTTGCATTGCAGCTGTGAAATATAACGCAGTACGAATAGAGTTTATATTTTATATTGTACAAAATGTATGAACGAAATTAATACACATACTTCTACTCAGATATACATATACACGGATTGGTTGCAGTGATTTAGTTTTAACATTTTAAATAATATATGTTAAAGGAATTCCAAATTGCAGCGATAGCCTAGTTGGTTGCGGTACGGACTGCCAAGACGAAAGTCGAAGTTCGAAACCCAAGTGGCATACACCTCTGACTTTTCTAAAGTTATGTGTGTATTAATTATCGCTTGCTTTAACGGCGAAGGAAAACATCGTGAGGAAACCTGCATATCTGGGAATTTTTATACGAATTTCGAAGGTATGCGAAGTCTACCAATCCGCATTAGGCTAGCGTGGTGGACTAAGGCCTAATCCCTCTCATTAGTAGAGGAGGCCCGTGCTTAGCAGTGGGACAATGTTTAATACAGGGCTAGTATTATTATTATTTAAAGGAATTCCAATGTCCTGTCACCTATTTTAAATCAATATCGATGCTAAATTGAATCGCGAATGGAACTCATTGTTCCGGCTTTACTGTCGACGTATAGTACCAATACCAGACGTATAATACTACCAATACTTTATTGTAAGCACACAGGATACTGGAAATATGAATTGTTATATTTCCATGTTTTTTTCTTAATTAACACTTTAACATCCAACTTAGAAGCTTAATGATTGAACACGTTGGTGTTGCCGAATATAAGAGCGTATCTTGTCATTAGAATGGTTATTTAGCCCATATTAGTACGACAAAAGCAATCGGGAATCATTCTTGGGCATGCGATAGTCACCGTGGCGTAGCAATCGTAGTAACTTTTTTTACAGACTGTAAAATTAATGGCGAGACTGAGTAAGGGTTTCTTATACAATGTATTTTTTATTATACCCAGTAGGTACGTGTAAAAGTATTTTGTTATTATCTACATGCACATACCTAATCTTTAAAAAATTAAAAATACTATTGCATTTTTTTTTAGTTTTTTAATGTATTGGTTTAAGGGCCAGTTTCGGTGTATTTGTATTAATCTAAAATAGTTTGTTATGGCAATATTGTCAATCTGGAAACACTCTTCTCATAGTCGTGTCTATGAGATAACGATTGACGTGTTTTAAATCTAGTATAATCGTTTATGTTCTTTACGTTGTCACTTACGTTTGCGTTTGCGATTAAAAATAGATAGATAACTCTTAATGCACACCATCATAATAATATTACAACAAGAAACCTTAAAACTAGAGTAAGTTACAAGACGGTCTAATCGCTTAAAGTGATCTCTTTCAGACAACCTTAATTAAAAATGGGGATTAAGTAGTAGATTAAAAGAGAGAAATAAACCATAAAATTCTGGTTAATTTTTATCGTATTTAATATATATATATATATATATATATACCCACGTAATATGTTGGCTCAAAATAAATAATATATTTCTCGTCTTATAATGTTTACCGTTTTTCAGGTTTTTGAAATATTTGATAATTTAATTTTAGTTTATCTCTCAGTAATGACGACCCAGACAAATAACTTTCTACGAAATGTATTTAACAGAAATGCATTTTCCTTTTGTTTAATATTGAATCCGTCATTTCAAGTCACGAGCCCTGGGGGTCTTTTCATTTTCCAACTTTTGGCGCAATTACGAAAGTAGTTGCAAAGTTTTACTTCGGCCCCTCAAGATTTTCATTTGCAAGAATGAATTTTCAAATTAAAGACGAAGAGGCAGGCAGCCTTAGGAATCTTCTTAGTAGGTACTTAGTGCTAAATTTGTAATTTGATTTAGAAATAGCTATAATGAAAATTTTACTTTCATTGTCAGCTACATTATTGATATATACTTTTATACATAAAATTGGTATAAATTTCTAATAATAGTTTCAATTTAAATTGCTGGTGGTAAGCTGTAAGCTAATTAATATGCTATTACTGTAAAGACACTTGAAAGCTAACGTGGAAGCTTTTCGTTCAAGAAGTAAAGACCTGTTGGGTTATGTATGTACAGGGCGAGCGGTTCAACAATCGAAATATAAAGGGAAGATAAAAGAGTTCGATCGAATTAAATATGGAAATGTATACTACACGTATACTATATGTCAACTATATGGAGGGTAGAAACATTGCACTATACTTTCGTGACGACATACAACTCAGTCTCCCTCGTGACCATGAAGGCTGTAAAGCCTTCGAAACGTCGGGTTAAAAAAGTAAAATAAACCGCGATAGAATCCGTAAATTTCGTTTTATTACAATGTATATTCGGGAAAACATAAGAAACCATTATGGAAATGTATTAATTTAAAGAAAATTTGTAACGGATACATTACATATTATGTAAACAAATCCTACTAATATTATAAATGTGACAGTTTGTATGTTTAGATGTTTGTTACTCAATCACGCTAAATGGCTGATCGGATTTGGGTGCAATTTTATTGGTTGGATATGTTAATATTGGATAGGATATGTATAGTACCAAAAAAATGGTTCTGTAAAAATTTATTACTAGACAGATATAAAAAAAAATAATAGTTTGAGTTGCCTCCATGTATTGTATACCTTTTCTTCACAATATAACATTAACGCGGGCGGACCCGCAGGTAAAAGCTAGTTATATGTAATATTTTCTCTCTTGAGACTTAAGTATTGCTTTAACTAGAGTCTACCTTTGTGAGAGACATATTGACATACATTTTCAAAGAACACCTGTGTTATTGCTTCTGAAGATCACTTTATATAAATGATATTATGTTTTTTTCATTTGGTTAGCTATTTTAATAGAGAGTTTATTGAAAATAAAACTATATTGTAAGATATTTAGAAATTGTTATAAAACCTACACTAACGTTAAACTGGGTTTATGTCAACAGGTTACCATAGCAACCCATAGTACCTACTATGGGTTGCTATGATAACCAATTGACTTGTTGAGTAAGTGAACCAGCTGGGTCACTTACTCAGTTTAAAGTTAATCAAAGTTTTGTAATAAGGTTATTTGGCAATATATTGTCTTACGAATTAAGTATAAAGTATTTTACCCTATTGCTGACTGAAATTTTTTCGTCGGAGAGGTAAGCCTCCGCATTTAACAACTGTCTTGAGTCAACGTTTTTTGTTCTGTTGTGATCCTTAAGAACCACGAAAGCTAAATATTGAATATTTTGTAACAGTTTTGTACATTTATCAATAAATGCTATCATGAAACAAAACTATAATTATCATCTATAAATTCAAGATTTCGCATAATTTTAGAAATATCCAGCAAATTTTCTTTAAATACAGACAGGACTTTTTGAGATGCATTTTTAAATTTGTTTCAATGAGAAGATGGATAGATCATTTATATATGAGGTTTTTTGCTAATGTATGCTACGTTTTGGTGAAATGAATTGTATACTATGTTTGCGAACTGCTTAAGGGCACAATATTACAGAACAGAATAAATCATTGTCTGAGATATGCCCAAAATTGCCAAATATGAGTGTGGAGGACAGTCATGTCTCACGTCGTGATGACTCGTAAGTATATTCGTAATATTTTGTAGATGACCGAGACAACATATGTGTTCAATTACACTTTGCGGACTGATTAACTATTTTCATACAATTTTTTCTCCTTACACTTTAATGTTGCCGTTCAATCAGCGACCCTGTATTGTAAACAAGAATCAACTTACGTTCGATTAATTGTTTCCTCATTACATTTCAATCTCTCTTAAGATTAAGATTTAATTTTCTCTTAAGTTACAGTTAAAGTATGCAAAAATTATAAGTTTAATTTAAAATAAATAAACATCACATACCTTCAAACCCCGAAATATTTTTTAATTTTTATTGTTGCTCGGCAAAGTGACCACCACTGATAGTAAGCGCAGTCCGGTCCAGTTAGAGTATCAAGTAGCTAGATTGAACTATCCCTTTCTACTCGACATAATCATGCCGGCCTGCTGAATAGCTTCTTCACAATACGCCTAAAATACCTAGGATAATAGGAAGTAGGGAACACTGTAGCTGGCAAACTTCCACAGTTTGATGGTGCGGTGAAGATACGAATTTGCGAACCTTTCGGGCCGGGATAGTACATACCACGAATCTGTGGCTCAGCAAGTCAGTACGCGTGATTCTGGTATGGAAGGGAGAGGGTTGGATGATTTACACGATGACTGATAGATTGACCATTCTGGTTCAAAGCTAAACTATGGCTAAGATAAATAAAAGCTAGATAAAAGGAGCAGAAATTGTAGAATGTAAATAACACTGACCTAATATTTCTAAAAAGATATTATACCTACTGCATTAAAATGCTCTACAAAAGGAAAACATCATTGAAATTCGAGGGCTGTATCAACAACCAAAAGTTATTTTAAAGCCTCTAAAAACACAAACTTATACCGTCGTAACCTTTTGAATTTGCAGTACCAATTTACGAAAGGGTTTTAAATAATACTAGTTAATTAGGAAGTGAAAATTGTATTTGTAATATCGTTAAAACAAAAAGGAAATGAAATAGGAGACGTCCAGTTAGTCTTTAGGCGTAACGTGAAGAAGCTAAACAGCAGGCCGGCATGATTGTGTTGAGTAGCGGGGGATAGACTGTCTCTCGCTACTTGATACTCTATCTGGACGGCACTGCGCTTACCATGATGCAGTGTGGTCACTTTGCCGCGCCAGAATAAAAAAAAAACTTTTAATTACCGCCGCGGTGTACCGGCACACGATCGCTTCATAAAATATTATATAGTATATGCATGTGGAGGAGAAATTGCACTAGAAACCTAACGTTCCATTCAATTATGTCTTAACAATTAAATATAATACACCCAATAGTCACACACATAATCTTCAATCCACACTAGGTCAAACGTGTATCGTAGATATCGTGAACTGCGTGAGGATACGGTCCCACAACACTCTGACCCGAAATTAATAAATGTGGATCACCAAACATTTGTCTCATAACGGGGATCGAACCCGCGGTCAATTGTTGCACAGCCGACTACTCGCTTGCTGTGTCACGGAAGCTGTCAAAAGAATGACAACTTTGAATTACGCGGGGACCGAATTTACATGTCAAGATTATTAGATTTATTATATTAGATTAGATATATATTATATTATATAAATATAGGCAATTTATAATATATCCTTAATTATAAAAAAAAATATGTTGAAAGTAGACTGACTTCAAAGGCAATTTAATTGGCCCTGTATAACGTAACAAGCCAAATATTAATTATCAATAGATAAATATAATTTTTTCAAAGTGCACCCTATGGTGAAAACAATTCAGTCCAAACATAATTCAACCTGCTGAAACCTTGCGACCCTAGACGGTCATCGAAATTATACCGGCCTGAAATATTTGGATATATACCTATCTGAACCTGTAACACGACTCATCAAACGAGTCACTCACGGCAGTTACTATTCAGTCGGCTATAAATATATATTTAGTACCAATCCCTTCTTTATACCAATTCTACCACCACGTCCGGGATTGGCTCACGCCTGTATACGCGAAGGAGTAGCAAAAGAGGTGTACAAAGACGGTATACCCACGGTTCGTCGAGGTTTTTTGCCTACCATGACGTGGTGAGTGAGCTTTCTAGAGGACCAAATCCTATCCTTAAAGATCAGCAACATATATGTTCTTCTGGTTAGTTTCTATTAGATATATACGGACTGTCTCCAATCGACATCTGGCACATGCGGTTTTCTATAGATCTATAACTCAAGACATCAGGTTTTATATCCAAATTAATTCTATACTGTGTATATGGGGTGTAGAACAAATTGCGATTTTAGAAAGACTGCCTGTCCCATAATTATGCTTAAAATATTTAAAATAAAATTGATATTATACTAAGGCCTAACCCATCTCATTAACCTCAATGTTTAATACATACATATACATATACACTCACGCCTGTAATCCCCGTAGGGGTAGGCAGAGGTGTAACCAGTACACCAACTTTTCGTCGAATTTCGGTCCCATAATGTGATAAGGGGCGAGCCTATCGCCACACCGGGCACCATTCCAGACTCCGGGTTAATACTGAGTATTTCTAGGTAGAAAAACCCAATATCACTTAACCCGACCCGGGGATCGAACCCGAGACCTCAGCACAGCAATCGTAACGCATGCGCAATTACAACTGCGCCACCGAGGCAGTCATATATTATAACAGATTCGAAGAGTTAACTTCAACAACTAGTTAGGTGCATGTCGACTATCCGAGGCACACTGAGAGTTTATGATAATAATAATATTAGCCCTGTATTAAACATTGTCCCACTGCTGGGCGCGCGCCTCCTCTACTAATGAGAGGGGTTAGGACTTAGTCTACCACGCTGGCCTAATGCGGGTTGGTAGACTTCACATACCTTCGAAACTCGTATGAGAATTCTCAGATTCCTCACGATGTTTTCCTTCACCGTTAGTGCTACTGAGAGCTTATACGAAAATTTGTTGCTCTTCAATGTAACATGGGAGGAAATATAATTGCCCATAATTTAACAAAACTAGCAATATATGAATATGAAAAAAAAATGGAATGTGGAGATGTGAAAAATGTGTGTCAGGATCGTAGTTAATGGCACTCAATAGTCTCTGCCTACCCCCATGGGATGCGTGCGTGTAGTTAAAATAATTATATTAAATGAAATTACATTCTACCATAACTTGAATTAAAAAAACTAACAAATATCTATTTATTATTTCTGTTTGATCTCAAATTTCTGCAGAAAGAGTTTTTATGGTTCTCCTGTAAATAAATATAAATAAATATAAATAAAATCTTTATTTCACATAAATACAATTGAACAAACACAACTATAACAATACAATTAGAGAGTACAAATCATTATGCAAAACGTGTTGTTGAACATGCGGTATCCAAGAAAGATTTAACTTGAGTATGGACACCGATTGCTCACATCAGGAAAAATATGGTCGTTAAAATTATTCTTGTTTATTTGTTGTGTATATATAGTAGCGTTTTGTGTGTGTGAAATATTTTAATATAATTTGAGAAGAAAACTAATAAAAGGGAACTTGATACTATGTGTAGATGTAGGTGTAGGTGTCTGTGTGGGTGTGTGAATGTAAGAAAAATATGAATGTGTATAGGTGTGAAACTGCTAAATTAAAATTTACTTTAGAAAATCCTCGATTTCGCTATAGCTTTTGTTGAGGAGCCATTTCGTTACTCTCTCCTTACAGTCATATCGGTTAAGGGAAAAAATATGACAAAAACGGTTTATTTTATTGTATATAACACTGCTAACTCTTTCATAATTTTCTTTAGCGAGGGTGGTTCTAGCAAAGCTCACGGGGCAAACATCGTACGCGCGTCTCTTAGGTGGAAGTCTGTCGTCAAAGTGTATAGAGGTGTGTTTGCGTAAGACTGTATAAAGTATAAATAACTTCCTAGCCGAGAGAACTTTACAGTGCATATACAGGAGAGAAGTGGGATATCTAAAGGGCCTGAAGGTCATGACCTTCAGGACGGCTCTTTGAGCGCGCTCCAAAGCCAAGAATACTGTTTTCTTAGCACCGCCCCAAACTGGAATGCAGTAAGTCAGAATGGATTGACACAAGGCAAGATAAACTGTTTTTAAGGTATCAACATCTGCGGAATGTCTTAGTTTCTTGAAAATAAATATGAGTTTTCGCATGCGGCAAATTAAGGTTTCCAAATGAGCTTTCCAATTTAAATTACTATCGATGTTTACCCCAAGATATTTAGCGTATGACGTTGTTAATAACTTTTGGCAGCGGCATGACGAAGTGTCTGACTCAGGCGGACAAGAGTGGGCCTTAAGTGTAAAAGAGTCTATGGTAGGTAGAGTGGCAGACTGTAGGGAAAACGGAATATAACAGGTCTTTTTTACATTTAACGTTAGTAAATTGTGGGAGAGCCAATCCATAACATACCGAAGAGCATATTCCGCATGTTCAAAAGTAACATTCCAATTTTCGCCATGAACTAGCAGAGCCGTGTCATCGGCATAAGTAAAGATGGAACAGTATGGAATGTTGAGTCGACAGAGAGGGTTTAAATAAATAAGGAAGAGTGTCGGACCTAAAATAGAACCCTGAGGAACTCCGTAAGTCAGACTAGCTTCGTCGCTTATATGCGATCCAATTTTGACTCTTTGAGTCCGCTCAGATAGATAACTCTTGAAGATATCCAAAGCAATTCCACGTACGCCGATATTTTCAAGTTTGGATAAGAGAAGAGGCACTGATACGGTATCGAAGGCCTTAGAGAGGTCTAGGAATATACCAAGGCACTTCAATTTGGAGTCCAAATTGTGAACAATGTTGTCAGTGAGAGCTGCAACTGCGTCTTCAGTAGATTTTCCTTTCCTGAAACCGAACTGATTTGGGGCTAAAAGGTTATGTGCCTCTAGGTAATTTACTAAGCGTTTGTTTATGATTTTTTCGAGTATTTTCGACAGGGTTGGAAGGACGGATATTGGTCTGTAATTTATGACGTGATCTCTGTCCCCAGATTTAAATATTGGATGTACAATGGCTTTCTTAAGTAAAGTAGGGAAAGTACCAGAAGAAATAGATAAGTTACAAATGTGGGTAATCAACGGAATCAGAGTGTCTGAGCATAATGACAATAGATATGGTGATATCCCATCCCAGCCAACTGCCGATTTTTTGCGCAGTCCATTGATTATATATTTTACTTCGGTGACATCTGTATAAAGGAGAGCGAAAGAATTGCAGGGGTAAGGATCTTGCAGAGTCTGGCGAGTAAGATTAGAAACCGAGATGATCTTTTCGGCAAGATCCCTTCCAACATTAGCGAAAGCGTTATTGATATTATTTAGGGGGTTGATATACTGCGAACCTTTTAACAGTTCAAAAGGCGGGGAAGCTACGGAATGTGTATCTGTGACGGCTTTAATAACTTTCCAGGTGGCTTTAATGTCGTGCTTGGCTCTCTCAAATTCAAATTTCTCATAAGCGCGTTTAAGTTTTTTGAGCAATTTATTACAGAAGTTGCGATATCTTAAATAAGTAATTTTAAGCACATAGTTTAGAGGCTCCTTTTTAGTTTTACGATACATACTGTATCTATTACGTATACAACGAAGTAGTCCTTTAGTGATCCAAGGCTTAATTATTTTACATTTAGATGAGATTTTAACTAATTTAGAGTGTTTTTTAATAATGTTATTGATGGTGTATATAAAGAACTCCGTAGACTGGTTGGCATCGTAGGAATTAGTTACAGGACTAAAGTCTGTATTGATAATATCTAGAGATACGGCACGATAGTCTATTTTGGTCCGAAATGATGTGCAACTGCGATAGGTGTTGGATTTTTTTAAAGATAAAATTACCGGTAAATGATCTGTGATACAAGTATCAATGACGTAAGTACTAGAACTAAACTCGGATTTCAAAAACACATGATCTAAACAATTTTGTCCGCGAGTTGGTAGGGTGTGAGTTGGAAGGAGCCCATGTAAAGTAGTTAGGTTAAGATATTCATGTTTGTTCCGGTGAGTCTCTAGTGAGGTGATATTAATGTTAAAATAAGTTTGCATGCTCTCGATATTGTGGTAATTGGTTCTAGTAGCTTTACATATTAAACGGTTAACACCCGTTTATTATAAAATACGTCAGCCACGTCATCATGTGGCTTATCTGTTAAGTGCGGATGATTTGGCTTAATTCAATTTACATAGATACAATTTGTGCCAATTTGTGGAATGGCATAATGCCTGTGTGAATTTATAGTGGGTCTAGCTAATAAATAAATACAAGAATTTTATAAGAGTTATTTATTCACTTCATTGGTCTGGTGGTAGCATATTTCGGCTGAGAAACCAGCTAAGTCCTGGATTCAAATACGGGTTTTCGATTAGAAAAATCACACATGAGTAAACAGGTTTTTAAACTAATTGTAGAGCATATCCACGTGCATTTATGTCTGTTTATATCATATCAGATGTTAAGCAAAGGCTTGGCTGTGTCCCTAAAATTAGCAAATTAGCAATGCCTATGAACACTGGTGGCTTATTATCAGGAGACGCTTCTTTTGTCTGACCAACAAAATAAAAAAATAAGAAAGACACATAAATACATAAATGAAAGCCACTTATCACTTCACCGATTGCCCCTCAAAACCATTCCTTTCTGATAGTACAAGGTTGCACATAAGCATGTGGGTGACCGGAAGTTGCGTCCGTCGCCACCCACTATACCTAAAGGGTACGTTACCCGCCTTAATGGAATGAAATTGGGATTGGGGGATTCTTTGAATTCAATGTGCATCAAATCCTCTGGTATTATGGCTATATGAAACATGTGTTTAATTATTTAGGAGAACTATGAACTCTGAAACACGAAGCGACAATATTCAAATAACTGTAATCAGCTTCTTATTTTCAATTATTATTTGGTACCTACTAGTTTATATTTCTACACTAAGTAGGTAAAAAAAATATTTTAAGTTCTATAGTTATATTCTGGTCCCCAAGATACAGGCATAGCCTAGTTTGGGGCCCCCTGAAATACATATTATTGTAAGCACAAAGTGCGTAGTTAGATTCCAAATTCATTATAAAATTAAGTATGCATGTGCAAAATAAATCAATTTATTATTATTATTACTAGTAAATTTATGACTACTACTGGTAGTGGTATCTATACTATAATAAGACTGCAGAGGCACTATGTCTGTGCATTAAATATTTTTGCAAAATGTTTACTGTACATAATCAAATCAAATCAAATCATTTATTTTGTAAATTAGGCCACTAGGGGCACTTTTTACATGACAGGTTTAAGTTTATCTACCGGTGCTTCGGAAATGCCCACTGGTCTGAGAAGAAGCACCAAGAAACTCAGCCGTACATACATATACACTCACGCCCGTATCCCATGGGGGTAGGCAGAGACTATTGAGTGCCACAAGCTACGATCCTGACACACTTCTTTCGCCTCTTCCACATTCATACATATTAAGTTATAATATCGATACAGAATGCAATTATTTTTTATTATTGTCTGTCTGTCTGTCTGTCACGGCATCACGTCTAGATTACTGTTTTTACAAAAAAATCCACAATAAAACTAAAGAGCACAATAATATATCGAGGTAGCATTTAGTCTTTATTTCATTAAAATATTTTCATTCAATCAAAAGTTATGAGTATTTATAGTTCACAATAGCTGTATTACGGCGATAAGGCGTGGTGAGATATAAATTGATATAATTAGTAAAAGTTACCAAGCTTGCTCACAAAAATAACATCCATCGGACGGAGCAGTAGTCAACAGCTAGTCAGTGATAAAGTTAAACACGTTACTCCTAATATTCACCATGTATATTTAGAATAGGTTGTTTGCGGTTTACACTAGGACTTAAAACATGATTATTCAGATTCGTATAGCTATTTACTATTTTCTAAATACATAATATCAAATAGAGTGGATGGCTGCATTTTCATAACATGCCCAGAAGTAGAAAGGAGAGATTTGTATGGTCTCGCCACTAACAAGGAGATTTTAATTGCAAACTCAGTCCGCTTTGTTGTAATTTCTAAACGCTGATTTATACGTTGTGTGTATTTGCACGATACAGTCTGTGCTTAGTATGGACATAATAGTCAAATGTAACTGACTGACTTCGCCGATTTCGGCCACAGCAATTGTTTCCATAAATATAATATCAAATACTTTCATCTGGATTTTCTGTCTGCAGTAGTTTCACTAAAGCCCGGTGTAAGACTTTTTTTTATAAAAAAAATCTGGAGTTTTGTTGCAGTGTAACTTGAAGAACTTTTCCATCGACTCTGTGAATTAAAACTCAACTCAAGAATATGGAAATAAAATGTTTTATAACGTTTTAAAATATTTTTCATGAGTATTGCATTGCATATTGTATTATTTTCATTAAAGCATAATTTGTACAAATACTGTACCTAATGGAAAGTGATCAAAATCAAATATTTATTGAATCCATGAAATGTTATACATCATTTAGATTCAGTAAATTTTTCACTCTACCGCCAGTTCGGAATGCAGCTTCGCTAGAGAAGAACGGCCAAGAAACTCTAGCGTTGCTCTTTTCCTACCGGTTAACAATATTTGGCCATACAATTAATATACGATTTCAGTTTAATTATATTAGATTAGACCAGCTCAATGTTAAGTTGCCTTGTTGCAATGTTGTGTAATAAAAAACATTATAAGACCTAGTGCCGCACATGAAGATCTGCATCACCAGAGGGCTTGCAAATGCGTTGCCGGCCTTTCAGGAAATAGGTTATCTACCTGCATCCAAGCCATAACTTATCACAATGTCATATATTATCATACGGTATTATAAAATGTATTATTGACGTAGAATAATAATCGTGTACTTTCATACCGACTACGGAACCTTTCACTGTGCTGTTTGATATGCACTTTACCGGGTTTATTCAGAAAATTCGGTCAAATCTTTTACTTCTAAATTAATTTCCTAGAATTTTCCTTTTACTTTTGTTATTTTAGGATTGTTGATCTTTAAGGGAATTGAATTGAATGTGAAATGTCTATTACAGCGGGATAGGAAACAATAACAGCGGACCAACTTTATCGTGTTTTGCCATATTTTATTAATATTTCATAATTTTATATTATACATGCCAGGTTTAATTTCTAATTTAATTTTCTAAATTTAATTTTTCAAAACGTTGGGTTAAATAATTACAATTTAATATAGCGAATTTTATTAAGTTCAAAAAATTAGATTTAGTCATCATTGGACACCGTTTATTTATGTACTTTTTGGATGATTTGAATAGCCATACATATAAACCATTATGATATCCTCAAAAATTACACCGATTCAATAAAAAACACATTATGCGTCCCTATAAAATTAGAGGGTTGCCCTAGATTTTTCTAAAATCCATCATCAGATCCTGACTTGGTGCCTGGGAAGTATATCCTCTTAAACAAAAAAAATATTTTTCGAATCAGTCCAGGCGTCTTCGAGTAATCGGGGAACATATATAAAAAAAAGATTCCGTGGAATAGAGAACCTCCTCCTTTTTTGAAGTCGGTTAAAAACTAAAATAAACCGTGACGAAATCCGTGAAAATTAGTTTTAATTGAATGCTTGGTGTATTATTATTATTTGCCATATAATTAATAATATTATATAGCAGGTAAATGGAAGTACCTTAGCACAAGATAATATAAAGCCATACTAAATTATGAGAAAGCGGTAAAGATATTAAGAACAATATGCGTTATAAAGAATGTTTAATATACGGAATTAAATTTGAAAAAGCGGTGCGGGTAAAATAGCAGTTCATTATGGAGGACTGAACTATTTGCTGGGACTATTAATATTCATTGTCACACAAAGACGTACAACACTATCCATGGGAAAGGAAGTGTTAAATAAATTATTACTTTTTAAATAAAAATAAAACCGCCTTAAAAAAACAATTAAAAAGCAAAAAATAATTGGTTACATTTACATCAATTAATTACATACAATTTAAATCAATTGCTTTTGGACTCGGTGCCAGTGTTGTTTTCTTTACTTTTAGATTCATAAAAACCAAGTATGGATCTGTTTTATATTTTTGGTATGCCTGATTATTCTGTTTTTCCAAGTTTTGGCTGGCACCGACTCCAAACACCTCCTCCTTTTTTTTGAAGTCGGTTAAAAATAACAATACAAAAAATAATATTGTTTGATCATGCTGAACTAATAAAATATTTTAACAGAAATTTTAATCATTGATTAAATGTTACTAATCAACATGCATGTGATGGAATAATAAAATAGCCGTAGACTACAAAACCAAATAAAACACAGTATTATCAGTGTTCCGGCTTGTGGTACTGTTGAAAGTTCTACGGTTCGTTCGACCGTGTGTCATGCGCTACAGGGCGCGGTCTCCTGTCGCGGGTTGTCAGTGCTAATTTGCACACAATTGTTCATCGCCAACTGAAAGTATAGAAATGAGAAGAGAAAATGAAGTCGGAGTCTATGTAACTCACTAATTGGACTCACGAAATACACTCATACCGGCGACGGCAAACGCTCATTAAAACGTTTTGTTGAATGAAATGGTAATCATTATTTTGAATTTCCGTGTATTTGACTTACTGGCTGTGATACGGAAAGCTGCGTATCTATTATTTTGGCTTCTACTGAAGGAGATTAGTGTAAAAAGATGATGTAATGACAGCAGCGATAGCCTAGTTGGTTGCGGTACGGACTGTTGCGACGAATGTTGTATGTTCTAAACCAGCCCAAATGGCATACATCATATATCTCATACGAAATTCAAAGGTGTGTGAAGTCTACCAACCCGCATTAGGCCAGAGTGGTGGACTGAGGCCTAAATCCTCTCATTATAGTATCGATGAATTTTGAAAGGTTGGTATTTCTATTAACTGCAATACAATAGTGTTGTGAAACTACAAAAAATGGAATTTTCAGAAGACACTATACATCTTAGTGATAAAATGATTTATGGACAAAAGAAAAATTGTTCATAAATGACTTTTATTTAAGCCAATAAATAGTCTTTCTAAAGTCTTCAATAAATGTTTTCTTCCACTAACTATAAATCTGTGTAGTGAAAATTCTAAAAAACGTAATACTAGCATGTACTACATAAAAATAAATATTAACTATAATTACATTACAACGATAGGTAGTATAGTTATTGAGTTCTGTAATGTAATGCATCCATTAATAAAATTATTTGTACCTTTGAATCCAAATTATAATCCGAAAAACGGTAAATTCTTCAATCATAGGTATGTTGATCGACACACATATAAAAGTCGTAACATTTTAGCTCTGGCTTCCACGTGCACATACGGATTTCTAAATACATTGCATACAAATTACAATAGTGAAATATCCTCTTATTATTCTACAAAACTTTCCCCGAAGGGTATGAGGCTATTTACTTTAATAACCGTACCAATGCTGGCTAATATTATTATTGGACATGTAATATTATCATTGGAGAATAGCCAATAGTTTAATAATAAAATAATACTTTTATTAAATCATTTTATACTTTGTGCTGACATAACCTCACGCTTGAATTTGTAAGAGAAAAGGGATAGGCAATTTCCATCCCGATCTGTTGTCATATGGAATTGTAGTTTAGGTTCAAAACTCTTATAATATAAAGGTTGATCTATGTTTTACAACTCAAGTACGTTAATATTAGAGCAATATGACGATTCCAGACGAAATCAGTTGATATTTCTCATATTATTTGTAAAGCTACTTATTAAAGTATTTCATCTTTGAACATTTTAACACAGCGAACTTGTGTCGTCTCGTCTCTGATTCTATTGTATGAAATTATTTCGATACAAACTTTCATTATTAAATTTATTTCGAAATTTTCGAATTTAACGTTCGATTGATGAATTCCAGCAAGTATTTTAAAAGTGATCCCTTAATTCTTTTGAAATGGGAATAAAAATAAGTGATAAAATCAATTTCAAATATGAAATAAGTTTTGGTTCAATATTTTTTATTCTACAATTTGTATTGCTAGCCATAGCCTAGTTGGTTACGGTACGGTCTGTTAAGACGAAAGTCGTATGTTCAAAATCCAAATGGCATACACCTTTGACTTTTCTAAAGTTACGTGTGTATTACATGTTAATTATCGCTTGCTCTAACGGTGAAGGAAAACATTGTGAGGAAACCTGCATACCTGAGAATTCTCATAAGAATCTCGAATGTATATGAAGTCTACCAACCGGCATTAGGCCAGCGTGGTGGACAAAGGCCTAACTTTAAACTATTCTTGCGGAAATATATGAGCTTATGTGTACCTATGTGTAAAAATTGAAGTAATGTATGAAGAGGCAATGTCAAGCGGCGAGCAATTTAAACTATTATAACTAATGTTTTAACGAGTTTCATTGTGAATCTTTAAGTAAAGTTTTTGTAAAAGAGTTTTGCAAGGTAATTTTCTCTTTAGAGTACTCGAATCAGTTATAAGGTATTTAGTATAGTTAAATAATTCCTAACATCACAACAACAACTAACGTAACTATTCAAAATGGCTACCAATCCGGAATTTAAAATGGCGTCTTATAAACAGACTATGACCATTGATATATAGAAGCTATGACGAACTATTCTATATTATAAACGTTGTATACAAGTCACGATTGATGGTAAACCCATTTCTTATTAGTGCAAAATTACATTCGAATTATTGTGGTTTCAGGAAATGTTGTTTATTAGAGTCCAAAGTATTGGAAATATTATTTGAATATACTAAATATCGTGTTTTAGACGACAGTTATATTTATTGATGATTAAATTTATATAGCTTATTTAATTGCTTGGATAGGCAGACGAGCAGACGGGCCACCTGATGGTAAATAGACGCCGCCGCCCATAGACTTCTGCAAAGCAGGGCACAGCAAAGCCGCTGCCTACTGTACATGCTGGTGGTACGATATTCATATCCGCCCGGATAGCGACGACCGTACACAGGGCGAAAAACCCGCCATAGTGGCACACGCAAGTGTGTCGCGTTCCGGGATCAGCCAGTGTACATCCGGTTTTTTTCGGGGGTCTGGAGTTGGGGTACAATGGCCATTTTGCGGCCTTCTTAGTACTCTGACACCAGACCCTCGACCCCTTCTTCACCTTCTTGCTCATGGCGTAGTGTGAAGAAGCAGGCCGGCATGAGTGTGTTGAGTAGCGGGGATAGATCGTCTCTCGCTACTCAGTACTCTATTTGGACCGCACTGCGCTTACCATCAGGTACAGTGCGGTCACTTTGCCGTGCCAGGATAAAAAAAAAACATATTCTTAGCGATTCAATAATTTTAGGCGTTTTAAATATAAAACAAAGTCCTTGGGCAAGGTATAAGTAATATCGATATGGAGCTGATTACTTATTTAAAGTGTTTAAAAAAAGATTAAAATCTGATTTGTTGAACATTTGAATGATTCTGCATCGACATAAGTTAAATACGAAATTTAAATTGGTCGATGAAAGAGATCGCGTGCGGCTGAGCGAAGATAGTAGTTTGAAGTAATTACGATTGTTGTGAGCGCCGACAATCACTTAGAAGCGCCTTATCTAAGGCCTACTTAACACGGACTTAGCTATTAAGTCATAAATCGTACGGTAGTCACGCAACGAGCTGACGATTTGACTCGTAGCGAGTTATCTCCACCTTGGCATCTAATTAAGAAAATTCTTTTCTTTTCCTTTTAATCGAGCTTTTAAAGTATCCGGAAATATATGTTTGAAAGCCTGAATTGTAAAATAACCTTGACTAGGATAATACTACATCGGATCACTTTCGGAATATAAATTAAAAAATAAATGCATCCTATCTGTCACACATATAGTCCTGAACCCAAACTAGGTGAAAACTGTGTCGTGGGTATCTTGATACCCACGACACAGTTCTTGAACTACGAGAGACTACAGTCCCACAACACACGAACCTGAACAAATATCTGTCTGTCTCGGTGCGGGAATCGAACTCACGTCCTCTCGATTCACAGCAGGCTACTCACCCGCTGCGCCACGGAGGCTGTCCCATCTGTCAAATCAAATCATATTTATTATGGTTTTAGTTACAATTAATCTCTCATGATAATAGTGTAAGAAAATATCGTTTAATTTACGAAACAATTACCTGACTGACTGACTCTTAACTATCCAGTTACCATGATGTTGATATTGTTTTGTAGGCATACTGTAAGAAGTAATTTTGGAAATTCATTATTTTATAAGACATTATATTGTTCTGGTAAAATTTTTTTTAGTGCTTCGATATGCAGAGTGCAGTAGTCACCGCCACCGATAGACTTCTGCAATGCCAGGGCACAACAAAGCCGCTGCCTACCATTGAAATACCGTTGAAGTAAATATGAATACTTGTAAACACAATTATACAAATGCGTGTATTGGCGTTATTCATTATCTAAGCACCTCTAAGAGAAATTGCTGATCAAGTTTATATAGTCGCTAACTAAGGCGTGGGTGGATGCTACATGCTATATCCATTTATATATATATGCAATAGTACGCTACTTTCTCTCCCTCTGTCGTCGCCCTAAACATGTTTTGGGAGATCCAAACGATTCCATCACGGTCGCTGTCGAGGCAGCACTGTCCCTGCCCAATCGCAATCATAATCATATTCTGAATGCACGTCGACGTAGGACTCGCCGGCGAGTCCAAGGAGCCCGGCCGAGGCTCAGATCTTCGATACAATAGTATATCGAGACGGCCCTAAACCTATTCCAAGCGACGCGACGGCTTAATTGAAGGCCTTTTAGAAAGCGTCTTTGAGCTTAGCTGTTGACAAATGTTGCGTTTTCTGGCTGGAGCGCCATAAGCGTCGGCCACAATGTTCGGTGAAGCTGTAAAAGCAACTATGAGCTAACAGCACAAATCCATACGAAAAAAAAAACGCTACTTTAAAAACAGACGAAGCTACTTTTTATTCTCGAAACTTTTTGTACGGAGTGAATTGCGAGTAAAAGCTAGTGCCTAATCAGTAAAAATGTTCTAATCGAAATTCTTTATTGTAACAATAACAACATGCTACGTACCTAACTAGCCTAAGATACCGATTATATATTAATCGATATATTTAAAAACTTAATCAAAGTTGTGGCTATTTTCGACTGCCTCGCTGGCGCAGTTGTGATTGCGCATACGTTACGACTACTGTGATTAGGTCTCGGGTTCGATCCCCGGGTCGGATAAAGTGATTGTGTTCTCTATTTAGAAAGACTCATTATCAGCCCGGAATCTGGAATTGTGCCCGGTATGGCGATAGGCTCGCCCCCTATCACATTATAGGACCGTAATAAATTCGGCGAAAAGTGGGTGTACTGGTTACACCTCTGCCTACCCCTTCGGGGATTACAGCCGTGAGTGTATATGTATATATATATATTTTTACCAATGCAACAAAAATTATGAGTGCCCTTGTCAAAAATAATTTATAGCTATGATTCGATTTGTTACGTGTAAATGTTACTAATTACGTTGTACGGGCTCAGATTTAGCGCCGCACCGTCCCAGTGGAGGATCGATTCACTCAGTGGACACTGGCAATCCATTTACCAATTGGACAGTCAGTTTGACACATGACACTGTGTGCACATAGCCTATGCTCCGAATGCACCGGCCTAACTGCCTCCATACAATACCATTCTAGGTACATAAGTGGACAGTTACGGTCATTGATCTTTTTATTTGGTTTTGAGTTTTAATCGAAACACTTTTTAGTAACATATTTTCACGCACACATTTCATTTAATTCATGCTCGGACTTGGTTATTTTTATACTTAAAATTACAGTGAAATTAAACTTGAATATGAGAAGGTTGTAGCCATAATTGTGTTGAAGCACAGCCCTGTAGCCATGTAATACTTTGGTGGAAAATGAATCCTTATATTATCATATAACCTTCTAACGGGTAACGAAATACTAACAACATAATTTTCGCTAATGGTACATTATGGTATCATTTTACATAATGGATGTGTAATATTAATTCATTTTCATAACACGAAAGGGTACTTAGCATGGCTTCTGTGAATACATATATATTTAATTGTTATATTAATGTTGATAACTTTAGACTATACTGCGCCATTGTTGGGCATGGAACATTTCTATTAATTCAGATACTTAAGATCTTAATTGATCACGTTGGCCTTATAAATAAATAAATACACCCAACAGTCACACACATAGTTCTGAGCCCACACTAGGTAAAACCTGTATTGTGGGTATCAAAAACTACGAGGGACTACGGTCCCACAACACCCAGACCCGAAACAAATATCTGTCTGTCATACAAACATTTCTCTAGGTGAGGGAATCGAACCCACGGCCTCTCGTTTCACAACCGGCTACTCGCTCGCCGTGGCACAGAGGCAGTCAAATATGTTGATAGGTAGGTCATAAGCATACAGATTTCAATACGATGTTTTCCTTCACCGATACATTCGAAATCAGAAGAGTGTCCTGGGAGCTGGGATGGAAACTGCGATCTATGTCTCGATTATCCATTTTATGTTTTTTTTTGGAATAGTAGGTACAATTGAATGTGCTTGCTGTCATGGAGGCTGATATGGTATATCTATATAATACATATAATGTGATATTGGGTTTTCAACCAGGAAATACTCAGTATCAGACCCGGGTTTAGAATTGTCCCGGCATCATGAGACGGTAATAAGTCCGGCGAAATGTGGGTGTACTGGTTACACCTTTGTCTACCCCTACGGATATTACAGGTGTGAGTGCGTATGTATATATATTTTCAACAAGCAAAGGCACACGTAACATCTACCTGGTGTATTAGTCATGTATGGCCACATTTCTTACCCCATCGACGTCACTTCGTGACGTTTTTGTGAGAAAGCCAAAGACAGTTAGAAAATAGATAACATTTGAGAACATAAATACGCGTTATACAAGCACCATCGTTTGACAGAATAATAAAGCATGTTTTAGAGAACATTTAATCAACCCTCTATTAATTATATCATCACAATCTGCTTTTATTTAGTAAAGTCAGAAATAATAGAACAAATCAAAGCCCACGGTAAGTACTCGAGTACTTTTGAATACTCTAGTTATTTCATTTCTATTGTTTCAATGTTTAAACAGGGTAAAAGGTTTCCAATTCCAGTCCTTATTATTTATTAAAGGTATTGACCGCCATTTGGTTTCGAGATTGCTATTGTTACAGAATCATAATGGACAAAGTTCGAAAAGAGGGCGTTTCAGCGCTGTTTAATAACTAACTATAACAGTATATAAAGCGGCATTAACAGTAATAATAGTGATAGATAGAACGGGGAAATAGTGAACGTTGCTTGCCATGTTTTGCTATTTGTGGGGAAATGTTTGAGTAATTACGATTGAATAATGATGGAATCAACATTATTTTATGTATTCCAAATGGCTATATACTATGCATCATTAGATAAATAAAATATGTAACTATTCCGCATTTATTGAATGAGACATTATTATGACAAAGTGCGGTTAGATAGCTACATATATTGGTATTTTGTTGCGATAGAAAGTGTTTTCAGGCTTAAGTAACATCTTTAAAGATTATAGAGTAAAAGTATTAGAAGTATATTGGTGATACAATTGTGCAAAAAGTGTAAAGGGTGTAATGATTTAGTTACGTAAAGGAAAGTTTAGATTTTCATGAATGCGTGCAGTGAAAAAATCAAATTAGTAATTAGTTTTATTTCAATGAAAAAATCAAGCCATAAACTCATATATAAGATTTTAGTACTTGCCTAGCTCAATACTAGCTCCTGCTCGCAGCTTCATACGCATGATTACCTATATCGGAAAAAACTGAAAATTTTCCTTAATTCTAATTATACCTTCCTCAAAAAATGACAAAACGGTCCAACCATTCCAAGTGATGCGCTTACTGTTCGGTAGCATTTAATTTTTAAATATGTAAATTATTATAATATTAATATGAAACTTTCTGTATTCACTGGTAGGCCAATATTTTGCAAATATTTTTTATATAGCACAAGTTCGTCAAACGAGTAAGTAAGGCACATGATAGTGAGTGGGCACCGTTCATGAATACCTACAATTTCGGAGGATATTTAGATGTAGAATTGACAATTCGAAATAGCAAATCTTGCATGAGACAAATTGTTGACCACTTTAGTTGTACACCTGCAGCCGGCTGGCACATTCTGACACATTTCAGACAAAACTGGCTTTCAAACAACACTTGCTATTTCAATTTTACATTAAATACAAACTACTTTTTGATTTTATTTTATCGCAATCATATTTAGTGTTACTTGCGAATACATTCTAATGGGTTATTTAACATAGATGTATCTTTATACAGTACCGATTCGTGTAGTTGTTTATTTGAATACCGCATACTGTGCTTGAGGGCGTGCCCAACCGTTCAACCGATAGTTGATGTCCAGCCCAGTGGCACGAAACAGTGCCAAGAATAACAATTCAACGTTAAAAGCTCGGTTCTATGTGGTAAATGCTATTCTACTAAGCATTGGGTATATATTTTTCTTATTACTATTAGTAGCAACACGATTCATTATTGTTACATTTTGATTTCATGTCACGTTCGTTAGATACATTTATTGTTGATTAATTATCAGCCCTGTATTAAACACTGTCCACTACATACGGGCCTCTTCATGATAGGGCCTTAGACCACCACGCTGCGCGCTGGTCTAATGAGGGTTGATAAACTCCACAAACCTTGCCTTTTCTCACAGAGGTTTCCTTCAAAGCAAGCGATCATTAAAAATATCTAAGACACTTTAGAAAAGGGGTTCTAGAGTTGGGTACGATGTTTGGCCGTTTCGCGGCTTTCTGAGTATTCTGACAGGGTCGAGGGTCCAGACCCTCGACCGCTTCTTCACCTTCTGGCCCATGGCGTATTGTGAAGAAGCAGGCCGGCTTGATTGTGTTGAATAGCGAGAGATAGATTGTCTCGCTACTCGATACTCTAATTGGACGGCACTGCTCTTACCATCAGGTGCAGTGTGGTCACTTTAATAAATCTAATAAAAAAAATCTGTCAGAGGTGTATGCCATTTGGGCAGGTTTCGAACCTACGACTTTCGTATTGGCATAGCGTACCAAACTAGGCTATCGCTTTTTTTATTGTTGAGTGAATTCTATTATTCTCTAGGGTAGATTTTTAAGATGATAATGTAAAGTAGATAACACATGAAGGCTAGATCATTCTTCTTTCAAGTATGATTGCAATTGAACAGTATTTAATTAAAAGGGCGCAAACGTTTCTATCAAATTCCTCTTACAGGTGCATCTGATACGTGTACTTACTTGATTGTTGAGCTTTGTTATTACCAACAGTGATATAATCACATAGTATTAACACTAAAACATTTATACACAAACACTCACGCTTGTAATCCCCGAAGTGGTAGGCAGAGGTATAACCAGTACAACCACTTTTCGGCGAATTTCGGTCCCTTAATGTGATAGGGGGCGTGCCTATCGCCATACCAGGCACAGATTCTAAACTCCGGGCTAATACTGATGATTTCTAGATAGAAAAACCCAATATCACTTTACCCGACCCGGGGACCGAACCCGTGACCTCAGCACAGCAGTCGTAACGCATGAGCAATTACAACTGCGCCACCGAGGCAGTCAAACATTTATGACGGACGTCATAATTCTTTGGTACACATATACATATGTATTATTAAAATATTGAAGGGTACCTTCCAAACAAAGTATATGACCCTCCAATTTTTACAACTACAAACAGCACGAGACTCTTCAAAATAACTTTGTTGAGAACTGCATTTTTCCTACCGTGAATTCGTTAAAACCAGCGAAATGTTCGAAAAACGCGCTGAAATATGGCCTTTTTGAAACTTTGCCATCTCATACTAGACGATGGCTTATCTTAAATAACTACCGCAGTGGAACAATTCACCATGTTTAAAGAAATAAAATATCCGCTTTGATATTTTATGTTCGCAGATAAGTTTGTTTGATATGATTTTACAAAAGTTATGACTTATATTTACACGTGTAGAGTAAATATGAAATATCACATAATAGGGTAGTTTCCTGTGTTTAATTTTGTACTTTATTCTATATGCAACCGAGTACAATACGCAAAAGAAAGTCTTTTGCGAAAACAGAATCAAAAGTGCTTGAAAAATGAGGTCACACTTTTTATTTTAAATGGTATGAGCAAATACTCACAGGCATGACCGAAAATGGTTACGTATCGGGAACTTATTGCTATCTCCCTCGGACAACAGCACAGTAATAGGGATTCTGAGAACCGTGACGTCACGTCATGATATATGCATCCTTTTACTATCATTTGACAATTACCCCTTCTAGCAGGTCGGTCCAGGCGTCTTCGAGTAATCGGGTAACATACATAAAAAAAAAACTGCCTCGGTGGCGTAGTTGTAATTGCGCATGCGTTACGATTGCTGTGCTGAGGTCTCGGGTTCGATCCCCGGGTCGGGTAAAGTGATATTGGGTTTTTCTACCTAGAAATAATCGGTATTAACCCGGAGTCTGGAATGGTGCCCGGTGTGGCGATAGGCTCGCCCCCTATCACATTATGGGACCGAAATTCGGCGAAAAGTGGGTGTACTGGTTGCACCTCTGCCTACCCCTTCGGGGATTACAGGCGTGAGTGTATATGTATGTATAAAAAAAAAAGATTCCGACGAATTGTTAACCTCCTCCTTTTTTGAAGTCGGTTAAAAATTGCCCCCAGTGGCGTCATTTACAAAATAAACGATTTGATTTGATTGATTAACTTAATAAAAAAATTGAGTCAACTACCCTATTGTAATGTTAAAATTTTCCTATGCTAGTGTATGCTAAGTTACTAGTAAGCTACGAAACCAACTTATTTCAATCATAATAGCTTATATCGATGGTTTTGCTCATGTGAGAGAATACTCGGTGTCTTTTGTACAACCTTACAACTCTCGTTTCACCTCTTTATATGTGACTAGATGTTGCCCGCCGCTCCGCCTGCGTGGAGGTTATTTTTGCAAGAAAACGTATATATTATAATCCATGGAGGCAACTTAAGCTATTACACCTTTCTATATTTTGCTATCCCATAGGAAGCATGAATTTTTTAGGGATGAAAAGTGGCCTATGTCATTTTCTGATCCCTGATCTGAACTGCTATTATGCAAAAAGTCATATTGATCACTTGCTCTGTGAAATTCCGGGATAAAAAGTAGTCTATGTGCTATTCCAGACCATAATCTATTTATGTGCCAAATTTCAGTAAGATCCGTGCAGCTGTTGTAGCGTCCGCCCTGTGGAATGGGGGCCCTAAAGAATTCTACCACGGTATACCCTGCCTGTCGTAAGAGGCGACTAAAAGGGATCACAGGGGTCGCGGCTGCACAGCGGGGGATGTGCGGCCTTTATGTATATATCTTCATGGTGCGACCCTGAGGCGGTTAGCGGCGTGAAACATCGCGCTGCTACTATAAATTGCGGGGGGCATCTAGCCCAAGAAGAGACGGGCCGTAAAGGTACGGCACAGGGATGGTTCCGGCAGCAATCCAGAGTACACTCAGGATCCCCCGGGATTGTCCCACATGTGCTGCAGAAGGCTACCGCGGGGTTTTTAGTCGGTACACCGGCGTAGGAAAATTGGTTAGGGTCCCGATCTAGTATTCCTTCGGGCGAACTGGGTCGGAAGGTCGGTGAGTCCATCTCTCCTCCCCCGAGGACCAGAAGGTATCCGTAAGATGGATTTTTCCCGCGGGAAAAAAAAGAAAAAAAAGTTGTTGTAGCGTGATTGAGTAACAAACATCGGTCCATCCATTCAAACATTCGCATTTATAATAGTAGTGAGATAATAGGATTTTTGCCTACCCTACATTCAACCTACCAGTCTAAAGATCTTGTAATTCTTGGTATTCCTTGATAACAGATTCAATATTATTTCGCTTTTATAAGGAGATAGAAGCACTAGTTATCAAAGGGTTTCTAAATTCAATATAAATTTTAATACGCTTCTAAATCAAAGGATTTCCTTAATCAAAGTTACTTTAGAGACATCATTCAAATATGAATGTCAAATTAAATTGTGTATTTAATAATTATGATTAGACAGCTATGAAATAAGGATAATAAATTAAATAGGCCAGCCTTTAGGATGAAAATTAATTCAACCACTTATTTTTTTGCGGATTAGTACCTAAAATCCTTCAAAACTGAGACGGTTTTCGTGATTAAACAAAGCTAAGGTTAGTTCGGCGAAAAACAGTAGTCTTATATGCATTTTAAACACTTACATTAGAAAGAAAAAAAGAAAGAAAATAAATTTTATTTGGTCACACAACAACACTTTCGATAACATACAGATTAAAACATTACCCACTACGTCGTCGGAGTTGATCAAGGATGTTGTTTGCTCGCCCGGATAGCCACCATCATACACACGGTGTAAGACCCACCATAGTAGCACACGGAAGTTTGTCGCGTTCCGGGATCAGCCAGTGTACATACGATTTTTGTACGGGTTTAGAGTTGGGGTACGATATTTGGTCGTTTTGCGGCCTTCTGAGTACTCTGACACTAGACCCTCGACCGTTTCTTCACCTTCTTGCCCATGACGTAGTGTGAAGAAGCAGGCCGGCATGATTGTATTAAGTAGTGGGTAAAGATCGTCCCTTGCTACTCGATACTCTATTTGGACGCCACTGCGCTTACCATCAGGTGTAGAGTGATCACAATACCGTGCCAGGGAAAAAAAGGATGTGCAGTAGCCACAATACGAAAATAGTGTAATAAATTCTTTTTCTGCCATTGACACACTATCGATTATTTCATCGTAAAATATTTGGGTGTCCTTCAATGCGAGGGTGCTCATGAGTCCCCAACCATATATAGAGGCGAGCTGTTATGCGGAACCACGTAGGTATGGTTCCGACAGAAGTCAGGACGCTTCTCACCTCGGGATCCGAGGGTTGCCCGTCATGCAGTAAATAGGGCTACCGCGGCGTTTTAGTTTGTAGTACGGTGTAGGTTATTAGGTAGGAACTCGGCATCGGTTGTCCGAATGTGTTTCATTATGCCCAGGTGGCTTAACACTGAGTCGTTAGACCTTTAAGTCCAATATAACTGTCTCATCTCACCCGGGGTAGGGCGGTATCGATAAATTTGTTTTTCACGCGCAAAGAAACTTGGTGGGACACTATTACCAATTAATTGTGTTATTGTCAGATATTATAAGGTAGGTTAATCGGATACATTATATCCATCAAAGATGTCCACTGGTCTTCACTGTCCATAGTATAAGACCCCTAAGGACCTGGGATAAAATTCAAAGTCGGACTATCATGATTGAGTTGAATATATACATATTGAATGTGCTTAGTGTCATATATTGGCTATTTTTATCTGAGTAAATGAAAATGATTTGTATAATTATTCATATTTATTATAAACACTAGACTGATGAAAGTCCCTAGACTGATGAAAATCCTATGTTTACATTAAAACAGCAATTTCATATTATATCCTTATTATTTCTGTTTTGTTTATTTCATTCGTTAGTTCAGAAAAAGAAACAAAATGTAATCCTCATTAAACAGCATCCAAAAGTGATAAAAGGCAGCTTCTCCTCGAAATCATTTTGCTTTTTCCTACGTTAGGGGATTAAACGAAATATTTGCTTTCAAAGTGCGAAACTTGAAGCGCCTTTAAGAATAATCCTTACGTGTATATCTATTGAAGTCTCTGTAATTGTATTTGACATGAAAACATTCTTATTTGTTTAAATTCTATTTAAAGGAGATGAATTATAATATAAATTAACAAGGTTGTTAAAAAAAATGTTGCTTTAGAAATTATTGCATACAATGTTATGATTTAAATCATTAAAATTGCCGATTAGGTTATACAATATTATTGTAGATTGCTGAAATACTCATAAAGTTTAAGTTTACTGGCTGTTACTAGCAATGCCTTAAAAAGTTTCTGTGTAATCTTCGTATTTATCTAGAATCCAGATAATGTATTTAGGTGGTAAACCGCAAGCTCTTGTTTTCTATTCCCACGTCGTTAGACACTTCTCGATAAGTTTCTAGATTCCAACAACACTGTTAGCGTTAAGATAAATAATATTATTAATATAATGTGTATTTTACACCCTTAGGCCCTTCGGCATGAGTTGTCTTATAAATCACTTATCTTCAATTACTAGATATTATTGCGTATTACTCTCACAAGCTTAGCACATGTGTGAAAAGTATGAAATTATTCAACAGCTTATTACGTTATGGTGATAAATATATTGATTTATACTATGTATGTAATTTTGTAGTGCTACTGTGTTATCTTTTTGATATTCTTTAAATCAATTTGGATGTCAAATATACTTTCCCTCAATAAATTGGTTTAAAAAACAGTATTGAAATTCTAAAAGGATGCTTTGTAATGCAATTTTAATATGAAAGTGCGAAAGTGTAGTAATTATGTTTGCGTATTTTGAACAAGTTATTATTATAAAGGCTGTTTAAACGTTGTTATTGTTTCAAGATGACTATGATCGGTAAATATTGTTAAGAATCTCACTCTATAGAGACTTAAGTCTAGACTTAGTACTTTGTAATTAGTGATTTTTTTTGTTGTATTAAATATGGTTATGTAATTGTCTCTAACGTGTCTATGCTTACAGTAGCGTAATTTGCCGGGTTTTTTTTATTCTGGCGCGGCAAAGTGACCACACTGCGCCTGATGGTAAGCGCAGTGCCGTCCAGATAGAGTATCAAGTGGCGAGAGACAGTCTATCCCCCCCTACTCAACACAATCATGCCGGCCTGCTAGATCGGTCACTTCCCTGCAACGTGTTTGATTAGGCTGATGTCTGATACATGCGTCATTACTCGTGAACGGGTACAGCTTTAAGGACTCATGATTTTCATCACTCTCATCAGGGGCTGTAACCTAAGGTATTCAAATTTAAATTGTGTTTTAATTGTATGTCCATATATAATTGTTAATTGGTGTTCAATGAGAGCTAAGCTAGAGTTTCTTGTCCGTTCTTCTTCTTCTTCTCTAGCGAAACTGAATTACAAACCGGCGGCAGAGTAAAAAAAGGACTGAATCTAAATAATGCATAACACTTTATTTTTTAATCTCTATTAAAATATTTCATACACATTGAAGCAAGGTAAGTCAGAATGGGTGTATCAAGCCGTCGCCAACTTTAAGTATTACAGATACTTAAAGTTTTTCTATCATAAATATATAATCTCATAAATATACATAAAAATATCTCATATTTTTACTTAAAAATTAAATATTTATTTTAAACTCACAACCCTGGCACTCAGTTTTTACGGCAACCCCACGTGACATGTCATTCATAACTGACTACGATTTATGGGGTAACTATCTAGTGTATTTTGTTTATTATCTAGAACTTTTTTCCATTTTCTCGAGGTCAATGACCCTTACTGTAAACACAACTGATCGTAGGGTTATGTATATTTATTTTTTATAAACCTTTGAACTGCAATATCCCGGAAAGTAATTATAATAAATAACACCCAACAGTCACACACATGGCCCTGATCGCACATTACGATACATGGGTATCATGGACTACGAGAGACTTTCGGTCTCACAACACCCAGACCCTGGACACAAATATCTGTCTGTCAAACATTTGTCCCGGTGCGGGAATCGAACCCACGGCCGCTCGTTTCACAGACGGCTACTCGCCGACTGCACCACGGAGGCTGTAAAGTAGAAAAGTTGCTTAGAATTAAGGGCCTTTAAGGAATTATAAATTAATGTTTTCTCGGCCTAGCACACCCTTTCTGTCTTACCTTATATAAATGGCAATATGTGTACCTGGGTATTCTCAAATATTGAAATAAAACGAATTTTACGGATTATATCGCGGTTTATTTTACTTTTTTAACCCGACGTTTCGAAGGCTTTACAGCCTTCGTGGTCACGGGGCAGACTAAGTTGTATGTCGTCACGAAAGTATAGTGCAATGTTTCTACCCTCCATATAGTTATAGTTATATATAGTTGATATTTAATTTTTATTTGTTGTAGTCCGATCTACGCAGAAGGAGCTCACAATGTCTTGAGGTCTGGCAGTTGGTCTTTTGGGTTCCGATTTAATTAAATGTATAATTGGATCCCAGGCTGGTGCTAGCTTCCAACCATCTTCTCTATTGAAATTTGGATGTTTTTTAATTTCAATAGCCTCGCGGATCATCCTAGGCAGGAATCGGTGTTCTTTGGCAAGGATTTGTGGCTTGTCAAATCGAAGATAATGCTTGGAGCCTTCCTCTGAATGTTCAGCAACTGCAGACTTCGTAGAGCGTCGGTGTTTTACGTCAGCTATGTGTTCTTTCACGCGGGACGTACACGCTAGAAGCTAGCACCATCCTGGGATCCAATTATACATTTAATTAAATCGGAACCCAAAAGACCAACTGCCAGACCTCAAGACATTGTGAGCTCCGTCTGCGTAGATCGGACTACAACAAATAAAAATTAAATATCAACTATATGGAGGGTAGAAACATTGCACTATACTTTCGTGACGACATACAACTTAGTCTGCCCCGTGACCACGAAGGCTGTAAAGCCTTCGAAACGCCGGGTTAAAAAAGTAGAATAAACCGCGATATAATCCGTAAAATTCGTTTTATTTCAATGTATAATATTCGCGTAAATATAAGAAACCATTATATTCTCAAATATGTCGTAGTTACCATTTACGAAGACCCGTATCCTAGTTTTATCTCTACTAGACAACGTTCATTGTCTTGAAGTCTTGACAAACTTAGCTCAATTTCTGAATTTCGAACTTGTGTTCTAAATAATACATTGTTCGTTTTATTGAAGTAACTAGTCATTTTGTGTTGGATGAATATAATTAATATTAATTCGAAACAATTTGTCTTGGTACCTTGCTACATAGCTTCATATTCGTCAATACTACGTCGAGCAAAAAGAGCTACAATTTATTGTGACCAGATTAAAGTGTACAATAGGCTAGGTGACTGTTTTTGGGAAACCGTTTTATTTTATTCTTCTTTGTCTATATTATTAAAATATTAATAAACATAAGTCTTATTCCAAATCTGTACTGAATTTTAGCCACTTCCGTGACAAAATGGCAAAAAGAAACTCGAGGCAAAAAATGGTGATATAAAATATGTGAAAAGTTACGTAATGTTGGTATGTTTAGGTACGTTTGAAGGGTTCGATTAGGGTCGACACCCTTCGGCCTCTGTCCCCTGTCCCCTATCCCCTGTCCCCTGTATGATGGATGGAAGACATCAGATTTTGGATACTTTTTAGGTGTTGTGGTTTTTATGAAGTCATGAGTCAGGAATACGATGAATTGAATGTTTATGTCCAAAGTGAAATAGTGCTAACATATTGCTAATCTAAGTTAATTTTCAACATTTTACAAAAAAGTAATTTATTTTTATAGTTACCGATTATGTAAAGTGTTTCCTAATAAATAACACCATTCGTCCGTATTATTATCAATTTAGTAAAATAAAGAGTTAAGTTTAGTTTTTCCTTTGGCTACTTAATATTTCTTACGTGTATCTTAAGATATTTCATAATTTCCTTCTGCCACGGGCACCGGCAGCAGGGTGCAAGGGGATGCACTTGGTACACCTGTCAGGAAATATAATACAATGAAAAAATTAAAATAATGCCAATCATCGACTACAGAAATTAAGTATGGGTTCGATGAGCGAAATATATTCAATCAAATACCCGAGCGATTTTAATTTGTCATTACATTTATCTACTTAATAAATAAACATGTATAATTTTATATTAGTCAATAGTATAATGTGTAGATACAGATGCACCTCTCTGGAAGTAATTCTGGCGGCGCCAATGCCTTCTGCCACCTAACTTTTGCCTGCAACTTCTCTCACATTATAATATTGCCAACTTGAAGATGTATTTTCTGTGCATTTGTCTGAATTGAAAGCTATTTGCCAGTTAAAAATTAGTTATAGGTATACACTTCTCAAAAATTATCTTTTCTAAAAAGCATATTTTTATTCTGGGAAATCAATACAAACATATACACTCACGCCTGTAATCCCCGAAGGGGTAGGCAGAGGTGTATCCAGCACACCCACTTTTCGCCGAATTTCGGTCCCATAACGTTATAGGGGGCAAGCCTATCGCCATACTGGGTACAGATTCCCGACTCCAGGCTGATACTGAGAATTTCTAGATAGAAAACCCCAATATTACTTTATCCGACCCGGGGATCAAACCCGAGTTTACAACTGCGCCACCAAGGCTATCAGAGTCAGAAAATAAATATTACTTAATAATTAAAATTTTTTGAATTCAGCCATTTAAAACAGTTTCTTTTTTCCGTCAATATTATGTTGGTAAGTAGCTACTGCATGGATGGTTGAATATGTATTTAGATGAGCGGGTACTTAGTTCTTGTTTGCGTAGTTACGTGTATATACTTTTCAGTGGGTTATTAAACATGCCGTCGCTGCGCAAACATCGTAAATCATACGAAACTAGGGGCTTCGTAAATAGAATTTGCGTTTCTAATTTCCCTTTAGGTACCACTACACGTGGATGACGTATATATTTAATTTTATTGTGATTTTGCTTTGTTTTATGAATGCTTCTGACTATGCACTTTAGGACTAATGGCCCTAGTTAGTCCTTTGTAAGTCTAATTATCTCCCAGAGATCGAACGTCGATCAAAAATTTTTTTTTAAGTTTTAATATTATTGATGTTCTCTTGTCAAGTATATCTTCTCTTCTTTTTTTATTTATGGCTTCCACTTATACATAAGTAGTAGCTTATTTTGTTTAGTCTTATTGTCAATAATTATAGAACTTCATATGCGTGCTCATGTCAAAAGTAAAATCATCTGAGCGTGATGCTCACGCGAGTTCAGTTCTTTTTCCCCCTCCCAAAAGTGGCTAACATTCCAAAACAAATTTTTCACTTCAAAATTTTTTTCTTTTTTATATTTCCCAGGGAAAAGTAAAGTTACCCTCTCAATACTCACATCGGTTAGATAATGAGCGTTCGGTTTCAAAGTGGGAGGTAATTAATAGAATTCAAACCAAATGTCCACGCTCCTTTGAATGTATTTGAATACTGGGTATACTGTTCGTAATTAACTATTAATAACGTATCAATGACCGCTTGAGTTGATAAATTCAATTACAATTGATTGAAATGCGTATAATTATGTTGCAGCATTGTCATTAACTATATAATTGACTAGCTGTTTCCCAGCCCCCGCCTCGTGGTGGTAATTTTTAACAGAAAAGGTATGAAATCCATGGAGTTATCTTAAGCTATTACATATTTCTATATTTTACTATTTCATGAATAATGTTTCTCATGAATGCTAGAAAAATTAATAGAAATCTTCGACCAATTAATTTTGTCTTGATACAAATAACGAACGGGTTGTAACGAATGGGTTTTTTCATTTCTCACCATAATGTCTGCATAAAGATGCTCGTTTCAGGGAACATGTATGTCAGCTTTGTTAGCAAAATATTATTTATTTATTTACTATTATTAAAATAAATAATGTACCTACCTAAAATTATGTACCTACATACACTGGTTCATTACAGAATAAAACTTTTCTTGTCAGTAAGGAACTTGTTTTACTATGCGTTAGAATATTAAAATTTATTTCTAATTGGAGGATGGCGTAGCATGCTTGAATGAATAGAGATAATAGCGATGATTAAAAACGTGGTCATTATTGTTCTCAGGTTTAAAACTACAACGCTCCAGATCACCATGGTGATCATGTTATATAAGGCAACAGTATAATAATGACACATACGCACTCTCGGTGGCCCAGTTGTAATTGCGCATACGTTACGAATGCTGTGTTAAGGTCTCAGGTTCGATCCCCGGGTCGGGTAAAGTAATTGGGTTTTTCTATCTAGAAATTCTCAGATTTAGCCCGGGGTCTGGAATCTGTGCCCGGTATGGCGATAGGCTCGCCCCCTGTCACATTATGGGAACGAAATTCGGCGAAAAGTGGGCGTATCGCCTATGCCTATCGTCATACTAGGGACAATGCCAGACAGTGTGCTGATTTACTTATACCTGTCCCGGGGATCGAACCCGAGACCCCAGCACAGTAGTCGTAACGCATACGTAATTACAATTGCGGCACCGAGGTAGTCTATATAATACCTATCTTTGAATAAACTCCGTATTAGAGAGTCAAGAATGTGAATACATTACATTTCTTCTGAAGGTTTAGGTATTGAATAGTATTAATGTAAAATACAATATTACTATATAAAATTCCGCTCTGATTAGGTATATAAGCAGCAAAACCCACACTTATTAAAAAATAATTAAATCCTAACTAATTGTAATAGCGCCGGCACGTCCGCTTAATGAAAATTAATTATTTTAATGGTTTATATTTTTACACAGTAGCAGGGTAATGGTGCCATTCCCTTTTTTCCTGTCCAATTTCGTTTTCATAAAGGTAATGCTCCGTAAATTGGATTAAGCACAAAGGGCAAAACCCGCAAGGACATGTCAAACGCTCCATAATAATAGCTTACATAGAAATAGATCATTAATTATGTCATTATTATACATGAGGGAGTCACATTTAAGCAACACTGTTATCGATATAGTTTAAAGAATGTTAATGATATACGATATACTAGCTGTTACTCGTGGATCCGCCCGTGTGGAGGTCATGTTTAGGAGAAAAAGTATGCAATACAAAATACCAATTTTCATGCGTTTAGTTTCAAAAATGACGGATTTTCATACAAACTTTCATCCCCTATTTTATCCCCTGGGGGTTAAATTTCTAAACATCCTGAAATTTATATTTTTTATTTTTAACTAAAAGGCCAAATACTAATATTCATGAATTTAACTTAAAAAATGTCGGATTTTTATAGAAATTCTCATCTCCTATTTTACCCCTTAGGGGTGGTATTTCCAAAAACCCTTCCTTAATGGATACCTACGCCATAAAATGTACCTACTGTCAAAATTTCGAGTCTCTAACCACAGGTGCTTAGGCTGAGTGTTGATATGTCAGTCTGTTTCTTTTTTTATATATACAGATCATGACATATAAATAGGTTGGTCACGTAGATAGGTAAAACTTTAAGCCAATATAAACAAATTTACGTATAATCTACAGAATAAGCCTTTGATATGGCGTTCGCTATTGGGTATATTCCTTTAAACCAATTAAATTTCCACTTAATATATAAAGGCCGCGAGACACAGTAAGGTTTATAGAGACCTAAAGTAATATTTAATCATAACACAAAGCTTTGAAAACGTATTACTATGTACATCGTATACCTTGCTTTACTTGAGCGTACAACGAAATTCTAATTTAAATTCTAAATTGAGAGTATACTATTATTCTTAAGGTTATTTTCTGACTAAAACACGGAATAAACCGCAAGCAAATCTTTATTAAATTAGAAAAGATGTTAGGGTCGACTAATCGAATAACCCGAGGGTACGTTGAAAACAAAAACTCGAGAACGGGTTCCTTAATTCGAATACCCTTTTGGGGGAATAAGGAGTGCTTAAACATCTACTTAGTGAAAATTAAAATAATTACGGACGGTATTCGGCGTGGTATCCATTAGCCGTTCCGACCGGCGGGTTGCAGATAATGCCGGCAGGTTGGGTTATTGTTGTAACAACAATGGTGGCACTTACGCGCGAGCTCTTATCTCGTCAACCGCCTCGTTTGTACCGCGGACTTCAGCCCACCTGCATAGTACAGATATATCCACCTGACGTTACACAGCTTGCACACGTTGAATAATAGTGTGTAGGTTATTTGATTATCAAGATAGCCTGATATTCATGTTATAAAGGATTGTAATTGCGACTGCCTCGGTGGCGTAGTTGTAATTGCGCATGCATTACGACTGCTGTGCTGAGGGCTCGGATCCCCGGGTCGGGTAAAGTGATATTGGGTTTTTCTATTTAAAAACATTCAGTGTCAGCCCGGAGTCTGGAATTGTGCCAGGTATGGCGGTAGGCTCGCCCCCTATAACATTATGGGACCGAAATTGCGAAAAGTGGGTGTACTGGTTACACCTCCGCCTACCCCTTCGGGGATTACAGGCGTGAGTGTATGTGTATGTATGTAATTGCGTCCAAATCCGGGTATAAAGACAATCTTTTTGCAATTTCGTGCTTGTGTATATTGACACATCTGGTAATCAGTATATTATTATATCACATGTATTCAAACCCTGGTCAAAAATATATTTCTGCTTATCTTAGTCTTCCAAAGTACAACGCATACAGGTGCATTACTACGTGTATAATATCTTTATATATATTATTCTACTGTATGTGTGTATGTCACTGAACTCCTCCTAAACGGCTGGACAGATTTGAATGATTTTTTTTGATTGCTTTTGGGTGGCGCACTGGATGGTTTAAATTCACAATTGGACTCGGCAGGTGGCGCTGCTGTCGGTGTGGCGCGTGTCAAAGTTAATTATTAGAAAATAATAATATGAAGTACCTGATTTGATCTCAAAACGTGTGTTTACTTACCTATACCTGTTTATTGTATTTCGAATGTTCCAGTTATTACAATACATCCTGTTAATATAGGTTACATAATTACCATGTTGAATTTCAACAACATTAAATAAACAACATTAAAATAGCCCAAGCTGAAGACAAAAGGGGCAATACCCGTGACATACATTTCTACTGTATGCATATTGTTAACGAAGCTCTCTGGAGCATCATGCTTCAGGAACTGGTTTCATTAAAGGCCGTGTATACGTCGTGCTTGTAAACAAAATAAGAGATCTACAGTTGACATCTGTTTGCTCCCATGGATGTTAAATAATAAGTATATTTAAATACATTTCAATAGATTTTTATGTTTCCTTGTAGAATTTGTTTTTGTAATATTTTCCTGTTATCTATCGGTGTGTTATTTATGACGTACATTCGGTTCCGTCATTAAGGAGATACCTTTGTCCTCGATATAAAAGACAATTTTAAGATATGTTTCGTGTTATTTTCGATACAAAACAAACCAAACACATATTTGAAACTTATCTTATTTATTACATACGAATATCTATCTGACTGCCTCGGTGGCGTAGTTGTAATTCCACATGCGTTACAACTGCTGTGCTGAGGTTTCGGGTTCGATCCCCGGGTTGGTTAAAGTGATATTGGGTTTTTCTATTTAGACATTCTCAGTATTAGCCCGGAGTCTGGAATCTGTTCCTGGCATGGCGATAGGCTCGCCCCCTATCACATTATGGGACCGAAATTTGGCGAAAAGTGGGTGTACTGGTTACAATCTTTTTGCAATGGGTACACCTCTGCCTACCCCTTCGAGGATTACAGGCGTGAGTGTATATGTAAATATCTATCTAAACTTCCGTATATATAAAAATTAGTCCTTCTTGTTGAAATTGTGTTTTAGTAATAAATGAGGGTACTTCATTGAGATGTCTGAAGTTGACTTTGCTTAAGTAATCTGCCTGAAAATAATTAAAATTGGCTTATATAGTTTAGAGATAAAAGCGTTAAAAGTCTGTCATATACACAAATTCAATATTATCTTCCGTAAACGTGTGGGTTGAGTCAACGAGCGCTGAACAAACTCATCAACCTCCAGTCATCGTTCCTGCTCATGTAAAATGTTGAGTGATATAGCGTGCCGGCACTGTACGCAAACATACTGTGACGTGCCATAAAAGTACTCAATGGACTGAGTATTCTCCACGTTGATGTCAGAACAGCAAAGATTTACAAGCTTCATTCTTTATTAATTAGCCGATTTTGATTTTTCATATGAGTGCAAAATACAGGTTAGTTTTTAAGTGTACACTTTATTTACCACCAAAATTTTATTTACCCTAAGAATATTTTTAAATATAAATTGACTTTTGTGATGTGGTTGTAAAAACACCGTATTGTTGTTTATTTTTAGGCGGAAAACCTTTTTATTGATTTACGTAGTTACATGATTTTGCCATTATTTACTTTGTTCACTTTGCCATTATAAATCATATCGTTTTATTTTATTGTGTCAAGACCTTCGACTGTGTTTCTTTCTATATATGTGCTTAAGAATATATTTTTCTTTCACTTCTTAAGATGGTAAAAATCTGAGTTTTGGCTCTCCTTATTGTGAGAGGGTGATGAATTTAGTGGTTTTTACCTTAAAGATTATATTACTGGTATTATATTTTGCTGGTGGTAGGATATTCATATCCACCCGGCGACCACCGTACACAGGGTGTAAAACCCGCCATAGTGGCACACGCAAGTGTGTCGCGTTCCGGGATCAGCCAGTGTACATCCAGTTTTTCACGGGGGTCTAGAGTTTGGGTAAAATGTTTGGCCATTTTTCGGCCTTCTGAGTACTCTGACAATAGACCCTCGACCGCTTCTTCACCTTCTTGCCCATGGCGTAGTGTGAAGAAGCAGGCCGGCATGATTGTGTTGAGTAGCGGGGGATAGATCGTCTCTCGCTACTCGATACTCTAATTGGACCGCTCTGCGCTTACCATCAGGTGCAGTGCGGTCACTTTGCCGTGCCAGGATAAAAAAAAATTAAAGAAATCTAAATAATGACTAAAATTTTATGGATTCAATAGTTATTTTAATATGATTTGATAAAAGAGTGAATATCGTTGTTACGCCGGTTTCAAATGTTTTCGAGGATTAATTATGTATTTAGTTTATATAGGAGTCAGATGATAGCTATAATATGTAATGGGTCCCAAGACATCAGTTTATTTACGACACAATGACTATAAATAAATAATGATAAATAACACCCAACAGTCACACACATAGCCCCGATCCCACACTAAGATACGAGTCTTGTATTGTGTGTATCAGGGACTACGAGACACTTTCCGCCTCACAACACCCAGACTCCGGACACAAATATCTGTCTATATTTGTCTCGGTGTGGGAATCGAACCCACGGCCTCTCGTTTCTGGCTAGTCGCCAACTGTAGCACGGAGGCTATGTTTACATATTAATAGTTTTCATCTACTCTAATGTTGACTGGAAAATGCCTATGGGATATATTATGCATATTATTAGTGTATAATAAAATAAATGACAGTATACTATAGTAAAATTAGCACGTCTAGAAGTGGGCTGGTCACATCTGCAGACAGAGAGATGGTCGGTGGAGCAGAGATGTGCTGGAGTGGAGACCGCATCGCGTCTAGGCAAACGTAGTATGGGACGCCCTGCTGCACCATGGACCGACGACTTGAAGAAAGTGGAAACGGATGGATGCCGTGATGCTTGTGATGCGGGTAACACAAGACTAGGATGGTTGACGTTCACTTGGGGAGGCCTACGTCTAACAGTAATCGGCAATAGGCTCAGATATGTATATATATAGACTGACGGATGAATCGAAACATATACATGAAACTATTATAAATCATTCATTCAATATTAATTTGCAAGTACCTAATCAGCATATAAAGTTCGAAGTGAAGCTTTTTTTTTATAAATGATTTACTATATGCAGTACATCATTAAAATTACAATCTAGTCTATGGACTAATAAGTAATTTAAATTTAACCTAAACTTCTAATGAGACTATGCTTAAGAATATGTCCATTAACACTTTTCTTATTGTATCTATTAAGGGGAAGATATAACATTAATGTGTTCTTTATTAATAGCACTCACTGCACTGTGTTACACTAAATCTTCACAACACTAACTCAAAAGGTTTTGTCCTTTTCAGTCTTCTCACTAGGTCTGTGTTGTCAAGGAGCTGGATCGCCTCGACATTCACATGATGATGAAGTCTGTGTTCATGAGCTTCGGCATACTTCTTTATAACATCAGTTACGAAGTCAACTTTAAGGTCCCGATGGAGGTCTTAATTTCGTATGTACCACGGAGCATTTACAATACCCCTAAGTACTTTGTTTTGGAAACGTTGGATTATTTGGATGTGGCTCTGTTTGGTACAGCCCCATAACTGTATACCATAGGTCCATACCGGCATTAGGACTTGTTTATATAATAGGAAGTGAAGCTGACCTGAATATTTTCTCATTATTCCCATGATTTAAAACAAACAAACTGTACTATAATGCTGTTTTGCAATTATAATGTAGTTTCACAGTCATTAATGCGAGCACCTGAGCACGTGACGTCACAGCCAGACTACTAAGTACTTAAATCCCCTTCGACCACGTTTTGTTCAATGCTAATGAGGACTACCTGAAAAGCAAGATCGCTTTATATTAATGACTTAGGTGTCACTTCACCGTACTTAAGTAGCAACTAAGGGCAATGTAAACAAAATAAGTTTGTTAAAGTGTCAGTTGAATAGAAGCTCTTGTGTGGATCGGACACCGGGTTTGGCCATTAGCCTGATTACGGTCAAAATGTTCGCCCCCTGGGAGATTGTCGTTGGTCGTTTCCTTACCTCTGGTATGGGTGTATAAACTATTAAATTTTATTATGTCGGCAACACAATATTATCAGTTTTGAAGCGATTTAAATTGTTTCAAAATAAATTTCATGTTAAGGTGTGCCTTGGTATAATATAATACTAGCCCTGTATTAAACATTGTCCCACTGCTGGGCACGGGCCTCCTCTTATAATGAGAGGCCTAGTCCACTACGCTGGCCTATTGCGGGTCGGTAGACTTCACATTCTCTCGAAATTCTTATGAGAATTCTCAGGTAGTTATGCAGGTTTCCTCACGATGTTTTCCTTCACCGTTAAAGCAAGCGATAATTAACATTTAATACACTCGTAACTTTAGAAATGTCAGAGGTGTACGACATTTGGGTTTCGAACATACGACTTTCGTCTTGACAGTCCGTACCGCAACCAATTAGTCTATCGCTGCTTGGTATGCAGAATGAAAATAAAGGATAAATAAATGTTATTATTTATCCTGGCACGGCAACGTGACCACACTGCACCCGATGGTAAGCGCAGTGCCATCCAATTAGAGTATCGGGTAGCGAGAGACAATCCATTTCCCATGTTCTTCACACCAAGAACATGGGAAGAAGGTCAAGAAGCTGTTGAGGGTCCAGTATCGGGGAACTCAGAAGGTCGCAAAACGGTCAAACATCTTACCCCAACTCTAGACCCCCGAAAAAAACCGGATGTACACTGGCTGATCCCGGAACGCGACACATTTGCGTGTGCCAGTGATTAAGTTCCAGAAAATAATGTACCAGAACTATATCTACATTACTTTTAAGTAACATTGCTAACATAAAATATGGATAACATTGTCTGAAATAAATAATTTATAAAGATGAAATATAAAATATTTCCTTGTAATTTCCTCCGAACTTTAAAAGGCCCCAAAATAACATTTTCACGGATGTTTTTATTTGCAATCTAATTTAATGTCCGCAGTAATGAAGAATTAAAATTAAATGAGGCTAGCGAGGCATTATGAATAGGGTAAAATCGAAATAAAAATTGGTTCTTCATGGTAACAAATCAAGTCAATGGGTGTGTTAATTCTACGCTACATGAGAATAGCGCTAATATTAAATTATACATACAGATTAACGTGGTACATAGTGTATAATATTGGACCGTGTATTTGATTTTCCGAAACAAATCATATAGTAATTAAATGTAACTGCGTTAAAATGTTTTTTTATGCTGGCACGGCAAAGTGACCGCACTGCACCTGATGGTAAGTGCAGTTCCGTCCAGTTACAGTATCAAGTAGCGAGAGAGAATCTGTCCCTCGCTACTCAACACAATCATGCCGGCCTGCATATTTTGTTTATTAGGACGATGGACAGTAAAAATATGCACACTGATAAAGCCAAGGGTAACACTTAGTATACAATGTATATTTCTGAACAACAATCTTTTCATTTTAATATAATTTAAAATGAAAAATATTTCTCGGCAAAGCATTTTATAACATTGCCACGTTAATTTGGCTGGCTCTTTATGAAATTTATAACAAGAAAACGTTATTGGAACATGATTCAGATGAGAACATGATAAGACTAGCTGTTGCTCACGGCTCCGCCCGCGTGGAGGTCATATTTGAGACAAAAAGTATACACTACAAAATACCAATTTTCATGCATTTAACTTCAAAAATGAAGGATTTTTATACAAACTTTCTTACCATATTTAACCCTCTTAGGGGTGGAATTTCCTAAAACCCTGAAATATGTGTTTTTAATTTTTAACTTTAAGGCCAAATACCAAATTTCATAAACTTAACTTCAAAAATGACGGTTTTTCATACAAACTATCATCCCCTATTTTACCCCCTTAGGGGTGGTATTTCCAAAAACCCTTCCTTAGTGGATGCCTACGTCATAAAAGGTACTTACTGTCAAAATTTCAAGTCTCTAACCCCAGCCGTTTTGGCTGTGCGTTGATTGATCAGTCAGTCAGTCAGTCAGTTTCTTCTTTTATATATACAGATTTGCCGTATTTACTTTATTTGTATGATGCTACAGATTGCCATAAACTTAATTTTTACATTTTTTACATTACACTTAATCTGTATATACATAAATTAAACACAAAAGTTGTTTCTACCTATGTCCGTAGACTTTGAAACCACTCAACCGATTTCAATGATATTTTGTGTATATGTGTGGTTCCACTTAAAAGATAGGATAGTTTTATATCCGATAGGTGTCGCTGTTGTCGAGATCTAAATTTCTTATTTTTCAGGGAAAAATTGGTCCACAAAGAAGACGGTTTATGGCAGGACAACGTCTGCCCGGGACTACTAATAGAATTATAATTATCACCAGAAATTTCTCCACATAGTCGCCACTTCATAGTAAGCTAGAATCATTTTTTTTTTATCCTGGCACGGCAAAGTGACCCTACTGCACCTGATGGTAAGCGCAGTGCGGTCCAATTAGAGTATCGAGTAGTGAGAGACGATCTATCCCCCGCTACTCAACACAATCATGCCGGCCTGCTTCTTCACACTACGCCATGGGCAAGAAGGTGAAGAAGCGGTCGAGGGTCTATTGTCAGAGTCTCAGAAGGCCGCAAAATGGCCAAACATTGTACTCCAACTCTAGACCCCGAGAAAAACCGGATGTACACTGGCTGATCCCGGAACGCGACACACTTGCGTGTGCCACTATGGCGGGTTTTACACCCTGTGTACGGTGGTCGCTATCCGGGCGGATATGAATATCCTACCACCAGCAAAAATAAGTAATATTGTGTCGTTGGTCATCAGAAACTATAAGAGACTTACGGTCTCATAAACCTAGAGCCGAAACAAATTTGGGGGATCACATAAACACTTGTCGGTGCGGGGATAGAACTAGCGGCCTCTCGTTTCACAAGCTACTTTCTCACAACACCACGGAGGTGGTCAGATATCGTATTACAAACACTACGATATTATACATTTCATATTTCAATTTCATTTCATGTAACCTTTTCCAGTATGAATTGTATTATTGAAAATTCTCCAAATAGCGTGTCTATTTGTAAGTTTCAATCCACAAAATAATTGAAATCTTGGCCCGACAAGGATATACTGTGGACGACTGGAAGAGCGATGATTGATATTATTCATAAACGTGATTCGGGCGAGATTTTAGTTTGAGCCTGTACTTAGGCACGTAGTTGCGCACTTTATATTCCTGTTGGGGTTACTGTTATTGATGGGCCTGTTTACGGAGTCAGTTGCAACAACGGAGTTCCATTCATAATATGAACATTGACAGAGTTAGAACAGGGTGATGTTTTAGTTTGATAGTCATTTTTATGTTTATTAATTTATAACAAGCATTTCAAGGCAATTTTTTTATTAATGCTAATCAAATTAAATCATTGTTTATTATTTAAACACAATCATAATTACTTTTCTTGGGAATGATTTTTATTGAAAACGATTCTTTAGTATCTGTCGAGTCGAGTAAATTTTATTTTATATTTATAATCTAAACCATAATATTCGTAATTTTAATTCAATTTGTATAAAAAGTTGTATTATTTTTACTTAGTAATTTATTTCTTTCTGTCATTCTAGTTCATTTTTTGCTTGTTTTTATTGACCATATTAAATGATCATTAATATTTATTTTTATCAACAACAAATTCAGTTCAGATAAAAATGAAGTTTGTGTCAGTACTAAAAAATATTCAATGTCTTTTTCTATTATAAATCAAACATAATTATTTATTTGTATACATTAATTCAGTGGAAGATTGCCAATGCATTGTTTGGTAAAATAGCCTTCTGTACAAAGTAACTAATGAGAGCAATGAAAAAAGACAAAGAGGCAATTAATTGTACGTCTAGCTAGAACAAAAAGGTCGCGATGCTGTTCATTATTTGTTCGTTGCACAAAACTAGTTCTCCAAACATTAGTATCATGTGCAAGCGACCGGTTTCATAAAATATTTCTGAACCAAATCACGGACAAAGTAAGCGATACAATTCTAGCGGGAACTCTATGAATAAAATTATCATTTTGCAGAATTGATTCTGGTACACAGTAAAATATTCCTACAATACAGCCTGCTTATGAGTTTCTGCCCATTTGCTCAAATGTTATTTTATGTAATTGATACAGAAACGTAATTGGCATTCGGGACGCTACTTGCTATATAAATGTGCTATTTAATTGTTTTATCTTGGCCTTATTTTATTAAAGTTATCTATATATTGTGACTCAAATTATAATCAGCATAGTATTATTTTTCATGCATAATGAATTGGCAGAAATATTTAAGGACGCCGTGACCAAGTGTTTTTTGACGTGGGTTTGACGTTAATGTTCAGTCTAATTGAATGTATTTTTTAGAGAATTGCCATTCTCTTGTAACTTATTTTATTTCGCAATGAACATTAACTAAGTACCCAAAATGTCAATGCAGCGAAAACTTTATAAACAATAATTTTGAAAGCAAATAAAAAGCCAACAACAATAAATTCTAGCATCGGAATCGAATAACATTTTCAATTGAAGCGGATTCGACGCGGGTTGATCGACAAACAGTAGGATTGACTGAGTTTCGGCTAACAGTACGTAGATATATTTGGCAGCTTGAAAATTGCCGTCATATTTCAGTGTCAAGACTGCCGAGCCAAATAACTTCGTTCGCTACTTACACAGTAACTTTACGCAAGAAAATCAACCGTGAGTGTAAACAAAAAGTTATGCCTCATGCACAATAGCACTGTTGTTTGTGAAATGTAGTAAACTCAACATAAACATTTACAAACTTTGCACATTTAATTTTATTTTGAATAATATGAAGAGAATTTGAATAGGCGTTCGTATAAATAGCTTATTGTATTAACACCTTTAACGGGAGTGGAGTGGTTTTATTTGCAAATATTTAAATGAGAGAAAGAATTAATAGTCATATATCAGCTTAAATTCGATAAAATATCTAATGCTCTTGATGATGATGCTCTTTTATGAATAAACTATAGATTTACATAACTAACGCTAGGCAGCGGCTTTGTTGTGCCCTGGCATTGCAGAAGTCTATGGGCGCCGGTGACTACTTACCATCAGGTGGCCCGTGTGCTGATCAAGGAAAAAAAACATTTTCAAGTCTATAATAGTTAGAGTTTCAAAAAGTCTATTTAAAAATCCTGTAAATTACATACTGATGGTAAGTGCAGTGATACATTCTGAATACACACCGGGTGCTACTGGACCACGACTCCCCGTGACCAGCCGCTATAGTAGGTGGTAGACATGGCAGGTTTTCGCCACGTGTACATAAGCACAAATATGTTATTTTTTAGCTCCTCGATAGGCAGACGAGCAGACGGGCCACCTGATGGTAAGTAGTCCCCGCCGCCCATAGACTTCTGCAATACCAGGGCACAACAAAGCCGCTGCCTACCGTTGTGTTGTATAATAATCTGCCTCCAGATAAAGAAAAAGATAAAATATACTATGACCTAAGAAGTTATATACATTAAAAAAGAGATCTAGATCCAGTTGTGGCGTGAAAAAGGCTTTAAATTTGATTAATATGCACTCCATGGTACATCTCTCATTCGATATTTTCTAAATTAAACAAAATTATATTATCCCACCCTACATAGGTATAAATGAAACGTTACCCACATCTTCGCTAATAAAGGCTCTTTTAAAAGACATTAGCACCCCTTTCATGTCGATAATAACCGCCTTAAAAGGAAGATAATAGGTGTCCAGAACAAACGACAGGAAATAAAGTGTCCTTTATGAAATTTTCAATATCCTCATTCGCTGTAGGTGCCTACCTTTGTAAATGCTACCTTTGTTGTGTTGAAAGTGTTCTATTTTAGCCAATTAGAACATGATCTGCTATTGAAAGACAAATATTACCTACTGGTATATTATACAAAATGGATGGATTTTCCTTTTCAATTTAAATTAATTAATTGGAATAATACTAATGTATGTATAAAAATGTATAATATGCTTGTTGAGTCTAAAAGCCGATTGACAGTAAACATTAAGAAAATTATCAATTCTACAAACTATGGAGGGTTTCGTTTCAGATTTTTAATTACTATGTCGACGACAAGCAGAATTTCGTCTCTGATATTTTTATTAATTTGAAGCACTGTAATGTAGTGATAAAATATAGGGAAATTATCAAGTTCAAAATGAATACTTTACGATTTCTAATCACAATTACAGCTATATTATTCATATATTTTCATTAAGTTATTATCTATAAAGCTGTGATACTTCAGCTGCACAGTCACAACCTCATAAGACGTTTGCAGTTTTAAAGTTGCCTATAAACATCTGCAACTTTAAAAACGCACTGATGGTTTTCCTATTTTATTTTGTATAAATATCTATTAACCAATACATAATATACATAAAATCCTGGGTGGAGTAATCTAGAAATATGTAGATAGTTCGAGAATGCTGCGGGAATATGCGAGCGGACTTATAATATGTTAGTATATAGTTTCTAGTGAAACTTGTAGATGCCTTGCGATGTTGCTGGAATGTTCCACACATTATTGTCGGACTTGTGCTCAGTATAATAACATATGTGTAGCGATCGACGAGCATGTCTATCTTCATTCGTACAGATTAAAGTTAATATCTATTAGACAAAACGAACTCAGAATAGTGTAATTCTTACTATGTTAAATTAAGAAGTGCGTTTCTGTGTTTTAGTTTCAGAAATAAGTGTATTTTGTTTAAAATCATTTGATTTAAATCACTTATTCTGAATCTCTAAGTCATAAAAATTGTATAGCTGTTCTGAAACCCCTTAACAGCCATAGATAAATTGGTCATCTGAGGCGTTTTGAAGGTACCTTCTCTCAGGTGTCAGCTGGACAACTACCTACAAAGTCGACCATTTGCACATCTAAAGTTTTAATGTTGTTGGCTTCAAAAATCTACGGCAATTATTACAATGTAAAAATAAGTTCGTAAGTTAATTTGCAACTAGAAGAGCAACACCAGGATAAAGAAGAGTGGATGTATTGATAAGAAGAATAGGTTGAAGAAGCGATTCCAGCACGACAAAGTTCATCTTGTTTGTCTACTCATCACATAAAGAAACAAACGTATGTCATTAAAGGTATTAGCGAATAACTGAAAAATAGTCAAAATTGTTGAATAATAATAAATAACACCCAATAGTCACACACAAAGTCCTGATCCCACACTAAGATACGAGTCTTGTTATGTGGGTATCAGGGACTACGAGTGACTTTCGGTCTCAAAACACCCAGACCCTGGGCACAAATATCTGTCGGTCAGACAAACATTTGTCCCGGTAGGGGAATCGAACCTACGGCCTCTTATTTCACAGCCGGCTACTCGCCAACTGCGCCACGGAGGCTGTCAATAGGTAATATCAAGTTACTTTGTATCCTTGAGGTCCAAGGTCAAAATGACCGACGTTATGAGGACCTGGGAAATGCGTGGTAGCAGCACTGCAGCTTATATGGTTGCTGCGTAATCAGCAAAAGATTTAAAATGCAATTTTTTGAATGAACATTTGATTGATTACATTACAGATTTCTATTTGATATCATCACTATGCTTACTTGACTGGATCTTAATGTACAGTATCCAGTAGCTAGTTGCGGCCCGGCCTTGGAGCTTTTGAGCTTATTTAAATAATAGATTAGAAGCCATACTATTTGCTCTCGCCCGACGAACATAATAAAAAAATGGCGCAGAATATGAAAATTTCTTCAAGAAAAATATGAATGAAACACGAAAGCTTCTAGCGGATGCATGAAGATTGCGTAATATACTCAGACTTTAAATTTTGCTTGCGGAGATACTCAGGTGAAGTATTGAATTAATAACTTACCAAAATGTCAATAAGTGCAATAATAAAAAAAGTTAATCATTACTTTATTTCTATAGATTAATATAAAATAAAAGACTACTGTATTTAAATGCAAAACAAAATGTACCAACAAAAGTCATTTTCCATCGAAATCAAACTCTTGTTTGTTTATCCAGATATGAGCAGGCTAATCTCGAATATGATAATTTGAAAACTCCGAACGCGTCATTTAAAGTTGTTTTCAATAATGCTGTATCCGAACATAATTGCGTTCCCTTGTGTTTGTGTGTTCAGTTTCTCTTTATTTCTGACTAGCTGTTGCTCGCGGCTCCACCTGCGTGGAGGTTATATTCACACCTTGGGTAACATTATTGTAGTTTTAGTAGGGTCCTTATTTTTTTGCAATTAAAATAGCCTATATTAATCAGTGATAATGTAGCATTCAAATGGTGTTTTTTTTTTAAATCGGTCCTGTTCTTTTTGAGCCAATTCGTTACAAACATACATACAATCTTACATACATCTTTCATCTTTATAATGTTATATATTATAGTATAGATTTCAGATAATTTGCGTTAATTCAATTTTAATTAATTATATTTCAGTTAACTATATATTCATTTGATGTATGCTTTTACATATGAAATGATGACAGAGATTACAGACTTTTCTCAGAATGAAATTATTAAAATGTTCCTAGCAAGTCACTACGTAGAATCGTGAAATAGTTTGAACATGTTATTATAAGTTTATTCAAAGTTGTTTGTGGAATTCTGGTATCTTTATTAAATTATTTTCGAGTATGTGAGCGACTAATTTGTGTTTTTATCGTATTCTTGTGTGTATATATTTTTTTGTTTTACGATCGTTTGTTATTGCTATATTTAGATTTATTTATTCTATGATGGGTTTTTATCATACGAGTATGTAAGAAAGAAAAACGATTTATTTGTTACAGTTCGCAACGTGCACATACCACAATTAACATACACACACAAATTATACATATATTTTAATAAAAACTAGATTTGGCAATTGCGCGTCGCAGCTGTGACAGGTAGGTGACCACTCAGCGTACTGCTGTGCTGTGGCACGTACATATGTACGGTTGTCGCTATCAGATCTGTTTATATGCTATATGTAAGTGTTATTTATTCACACACAACGTATTAACACGCAGCATGCTTTCTACTGATCGCAAAGCCTTTCGCTCTTACTTCATATGTACGTGTGTGCGACGTAAACGCATTAAAAGAGACAAAAATGTAGGCTACAGTAAAGAAATGTGATGGGTAGAGGATAAATAATACAAATCCTGAACGAAACCTAAACTTTACTTATGTGTATCGTATATTCATACTACGTAAGATCCAAAAACACAGACTTATGGTGTTAAAGGATTAATTAAGAAACAATGGTCTCACTGCGGATGCTCATATCGAGTGTGCGCGAAGGGTTGAACTAGAATGGTTAACCCTGGAATATTTTCTTTACTAGTGGGAAATTAATTCATAGTTCAAAGCAGTTTCTTGACTAGTGGGAAATAGTACAGACTGCTGAGATGGAAGTCCGAGGTTCGATCTCAAACCCCACGACCTTTGTCTTTCGATATTACGTTTATATTAATTATTACTGTCATCGCTAGATGTAATGCAGATACTGCAAACCAGAAAGTTTTTCAAAATAAATAATTGAAAGCCGTGTGTTGGTTGCCTGCCCATAAAAAAAATGTTAAAATTCTTGCTCTGACAATGAGGGCTATAATCAATGTCACTGGAGTATCAATGGTTAGAACTTCAGTAAACCAACCTCAAAGTATACCTCTCGTTTTCTGTATTTAGCTCTTAAACCGACCAATGTCAGAAAGCTGCTAAAGCCTGTTTAGGGTTCTCCAGAATAACTATTCTCAATAGTTATTCTGGAGAATCCGAAACATTTTAGCTACTTTTAAATACAAGGTATAAATCAACATTTGATTTCATCATATGGTGATGGAATCTATTACCTTTTAGTATTATCCACTTGCCACAATCCACCATTCTTTATTTTCTCGAATAATCTCGAGTAAAGTCGTTAGTCTGTCGAGATTGGCCGTGTAAATATTTACTCTTGTTTATGAAATTTATTTTTAGATTATAAAATGCTCACTGTAAAACTGAATTACTCCAGAGTATTGCGAGATTTTATCTCGTAACCTTATAACAATTATTTATTTTTGGTTGGTTTAACAAACCCCTTTTAGATTATTTTTGTTTTTGCGAGAAAACATACCCCGGCGGGGAAGGGACGGTCCTTTGTGATTATTAACCATGGGATCGGGATTAATTAAATTCTTAAAAATGAATCACCGAAATAAAATGTAAATGTATCCAATTAAGGAAGTCTATACTAAGACTGGACCAGCCTAAGTATTTTTATGTCTTGCTTGCCAAAGATTGAAGAGAAGATGAACGAAGGGGTGTGGAAATTATAGAACAATTGCAGAGACTTGGCAAAAGATCTGTGGCTGTGGCCACCCGAAGGTTAGTAGACATTGTGAGGCAAGCTGGATAATTGAATATAAGAAGTGTACAGGATTGTTTGACGTGGCCTACCGGAGAATATGCTTAAACGCAGCAATATGTGAATAAACATAATGATATTATAAAATTAGGAACAGGTCTTAATCGCGCAATACTTTAATGGTATAAATACCATTGCACCACAATTATTTCCCGACGTTTCGACCGAGTTGCATCGGCCGCGTTAGGAAGGTAATTACTTCTTATATCAAGGGCAACATTACCTTCAGATTGATGGAGTAGCTATGGGCAGCCCAGTGGCACCGGTAATGGCCAACATCTGGATGGAATATTTCGAGCAATACATAGACACACAAACATATAATGTTAAATTGTGGAAGAGGTATGTCGATGATGTATTCTGCATCATGCATGGCAACAAGCATGAAGTAAAACAATTCGCGAACCGGTTGAACTCCATACATCCAAAGATCCGATTCAGTTATGAAATGGAGGTAGACAGAACGTTACCTTTTCTCGATGTGAAAGTAATGGTGAGAAACGATGGTTCCATAGGACACACTGTATACAGAAAACCAACACACACTGACAGGTATCTCAATGCCTACTCGCACCACCATCCACGGCATTTGGAATCCGTTGTGACATCGTTGACAAATAGAGCATATGACCTCTGTGACTCTCAACATCTAGAAAGTGAGCTCACACATGTTCAGAAGGTACTGAAGAGTAACGGATATAAAGATACGCCGTCCCAAAAAGAGGGAGTGTCTTCCTGAGGTTAGCAGAGTCCCAGCATACATGCCATATATAAAAGGAGTCACGGACAAAGTTGGAACAGTACTGAAACAATACTCCATTAAGACTGTATATAGTCCGCTCGCAAAAATATCGAACCACTTGCGTACTCCAAAGGATGTAATTCCCTTACAAACTCCTGGTGTTTATAAGGTGAATTGCAGTTGTGGTAGTCCCTACATCGGCCAGACCAAAAGAACGATCGCTGAAAGGGTCAAGGAACACATTACAGCTGTAAAAAACCGCCAGATCAACAAATCAGCGGTGGCTGAGCATTTGCTGGAGGCTGGATCTAATCATTGGATAGAACTATACTAACCACATGTTCTATCCACCGATCGCCATTATTACTCCAGAGTAGTACGTCAAGCGGTAGAAATAAAAAAACATCAGAATTTCAACCGAGAGGATGGATACCGTTTGTCAACAACATGGAATCCTGTCATAAGTATATGTAAACCGCGTCGACAGAATGAGTCAACTCTTCAGCGCGAGGATACTGTCAGTGTGGTTTGTCGAAGTACCGACACTATTTTTGATAAAAATAAAAATAAAAACCAAGGGAAGGTAGTTATCAAAACCCCCACTAAACTGGTTACCGATACTCCCACCACACGAAAGCCCACCTTACGAAGACGGCACTAAATCTACTCAGTCAGCCGGTGACCACCACGTGGGCCGATGCAACTCGGTCGAAACGTCGGGAAATAATTGTGGTATTTATACCATTAAAGTATTGCGCGATTAAGACCCGTTCCTAATTTTATAATATGTATTCAAATCGCGAGAGTCTAAAAATATAATGATATCTTGCTGTACAGGGAGACTACTACTCTTGTAAATTAAGTCATTCGTAAGAGCCCCCCTTCCTAACGCGGTCAAAACCGGTTATATATCGAAACTTTATGAATTGACTAGCAATTATATTGTGCACGAAGCCTGATATTTTTAACAAATGAATTATTATTGTATATGAATTCCCTTTATACCACTAACATTCACAATTTTGTGGTAATTATGTCGTGTCTCTAAATATATAAACAGGGATAATAAGCCATTACTATTCAGTCTATTGACTCTTGAGCTGATGAGGTATTCTTATAACATTTGCAAAGGATAAACTCAAAGGCCGGGGTTTCGTAAAGGGACGAAATTTTGGAATAAAATGTGCTTACTTACAATGATCCAGAGTAAACCTTAGAAAGCCTTCTGGCTTACTATATAATTGAATGCTTTAGAATGGCTTTCTTTGACTAAAGTCGAAAAGGGTTAACCTCAGCGTATGGAAATGCTACATTCGTTTTATAGTCACACTAGTTGTTCCTCGCGGCTCGTCCCGCATGGAGGTCATGTTTGGGAGAAAAGTATACAATATTAATAAAGAGTATTATTATATTATTATTTACTGTGAGTTTGTAATCGCTACAAAAAAAAATTACGAAGTTTCATATAAACTTCCAACGCCTATTTTGCCTCCTTAGGGATTGAATTTTTAAAAATCCTTTCTTAGCGAAATTTCATGCTTCTAGACCCAACGGTTACAGCTGTGCGTTGATCGATCAGTCAGGCAGCCAGTCTGTTTCTTCTTTTAAGTATATAGATAAATAAATTAAGACTGTGATGTAGAATCATTGTGGTTTTTGGTCGATATTTGCTATACACGTAAGGAATGTCGATGGTTGAAGAATACGGACACTGAATTTGAAAATAGGGTGTGTATTGTAAATGTGGACGTCAAAAAATATTTATTTTACTACGCTTACGATTTTGTGGTACTCTTTGGTGCTGGAAGTTGCTGTTAAACATTTAACATGAATATTGACGATTGATACTTTAGTTGTTACTTTAATTTGCTAATTTAAATGGAAAAAGTTGCTACTAGTTATTCCATTCTTCCAAAAGCTAATCAAAAATCATATTATAATTTAGAATATACGAGAGTTATTCGAGAATATATCCGAGAATTATGTCTGTATAAAAATGTTTGTGTATAGTTTCGATGTTAAGTAACAAACACGTTTTCTAATTCTTACATCATACAGACTTATAATATTCGACTACTACTAATATACTATTGGATGCCTTCCAAGATATCGATTTTGATGTTAATAACAACAAAATATTGTTTTTTCTGTATCACCGTAAATTTCTTATTATTCAAATCGATTTAACAATTCATTTTTTTCACAGGTTTTATTGTTAAATGAAGAACCCTGTGGCAAATTTAGTTTCAGGGGTCCTGGTAAATCTGGATACCTTTTTTTTTCGCCGCGGGGAAAATCCATCTTACGGATACCTCCTCAACCTCGGGGTAGGAGAGATGGTTATGCCGGACTCACCGACCTTCCGACTCAGTTTACCCGAGGGACGGTAGATCGGGGCCCTAACCTTCCTACGCCGGTGTACCGACTAAAAACCCCGCGGTGGCCTTCTGCAGCGCATGCGGGATGGTTCCGGAGGATCCTGAGAATCTCTGAAACCTCTACGGCCCTTCTCTTTTTTTTCCTATGGCAGCACGAGACTTCGCGCCGCCAGAATCTGGATAGCTGTCGGAGAGAGAGGCCTGTCACAATAAGACACCCTTGGAATCTACAACAGCCCGAGATTTATCTGCTGCTGTACAAAAATCATTCGCGGTGCTACCGTGTACCACCGTAGTCCCAGCTAGTCGCCTCTTACAACTGTATACTGCCTTATGATTGTTATTCAGATTATCATGTGAGATCAAAAGCGTTTTCAACACAAAGCTTCCTTCCTATGTTCCTAAGCTTGGATGTGCGTACTTTCCAGTTGCAAAATGGTAATTAACTCTTACCATAGACAAAGTGACTTTGCGGCTTAACGAGGTTTTCTGTAAATGGTCATTAGAGACAGTAAACTAGTTTATGGTGTGTGCAGGAATTCCTTAATAATTTATGTACGAGATTCTATATCCACATTGTCTTCTAAATATTAAACAAGTAATTTCTATATGATATATGTGTTAAAGAAGTTTGACTGTATCATTTTAGAATGTAAATAAGTATGACAAACGGTTATTAGTGAGTTATAGATAAGTTCTGTGAAAAATGTCCATTCTCACAACACCTGAAAGAGAAATTTGTTTCGTTGCAAGAATCGTACCCACGCCCTCTTATTTCACAGTAAGATGCTACACACTCACTGTGGCATAAAAGCTATCGCTAAAAACAAAAAGAAAAAAATATATTGAATGATGGATATACAATATTCCAAGTTTAATATAGCTTATTTTGATACCGCGGCATGGCATTCGGTTTCGTAATAAAATCTAAGTAAGTGGATATTGTAAAGCTTATGAGTTTGTCGTGAAAAGCAATATTACGGCACAAGACGCCTCTTAAGCCGTTTACCTAGCGGTACCGTGGAATGTCATTACATGACAAAGTTTTCAGCGAGGAACAATTTTTGAGTATAATTTTGCTTCCAAGTTTAATATTGCTAACACTGTTGTTTTACGATTTGTAACTTTGATGCCTGCAGATTTGCTCTTAAATAGTGTTAATTTAAACCCTACCTCGAAATTCACAATCATCCATATTTACAAAATTAATTTATATAAAGTTAATAGATTTTCAATGAGATCCGCTAGGGGCGCTGTATGGGTTTTATGGGTTTATTATGCAGAAACATATCCATATACATTTTTATTTTAACACTTCGATTAATTACTTTACTTTGCCTCCAATCCGCTGGCATGTGCCACCAATCTAAGGGAGTTTGGCTGAGATCAATACTATCTATGAGACCGCCTATTCTAACATGTTTTTTTAACCGACTTCAAAAAAGGAGAAGGTTAACAATTCGTCGGAATCTTTTTTTTATGTATGTTACCCGATTACTCGAAGACGCCTGGACCGATTCGAGAAATTCATTTTTTGTTTAAAAGGGTATACTTCCCAGTTGGTCCCATTGGCACCAAGTCAGGATCTGATGATGGGATCTCAGAAAAATTAAGGAAAATCTAATTTTATAGTGACGCTTAATTTGTTTTTTATTGAAGTCGGTGTACTTTTTATGAATAAAAAAAACTTTTTTTAATATCACTCATGCTAATGATCATTTATGTTTTCGGTAAGTTATTCATGAACTATTGAACTTTCACAAAATTAAATACATATTTCAATACCAACGTTAATAACGTTTTGTTTTAAAAAAAAAACGAAACGTGCCTGGTTACATTTACAAAATTGTACACAATAAAGCTGCAATTAGCACAAGAATAACTCTTCTGCTCTCAATAAAGTATAATTTACTTCCTAGTGCAACTGTAAAACCGTTTTATTTTCATTATGTAAATTAGGGAAATGCAATTTCGTACGGTGACTAATACTACGGTTGTGCTTATAAACTGAACACTGAATAAATACGGCATTTCTTGTAAGGTTAAGTTTGAAGTGGCGATTAAAGACAGTGTAAGAGTTATAGCCATTACTATTTATATATTTTTGTAGCAGATAGTTTCTAAAGTGGTAGAGCCACGCTGTAGACAGCTATGTCTACACTCTACAGTAGAAACCCGGCTCGACTGGGTTATTACCACTATCCTATAGAAAACCATTATGAAATAACAGCTCGCTGTTGCGTTTCGCACTAAGACTGGCACCTTACCTATTTTTTTGGTAGTTTTCATAAGCGGTGGAGACTACACATACACTCATCCATCAGATGACCCTCATGATTGTTGTCTATGTCTGTTAAACAAATTATAAAATTAGATTTATATCGGATATAAAAATTCGTCACATTTTTGTGCTTACCATGCGATTGCAACTTACAACAACAATAAATTAGCTCGTAAGAAGTGAGGTAGGCAGCGGCTTCGGTGTGTCCTGGCATTGCAGAAGTCTATGGGTTGCGGTGACTACTTACCATCAGGTGGCCCGTCTGCTCGTCTGAAAAAAAGTTCTATTGCTCCATGCGCATGATGGCAAAATTGTGTGATGTTGGTCTTTAAAATAATATCGAAAGTTTTTATGCTAACAGTACGCGTAGCTCTAAGATTAAGTGTTTATAATTGGAAGGAGGGATGGAAGACCATTGCCCAGCAGAGACACAGATGGTCAAAAATAACATACAATAATATTCACTATTGTACAGTACCGATAAATTTTTAATTACTATAATTCCTTAGCGAATAAATAGACTTATAGGTTGTTAATGGAACTCTACCTACGTTAGATAATGTTTGCCATTCTGTTAACATATAAATACAACACAAGGGAAGTTCAACATTAATGTATTCGAAATACAAAATGTTTTGATTACATAACTGAAACTGGAGTACGTGGGTACATCCGTCACTTTGTTCTTGTATTAGCTCTCTCGTTGTCTGTAGTGTCGCCTGTTGGCCATTTTGCACAAAACACGTTTCAAACAACGTCGAGCCCTTTGTTCCGTGTCTAACAATGAAAATACTTGAATGTGCGCCCGCTCTTATCAACACAACCCTCATTTGGGTCTCGAATCACTGTTATGTTTTACAATACCACATTTGTGAGTCTTTCGACTAGTTCTGTCATGAGTCCTTAAACCGGTTCTGCCACAGGCCTAAAAAACGTTGAGTCATCAACGTAACGAAGACTCATCGGTGGCAATCGCCATATTAGTCTATGCACAAATAGTTATATATTTACTAAGTTACGATTTTTTATAAAAATTATAAGTAAAGAAATTACAATTGTGTCGTAAAGTACGGTGGTCGCTCTGCATGAGGATTTTAGAACTTTGGTAATTTTTCGTCATATCTAAGACATAATTTAACTTATAAGATGATTTTGTGATAAGCTGATAGGTGTGCATTTTCAAAACAGGTACCTATTAACCTTTACCGATCTCTCCAATAACATGTGCGCAAAATAAAACAATAGGGTTTCTCTTTATTTTTCCATTTTATATATAATACAAACCTAGATTTCAAATTAAAGTTTTCATTTCCCCAATTCTTTTCAAATTATGTCACAGTTAAAATTCAAAGCGCTAAAACAAAGCCTTGAGTGACTAAAAATGTAAAATATAATATAACTCACAGTATGAAAAAGAGACAAAATGCCTAGTATGGTATTCAAACACCACACAGCTATAACATTAAGCATCTTTAGAGTATTTGCATCAAAACTTAACGTGATACTCGACGTCATGGGTTCAGTTTCAAATAATTTGTTTCGGTCTTGTGAGACAGAAAGTCAGCCAGTAAGTGCTTGGTTTTTTATTCTTAATATTATTATTAATTATTATATTATTATTCCACACACTTCTTTTAAAATTATTTTTTTAAAAATTACTTAATTTTTTTATTTAAACTAGTAGCTGCCGAATCCGGCGTTGCCCCCCTGACTGCCATTATTCACAGAAAAAATTGATCTCAACAACAGCGTTACCTATCGAATCTAAATCTATACTATCTTTTAAACTGGAACCAACAATACACATACAAACATTGAAATCCGTTGGTTTCGGAGATTAGCCTATAAGGACACAGTGACATGTGGTTTTTATATATTAAGATATGTAGGTTCTATTAAAAATACTTTCATGTGTGTGCACGAACACGAGCCGTAGCAATTTGTATCAACTTGTCATTCTTGGGGATTCTTGGTTAGGTCGAGTGATGTTGGTTATGAGCATGCATCTAAATCATATTCGTGGTAGAGCAGCTTTCATCTCGTTTTAATTTACTTAATCAAGTTTTGATCCGAATATCAAGAAACTTGAAACGTTTTTATTTTATTATACATGTAATATAAAAATGGCTTAAGCTCAACGAATTCGTTTTGCTACTACTTCACCTTTTTTCTGCGAGAAATTCTTCTTATGCGTACCTTTTTGACTTCAGGGGATTAAAGATGATTATGCTGGACTGACCAGACCGACCCAGTTTACCCGGTGACAACTAGATTGGGCCCCCAACTTATTTTCCTGTGGTGTCATTCTGTAGCGCATGTACCCACATGCGCTATCCCGCATGGTCCCGGAATACCCTAAGTGAACTCTGGATTGCTGAGGAAACTATCTCTGCGCGGTGCCTTTACGGCCCCGTCTCTTCTAGGGTTAGATGCCTCAAAATTCTACGGCAGCATCATACTTTCCCCTGCCACCCGTCTCGGGTTTATCGCACCATGAAAATATACATATAAAAATGTATATAAAGGCCGCAACCCCCTCTGTGCAGCCGCGAATCCCATAGTCCCTTTAAGTCGCCTTACGACAGGCAGGGTATACCGTGGTAGAATTCTTCACAGCCCCCAATCCACAGGGTGGGAGCGCACAACTTCGCCTTTCAATACGTCATGAAAGCAACATCTAATTTGGTTCAGCCATTATTTCAGATTGGTATATGCAAATGAAACCCATTTACGATTTCATTACATATTTTACATATAAAGTATCGCAGTTATTATCTCCGATTTTATATAGCCGATTTTACTTAGGTATATACGGTTCATGTCAAATCTCAAGTCGGCTGGTCACACCGCGCTCCACGTTGTAATGCAAGGAATACCTCGCGCAGTTCACTACAAGCTTATAAATAGAGTACTGAAATCAGTTATCTGGAAAATGTGGGCGTGAAAGTGCGCTATCGCCTGGTTCATATTTATAAGAATCTCGTAATCGTGGATACACATCTGAAATTAAAATGTACCTACTTGGCACTAGATATAGAATATTCTTCAAATGTGAAGTAATAATATAGGTTGTCTGGCAGAGATCGCTTTCAGCGATAAGACCGCCTATTGTAACTTACTCTAGTTTTAAGGTTTCTTGTTGTAATTGTTGTATGTTGGTGTGCAATAAAGTGTTATCTATCTATCTATATATCAAATAATACATGTTAAAATAAATTGTTTGTAATATAACTCAATTACTACCTACTAATCGGAGTCCTCGAGAGCATACGCATCATTCATTAACAGAAGTAGTGTGGAGAAGCAGGCCGGCATGATTGTATTGAGTATCGAGGGATATATTATCTCTTGCTATTCTAGACTCTAAATGGACGGCACTGTGCTTACCATCAGGTGAAGCAAAAAAAAACAATAAAAAAGATGTCGAGTCTGTTTTCATCACTTTATTTGTCTAGTCTATCGCTAGATCAGTTACAACTTCACAATTGCGTTGTTTGAATTATTTTATTTATTTAAGTAACACTAAACAGGTTCCAATAAATGTTACTAACATTATGAGAACACCTATGTTGGACAATAATTACAACGCAAAACAAGCTAAGTAAGAATTTAGAAAGTATGTACAAATTTGATTGACCAACCGGAGAATCAAACTCTAGACTTAACTGATTACATTACACCATTGAAGCAAATGTTTGCGAAAAGGTATGTGATATCATATAAGCGGTTTTCACTGCTACATTTTTTCAAAATTTTTGGTCGTCGTTAGATGTACCTACGCAATTTTTTTTACTGATTTTTATTTAAAAATATAGTTTTAGACTATGGGCAGTATACCCCATTTATAATTATTATTTATAGCCCTACCACTTGATATAACAAATCAAAAATTACATCCTAAAAGGCTTTGTTTGCTCTATAAAGCATTAACCTGGAAAGAATTCTATAATCACTCTGAAATAGTATTTGTAACCCACAGATAATATCACAAACATTTTATGTAGCAAAATCTATAAAACAAAACTTCATCCGCCGAAAATTACTTAAGTTTTGGAATTTAAAACAACTTATACATTAGTATCTAATTAAATACACAGATAATTTAATTTCTATCTAAAATTCCAGAACGATTAAAGCACTTAACAAACTTAGTTATATCTTTCCGGAATCAATATGCTTTCACGTAATGAAATGAAGCTATTGCGTTACTCTTGTGCCTCGCAATGCCAATATCGGAATTCAATAGGAAATCTGGAACGATACAAGGCCTTAAACGTTACCGAAATCAAGATCTAACGGCTAGTGTGACCACACTGTTCAATGTTTCGGATAAATTTGGAAGTGTGGTTTAATTTAACTTCAAAATGTATCCTTTTTTTAATATTAGTAGAGCCTACGGGTAAATGGAACAAATTACTGAGACGGAAGCCGAGAGTTCCAACTCAGACATCAGGCACACGATTATGTTACGTAGTAATAAATACACCCAACAGTCACACACATGGTTCTGACCCTGTACTAGGTAAAACCTCGTAGGTATCAAGGACTACGAGGGACTACGGTCCCACAATACCCAGACCCGAAACAAATATCTATCTATCACACAAACATTTGTCCCAGTGTGGGAATGGAACCTATGGCCTCTCGTTTCACAGTCGGCTACTCGCCTATTGCGCCATGGAGGCTGTCAATATGAATGTAATTAAGTAATGATTGAATAATTGCCATATTTTGCCATTAGTCGCCTTAACGATGAAAGGAAACATCGTAAGGAAAACTACTTTCGTAAGTGTTCATTAAGAAGAATTCCCAAGGTATGTGGTGTCTACAAACCCATAATAGGCCAGCGAGTGTAAGGCCTAACTTCTCTCATTAGATGAGGCCTGTACCAAGTAGAGGAATTATATTTATTTGAAAAAATTAATTGAACGTCTCAAGGTCCGAATTGTCTATATATATCCATATCTGCATTATTACGAAATGAAATATCCTTTGAAATAACTTATTTACCTAATCAAATCTTAATATTTTTTTACATTATAAATACCCACGTATTCTTTATATAGCGATGTATGCTTTAAATAACAGATCCTCAACCTAAGACAAATCATAGAAAAATCGCATGAGTTCAATAACGCGCTGTTTATTGTTTTTGTAGATTTTCGTAAAGCTCTTGACACCGTTAAGTGGTGGAAGCTATGGGAAGTACTGTTGATAATGGGTGTACCACGACACCTAGTTTATCTCATCAGGAGACTACGAAGACGGTACAGCTGCTGTTCGCGTGGACGAAGTCGATTCCAAGAATTTCAAAACTCAGGCTGGTGTTCAACAGAGTTGTATTATCTCCCCTCTCTTGTTTAATATGCATACCGAATACATCAATCGAAGATATGGAAAGATCGCCGCATAACAAAAAACACCAAGGTTCGCTCAATGAGATGCTTAATATTTCCTATTTTCCTGTATGGAGCTGAAACATGGACGATCCATCAAAAACATCGAAAAAAGATTGACGCCCTTGAGATGTGGTGCTGGAGGCTAAAAAGGACTGCTCACTGCACTAACGTTTCCATCATAAAAGAGCGTCGCATCAAATAAAGACTTTCGTCGACTGTGCAATTGCGAATCCTTAAGATGTTTGGACACATTAATCGCAACGAAAGCTCTTTGGAACGTTTATTACTACAGAAGGATAGAGGGTTAGCGTTCTAGCGGCCGATATCCCACAAGATGGACAGACCTTATTAAATCATCCACGAAGTGTTCCCTTGCTGAGTGTACACGCAGTGCCACGAACAGGAGAGAATGGAGGCGTATCGCAAAAGCTGCAACAGACCAATACGACGATCCATAACCACGACCATTCCGCCAGGAGTGCCCGACTAAGAAGAAGACTTCAAATAATTATATTTTAGGCACAGGGATATCCCTTGTCTAATTTATTATTAACCGAAAGTCAGGATAAAATGGTCCTTAGTAAGCTTAAAAGATATTAGAACAAGTTTATGTATCAATAACAACATTAATTAGGTAAGTAATCTTGCTAATATAATATTTATATATTTGTTTAACACTTTATATATTTATGTATGGGCGGTCTTAATGTAAATAAATACAAGGCAAAAATAAATATAAATACAATATTTAATAAATTATCTGTATATATAAAAGAAGAAACTGACTGACTGACTGAATGACTGACTGACTGACTGATCGATCAACACACAGCCTAAACGGCTGGGGTTAGAGACTTGAAATTTTGACAGTAGGTACCTATTATGACGTAGGCATCCACTAAGGAAGGGTTTTCGGAAATACCACCCCTAAAGGGGTAAAATAGGGGATGAAAGTTTGTATGAAAATCCGTCATTTTTTAAGTTAAATTCATGAAAATTAGTATTTGGCATTTTAGGTAAAAATAAAAAAATATATTTCAGGATTTTTGGATATTCCGCCTCTAAGGGGGTAAAATAGGGGCTGAAAGTTTGTATGAAAATCCATAATTTTATTAAGTTAAACGCATGAAAATTGGTATTTTGTGTTGTATACTTTTTCTCCCAAACATGACCTCCACGCGGGCGGAGCCGCGAGCAACAGCTATTAAATATAATAATATAATATGTTACTAACTATACAAAACGTGATTTCACTTTGTTTTAATAACCTATTTACCCACATAATAAACACAATTGTTATAATCTTCATCAGTTAACGTGGAGTTTAAATCTTAATAAATCTAGGTTAGGCATAATCATCTCAATTAGCCTCATAATGTAGTGTTTACAATAATTATAGCAATTATCAGTTAAGCATGCGTAGTATTCCACAGAATTGATAATCAATTTTGTGAGAGAAATTAGTAAATCAGCAATGTAATAATTACACAAATGAAGTCTGTACAAATTGTATGTAGTTTTCGAACATGGATACTGATTTTAAATAGTATTCTGCGGGTAAGTACATTTTAGAGATATTTGTAAATAATGATCGGCCAACCCAATTACATACACACATATACACTTACGCCTGTAATCCCCGAACGGGTAGGCAGAAGTGTAACCAGTACAGCCACTTTTCGCACAATTTATTACGGTCGCATAATGTGATAGGGGGTGAGATTATCACCATACTGGGCTCAATACCAGGCTCGGAGCAGATACTGAGTATTTCTAAATAGAACCCCAATATCACTACCCAACCCGGGGATCGAACCCGAGACCACAGCACAACAGCCGTAACGCATGCGCAATTACAACTGCGCCACCGAGGCAGTCATAGGAATTAAGTACATAAACTTTTTAAAGATTGATGCTTGTTTTCTGCAGTCATATAAGTGGACGGGAGAATGTTCAACGCAAAGATACGCAAAGTGGCGTCTTTGAAACTATTTGTTATTGGCATGATTCACGAACGAAGGGCGGGCGCTCTTTCTTGAAAGAGCAGTTAAAATACTTTTCTTGGCCATACAACGAGGAATTGTTTGTAAACTGCAGTGAGAACAATAAATAAATATAAATAACACCCAACAGTCAAACACAAAGACTCGACCCCACACTAAGGTACGAGTCTTGTGTTGTGGGTATCGGGGACTACGAGAGACTTTCGGTCTCACAACACCCAGACCGCGGACACAAATATCTGTCTGTCACACAAACATTTGTCCCGGTGTGGGAATCGAACCCACAGTCTCTCGTTTCACAGCCGGCTACCTGCCGACTGCGCCACGGAGGCTGTCAAATATTAAATATTATAGGCAGTGAAGATCAACACCAGATGCATGGGCAGTGAGTAGCCGTCTGTCGAGGAGAGGCCGTCGGATCGATACCTGAACCGACACAAATGCTTGTGTGACAGACAGATATTTTTTTCGGGTATTGTATTACATAACCGAAAGTCTCTCGTAGTTCTTGATATTCAAAATACAAGACTCATGTTTTAGTGTGCGGTCCGGACTATGTGTGTGACTGTTGGCTCTATTTATTATTACTTATATAGTGTACTGTGTTGTTGGCGCCTGTCCAATTTATATTCATATTTCTAATTAAAAATTATTTTCCTAATTACACAGCGAAAATACCATATTATGCGGGCACAACTATTGGGGAGCGAGCGACTAGTGAGAAGTGCCCGCCACCGTGGGTGAGCGAGACAGCAACATTTTATATTCCTTATACACGCGCACAACCGTCAACCAGTAACGTATGTGCACGACCAGCGGGGAGTGAGTGAAATAGTGATATACTTACTAACTCGTATACAAAAAATATTTTTATTTTCGATACAAGCTTCTGCTCAAATCATTATTGTTACTCCGTGTCCTCAACCCCATGTAACTATCTTACACTATTACTGGAACCTACTATAAAACGTTACGATTTCCCACATTTTACCTCAAAGACACAACTTATAGAAGACAGAATGTTTACATCTTCTCGATACTTACTCTACGCGGAAATAGCTTAGTGAGTTCCATAGAAATGTGATCTATCTCGGTAAATGATACCCGTAACTCATCCCATTGTAGCCCGACGTATGGCCACCGTATTATTGGAGCTTACGGCACAATACCTGTAAAGTGTCGGCCACTCCGCGTTATCGAATAACGCCGAAGCCCCGACAATGGCTTGCGATTGACCACGAAGAGTTATGATACGTATGCATTAAAGTGTAGTGACATTTAATGCATTATATTCAGCACAGTAACTACATCTTTACTCCTTTATACTCGCTAGAGTTCAATACGGGTAAATATAGACCCAATAGACCCTCTACCTCTTCTTCACCTTCTTGCCCATGGCGTGGTGTGAAGAAGCAGGCCGGCATAACTGTGTTGAGTAACGGGGGATAGATTGTCTCTCGCTACTCGATACTCTAATTGGACCGCACTGCGCTTACCATCAGGTGCAGTGTGGCCACTTTGCCGTGCCAGTATAAAAACAAAAAAAAAACGTATAATTGGTTTCTATAGGTAGGTTATTTATATAAGTGCTATACAGTTATTTATAGCATAATAGTATTAACATATATGGAAAATAATAATAACACCCAACAGTCACACACATAGCCCCGACCCCACACTAAGATACGAGTCTTGTGTTGTGGGTATCGGGGACTACGAGAGACTTTCGGTCTCACAACACCCAGACCCCGGACACAAATATCTGCCTGTCACACAAACATTTGTCCCGGTGTGGGAATCGAACCCACGATCTCTCGTTTCACAGCCGACTACTCGCCATCTGCGCCATGGTTATGGTTGCATGTATTATATCAACCAATTTATAAATAATTAAAAACTTTTGATTGCAGCTCTGCTTGCGTGATTAGTTTATTAGTTCTCTGGTGGATTGTAACTTTCACGATAAATAAGTTATCTCAGCGCAATAATCTCAAATGCTATCGAGATAAAAGTAACCTATATGTTAGGGAAGGCTTTTTTCTATACATTACTGCAAACTCCATTCTAAATTGGTTAAATAACTGTAAAGATTAAGATTCATAAACGATATATTTTTATATATAATATTTATTTTTATCAAATGTGAATATAGAATCTGTTACTCAGAAGACGGTAGCTTCCTATTATGGAAACAATTCTTATAACTTTTTTAGTTAGTTCCAGATATTACATTTATAAATAAACAAAGTCTAATCTCTATGTATAAAACAAAATAGAAAATGTAATTTATTTTCTATTCTACCATAAACAATTGTATACATCTGATTTTTATACTGTGTCTTAAATTTTTGTTTGTTGTTTAATCAGCCATGTTAATGAGTTTTAATGATTAATTATTATATAGATACTTGGTGTTAGTATTAGTAAGTAAGAAATTAATAAATTTACTAAAGACTACACTTATTTGATCATTAATAACGACGTATCTCTTTGTAATACATAATAAATATATAGTAATAATAATAATAACTAGCTCTGAATTAGACAATGTCTCACTGCTGGGCACGGGCCTACTCTACTAAAGAGAGGGATTAGGCCTTAGTCCACCGCGCTGGCCTAATGCGCGTTGGTAGACTTCACATACCTTCGGAATTATTATGAGAATTCTCAGGTATGCAGGTTACCTCACGATGTTTTCCTTCACCGTTAAAGCAAGCGATAATTAACAATTAATACACACATAACTTTAGAAAAGTTAGAGGTGTATGCCATTTGGGTTTTGAACATACGACTTTCGTATTGACAGTCCGTACCGCAACCAACTAGACTATCGCTGCTTAATAAATATAAAGAAAATATTTTTGAATCTTGCTATTTATAAGCAAGGGACACCTTACATCATAAAAACTGCTGCTGATAGTAATGGAACTAGTATTGTTTCCCAAATCCATTTATTTAGTTTGATCCTTGATTATTGTTATTGTCGATAAGAAATGGTAATTCATTTTTATCTATTCTTATCTATAATGTTAGCTATTGTAATAATCGGAATCTTATGTATGTTCCCCGATTACTCGAAGACGCCTGGACCGATTCGAGAAATTCTTTTTTTTGTTTAAAAGGGTATACTTCCCAGGTAGTACCATTAGCACCAAGTCAGGTTCTGATGGTAGGATCTCAGAAAAATCGAGGGCAACCATCAAATTTAAAGGGACGCATAATTTGTTTTTTATTCGGTGTACTTTTTATGAATTGAACTCATAAATATAAATCATGTTCTCGGTTATTTCCGTTTCTAAGAATAGTTATTAATCGGTCCTTCAGACTTTTGACGTTCATTAATATATCGAAGCAACATGAGGGCGGATGCTGGGTTGAACTCGCAAGTGACTCGATCTATTGTAAATCGTGGCATCCGTCACTTATTTTATTATTTTGAGGGTGGTTAGGAGTTGTTTATCGGGTAAGCTCATTCTTAGTGGGGCACAATAGAAAATCACACAACATTAGGGTGCGACTTGTAATTTGTAAGAAAGTTCGACATTCAATCTTGAACAGCTAGTAACTTAGAAGTCGTAATCAGTATAATTGCGAATCGAACATTTTAAAGTAGAGTGTTTTGAGTTTCAAGAGCAACCATGGGGTTTCTTACCAGTTCTATCCCATGGATTACAGTATTCCGAACTGGCAGTAGTTTAATAAACTTTGAAGTGTTAATCTTATATTATTTCTATCGAACTATCATAAGATGTGCATCCTGACTATATGTGGAGATCGGGGAGGGATATATAAGCCCTCCCACAGCCACTGCCTGATTAACTGCCTTTGAAAAATATAAATGACAATTATTATATTCGACATTGCCCGAGTACTTCTGTAGTTCTTTGAGATATGTTTTTTTTTACTATTTATAGGCTTGCGTTTGAACACTATCTCGCCTGATGGTAAGTGATGATGTGGTCTACGGTGGAGCACGCTTGCCTAGAAGATACCTATTCACTCTTGACTTAAAGATACTTGACTTATAATTCTAGAATATCATTTTTTTGTATGCATATTAATGGATACAGTTGTCTGGAAATGATTTCAATAGGCTTACTTAAATATGAATAGCAATTTCTGCATCACAACTATGTATCAAAACCCGTGTATAATATTATACTGATATCAAATGCAAAGTTTATAAGCTCAGCTTCTATTACTTAGATGTTCTCTTTTCCATGTGCTAATTTCTAACCTCCTCCTCCCATTTTGCGTCATTATACGGGAATATTAAGGGATCTTTGAAATGTTAAGTACGTACATATATTTACATCAGTAATAATTTGGAAGCACCGTACATGATTACACGGTTAATATCAAAATACCTTGATTAATATATTTATTTTTCATAAAAATCTAAATATTCTGAGTTTCATTTTCAATGTGATGCAATGTTATTTTCATTTTGTCAATATGTTTATTTTCAAGATATTTTTTTTTTTGTTTGTTTAAACAACGAGATAACCAGTTCTTCATGATAGAAAGCGCCACTCAGAAACTTTTAATTACAAAGAACTGCATGGCACTTGACTGCGCTCTTCATCCCGAGACATAAGATGCTAAGTCGAACAAGCCCCACTTAAAAATGTACTTCAATGCCCTACAACCCGGAATGTAACAATGTCAACATACTGCCTATAAAGATACAACAAATGTTCTTATAGAATGTCGCATAGTAAAAATCAGAGTAATAAATACACATACAAATTTGCATTCATTTTCGGAATCAGCGACCCAAAAGACGTTAAAAGTATGAATTTCAGCAAAATAACTTTTCGCGAAAAATGACCGCCATTTCCGGTCCACCATTTTGAATTTTGTATTTTTGTTTTCATTTTCGGAATCAGCGATCCAAAAAATTATAAGTACAGGAATACTAGCAATTTTCACTAAGAAGCATTAGAGTTATTGAGTTTTGACCAAAAATACGGGCTGATGGACCACTGTGCAGCGTGGTGAACTGAGACTTAACTCTTGTCATTAGTAGAGAAGGCTCGTGCCTAACAGTGGGCTAACGTACAATACAAGCATATAATAGGGTAATTGACATGTTTTTTACTAATTTAATCAATAAGTTACATTACCTAAAACCTATTATCGAAAGAGTTTTATGAATCCGAACAAAAATAAGTAAATTTGATGCCATCCAATCTGCTGGAAGGGGTGATTGTCAAATGACAATAAAAGGATGTATGATATGACCCGTGACGTCACTGTTCTCAGAATGGCCATTACTGTGCCGTTATGCGAGGGAGATAGTGATATGTTCCCACTACGCAACCATTTTTGCTCATACCACTATTTAAAATAAATATTTTGAGCTCAATTTTCGAGCAATTTCGATTCTGTTTTCGCAAAATGTTTTCTTTTGCGTATTATATTCGGTTGTATATAATGTACACAAAACACAGGAAACTAAGCTATTCTCCCATTTTAATTAGTATGCATATGATTTATCAGAATCAGAATTTCCAAACCCGATATTCAATGGCAACCTGCCGGTCTACTCTTGAACACAATTCCGATCGATCGGTATTGGATTTGTGGGATTTCGTATTCTGAGTGCGATTCTAGCGCCATATTATTTCAATATTGTATAACCATTCGTATGATAATCTTAATTCCAAATACTGCATATTAATGGCTACACAATATTGAAATAATATGTCGCTCAAGAGCACGAAATCTTTCAAATCCAATACCGATCGATCGAAATTCTGTTCAAGAGTAGACCGGCTGATCAGTCACACATACTGAAGCAACTGGCATCACCGCCCATACGTCTATAGAACCGTAGGTATTACAGAGTGAAATATTACAACTGCATTGTGCACATCGATAAACTGACCACGGAATGAAAAAGCTTGAAGCTTTGTACATGTTAATAATGAACGAGTTCATTTTTATTTTATTGTTGGTTTCGTTTCATGTGTAAAGAACGTTAATAAGTTAATTTAAATAACTTGAAAGTTTTTTAAAATAGCAATGCTCCGATTAACACTTTTAACCGTTTATTAACGGATAGTAAGGTAATTTAATTATTCAAATTGGTCCATTTGTTATCTCTTTAAGTGGTGTTAGTATCTCCGCTGGGGTAAGCAGAGGTGCTAAATAGTGCATCCACTCACTACCGAGTTTATTTCCATCCTATGATATGTGATGCTAGTTCTAGGTCTAATCAGGCATAGCAAATAATAATAAAATTAGTCCTAAATTATTAAATTGTTCTTGTCTGCTCTACGATTAAGAGGGACTAGACCTTTCTTCTTCCACGCTGACTAATACGAGTTTCTAGATTTACCATACTTTCAAAATTCTTACAGAGAAGATACCTGAGACATATTGCCGGTTTCCTCAAAATATTTCCTTCACTGTTAATGTTATCTATTATTAATACTGTCATAAGCGTCTACAATTTCCAGATGCGTGTTCCCGTAGAACGTTTAACGGTAGGCAGCGGCTTTGCTGTGCCCTGGTATTGCAGAAGTCTATGGGCGGCGGTGACTACTTACCATCAGGTGGGCCGTCTGCTCGTCTGCCTATCGAGGCACTAAAAAAAAAAAAAAAAAAACTAGAGATGTAAGCCTTAGCCGTCCTATCCACTCTAGTTAGGCTATTGCAGGTTAATAAATTTGAAACTAGATAAACCTGTGCTGCATATTTTTCTCTGTAGAGATTTGCTATCATCGTCCTAATCCATTATCCGCCCTATTGTTTGGCAGAGTATCGTTAGCACTAGTAAAACTCCATTAGCTTAACGAAGTGATGACAGGTAGACCTATAAACTGATGAGTGAAGACCGATAATTGGGTAAAAGATTAGGCGACATTAGCACGGCTAAAAAAAGTTACTTTTTAAGACTGCGTTTCCTAAATAGCATACTTCACTTTACTATACCTATGGTATAAACTGGAATCGATTATATAGTCATTGGTCGATTGACGCGGTTTAAGTTTAGGATAGTTCCGATTATCGCATGATAGACGCATGCGTTATTGACCACTAGTGATTTCATCAACACGTGAGTCAGGTGTAATTTTGGTAGATAGTTAATAAGAGTATGCATTACTGGAGAGCGCGTTTCTTTTTAAAGCCTGGATAGGTCACTTGAGTCAGTGGTTGGGAGATCTTCATTACGATTTCACAGATTAATGATTTTCCGTATTTACTAAACACACTCTTATAATATGATATTATGGTAGATAGATAGTGGGTTTTTCTATTTAGTAACACTCAGTATCAACCCGGAGTCTGGAATTGTGTCCGCGCGATAGGCTCGACCCCTATCACATTATGGGACCGTAACAAATTCGGCGAAAAGTGGGTATACTAGTTACACCTCTGCCTATCCCTTCGGGGATTACAGACGTGAGTGTATATGAGAGAGTATATAGATATGCATTAAATTGATGTTATATTAACTGAAATTTAAAGCTGTCTTCTAGTATTAACTAAATATTTGTTTGTAAAATGTTGTGAATTTATAATGTTAATTATTTGTATGATGAAATATAGCTAGTTTATTTTTAGCCAGCACCGGCACTGGCTCTGGAAATAATTGTGCTCTTTTATCTTTCATCAAGTTGACAATTTATATTTTCAACTCCTCCCTAACTTTCTATTTGATTAATTTTGCTGCAGTATGAAGCCAGCTTAATACTTCTAGAATTCGCCGAGCTTCTCTGCCCAATCCAATAAAAAAGGCGACCCAACAAAGCTTACAAACTTGATTATATAAATTGAATATTACTATCCACTTTCACATTTTAAAATGGCAGCAATTATTATTGATCAGTAAGTAACCCCTCACAGTCTCACAAAAATTAATTAAATCTCGAATTGGCACCATGTTAACACTATGACACATCTAGTCTTAGTATTGAGTCAGCTTTAAGGGATAGATCGCGTGCCGCTCAAGATTTATAACTCAATCCAGCAATCAGCGAAACGCTTAACTAGCTGACGATAAGGTGTCGGCATAGATTGCCCTCGTCTATTTACCGATAAGTAGGTACTAAACCTGTGAACTTGGATTTATGTAGGCAAACATTCCACAAATTAAAGCTCACTTTCGATGGTTGCGTCTAGCGTCAAACGACAGCGTTTGTGACACCATATGTCAAGACGTAATGAAGCGCCACTTACTTCGTGCCTTAAATATAACACAATAATTGGACTATTCAGTCTCCCATAGATAAAAACGCGAAAACTCGATGTCAGTCGTCTGCTCACGACGTCTAATCGTTGGAAGTCTACTTTTATATCACAATTTCTAAAGAGAGTTAAAATTTTGAATATGTCCATTAGGTTATATCATTATTGATAATTAAGAAAAATATTTTAAGTATTAACTTAAGATTACTTTTATTATTTAAGTATAAACTTGAGAACCTAATAAAAAAGTTTAATAAACACAAATCATATAAATTGTATTTTAAAATATACTAACGACGAAGACACACTTTATATCTTTTATGGAGCCACACGTCGAATGATGACAGATTTGAATTTCGAATTGCACTCTGTTGGTAAGTAGTAAGTGCTAAGCTATCTAATATGTAACGCAAATGTTATTATTTCTGTGCAGATCGAAGTCCGCGTTCCAAATGCACATCCTATACGAACTATGTTCACCTGTTTGATGACAACAACCCATTGATTCAGGGTTTTAGAGATTTTTGTCACTACACGATCATCCACTCAAAGGTTGACCACCCATGGCGTCGATTAACCGCTTGATTGCACTTTATGCGGGCCAGTAAGCCATCAGGCCCTCATGACCTATTTCACTTGCGTCTTTAGTAGTAGAAATAATGAACATCTGCTAAGTCTCTGTTTTAGATTTGTATGAGAATCACAATTTAATTATTTCATTAAATTCATGTTCCCTAAAAACTGTTTGTCTTGAATTTTTCTCTATCGGATTAAGAACTTTCGCACGACATCTAAGACAAAAATGTTGCTTCATATTAAGAAAAACTGGATAATACTGTTTTTGTTAATTAAAGTGAGGAGGTAAAGAAAAACAAAAACACGACGCGTAGTCACATCACGTTAGAAAGGAGACAAACATGTAGGTTATAAAAATATTGGGTAACTTAAGGTTTTTTTTTTTAGTGCCTTGATAGGCAGACGAGCAGACGGGCCACCTGATGGTAAGTAGTCACCGCCGCCCATAGACTTCTGCAATGCCAGGGCACAGCAAAGCCGCTGCCTACCGTTGTAGGTTGTGAACGGGTTTTAGGATTTACCAAAAATAAGACAAGATCTTATAATAAATATAAATAAGATTCTTTTTTCACACTTTATACATATAATAAACAAAAAAATCTATTGTTTGTCACCTTGTTAGCTTTTTCACATATTTTGGAAAAATTACATAGGTTCTGATGCAAGTTTAATTATTATTAAGCGAATCGAATAATAAAGGCATTTTACTGTTAACTTAAAATATTGTCTGTTTATCTTTTTCGATTTGGTTTAATTAATCATTTTTGCTCATTTCCGGAAATTGTTTACGCTCAACCGAAATTTAAGGGTAATTTTTAATATTCAATTTTTTGCCTCAAGGCACAGCTGGGAAAATACAGAGTACGATCCCCGGACGAAAATGACATAACTAATTACACATAAATACAGGGTAAATTGGCCACCCTGGGAGTTCGATTTGCCGACTTTCGTTTCAAAAATTATGTATTCTTTATGTTTTTTTTACTCGATACTCTAATTGGACGGCACCGCGCTTACCATCAGGTGCTGTGTGGGCATTTTGCCGTGCCAGGATAAAAAAAAAACTCGTTACTTCCGCTGTTACTACCCCTCTCATTAGTAGAGAAGGCACAGCAGTGGGACAATGTTTAATACAGGGCTAGTTTTTATTATTTATTACGTATGTCTTACCATATTCACAAGGACTATGTACTCCCGGACCTTTGGAAGGCTTGCATGGGGCCGAAGCCAAAACAAGGGGTCCGTTAGACAATTTTACTCTAATATTGTGATGTGACACCAGCTGACGGTTATCCCTGTATACCCTATACAAATGCACCCAGGGACAACCCCCGATTGGCGTAGAACTATTGTATGGATGGATAAAATGTATACAAAATGTAGAAATAAATGTATTATTTATTATTATTATTATTTGTTTAACAAATTTGTTTCTCCTCGCATAGAAGGGTAAATGATGCACGGGCCAAAGCCAAGTGCGTAAATTAGTAGTTATCTATGAATCCTCACTGTTCAAAAATTTGCGTGTTAAGCGACAGGTATTAAGTATTACTGCCTTTTGCAGCAGCAAGTATGTTGATGGACGGATGTGCAGTATGTTAAGACTAGTATGAAGCGACTTCGGGATGACACCCGTGCTAGACACTATTATTGGGACTGTTCGGACGTGGTTGACTTGCCATTGGGTCTTGATTTCAATTGAGAGTTCGGTATACTTGGCAATTTTTTCGGCATGTGCTGTAGCTAGATTGTGTGTATTACATATAGCTATGTCTATGAGAAAAACTGTTTTATTCTGTTTGTCTAGCAAGGTAATGTCAGGTCGGTTGTTATATATGGTTTTATCTGTTATGATGGTTCTATCCCAGTATAGTTTAAAGTTAGTGTTTTCAAGAACGGTCTCGGGTTTATATTTATAATAAGGGATGTTTTCTGTGACAAGTTTATTCTGGTATGATAAGTATTGGTGGATTATTGCGGCAACTTGGTCATGGCGATGTTTGTAATCTGTCTGGGCTATGGATCTGCAGGCACCAGTAATGTGTTGGATAGTCTCTGATGCGCTGCGACAGCGTCTACATGTATCTTGTACATTTTGTCTACGAATGATGAATTTCTGATAATTTCTGGTGTCAATGATTTGATCTTGTATGGCAATCATAAATCCCTCAGTCTCTGGGAACAAGTCGCCTCGTTGCAGCCATGCGTTCGACGCTTTAATATCGACATTGGGTTGCTGCAAGTCTAGGCGATGTCTCCCGTGGAGGGATTTATGTTGCCAAGCTAATATTTTATCCCTATTGCTTGTTGTGTGTTCGTTACTCTGTGTGTTTTTGGAATATAGATTAAGAGGAGTGTAATTTTTGTCTGTGTTTACTATTGTTTGATGTAGCAGAGAATTTTGGGCTTTCTCAAAGAAGAAATTTCTTAATGTTGAAATCTGTTTGTTATGAAGGTTTTCTATGTCAATAATACCGCGACCCCCGTCTTCTCTTGGCAGAGTGATTCTTTGTGTACACGATCTGGGGTGGTGCTTGCGGTATTTGGTCATGGTGGTGTTAATTAAGCGTTGCATTTTTTTTAGATCTGTTTTGGACCATTTGATTATACCAAACGAGTATGTTAGTACAGAAATTACAAAAGTGTTGATGGCTTTAACTAAGTTGCGGGATGTTAACTGGGTTTTCATAACTATATTTAACCTATATTTGTATTTTTTGAGTAATTCCATTTTAGTTTGTTTTTTATCAATCCGGCGAGATTGTTCAAAACCCAGATATTTGTACGTGTTGTTCTGATCTAGAGATTCTATAGTGTGCCCTGTGTCTAGTGTATATGGATCGTTTCCAATAAATTTACCTTTTCGGCATGTAAATGTTTTACATTTATTGATTCCAAAGGTCATACCGATATCGCTGGAGAAAATTTGAGTAATGTCTGCAAGGTTATGGAGAGATGATGCGCTATTACTGTATAGTTTAATGTCGTCCATGTACAAAAGGTGTGTTATGTTAATGCTATCAGACTTTTCAGTGAATATCGTTAGACCATTGCCAGAATCGTTGAGCAGATTAGATAAAGGGTTAAGGGCGAGACAAAACCATAGGGGACTTAAAGCATCTCCTTGGAAAATACCTCGCTTTATATGTATTATATCAGTTTCTATTGATTTACCAATTTTTAATTTGGTAATCCAATGTGACATTACTTTTTCTAAAAATTTAATTAAAATAGGATGGATCTTATAATGTTGTAGGATGTATACTAGCCAACTATGAGGTACAGAGTCAAATGCTTTCTGATAATCAATGTACATGGTGTACATATCTTTTTTAGATGTGGTGGTGTATTTCATCGCTATTGTATCAATTGTAATCTGCTCCTTACAGCCCTGACTATATTTACGGCAACCTTTCTGCTCTTCTGCTAATATGTCGTTAGAGGTGAGATGTTTGGAAATAATCTGAGATACGCATGAAGTAATAATTTTATAAAAAGTTTGAAGACATGTGATTGGTCTATATTTTGCCGGATCTGTGGAGTCAGTACCTTTGGGGATCATATAAGTTACGCCTTGTGTGATAAAAGCGGGTATTGTGTGAGGATATTTTATAAAATCATTGACATGATTATGCAACGATGGGTGGATGGAGGTGAATTTTTTATAATAATAATTATGAATGTGGTCGGTGCCCGGTGCTTTCCAATTATGAGTTGTCTTTAAGATGTTAAAGAATACTTCTAGGGAGATATATTCATATGCCATGTTTGTTATTTTACTAGTTTTTTGTTTCTCTGTTTCTATCCACAATGCGTTGTGATTGTGTTGGATTGGTTTACTCCATATGTTTGACCAAAATTCATGTAGGTGTTCTTTTGAAGGCAGGTTATGTAATGTACTACCAGTTTCCTGTATGTTTGTAGTGTTCGAAGTTAGGTTCCTATAAAATTGTTTTTCGTTATTAATAAATTTCGCATTTTGCTGTTTCCTTTGAGTACAGTTTAGATAACGACGTCGGCGGCTGCTAAGAGAATTAAGTTTTTGTTTTAATGTGTCCAGGTATTGATTATCTGTACTGTTAGGTTCTTCATAATTAGAATGTGTTTTATATTTATGTTTTATTCTTTCTATGTGGGCTATTAGACCTAGACTTCTATTTCCTTGTAAATATTGTGTCATTCTTCCTATTTCTTTCCTTAGAATTGCTATTCTTTTTTCCAGTCTTTTCTGCCAGTTAGGCCTTTTATCGTTACTTGGAATACACTGTTGTGTAAAATGTTCACTAACGTCTTTTATTTTTGAACCATTACATAACGCTGCAGTAAAGGCTGCACAGTAAATAATTGTTTGTGTTTTGATGAAATCGTTATCCTGACTGTCGTATATTGGTATTACTTTAGTATTTAAATGTGTAATTATATAAGCAAATTTTTTGGATGTCTTTTGTTTTGGTATGTATGGTCTTTCTACAGGGTTAGTGTTTAAGAATCTTTTATACGTTTGTTGAAATATTTCTATGATTTTATTATTAAGACTGCTATTTTCTACGCACTGACTGGTACGTGGTGATTCTTCCGTGGGTGTTGTGTTGTCTAGTGTGTTTTGTATAATTATGTGAGTTTCTATAGGTACTGTTAAGGGTGTTTCAGTTTCAGTGTATACCGGTGCCAAATTTTCTGAAACTCCTGAATTAAATGATAGTCTTATTTCTTGTCTAATTTGCTCTAGCCTTTCATCATTTATGAGTTTATTGTTAACTATCACACGCCTTTGATCTGCTATGCGTTGTTCAGAAACGTGTGCAATGTGAGGGAATTGTTCTGTTATAACTGTGTGTAGTGGTTTACGGTAAGCAGTTCTACGTGTTTCAAGATGTGTAATTCTGTAATATTCTCTAATTATTGCTTCATTAACTTCATCAGTCCAGCGCATGCGCGAGCTAGTGGATTGTTTGGTTCCTATATTTGTGGACTGTGATACCTGAGTTGAAATTATGCCTGAGTAGTCCTTGTTTCTAAAACTATGTGCTACTTCCTCCTTAATCAGCTGTAGAGTGGTGTCTGATATAAGGTAATTTCTAACAATGGCTCGTCGTTGGTCGCCAATTCGCTGCTTAGATACAATAATTTCTGGGAACTTTGTGGTAAATTGTATATAAAGAGGATCTAGATAACCGCGTATTTTTGTTTCAAGTTTTGTTATGATAAGGTAGGTGCGCCAAATGAACTCGTTCATTTCCTGTGTCCATTTTATTCGTGCGCGTACTTGGCCAGTAGTGGGTGCAGGATTGTTGGCAACTGCCTCCTGCACAACATCTACGGCTTCAGAGTGTCGTGAAGAAGAAGGAGATGAGTAGTTGAGATTAGAGTTTAAATACAAGGGTGGTGATGATGAAGAAGATGGGAAAAGAGATTTAGGACAGGAAGAAGATGAAGTATCGGCTGTAGTACCGTAGGCTGAAATAGCCTCCGGCACAACATCCAAAGAGGATTGAACTGATGATGTGGGCGATGAACAAGACGAATGAGACTCAAAGACTGTTTGAAGATAAGATGGCGGTGATGATGGGATAGATGAAAATAATGAAGTTGGTGAATTACATGACGATGATGGTGGGTCATGTTGATCTGCAACAGTGTGTAACTGGGCAGGTTGTTGCGATACGGCGCCCTCCCCAGAATACGCAGGGCAGCCCGGGCTGGGAGGCCCGGGGCGGGATTCTCCATCGCCGTTAGCTCTGGTACCCGCCTGGGGTATTGTCCTATTTCTTAGACGCATCGCATGTGTGTTACTTCTACTAGCGCTTCGTTGGTCATTGGTGAGTAAATAGCTAAAAGCTGCCAATGTCCGCCCCTCACGTGGCAACAGATGGTCGTGCCGGACGTGAAGTTAGATTTGTAAGGGGCTTATTATTATTATTATTATATACTTCCGCTGTGAGCAATGTTTAAAATGTTTAGTACTATTGATTGTTCCTTTCCGAAAATGATTGGCATGAATCAAACATTCCGTACTAGACATTGCATAGTTGACTTTGGTGATTCATTCCGAAATATGTTGCGCAAATTCAATCTCTGGAAGCTTTAAGTCGAGCTTTCAAATCGCAGCCTAGTTTATTTGTCTGTATTTAATATATCTAGAACTGGTTTATTATTTGTATTAAATTGACAAAGATATATGAGTTTATCCGTGCATGTAAACAGGAATCTAAAGGGGTTATGAAATGTATCAAAAATGCTTATATATTTAGTAATTGAAAATTGTATTATGATTTATTATTTTTTACCGACTTCAAAAAGAAGAAGTTCTCAATTTATTTGGACTTTTATGTATGTTGTTCGGGGCACTCCGCTGTCTAGATTGTGTTGCAGCCCGATATACTAACAGGATGTCGAGCTTTATATTAAGTTTTAATTTTTATCTTCGCACGGCAAAGTGATCACACTGCACCTGATGGTAAGCTTAATGCCGTCCAGTTAGAGTATCAAGTAGCGAAGGAAAACTATTCCTTGATCCGATCGTGCCAGTGTGCTGAGTATTTTATTTCTCACCAGCCATGCAGTATTTTTATATATTGCTGAGTGTGATTAGCAGCTATTGGCTGACCATTATTATATTTTGCAATTATTTTATAATAATAAAGTATGTAAAATATTTTGTCAGTGAACCTAGACTAGTTTATCGGACGTTATAATCATATAAAATATAACACATACGTCCACAAGTTTATCAAACAAACTTGGGAGCTGGCGTATAGTGGTATGATTTAGATAAGTCGTCCGCTCTCCAAGTTAGCTTTGTTCCTCTTAGTACCTTATTTTGGTCGAATTCAAATTCCACATTTTTAAACTAAAAGGATAACATATTTGTTTTGTATCAGAAGAATGACAGACCAGTAAATACCACCTTATGATAAGTGATATCTTCCGCCCAAGAACAGCCAAATCTAAAGGAACAAAGTTATTTTTATACACCCAGCACAGGCACACACATCGTTAGGCAGACTATCGGTCTCACAACACCCAGACCCGCAACAAATATCTGACTGTCATACAAACATTTGTCTCAGTGCGGAAATAGAACTCACGGTGTCTTCTTTTCAACCGGCTCGCTCGCTGCACCAAGGAGGCTGTGAAATTAAGTCTATGTGTACAAATATCCATTAGGAATTAGAGATTATAGTTACCACCACCACCTCTAACCCACCACCTCCAATCACCATGACCATCTCTAACATATTATATGTTAGAGATTATAGTATATTATACACATAGACTGGATTTCACAGCCTCCTTGGTGCAGCCGGCGAGTAGCCAGTTGGTAGTAGAGGTGGTCTGGGAGTTGGTACCGATCACTTGACACATATTCGGCAATCAGTGCCTCTATCAGATATGTTATCGCTTTTTTTAATAAACTGATGCTAACAGCACACAGAATAACTTATTTTAGCCAAATAATCACAGTGTAATTTTTGACGAGTTAAAACGAGCGGTACAAAGCGGAGTGGATTGGTCGCAGCCGTTCAGTTTCTGCTCCAACTAGTCCTCACACGGTGCATTACCCTCGTCCACCGCATTCGAGAGCTATTTGCTGCCGAGGATCAGATTAATGTTGCCACTTTTCTACTTGTCGTAACCATTCAACTTTTGTCTTAACCTCTTTTACGGCCAATTATATACTATCCGTATTTTGGCAGCTATTTCTTCATTCGTATTCAAACTTTTGGTTGTATACATAAATACATGTACATAACGACACAATAATAATTGGTCAATATGTGAAATGGAGGAATAGGATTATAATGGGTAAAAATAGGAAATTAAGTAATGTGTACTTTATACCCATACTAGCGGTTGCCCGCGGTTCCGCCCGTGTTGAGGTTGTTTTTGGCACGAAAAAATATACAATCCAAGGAGTTGCTTCCTGCACTGACGTACCTGTATTGATCGTCCTACCTCTCAGGTGTTGTGCCTGAAAATGAAAATATTAAATTAGAAACGAAACCAATTCCTAGCCTAATAAGCGCGTGAACGTTTTGTTAATTTTTAATTGTCTCAAAAATTTTGCATCCAAATTGTATGATGTAAACGTCAAAAACATTAAATATCCTTGGTGATAGTATAATTTATTTCCGTAAGGGTCTATAGCCTGTACATACGGAGTGCATCTAGAGTAACTCATCATTTTAATCCTTTACTTTGGGATGATTTTGCGAAAAAGCTGAAATTCTTTATTACTATCCAAAAGCCAAAATATGAATTTTCAGATTCCTAACTTGAGGAATCACGAATTGTCCGTACAAACTTTAAACCTCATTTCACCCCTTAAGATTATTTTTTTAGATAAAAGATAACCTATGTCTTTCCCCAGGATATAATCTATCTCCTTGCCAAATTTTATTACGATGCGTCATCAACGGCTACTCGTTTAGTCGTGAAAATGTAACACACAAACATTCATTTTCACATTGTAGTGTGCATATTCTTATATATATATATATATATTATATAAATGTTAAGAATTGTTTATTCAGCTTACTTTATCTACGGTACAAAGTGAATAAAATCCCTAAACAACTGAAAGTTTTCTCAAATAAAACAGAATTTAACCCTGCTTTGCTGTAGGATAAAAATGCGGTTGCTAAAAGGTAGATACGTAGCCGTAACTTTCTGCTTCCGTTCACGCGCACCAGAAAATATTACGTGAAGGTGTAAACGAGCCCCGGCAAGGTCGTTATTGCCATCGTTAAGTTAAAATTTTCTCCCTTGAATAGCAACGTGAATGTGGCACATAAACACAGGCATTTATGTTATTTGCAGGTGAATATTGGGATGAATATAACGTAACAATATAAAAGCGGCCGACTTGTGATATTAGACCGTATTTACAAACGTTGCATCGCCAATTTTTTTTCATAATTCAACAATAACCAGATAATTTGATCAGCAATATTACACTATGACAATAATTGTCGATCAAGGAAGGTATCTCATATTAGGTATTTTTCAGTTCTGTAAATTCATTTTATTACAATTTACTATTATTTGTGATTTAGTCACAGTAACTAGTAACACTTAAAAATCAAATTATTACTAAGTTAGTTAGTTAGTACTGACTTTTATTTGGTTCGATTCTTTGACCGCATAACACTAATACACCCTAAAAGCTATTGGTTAAGATGGGCTGCTAAGTCGATTTCCGTATTTTTTTAAATACGCATTTAACGGTAGGCAGCGGCTTTGCTGTGCCCTGGTATTGCAGAAGTCTATGGGCGGCGGTGACTACTTACCATCAGGTGGCCCGTCTGCTCGTCTGCCTATCGAGGCACTAAAAAAAAATATATATATATATAAATATTTTCCTAAAAATAATATTATACTATTAAATTATTATTTAATAATTATAACCAAGTAAATACCTAAGAATCACCATCGTAAAACAGTCAAACAAATGAAATTTACTCATAAATCGATATAAATCGACTTACTTATAAGGCAATAAGACCTTTTTAAATGCAATTGTAAAAAAAAACACATCGTTCTGGTATTTCTCCACACTAGGTAAAACCTGTATCTTGGGTATCAACAAGCACGGTCCCACAACACCCAGACCTGAAACAAATATCTGTCTGTCACACTTTTTGTCTCGGTGCGCAAATCGAACCCATGGTCTCTCGTTTCACAGCCGGCTACTCGCCCACTGCACAACGCCTTTCTTGACTTTATACCTAGGACTTTTTTACAAATATAGTTTCAAACACATAAGCTATTAAATTCATCGCAGTATTTCAGTGTATGTGTTACGATTGTCACTTTATGTTTAAATTGGGGGGTCTGATGGCGTATGATATTTTTGTGACATGGTGTATAAAGCAGTAACACAGTGTAATTTATTTTTTACTGGCACGGCAAAGTGACCGCACTGCACCTGATAGTAAGCGCAGTGCGGTCCAATTAGAGTATCGAGTAGCGAGAGACAATCTATCCCCCGCTACTCAACACAATCATGCCAGCCTGCTTCTTCACACTACACCATGGGCAAGAAGGTGAAGAAGCGGTCGAGGGTCTAGTGTCAGAGTACTCAGAAGGCGGCAAAACGGCCGAACATCGTACCCCAATTCTAGATCCCCGACAAAAACCGGATGTACACTGGCTGATCCCGGAACGCGCCACACTTGCGTGGGCCACTATGGCGGGTTTTATACCCTGTGTACGGTGGTCGCTATCCGGGCGGATATGAATATCCTACCACATGCAAAAGTTATACAATATTTTGTCTCACACCCTCTTATGCCCGCTGTATACGTTAGTCCAACATGCTGGCTCAGCACCTTGGCCCAATGTGTACAGCGAAGAATACATTAAATAAAACAAAAGATATTGATACTACTATCCTACAAGTCCATTAGAAAGGTTTATATTATTTCAGCTTAAAAAGATTTTGTGCCAGCCCGAAGTTAAGTGGAAGAGGAGGATGATAATTTCGTTTTGCTTTAAACACGGTAACAATAATCAAAAAGTTTATTTTCGTACAAATATACTTTCTAAGAAAAAAAATATAATAAACATAATTAAGCCAACGGGGGCGCCAAATACGTGGTAAAACTTTGTATATTTCACAATGCTGAGATATCATTTGTAAGACTCGCAGCTATTATGATTATCAAACCCTGATATTCGTGTGTTAAAATAATCTTCATATATAATAACTTAAATAATTCGAGTAGATTCTTCCCTCAAATCATAATTTTATAAATATTCCATAAACAAACAAATAGCTAAAAGTGTTTTAGGAGAAATTACACACAGAATATAAACTGATGCTTGTATCCTCGAAGAAGTAGGCAGATATGCAACTAGTACATCCACTGATCGCGGAGTTTTCTCCGTCTCATGTTATGATAAGCGTTATAAAGCACTTCTATCGAATTTTAGGCTCAAATACCAATCTCCATAGTCATTTTTCGAATCAAAATTTTAACACGAAGTATCGGTAGGGCAACAATTTGCGATTTGAATCGACTCTACTCTCATTCACACACTCACTTTCTTGGCTTGGGTACAAAGAGACTATACCAATGCAGCAATGTTTCCTGTGTTTAATTTTGTATACGTTATTCGATATGCAACCGAATATAATACGCAAAAGAAACCCGTTTGCGAAAACAGAATCAAAATTGCTTGAAAATTGAGCTCACGATATTTATTTTAAATATTGGTATGAACAAAAATGGTTGCGTAGTGGGAACATATCACTATCTCCCTCGCACAACGGCACAGTAATGGCCATTCTGAGAACAGTGATGTCACGGGTCATATGTCATGATGATGTCATGCATCCTTTAGTGTAATTTTACTATTACCCCTTCCAGTAGATTTGAATGGCATCTAATTTACTTCTTTTTGTTCGGATTCATAAAACTCTTTCGATAATAGGTATTGGGTAAAGTAACTTGTTGATTAAATTAATAATAAAAAACGTGTCAAGTACCCTATTATAGGAACCAAACGACACTTTACTAATAACATAGATATTTCATGTCAACTTCTTATTTGACACATACGTCTTTATGGAAGGATACCTGCGATACCTTAGTTTGTGTTTAGATGCTAATGTTATTGGGTCGGTACTGCGCCGCTTCCGTCGCTCTTCCCGCATACCTACCACAGACATACCGCAGGTGACAAGAGTTCCGCTCGGGGCTCTCTGCGGCTTTTAATCAGATATAGATTTTTTATACACCTAGTCTACAACATGGTCTGTTGGCCCAATGTTAGCCATAATGTCTCTGGGAGAGATGTCAGGAGGGGTTCCTGATGCTGTTGTTGACACCGCAAATATATTTCGGTGGATGGCAGCTTACTGCTTCACACGCTGCGACGGACTGTTTCTCACAGTATGATGTAGTGGCGGTTCTGGTCGCAATCGGAGGTATCACCTCACGGTACCCAGTTGCCGTCCCTTACGCTTCGACAAAGACCACCGCGAGGTTTTAGTCGGTGCGCCGGATACACAATTCGGTAAGCCCGACATACCCGCTGCAACTCCTCAGGTCGGTGCGGGATCTTAAAATAATTTACTCTCGAAAAAATTATTAGCCATGTGTTGTGTTATGCCTCATACAATTTCTTCAATTCATCTCTTCTCGGGTTGCCGTTGAAGATGTTGTTTCTGCTGTTGTTATGAATTTTGTCTTCCTATTTTCTAAATTATTTTCCTCGTTGCCTCTAGGATCCTAAATCATTATAGTATTGTTTTAATGTTATGTGTGAACTATCCACCTCCATTATTGTCTACTTGTAGTCATAAAACTCATAGTTTCTGTTATATTTCTTATTGTTGTGTTTATTTATTCTTTGTGATTTGTGAAAGCCCTATATAGTACTTTCCATTGATCTGTCGCCTGTTTCAAACTTCCGGTAGTGAGCCTTATTAAAGGACCAGGTTTGGATATAAGTTAGAAGAAAGGTCGCATGTGTTGAAAACCTTTTTTTAACTTAACACTTAGGAGTTCCACGCGAGCTATAACTAGTATTAAATGTGGCGGTGTTAAATGTTCATTTGTCACCCACCCGCATCACGTTGGACCTTGAGGACCAACTTAATTACTTAACACACAGTCGTAATGTTTATTACAGTGTCTAAAACAGTTAGTACTATGTAGTAGTAATTTCACAGCAATTTATAGATGTAATATCCCAGGACATCAGGTATTATATGGTTACAAATAATATTAATATATTAACGGTACATGTGAGAGCTACAATTTTTATTTTCGAGGTACATACACAAACCAACAAATGTCAGTTGTACAAAACAAACAGGCAATATAACAGATTTCCCTGGAGAGTACTATATTACGAGTTTTCATAGACGCGTTGTCCGTAAACGTTCCGAAAATGTACGAAGTTTGATTATCTACCCCGCAATTCTTTGTTTGTTGACAAAATGCGATGAAATATGGAAATTACAAAAGGGAAATATTATTTCGAGGGAACCAAATAAACATTTATTTATCAATTTTTCCCGTGTAATCAGACTACGAAAATGATTGTTTGAAAATCTCTACAAGTATTGTAATCCATAATTCAAACTCGGAATACTTAAGAAGTTTTATGCTTGGAAAAATATCTGAAAGTTATTGAATATGGTAATATAATTACCTACTAAGTACTGCCAGATAGTCCAACGGGAAAGTATTGTAAAAACTCTTCTGAAATGTTTTCAATATGTTTTTCTTCGTTAAATTGAGCTTATAACGTTATTCTAAATAGCTTCTAAAATGTCACAACTTGATTTGGCATAGCTTGAAATATTTGTGATGTCTGTATTTATTAGTACTATGCCTATTGTACTATCGTTTTTGAATACAATACGTTGTAAAATATATATTTTTGATTTATCACTACCGAAAATAATAATTTCATGGCAACACATAGAACATAAATTACAATAACGAAGTTAAAAAGAGTCGTTTCCAACAGATTTGATAAAATTTATAGATAGACATCGGATTTTTACAGGAAAACACCACAGTTATTGCGTGAAAACGAAATACGATCGCATGCGAGAACATGCCAAAATTGAGTGCCCAATTTTGTGTGAACGCATGAATATACTTTCTGGAGATATTATCTGCTGAAATAGAATGTTCGTAACTCAAATATTTTATATTTATAATATACATGCTTATATTTCATCGTGCGTCGAGAATGACAGTAAATCTACTATGTGTAGACTAAACAGAATCAAGCCATCTTCTTATCTGTACTACGGTATATTTGATGTCGCTGAAGTGTGTAAAATTTTTCCCTCGTACTCAGTCAACTTAATTTAATTATATTTTATAAGGATATTTTGAGGAAACCTGATTAATAAAGAAAATTGGTTCACTTTTGGCGGATACTTCACTTAATACATTAAATAAAAAATACACTTTAAATTGAGAATTTCTTCAATTCCTCTTTAAGTCATTTATTTAAAAACAAAAAAATACTTGAGAGTAAAGCCCATGAATTGCAACCCCTTACTGTCTGATTCTGATATTTTAGTGCCAACTAATAAAGAAAGCACCCAACATTAATTATTATTATTATAATTCGTATTTTTGCCGCACCATCAAGCTGTGGAACAGTTTGCCAGGTACCGTGTTCCCTTCTTCCTATGATCCTGGGTCCTTCGGGCGAAATGTGAAGAAGCTAAACCGCAGGCCGGCATGATTGTGTTGAGTAGCGGGGGATAGACTGTCTCTCGATACTTGATACTCTATCTGGACGGCACTGCGCTTACCATCAGGTGCAGTGTGGTCACTTTGCCGCGCCAGAATAAAAAAAAATATATTTCTAAAATTTCGATATATGAACGTATCATAATATAGAATCAAACAATATTTTTAAGTAATGCCAAAAAAGCTAATATCAATACCAGTAACAGTAAAAACCTAACAGATTTATCCTCCAACAATCCATAACCATACTTTATTAAAAAATATTTTGTATTATGTAAATTCTTCATTGATTTACTGACCTTTGTTTTATTTTAGTAGTGTATCTATTTTTTTTAATTATGAAGAAAGAATCATAAAAATTAGGATAGCTTTTAATGCAAGTTGAATTTAAAATTACTATTTTTTTTATGTGCGTCCACTTCAGGCGATTTTATATGGGGCGGTTAACGGTCAAATCACAAAGGTCGTTGAGGCAGTGTACAGTCTTAAAGCATAAAATATATAATGAATAAGATTTGAATAATTAAGTTGCTAAATAGCATCGAACTTTATATTGTAATGAACATGAATAATAAATTATTGAACGTAATGATTTTTACAAAATTAAGCACGGCTCAAGTAAGACGCAATTTTCTTAGCCTTTATCACACAGAATAGGCAATTACCTTGTTATTTTAACCTTTAACTAAAATGAAGACCAGACTGTCATTATAATTAGAATAAGTAAATATTCATGTAGCCATTATTTCATAGTAATTGACATTGAAGTAATTAATGTGCCCTTGAAGTATGAACTGAACTAGAAAATTAAGTTTGGTTAGTTATAGTCATGGACATTCTCAAAATTTGGTAAAGTTAGTGTTGAGTAAACATATTTTTAAAAGGTTTATAAAATGTATTAAGAACTTAAAGTCGTTGTTTGAGCTCGTACACAGTCAGGTCATAAGTATTGTCACACAGTAAAAACTATTTTAGAATGCTGGCCACAAAAAAGTTTATTGAATTCGAATTTCAATTTGTTCATGAAAATAAAAATGTATACTTTTTAGAATTTTACTCATTTTTAAATATGGAGTGGACGCTTAAAGAAGACCGTGTTGCAGTAATTGCGTTGCATCGTTGCGGTTACGCGCCAATTCAAATTTTTGACATACTGAAAAATTTGAATATAACCAAAAGATTCGTTTATCGTACCATCAAACGATACAATGAAGACTCTAGTGTAGATGACAGGTCAAGAAGTGGTCGCCCTCGGTCTGTTAGGACTCCAGCAGTGATAAAAGCTGTGAAGGCGAAATTCAAAGAAATCCCAAACGTAAGCAGAAACTGTTGGCCCTTCAGATGGGGTTAAGCAGAACCACGGTGAAAAGGGTGTTAAATGAAGACTTAGGGCTTCGGGCATATCGAAGAAAAACAGGACATCGTTTGAATGCTCGTCTAATGGACCTGAGACTGAAGAGATGCCGCGCTTTGTTGAAGCGGTACGCGGGAAAAAAATATCGGGAAATTCTTTTTTCAGATGAAAAAATTTTTACCGTAGAAGAGAGCTACAACAAACAAAATGATAAGGTGTACGCACACAGTAGTGAAGAAGCGAGCAACCGTATTCCGCGTATCCAACGAGGTCATTTTCCATCCTCGCTCATGGTATGGTTGGGAGTTTCTTATTGGGGCTTAACAGAGGTACATTTTTGTGAGAAAGTTGTAAAAACGAATGCAGTTGTGTATCAAAATACAGCCCTGACGAACCTTGTGGAACCTGTTTCTCATACCATGTTCAATAACAGGCACTGGGTATTCCAACAAGATTCGGCGCCAGCTCATAGAGCGAAGAGCACACAAGACTGGCTGGCGGCGCGTGAAATCGACTTCATCCGGCACGAAGACTGGCCCTCCTCCAGTCCAGATTTGAATCCGTTAGATTACAAGATATGGCAACACTTGGAGGAAAAGGCGTGCTCAAAGCCTCATCCCAATTTGGAGTCACTCAAGACATCCTTGATTAAGGCAGCCGCCGATATTGACATGGACCTCGTTCGTGCTGCGATAGACAACTGGCCGCGCAGATTGAAGGCCTGTATTCAAAATCACGGAGGTCTTTTTGAATAAACTTTAGTGTCATAAGAATCTATGTTTTGTTAAATTCATTTTGGTATATAAATGGTTACATAATAAATAAACTTGTTTCAATTATCTTATATTAATCATGTGACAGAATTTATGACCTGACTAGGTATACTCTTCTATATTGAAGTTAAGTATTTAGGGTAACGTCCAACTATACTTCTTTCTGAGTATATAATATTATATAGCTGTACTCCATATTCAAGAAATGTATGAATTAAAAAGATTTTTAATATGATCCGCTATGCTGTCGTTTGCATATTTTGAAACGGATGATGCAGTTTCATCCGCACAACTCACACTAGGGGCACATATTGAAAGTGCCGCTGTATGACACATCTTTATTTTCTTCTTCTTTATTAAACAACTGAAACTTATTAAAACTTTTTGTATAAGTATCTTAGAGTAGGCAACCAACAGGAGCCGGCATTACGCTCGAATATGAACAAAAAATTCGGCAATGTCAGTGGGGGGCTTCGTAAAACTACAAATAAACACTAAAATGTCTGTCTGTCTGTCTGTCTGTCTGTCTGTCTGTCTGTCTGTCTGTCTGTCTGTCTGTCTGTCTGTCTGTCTGTCTGTCTGTCTGTCTGTCTGTCTGTCTGTCTGTCTGTCTGTCTGTCTGTCTGTCTGTCTGTCTGTCTGTCTGTCTGTCTGTCTGTCTGTCTGTCTGTCTGTCTGTCTGTCTGTCTGTCTGTCTGTCTGTCTGTCTGTCTGTCTGTCTGTCTGTCTGTCTGTCTGTCTGTCTGTCTGTCTGTCTGTCTGTCTGTCTGTCTGTCTGTCTGTCTGTCTGTCTGTCTGTCTGTCTGTCTGTCTGTCTGTCTGTCTGTCTGTCTGTCTGTCTGTCTGTCTGTCTGTCTGTCTGTCTGTCTGTCTGTCTGTCTGTCTGTCTGTCTGTCTGTCTGTCTGTCTGTCTGTCTGTCTGTCTGTCTGTCTGTCTGTCTGTCTGTCTGTCTGTCTGTCTGTCTGTCTGTCTGTCTGTCTGTCTGTCTGTCTGTCTGTCTGTCTGTCTGTCTGTCTGTCTGTCTGTCTGTCTGTCTGTCTGTCTGTCTGTCTGTCTGTCTGTCTGTCTGTCTGTCTGTCTGTCTGTCTGTCTGTCTGTCTGTCTGTCTGTCTGTCTGTCTGTCTGTCTGTCTGTCTGTCTGTCTGTCTGTCTGTCTGTCTGTCTGTCTGTCTGTCTGTCTGTCTGTCTGTCTGTCTGTCTGTCTGTCTGTCTGTCTGTCTGTCTGTCTGTCTGTCTGTCTGTCTGTCTGTCTGTCTGTCTGTCTGTCTGTCTGTCTGTCTGTCTGTCTGTCTGTCTGTCTGTCTGTCTGTCTGTCTGTCTGTCTGTCTGTCTGTCTGTCTGTCTGTCTGTCTGTCTGTCTGTCTGTCTGTCTGTCTGTCTGTCTGTCTGTCTGTCTGTCTGTCTGTCTGTCTGTCTGTCTGTCTGTCTGTCTGTCTGTCTGTCTGTCTGTCTGTCTGTCTGTCTGTCTGTCTGTCTGTCTGTCTGTCTGTCTGTCTGTCTGTCTGTCTGTCTGTCTGTCTGTCTGTCTGTCTGTCTGTCTGTCTGTCTGTCTGTCTGTCTGTCTGTCTGTCTGTCTGTCTGTCTGTCTGTCTGTCTGTCTGTCTGTCTGTCTGTCTGTCTGTCTGTCTGTCTGTCTGTCTGTCTGTCTGTCTGTCTGTCTGTCTGTCTGTCTGTCTGTCTGTCTGTCTGTCTGTCTGTCTGTCTGTCTGTCTGTCTGTCTGTCTGTCTGTCTGTCTGTCTGTCTGTCTGTCTGTCTGTCTGTCTGTCTGTCTGTCTGTCTGTCTGTCTGTCTGTCTGTCTGTCTGTCTGTCTGTCTGTCTGTCTGTCTGTCTGTCTGTCTGTCTGTCTGTCTGTCTGTCTGTCTGTCTGTCTGTCTGTCTGTCTGTCTGTCTGTCTGTCTGTCTGTCTGTCTGTCTGTCTGTCTGTCTGTCTGTCTGTCTGTCTGTCTGTCTGTCTGTCTGTCTGTCTGTCTGTCTGTCTGTCTGTCTGTCTGTCTGTCTGTCTGTCTGTCTGTCTGTCTGTCTGTCTGTCTGTCTGTCTGTCTGTCTGTCTGTCTGTCTGTCTGTCTGTCTGTCTGTCTGTCTGTCTGTCTGTCTGTCTGTCTGTCTGTCTGTCTGTCTGTCTGTCTGTCTGTCTGTCTGTCTGTCTGTCTGTCTGTCTGTCTGTCTGTCTGTCTGTCTGTCTGTCTGTCTGTCTGTCTGTCTGTCTGTCTGTCTGTCTGTCTGTCTGTCTGTCTGTCTGTCTGTCTGTCTGTCTGTCTGTCTGTCTGTCTGTCTGTCTGTCTGTCTGTCTGTCTGTCTGTCTGTCTGTCTGTCTGTCTGTCTGTCTGTCTGTCTGTCTGTCTGTCTGTCTGTCTGTCTGTCTGTCTGTCTGTCTGTCTGTCTGTCTGTCTGTCTGTCTGTCTGTCTGTCTGTCTGTCTGTCTGTCTGTCTGTCTGTCTGTCTGTCTGTCTGTCTGTCTGTCTGTCTGTCTGTCTGTCTGTCTGTCTGTCTGTCTGTCTGTCTGTCTGTCTGTCTGTCTGTCTGTCTGTCTGTCTGTCTGTCTGTCTGTCTGTCTGTCTGTCTGTCTGTCTGTCTGTCTGTCTGTCTGTCTGTCTGTCTGTCTGTCTGTCTGTCTGTCTGTCTGTCTGTCTGTCTGTCTGTCTGTCTGTCTGTCTGTCTGTCTGTCTGTCTGTCTGTCTGTCTGTCTGTCTGTCTGTCTGTCTGTCTGTCTGTCTGTCTGTCTGTCTGTCTGTCTGTCTGTCTGTCTGTCTGTCTGTCTGTCTGTCTGTCTGTCTGTCTGTCTGTCTGTCTGTCTGTCTGTCTGTCTGTCTGTCTGTCTGTCTGTCTGTCTGTCTGTCTGTCTGTCTGTCTGTCTGTCTGTCTGTCTGTCTGTCTGTCTGTCTGTCTGTCTGTCTGTCTGTCTGTCTGTCTGTCTGTCTGTCTGTCTGTCTGTCTGTCTGTCTGTCTGTCTGTCTGTCTGTCTGTCTGTCTGTCTGTCTGTCTGTCTGTCTGTCTGTCTGTCTGTCTGTCTGTCTGTCTGTCTGTCTGTCTGTCTGTCTGTCTGTCTGTCTGTCTGTCTGTCTGTCTGTCTGTCTGTCTGTCTGTCTGTCTGTCTGTCTGTCTGTCTGTCTGTCTGTCTGTCTGTCTGTCTGTCTGTCTGTCTGTCTGTCTGTCTGTCTGTCTGTCTGTCTGTCTGTCTGTCTGTCTGTCTGTCTGTCTGTCTGTCTGTCTGTCTGTCTGTCTGTCTGTCTGTCTGTCTGTCTGTCTGTCTGTCTGTCTGTCTGTCTGTCTGTCTGTCTGTCTGTCTGTCTGTCTGTCTGTCTGTCTGTCTGTCTGTCTGTCTGTCTGTCTGTCTGTCTGTCTGTCTGTCTGTCTGTCTGTCTGTCTGTCTGTCTGTCTGTCTGTCTGTCTGTCTGTCTGTCTGTCTGTCTGTCTGTCTGTCTGTCTGTCTGTCTGTCTGTCTGTCTGTCTGTCTGTCTGTCTGTCTGTCTGTCTGTCTGTCTGTCTGTCTGTCTGTCTGTCTGTCTGTCTGTCTGTCTGTCTGTCTGTCTGTCTGTCTGTCTGTCTGTCTGTCTGTCTGTCTGTCTGTCTGTCTGTCTGTCTGTCTGTCTGTCTGTCTGTCTGTCTGTCTGTCTGTCTGTCTGTCTGTCTGTCTGTCTGTCTGTCTGTCTGTCTGTCTGTCTGTCTGTCTGTCTGTCTGTCTGTCTGTCTGTCTGTCTGTCTGTCTGTCTGTCTGTCTGTCTGTCTGTCTGTCTGTCTGTCTGTCTGTCTGTCTGTCTGTCTGTCTGTCTGTCTGTCTGTCTGTCTGTCTGTCTGTCTGTCTGTCTGTCTGTCTGTCTGTCTGTCTGTCTGTCTGTCTGTCTGTCTGTCTGTCTGTCTGTCTGTCTGTCTGTCTGTCTGTCTGTCTGTCTGTCTGTCTGTCTGTCTGTCTGTCTGTCTGTCTGTCTGTCTGTCTGTCTGTCTGTCTGTCTGTCTGTCTGTCTGTCTGTCTGTCTGTCTGTCTGTCTGTCTGTCTGTCTGTCTGTCTGTCTGTCTGTCTGTCTGTCTGTCTGTCTGTCTGTCTGTCTGTCTGTCTGTCTGTCTGTCTGTCTGTCTGTCTGTCTGTCTGTCTGTCTGTCTGTCTGTCTGTCTGTCTGTCTGTCTGTCTGTCTGTCTGTCTGTCTGTCTGTCTGTCTGTCTGTCTGTCTGTCTGTCTGTCTGTCTGTCTGTCTGTCTGTCTGTCTGTCTGTCTGTCTGTCTGTCTGTCTGTCTGTCTGTCTGTCTGTCTGTCTGTCTGTCTGTCTGTCTGTCTGTCTGTCTGTCTGTCTGTCTGTCTGTCTGTCTGTCTGTCTGTCTGTCTGTCTGTCTGTCTGTCTGTCTGTCTGTCTGTCTGTCTGTCTGTCTGTCTGTCTGTCTGTCTGTCTGTCTGTCTGTCTGTCTGTCTGTCTGTCTGTCTGTCTGTCTGTCTGTCTGTCTGTCTGTCTGTCTGTCTGTCTGTCTGTCTGTCTGTCTGTCTGTCTGTCTGTCTGTCTGTCTGTCTGTCTGTCTGTCTGTCTGTCTGTCTGTCTGTCTGTCTGTCTGTCTGTCTGTCTGTCTGTCTGTCTGTCTGTCTGTCTGTCTGTCTGTCTGTCTGTCTGTCTGTCTGTCTGTCTGTCTGTCTGTCTGTCTGTCTGTCTGTCTGTCTGTCTGTCTGTCTGTCTGTCTGTCTGTCTGTCTGTCTGTCTGTCTGTCTGTCTGTCTGTCTGTCTGTCTGTCTGTCTGTCTGTCTGTCTGTCTGTCTGTCTGTCTGTCTGTCTGTCTGTCTGTCTGTCTGTCTGTCTGTCTGTCTGTCTGTCTGTCTGTCTGTCTGTCTGTCTGTCTGTCTGTCTGTCTGTCTGTCTGTCTGTCTGTCTGTCTGTCTGTCTGTCTGTCTGTCTGTCTGTCTGTCTGTCTGTCTGTCTGTCTGTCTGTCTGTCTGTCTGTCTGTCTGTCTGTCTGTCTGTCTGTCTGTCTGTCTGTCTGTCTGTCTGTCTGTCTGTCTGTCTGTCTGTCTGTCTGTCTGTCTGTCTGTCTGTCTGTCTGTCTGTCTGTCTGTCTGTCTGTCTGTCTGTCTGTCTGTCTGTCTGTCTGTCTGTCTGTCTGTCTGTCTGTCTGTCTGTCTGTCTGTCTGTCTGTCTGTCTGTCTGTCTGTCTGTCTGTCTGTCTGTCTGTCTGTCTGTCTGTCTGTCTGTCTGTCTGTCTGTCTGTCTGTCTGTCTGTCTGTCTGTCTGTCTGTCTGTCTGTCTGTCTGTCTGTCTGTCTGTCTGTCTGTCTGTCTGTCTGTCTGTCTGTCTGTCTGTCTGTCTGTCTGTCTGTCTGTCTGTCTGTCTGTCTGTCTGTCTGTCTGTCTGTCTGTCTGTCTGTCTGTCTGTCTGTCTGTCTGTCTGTCTGTCTGTCTGTCTGTCTGTCTGTCTGTCTGTCTGTCTGTCTGTCTGTCTGTCTGTCTGTCTGTCTGTCTGTCTGTCTGTCTGTCTGTCTGTCTGTCTGTCTGTCTGTCTGTCTGTCTGTCTGTCTGTCTGTCTGTCTGTCTGTCTGTCTGTCTGTCTGTCTGTCTGTCTGTCTGTCTGTCTGTCTGTCTGTCTGTCTGTCTGTCTGTCTGTCTGTCTGTCTGTCTGTCTGTCTGTCTGTCTGTCTGTCTGTCTGTCTGTCTGTCTGTCTGTCTGTCTGTCTGTCTGTCTGTCTGTCTGTCTGTCTGTCTGTCTGTCTGTCTGTCTGTCTGTCTGTCTGTCTGTCTGTCTGTCTGTCTGTCTGTCTGTCTGTCTGTCTGTCTGTCTGTCTGTCTGTCTGTCTGTCTGTCTGTCTGTCTGTCTGTCTGTCTGTCTGTCTGTCTGTCTGTCTGTCTGTCTGTCTGTCTGTCTGTCTGTCTGTCTGTCTGTCTGTCTGTCTGTCTGTCTGTCTGTCTGTCTGTCTGTCTGTCTGTCTGTCTGTCTGTCTGTCTGTCTGTCTGTCTGTCTGTCTGTCTGTCTGTCTGTCTGTCTGTCTGTCTGTCTGTCTGTCTGTCTGTCTGTCTGTCTGTCTGTCTGTCTGTCTGTCTGTCTGTCTGTCTGTCTGTCTGTCTGTCTGTCTGTCTGTCTGTCTGTCTGTCTGTCTGTCTGTCTGTCTGTCTGTCTGTCTGTCTGTCTGTCTGTCTGTCTGTCTGTCTGTCTGTCTGTCTGTCTGTCTGTCTGTCTGTCTGTCTGTCTGTCTGTCTGTCTGTCTGTCTGTCTGTCTGTCTGTCTGTCTGTCTGTCTGTCTGTCTGTCTGTCTGTCTGTCTGTCTGTCTGTCTGTCTGTCTGTCTGTCTGTCTGTCTGTCTGTCTGTCTGTCTGTCTGTCTGTCTGTCTGTCTGTCTGTCTGTCTGTCTGTCTGTCTGTCTGTCTGTCTGTCTGTCTGTCTGTCTGTCTGTCTGTCTGTCTGTCTGTCTGTCTGTCTGTCTGTCTGTCTGTCTGTCTGTCTGTCTGTCTGTCTGTCTGTCTGTCTGTCTGTCTGTCTGTCTGTCTGTCTGTCTGTCTGTCTGTCTGTCTGTCTGTCTGTCTGTCTGTCTGTCTGTCTGTCTGTCTGTCTGTCTGTCTGTCTGTCTGTCTGTCTGTCTGTCTGTCTGTCTGTCTGTCTGTCTGTCTGTCTGTCTGTCTGTCTGTCTGTCTGTCTGTCTGTCTGTCTGTCTGTCTGTCTGTCTGTCTGTCTGTCTGTCTGTCTGTCTGTCTGTCTGTCTGTCTGTCTGTCTGTCTGTCTGTCTGTCTGTCTGTCTGTCTGTCTGTCTGTCTGTCTGTCTGTCTGTCTGTCTGTCTGTCTGTCTGTCTGTCTGTCTGTCTGTCTGTCTGTCTGTCTGTCTGTCTGTCTGTCTGTCTGTCTGTCTGTCTGTCTGTCTGTCTGTCTGTCTGTCTGTCTGTCTGTCTGTCTGTCTGTCTGTCTGTCTGTCTGTCTGTCTGTCTGTCTGTCTGTCTGTCTGTCTGTCTGTCTGTCTGTCTGTCTGTCTGTCTGTCTGTCTGTCTGTCTGTCTGTCTGTCTGTCTGTCTGTCTGTCTGTCTGTCTGTCTGTCTGTCTGTCTGTCTGTCTGTCTGTCTGTCTGTCTGTCTGTCTGTCTGTCTGTCTGTCTGTCTGTCTGTCTGTCTGTCTGTCTGTCTGTCTGTCTGTCTGTCTGTCTGTCTGTCTGTCTGTCTGTCTGTCTGTCTGTCTGTCTGTCTGTCTGTCTGTCTGTCTGTCTGTCTGTCTGTCTGTCTGTCTGTCTGTCTGTCTGTCTGTCTGTCTGTCTGTCTGTCTGTCTGTCTGTCTGTCTGTCTGTCTGTCTGTCTGTCTGTCTGTCTGTCTGTCTGTCTGTCTGTCTGTCTGTCTGTCTGTCTGTCTGTCTGTCTGTCTGTCTGTCTGTCTGTCTGTCTGTCTGTCTGTCTGTCTGTCTGTCTGTCTGTCTGTCTGTCTGTCTGTCTGTCTGTCTGTCTGTCTGTCTGTCTGTCTGTCTGTCTGTCTGTCTGTCTGTCTGTCTGTCTGTCTGTCTGTCTGTCTGTCTGTCTGTCTGTCTGTCTGTCTGTCTGTCTGTCTGTCTGTCTGTCTGTCTGTCTGTCTGTCTGTCTGTCTGTCTGTCTGTCTGTCTGTCTGTCTGTCTGTCTGTCTGTCTGTCTGTCTGTCTGTCTGTCTGTCTGTCTGTCTGTCTGTCTGTCTGTCTGTCTGTCTGTCTGTCTGTCTGTCTGTCTGTCTGTCTGTCTGTCTGTCTGTCTGTCTGTCTGTCTGTCTGTCTGTCTGTCTGTCTGTCTGTCTGTCTGTCTGTCTGTCTGTCTGTCTGTCTGTCTGTCTGTCTGTCTGTCTGTCTGTCTGTCTGTCTGTCTGTCTGTCTGTCTGTCTGTCTGTCTGTCTGTCTGTCTGTCTGTCTGTCTGTCTGTCTGTCTGTCTGTCTGTCTGTCTGTCTGTCTGTCTGTCTGTCTGTCTGTCTGTCTGTCTGTCTGTCTGTCTGTCTGTCTGTCTGTCTGTCTGTCTGTCTGTCTGTCTGTCTGTCTGTCTGTCTGTCTGTCTGTCTGTCTGTCTGTCTGTCTGTCTGTCTGTCTGTCTGTCTGTCTGTCTGTCTGTCTGTCTGTCTGTCTGTCTGTCTGTCTGTCTGTCTGTCTGTCTGTCTGTCTGTCTGTCTGTCTGTCTGTCTGTCTGTCTGTCTGTCTGTCTGTCTGTCTGTCTGTCTGTCTGTCTGTCTGTCTGTCTGTCTGTCTGTCTGTCTGTCTGTCTGTCTGTCTGTCTGTCTGTCTGTCTGTCTGTCTGTCTGTCTGTCTGTCTGTCTGTCTGTCTGTCTGTCTGTCTGTCTGTCTGTCTGTCTGTCTGTCTGTCTGTCTGTCTGTCTGTCTGTCTGTCTGTCTGTCTGTCTGTCTGTCTGTCTGTCTGTCTGTCTGTCTGTCTGTCTGTCTGTCTGTCTGTCTGTCTGTCTGTCTGTCTGTCTGTCTGTCTGTCTGTCTGTCTGTCTGTCTGTCTGTCTGTCTGTCTGTCTGTCTGTCTGTCTGTCTGTCTGTCTGTCTGTCTGTCTGTCTGTCTGTCTGTCTGTCTGTCTGTCTGTCTGTCTGTCTGTCTGTCTGTCTGTCTGTCTGTCTGTCTGTCTGTCTGTCTGTCTGTCTGTCTGTCTGTCTGTCTGTCTGTCTGTCTGTCTGTCTGTCTGTCTGTCTGTCTGTCTGTCTGTCTGTCTGTCTGTCTGTCTGTCTGTCTGTCTGTCTGTCTGTCTGTCTGTCTGTCTGTCTGTCTGTCTGTCTGTCTGTCTGTCTGTCTGTCTGTCTGTCTGTCTGTCTGTCTGTCTGTCTGTCTGTCTGTCTGTCTGTCTGTCTGTCTGTCTGTCTGTCTGTCTGTCTGTCTGTCTGTCTGTCTGTCTGTCTGTCTGTCTGTCTGTCTGTCTGTCTGTCTGTCTGTCTGTCTGTCTGTCTGTCTGTCTGTCTGTCTGTCTGTCTGTCTGTCTGTCTGTCTGTCTGTCTGTCTGTCTGTCTGTCTGTCTGTCTGTCTGTCTGTCTGTCTGTCTGTCTGTCTGTCTGTCTGTCTGTCTGTCTGTCTGTCTGTCTGTCTGTCTGTCTGTCTGTCTGTCTGTCTGTCTGTCTGTCTGTCTGTCTGTCTGTCTGTCTGTCTGTCTGTCTGTCTGTCTGTCTGTCTGTCTGTCTGTCTGTCTGTCTGTCTGTCTGTCTGTCTGTCTGTCTGTCTGTCTGTCTGTCTGTCTGTCTGTCTGTCTGTCTGTCTGTCTGTCTGTCTGTCTGTCTGTCTGTCTGTCTGTCTGTCTGTCTGTCTGTCTGTCTGTCTGTCTGTCTGTCTGTCTGTCTGTCTGTCTGTCTGTCTGTCTGTCTGTCTGTCTGTCTGTCTGTCTGTCTGTCTGTCTGTCTGTCTGTCTGTCTGTCTGTCTGTCTGTCTGTCTGTCTGTCTGTCTGTCTGTCTGTCTGTCTGTCTGTCTGTCTGTCTGTCTGTCTGTCTGTCTGTCTGTCTGTCTGTCTGTCTGTCTGTCTGTCTGTCTGTCTGTCTGTCTGTCTGTCTGTCTGTCTGTCTGTCTGTCTGTCTGTCTGTCTGTCTGTCTGTCTGTCTGTCTGTCTGTCTGTCTGTCTGTCTGTCTGTCTGTCTGTCTGTCTGTCTGTCTGTCTGTCTGTCTGTCTGTCTGTCTGTCTGTCTGTCTGTCTGTCTGTCTGTCTGTCTGTCTGTCTGTCTGTCTGTCTGTCTGTCTGTCTGTCTGTCTGTCTGTCTGTCTGTCTGTCTGTCTGTCTGTCTGTCTGTCTGTCTGTCTGTCTGTCTGTCTGTCTGTCTGTCTGTCTGTCTGTCTGTCTGTCTGTCTGTCTGTCTGTCTGTCTGTCTGTCTGTCTGTCTGTCTGTCTGTCTGTCTGTCTGTCTGTCTGTCTGTCTGTCTGTCTGTCTGTCTGTCTGTCTGTCTGTCTGTCTGTCTGTCTGTCTGTCTGTCTGTCATTTATTATTAGAAACTTAAACCTAGATCAACTAATATAAAATTACATAGATACTATTATAAAAACAGGCAATGATACGATTCCATTATGATACGACCCTGGTGGTCCGGGAAACTCGCCGAGATGAAGCAGAAGGTCATTACCCGGAGGAGGAGAATCCGATGCGCAGCGCCGATCCGGGGAGACAAGTCGTCGATGAGTACCTGCAATCAAAAGAAAGATATGAGAATGAAGCCAAGAGGGTACAAGTAGAAAGCTGGAAGGAGTTTCGTAGGAAACAGGACAAGGAAAACATATAGAGTGATCACAAAGGTGTCTAAGAGACAAGAAGACCTGCCATTAAATAGAAATGGAGAGCCCCTGGTGGTCCGGGAAACTCCCCGAGATGAAGCAGGAGGTCATCACCCGGAGGAGGAGAATCCGATGCGCAGCGCCGATCCGGGGAGACAAGGTCGTCGATGAGTACCTGCAATCAAAAGAAAGATATGAGAATGAAGTCAAGAGAGTGCAAGTAGAAAGCTGGAAGGAGTTTCGTAGGAAACAGGACAAGGAAAACATATAGAGTGATCACAAAGGTGTCTAAGAGACAAGAAGACCTGCCATTAAATAGAAATGGAGAGCCCCTGGTGGTCCGGGAAACTCGCCGAGATGAAGCAGGAGGTCATCACCCGGAGGAGGAGAATCCAATGCGCAGCGCCGATCCGGGGAGACAAGTCGTCGATGAGTACCTGCAATCAAAAGAAAGATATGAGATTGAAGCCAAGAGGTACAAGTAGAAAGCTGGAAGGAATTTCGTAGGAAACAGGACAAGGAAAACATATAGAGTGATCACAAACGTGTCTAAGAGACAAGAAGACCTACCATTAAATAGAAATGGAGAGCCCCTGGTGGTCCGGGAAACTCGCCGAGATGAAGCAGGAGGTCATCACCCGAAGGAGGAGAATCCGATGCGCAGCGCCGATCCGGGGAGACAAGGTCGTCGATGAGTACCTGCAATAAAAAGAAAGATATGAGAATGAAGCCAAGAGGGTACAAGTAGAAAGCTGGAAGGAGTTTCGTAGGAAACAGGACAATGAAAACATATAGAGTGATCACAAAGGTGTCTAAGAGACAAGAAGACCTGCCATTAAATAGAAATGGAGAGCCCCTGGTGGTCCGGGAAACTCGCCGAGATGAAGCAGGAGGTCATCACCCGGAGGAGGAGAATCCGATGCGCAGCGCCGATCCGGGGAGACAAGGTCGTCGATGAGTACCTGCAATCAAAAGAAAGATATGAGATTGATGCCAAGAGGGTGCAAGTAGAAAGCTGGAAGGAGTTTCGTAGGAAACAGGACAAGGAAAACATATAGAGTGATCACAAAGGTGTCTAAGAGACAAGAAGACCTGCCATTAAATAGAAATGGAGAGCCCCTGGTGGTCCGGGAAACTCGCCGAGATGAAGCAGGAGGTCATCACCCGGAGGAGGAGAATCCGATGCGCAGCGCCGATCCGGGGAGACAAGGTCGTCGATGAGTACCTGCAATCAAAAGAAAGATATGAGAATGAAGCCAAGAGGGTACAAGTAGAAAGCTGGAAGGAGTTTCGTAGGAAACAGGACAAGGAAAACATATAGAGTGATCACAAAGGTGACTAAGAGACAAGAAGACCTGCCATTAAATAGAAATGGAGAGCCCCCGGTGGTCCGGGAAACTCGCCGAGATGAAGCAGGAGGTCATCACCCGGAGGAGGAGAATCCGATGCGCAGCGCCGATCCGGGGAGACAAGGTCGTCGATGAGTACCTGCAATCAAAAGAAAGATATGAGATTGAAGCCAAGAGGTACAAGTAGAAAGCTGGAAGGAATTTCGTAGGAAACAGGACAAGGAAAACATATAGAGTGATCACAAAGGTGTCTAAGAGACAAGAAGACCTGCCATTAAATAGAAATGGAGAGCCCCTGGTGATCCGGGAAACTCGCCGAGATGAAGCAGGAGGTCATCACCCGGAGGAGGAGAATCCGATGCGCAGCGCCGATCCGGGGAGACAAGGTCGTCGATGAGTACCTGCAATCAAAAGAAAGATACGAGAATGAAGCCAAGAGGTGCAAGTAGAAAGCTGGAAGGAATTTTGTAGGAAACAGGACAAGGAAAACATATAGAGTGATCACAAAGGTGTCTAAGAGACAAGAAAACCTGCCATTAAATAGAAATGGAGAGCCCTTGGTGGTCCGGGAAACTCGCCGAGATGAAGCAGGAGGTCATCACCCGGAGGAGGAGAATCCGATGCGCAGCGCCGATCCGGGGAGACAAGGTCGTCGATGAGTACCTGCAATCAAAAGAAAGATATGAGAATGAAGCCAAGAGGGTACAAGTAGAAAGCTGGATGGAGTTTCGTAGGAAACAGGACAAGGAAAACATATACAGTGATCACAAAGGTGTCTAAGAGACAAGAAGACCTGCCATTAAATAGAAATGGAGAGCCCCCGGTGGTCCGGGAAACTCGCCGAGATGAAGCAGGAGGTCATCACCCGGAGGAGGAGAATCCGATGCGCAGCGCCGATCCGGGGAGACAAGGTCGTCGATGAGTACCTGCAATCAAAAGAAAGATATGAGATTGAAGCCAAGAGGTACAAGTAGAAAGCTGGAAGGAATTTCGTAGGAAACAGGACAAGGAAAACATATAGAGTGATCACAAAGGTGTCTAAGAGACAAGAAGACCTGCCATTAAATAGAAATGGAGAGCCCCTGGTGATCCGGGAAACTCGCCGAGATGAAGCAGAAGGTCATCACCCGGAGGAGGAGAATCCGATGCGCAGCGCCGATCCGGGGAGACAAGGTCGTCGATGAGTACCTGCAATAAAAAGAAAGATACGAGAATGAAGCCAAGAGGTGCAAGTAGAAAGCTGGAAGGAATTTTGTAGGAAACAGGACAAGGAAAACATATAGAGTGATCACAAAGGTGTCTAAGAGACAAGAAGACCTGCCATTAAATAGAAATGGAGAGCCCCTGGTGGTCCGGGAAACTCGCCGAGATGATGCAGGAGGTCATCACCCGAAGGAGGAGAATCCGATGCGCAGCGCCGATCCGGGGAGACAAGGTCGTCGATGAGTACCTGCAATCAAAAGAAAGATATGAGAATGAAGCCAAGAGGTACAAGTAGAAAGCTGGAAGGAATTTCGTAGGAAACAGGACAAGGAAAACATATAGAGTGATCACAAAGGTGTCTAAGAGACAAGAAAACCTGCCATTAAATAGAAATGGAGAGCCCCTGGTGGTCCGGGAAACTCCCCGAGATGAAGCAGGAGGTCATCACCCGGAGGAGGAGAATCCGATGCGCAGCGCCGATCCGGGGAGACAAGGTCGTCGATGAGTACCTGCAATCAAAAGAAAGATATGAGAATGAAGTCAAGAGGGTGCAAGTAGAAAGCTGGAAGGAGTTTCGTAGGAAACAGGACAAGGAAAACATATAGAGTGATCACAAAGGTGTCTAAGAGACAAGAAGACCTGCCATTAAATAGAAATGGAGAGCCCCTGGTGGTCCGGAAAACTCGCCGAGATGAAGCAGGAGGTAATCACCCGGAGGAGGAGAATCCGATGCGCAGCGCCGATCCGGGGAGACATGGTCGTCGATGAGTACCTGCAATCAAAAGAAAGATATGAGAATGAAGCCAAAAGGGTACAAGTAGAAAGCTGTAAGGAGCTATAATTGCACTGCGCTGCATCTCGGGGTCGCACGATGCTCTGATTTTGGGAGTGCATCGATACGGGCTGAAAGCCCTCCGCTGCGCGCCCGCGACCCCCAATTAGTCGCCTCGTACGACAGGCAGGGGTTACCGTGTGGGAATTCAAACGCCCCCATTCCACAGGGCGGGAGACGCCGGTCAGTCGTCCACCCGGCGCCTCCTACGTCTTCTCTAGCGGCGGGAGGGATCATATAGTTCCCGATCCCTCTCAGCACTCTCCTTCTGCGAGATGACCTTCTCGCAAAAGTGGGCCACCGCACGCCAGGACCTCCGGCTGGCGACCATGGACGACACCACGGCCGGCAGCGAGAGGTCTCCTCCAACGACTGCTCTGAGAGCGCTGCGCTCTTCGTCCCAGAGTGTCCAGTCTTGGGCACTCCTCCAACGTATGTTGTGCCGTGTCCTCGCGGCAGTTGCCACAGTGGTGGCACACGGCGGACACATCCTTTCCGATCCGACACAGGAACGAACCGAAACACCCATGGTCCGTTAATACCTGTGTCAGTCGGAACGTAGGCGCCCCGTGGCGCCTGTCTAGCTATCTCAAGAAAAGGGCTGACTAAAGTATATAAATACCTCGCAAAGGAAGCAAGACACATTAATAATAATTTTCAAAATGTTTAATGAACTGCTCAGGGTGGAAGACGCTGACGGCTGTCGCACAGTTTATACTAGTACAGCCGTCAACGACATACTCTAATATATATACTTATGTAGTAGTTTCTCAATTATGAATAATTGTAAGAGTATAGATTAGTATAATTTTTGTGTGTATTAAATAAATAAATAAAAAACACTGTACGCGAGAATCGACTACAAGAAAATCTATTCTGGATCATGTAAGTACAAATTTGAGAAATGATAAGTTTCATATGGTAATAACTGATTCTTCCAAGTCCGATCATAAAGAAATATATATCGAACTAAAAAAGAAAAAACCTCCACCAAAGATTCGGACACACTATGAAGCAATAAACTACACGATAATATAAAACTTCTTTGAAACAACAAGACTACTCGAAACTCGAAAATACAATAAAACTCTTTACAAGTAAAAGTTAAACATCAAAACAAAGATCCTAAATTCACCACAAAAAAATTGGATAAAATGGACATCATAAATGAAATCAATCAAAGAAATGTGTGGGCAGAACTGAAGAAGAACGACCACAGTTAAGACCTTAGAAGAAATTTATAACCAAAAGAAAATATGTAGCTAAAATTATACAAGATGCAAAAAATGTTTACCACGATAAAGAATTCACAATTTGTATTAATAAACCTAAAAAAATATGGGGTCTCTTTAGCAAATTATAATATTAAACAAAGGTGTGCTGCTCCAAAACTACTTGTCGACTCAGTGTATGTTACTGATCCAAGAAGTGTATGTGAACTATTTAATAAATATTTTCAACAATAGGACCAATTTTAGCGAAAGCAATACCTAATAAATTTCATGACAATCACACGCGAGCATTACCAAAGGTTCTGGCTCAAAACTCTTCCTTGTCCACCCTCAAACCTTGTCGACCTGAAAAAATAATAAAAACAATCTCAAATCTTTATTCAAATTGTAGCACTGGATTAGATGAAATTAACACAAAAGTAATAAAATGCATAAAACATTTGGTGGCAAACACGATGAGTAAATGCTTCAATAAATTGTTATTAGATGGTCATTTCCCCGATACTCTAAAGTTGGCAAAAGTTACACGCATATATAAATCCGGACCAACAACAGACCCAGGCAATTACCGACCTATATCGGTTTTACCTGTATTATCGAAAATAATAAATAATAATATCATAAAAATATGTTGAAAAATATCTGGGTTTGAGAATGGATAGGGCTTTAACTTGGAATAATCATATCGAACACATAAAAAGTAAGTTATCATCACTGCTCGGTTCCCTTCGTAATATTGTCGCATCCCAAAGACTTCTAGTCAAGCCACATATGTATCTTATTGAAATCTAGGGTAGTGCCTCTAAAACTAAAGTAGCAGATGTTCAAATTGCCTAAAATAAAATTATCAAACAGCTTTTAGTTACTCATTAACCTCATATACCTGACCTCAACCAATTAAATCTATAATTAAACTAAGATAATGAATATCATGTTAGGAACATCAACAAAACTATGCAAGATGGATATCTAAAAGGCACAAATACAAGGTTTATAATTAATCGATTGATTTACACGACACTGTTACACGTCTCAGTGCTTAATATTAACACAAACGCATGTCAGGATTCACTTAAGGCTTCTCTTTATAATTAATCTACCAGTATTACCCTCTAAGCTGAACTACGCGCATTGAACTGATTACGAAACACCGAACCACGAATATACTGGCTATCGTCTCGTATACTTTACAAAATAACTAAACCAACTGAACCCCGGAGCGCGGAAGGCACTCCGTTTTATATGAAACATTTACTACTCCCACTTTGGTTGTCATTATTAATCTACCCCCAACTAGTCTCCTAAATACCTCCATTATACCTTCGGTATTTCTAATAATAGTAAATACTCTAATAATCAATCAATTATATATTTATAACACATGTATTTATTCGAAAGTACTTAGCAAAGATATCCACACCAGCCTTACATTCACTAAACTAAAACAAATCACCCAAAGTAGCACTCTACGTGCTAGTTTTTTGGTTCTGCCAAAAATCAGAACAAACTATGGGGAAAAGACGCTTACGTTTGCGGGAGCACAGCTTTATAATAAAATGCCTTTAAAAAAACGTACACCCATTGAATACATTTAAGACACAGCTAGCTAAATATCTTATAGATAGATAGATATATAAAAAGTTTATTAATTTATATGCAACAATGCATATACAAATAAATTTTCTTTAATATTACTACCAGAATATAATTAGTTTAATTACGGATAATTAACTTAACACGATCACTAAGACTATCGGATACCTTAAGCGCGGACCGCTCACCCGTAGTCACCATAACCAGTCATCGTAGACCATAACCAGGCTACGACCGTAAGCCATCAACAATGTTATGAACCATTGACAAAGACACAAACACTCATTTTTACCTCAATTAATTGCACAGTTTAGCGTAACTATTAATATAAAATTAATTTATTACCGGGTAGAAATTAAAACCAGAACTAACAGACACCACCAATAACAACATTAAAATTAAAAATTTAAATGGTTATACTTGACTAACTTGATTATCGATTATTAGTTCTGAAACTTTTATAAAAACTAGACCCGTAAAACAATTCATAAATCAATATTGTAGTAACCATTAAATTACTGAATTATTCATACAATGCAGTTTTTTCATAACACGTTAAAACCTAGGTTTGAGGGGTACCTTTGATAATAGTTTTTTATTTAACACTAGTTATAAGAGTAAATGTTTTTCAACCCTCATACAAGCTAGAATTGAACCACATCAAATTCAAGGTTCATTAAATCATCACACGCGTCAACTGTTACGTATTTTCACATACATACACACTCACAACTGTAATCCCTGAAGGTGTAGGCAAAGGTGTAACCAGTACACCCATAATTCGCGCAGCTTATTATCATATGTGTGATAGGGGTGAGCCTATACCATACCATACCAGGCACAATTCCATGCTCACGGCGAATAATCCCAATATCTCTTTACCAAACCCGGGGATCGAACCAGAGACCCCGCACGGCAGTCGTACTGCGTACATTACAGCTACGCCACAGAGGACCGTGGACGTCCAATTATAATATCACTGCGTAATTAGCAGTTAAGCAAAATCTGAGTGCAAGACGTCAGTAACAGCCTAGAGCCGTTACAGCTACGTAGGGATATTTCCTCGCTTAGCGTGTTATACCGTCTGTATCATGGCGAATGCTCTGAAGAATTGTTTGATCTTATCCCATCCTCTCCCTTTCATACCAGAACCACGCGTACTGGATTGCGGAGCCACAGCTTTGTGGTGTCTACTACCCCGGCCCGAACCAAGAGGTTCGCAAACTCGTATTTTTGCCGCACCATCAAGCTGTGGAACAGTTTGCCAGCTACAGTGTTCCCTCCTTCCTATGATCCTGGGTCCTTTAGGCGTAGTGTGAAGAAGCTACACAGCAGGCCGGCATTATTGTGTTGAGTAGAGAGGGATAAATTGTCTCTCACTACTTGATACTATAACTGGACGGCACTGCACTTACCATCAGGTGCAGTGTGGTCACTTTGCCGAGCCAAAAAACTCGATGAAATTTCCATCGGTTGTAACAGTACAAATTACATACATACATATACATATACACTCACGCCCGTAAACCCCGAAGGGGTAGGCAGAGGTGTAACCAGTACACCCACTTTTCGCCAAATTTCGGTCCCATAATGTGATAGGGGGCGAGCCTATCGCCATACCGGGCACAGGTTCCAGACTCCGGGCTAATACTGAGAATTTCTAGATAGAAAAACCCAATATCACTTTACCCGACCCGGGGATCGAACCCGAGACCTCAGCAAAGCAGCAGTCGTAACGCATGCGCAATTACAACTGCGCCACCGAGGCAGTACAAATTACAATAAAGAAATAATTAATGAGGTTGGAAACAAACCATACTATAACTTAATAGTCGTTAAATACAATCAGTTTTAAATCCACAAACAAAAATCAATGAGGTAGGAAACAAATCCTCATATTTCCAACTTAATAAATCGTAAGTTTAGCAGAACGATAAAATTAAAAATCGGCCTTTAAATTAAAAACTGAAAGACTCACCAAATTTCACATAAATCCACGGGTAGATCCCACTTCTTATGTCCAGGTGAAAGGTCATGAAGTCACAGGTCACCATATGAAGAGGCTGGAAGAGGGCTTATACATCCCTCTCCGATCTCCAGATATAGACAGGATGCACATGGTATGATAGATTCGTAGAAATAACACGAGTTGAACACTTCACAGTTTATTAAACTACTGCCAGTTCGAAATACAATAATCCACGGAAAAAAGAACTGGCAAGAAAAACCATGGTTTACAATTACACTTTGCACTGAGACGCACATCGCGTTAAATCATTTCTTTAATTGTAGGCAACGATCAGTTAAACAGCACTTGGGCATTACGACGTCTAAATTACTAAACTATTCGAGATATTGACTCGTCTAATAACTATTCCCGAATGCTCCGCCAAATGCAGAGGCACTCTTTTATATTGTGATTTTCGTTGTGCCCCACTACGAGTGAGATCATTTAATAATCAACTCGAAACTACCTTCAAAATAGTAAAACAACTGACGGAACCCACAATTTACAAAAGATAAAATTATTTGTAAGGTCAATTCAGTCTCCGTATTCATTATACTCCGACATATACCTTTTCTCCCAAAAATAACTTCCACGCGGGCGGAGCCGCGGGCAAAAGCTAGTGAGAAATAAAGATCTTTAACCACAATAATTTTAATTACCATCTAAGGGTTAAGTCTTATTTATTTGTAACATAAGGCCAATAAAAGAGATTAAGAAGGAGAACAAAGAAGAAGATTATTTTTTAAGAAGTTTAATAAAATAGGAATAAAATAGGAGTCATTTTTTTAGTATTTTCTTATAGCAAGAAGGCGTATGCGATCCGTGTATACACACAATTCCAGAATTTCGAGAGCTCCCAGTATGCCTATTTATTGCAGCGCATAATGTCCCGTCCCTATGTGAGAATTTATTAAATTTATCACTCGCGGAATTCAATCTTTCTGCGAAATAAATATTACTTATCTCATATTCGTATCTCTTAAAAACAATAAAACTAGCCGGCTGGTATTTATAAGCCTCGTGAAAACAATCTCCGCAAATTCTGCTCCAGACTATCTGCGTGAGAAGCTGCCTTACCTCACTTATATAAAAATGGGTTTCAAGTTATACTTCGTATTGTTTTGGATGTGTCTGTTTCTGACGAGCGCACTAACGAACCCAGTTCCAAACAAATCAGTGTTCCGCAGTAAAATATGTCCAGATGACTATCAGATATTTTATCATGGCAAGTGCGTAAAGTAAGTACATTTTATGGCATAGAAGTGGTAGAGCTACGCTGTAGACATATTTGTCTACAGCATGAATGATACCGCCCGGCTCGCCCGGGGTAGTACCACTGTCTCACAGAAAACCAACGTAAAGTGACACGGCACTTTTATTCTGGCACGGCAAAGGAGGGACTAGTTATGCGTGTACTTGTATAGTTATAAGTTATTACAGCTACAGTCATTACAGATCAAAACCTTCTTTTTATCCTGGCACGGCAAAGTGACAGCACTGCACCTGATGGTGCCGTCCAAATAGAGTATAGAGTAGCGAGAGACAATCTATCCCCTGCTACTCCACACAATCATGTTGGCCTGCTTCTTCACACTACGCCATGGGCAAGAAGGTGAAGAAGCGGTCGAGGGTCTAGTGTCAGAGTACTCAGAAAGCCGCAAAATAGCCAAACATCGTACCCTAACTCTAGACCCCCGACAAAAACCGGATGTACACTGATGATCCCGGAACGCGACACACTTGCGTGTGCCACTATGGCGGGTTTAACACCCTGTGTACGGTGGTCGCTATCCGGGTGAATATGAATATCCTACCACCAGCAAAATTATGGTACAGCACCTTAAAAATTTACATCTCTACTAGCGGACCGTGCAGACGTCGTCCTGCCCGTAAAAGCAGCGCCACACCAACTGAAGCGCCATCTGCCGGGCTGATTTTGGAACCATAAACCATCCATGGCGCCACCCAAACGCATACAAAAAATTCATTCAAATCTCTCCAGCCATTTAGGAGGGGTTCAGTGACATACACACGTACAGTAGAATTATATATATAAAGAAGATAAGCCACTTGTAATGATTAGGGAACCGGATCAATGTCTTCACAATAATAGATTTAATTTATTCTATTCTCTCGCAACTCGCATCGTAAGGCCAGACGAAATATTAGTGTGGTCCAATGGATGGTCTGGACAATGGACTCTTACATTTTGCAACTATACTAATTGTAGATATCAGCATGTTGTTTTTAATCCATAAGTGACCTGGTTTAAGTGAATGTGATGTTTATGCATCGATATTGACTCAAGGCGACTTTAAAATCATTTTAACCGACTTCAAAAAAAAGGAGGAGGTTCACAATTCGTCGGAATCTTTTTTTTTATGTATGTTCCCCGATTACTCGAAGACGCCTGGACCGATTCGTGAAATTATTTTTTTGTTAAAAGGGTATAGTTCCCAGGTGGTCCCATTGGTCCCACTAAGTCAGGATCTGATGATGGGATCTCAAAAAAATCGAGGGCAACCCTCAAATTTTATAGGGATGCATAATTTGTTTTATATTGAAGTCTGTGTACTTTTTATGAATTAAAAAACTTTTATTATATCACAATATTTGGCTACACTCTTATAAACATGCGCTCTTGTGCAAATCTGGTGTTGGCGGATGGGGTGAGTAGTCTATAAACTCTACAACTCGCTAATCGTCTCCTACAAGAATGCATGAATATGTTGGTCGTCAATTATTTGCAGGAGTTCCTCGCGATTTTTCATTCTCTTTTGATAACCACTACTTAATACTCATCAAAAGTATTTGTAAAAACTATTTAAATGTCAGGACATACTATGCTGGAAAATCTTACGTAAATAAAAAAGACAGTAGGTATTAGAAAATATTACATTACCTATATACAACATTAATTTTTCACTGTTAGTAAAGTTATTGTGCCTATTATGTAACTGTGAGTTTCCTTTTCAAGAAATTATAATATTATGTCTATGTCTCATAAAATTTAAAATTTTATCTTAACATGAAACACGCACACCTGAGATTTCATGAACTGGGTAAAATAATGTTAGTTGGTAGCCCCATAGAGTTCACCTGTCCCTTTCGGGTGTACGCCTATGCCTCATCTATATACATACTAAATCTATGGTGTAATACAAGTAATTGTGTCTAAAATATCAAAACACGTATGGAGAAAAACACGTAAGGAGAGTAATTTCAACTACTCCGTGAAGTATATATAAAGTATATAAATATATAGGTAAACCATTGGTCGCCGATTATGAACCCCGAATGACTTTAGTCAGTCTCACAACATGTAAGAACATTAAACTTATGATTACTTACACGAAGTAAAATGATCCTTTCTTATTAGAAAATTATCCGCATCCCAAATGGAAGGGAACGTATTAGGTAAACAGTATGTTTACTCACGGCTCGTGTGTACATAGGACGTAGCGGACGAATTGCGTGGCGTATCGCAGATGTAACTCGAGTGTGGCGCGAAGATGTGACGTGGTCGTGAATAATAACTTTATGGTACTATTCAATGGAATTGAAAACTTACATATATATGGCGCAATAGCCGAGTAGCCGGCTGTAAAATGAGAGGTAGTAGGTTCGATTCCCGCACCGGGATAAATGTTTGTGTGACAGACAGGCATTTGTGTCCGGTGTCTGGGTGTTGTGAGACCGAAAGTCTCGTAGTCCCTGATACCCACAACACTAGACTCGTATCTTAGTGTGGGGTCGGGGCTATGTGTGTGACTGTTGGGTGTTTTTTATTTATTCATAGGCAGTCACGCTTGTAATCCCTAAAGAGGTATGCAGAGGTAACCAGTACACCCATATTTCGCCGAGCTTAATACTGTTCCATGATTATCGCCATGCCGTACAGTTCCAAATTCCGGGCTGATACTGATTATTTCGTGATATAGAAAACCCAATATAACTTTTACTCACCCTTTTTTTTACCCTTCCTGGGCATCGAACCCAAGACGTCAGAACATCAGTCGTACCGCGTATGCAATAACAACGGCGCCGCCAAGGCAGTCGTAGAAATGAAGAAAATGTACATTTTTTAATTATAACATTACCACGTCACATGAATAATAAATTGATAATATCACGTGTAATTATTAAATTTTCGAATTTATTAGAATTTTCAAGCATGCTGGCTTCCTGAATATATTTTCCGTTACCGTTTATGCATATGATAATTTAAGAATACACGTAACTTTATAAAAGTGAGAGGTTATCTGTTATCTTATCAGTCTGTACGACTCCTCACTAGACTTTCTCTTCTATACTTGCTATACGACTTAATAATAAACAAAAACCTCGCTAAACTATAGACCCGGAATGCCAGTAATTTGGCTGTATCTATATGTAAAGGTGAAAATTCATGCGGTATTCGGGTAGCGAGCACAACGGATGATAGCTGATAAATTGACGGGCCTGTACGTGCCTAGTCCCCACACGGATTCGTGCTAAGTCAGCGATGCCGCAAATATGAACTCATGCGTGGATGTCCAATACGTAATATTTGATACTAAATTGACATTGACGTACTGTCACTATACTATTATGTTCATAGTAACTAGCCTTATTTATCCCTAGAAGAATTTATTTGACAGCCTCCGTGGCACAGTTGGCGACTAGTCGGCTGTGAAACGAGAGGCTGTGGGTTCGATTCCCACACCGAGACAAGTATTTGTGTGACTGACAGGTGTTTGTATCCGGGGTCTGGGTGTTGTAAGACCGAAAGTCTCTCGTACTCCCTGGTACCCAGAACATAAGACTCGTATCTATTCTTGTGTGGTCGGGGCTATGTATTGGACTGTAAAAAGAAGTTAACCATACATTCTGAGCTAACAAAATTGGCTCCAGATTGAGAATTAAACCCGATACTGGGATAAAAAGGCTGTCATAGTTTATCCCAATACATCACTAAAAATTACATTCAAATTAGTGGATAGATGGAGAAGATATCCACAATGTGCACAAAGGAATACTAGCTCTTGTCAACGGCTCCACGACATTGACAGTATTTTTCTAGAATTATAATGTTTTCTTGAGTTAAAATGTTAAGCAGAGCTCTAGAAAAGATATTCAAAATATTATAATATTATCAATGATACTTTTAGTATTGTCACTTGATAGTTTTTTGTTCATGCAAATGCTTTTTCACATTTCTGTGTAGAGTTTGTATCTTAGTTAATATATTATTCCAATATGAACTGGTGTCCATTTACATAAATAAATAATTAATAATGAAATAATAATACTGAGCTGTGTAATGGAATATTCCAAAAACACTGCCTTATATAAATAAAATAAATTTACAACTCCCAACAGTCACATACATAGCCAAAAATCCACAGTAAGATATATAGTCTCAAAAGTATTGAGAACTATGAAAAACTTCACAACACTCAAACCAAAAATTATTTCCTGATCACAAAAAAATGACTCAGTTCAAGGATCGACCCCTCGGCATCTCGTTTCAGTAACTAGTTCGATACGCCACGGAGGCTGTAATTTTTTTCTTTCATCCCTATTTCCTTGAATCCATTTTAGCTCTTTTTAGAGGACATCGAATAAATAAGGAGAATCGAAATCCGATAACTCCGTCAAAATATATTTTTATGTGTAATCTGTATGTGAGGTAAACTTTGCTTCTTTGTATGTAGAGGTCAATCTAGATGTATGATAGAAAGCTCCATTCTTCCGGACTTATATAGGCTGTACTTTAAAATTTTACAGTCAACTTTTCAGTTTCAATTCTTAATATTTGTAAATCAAGTAGGAAGAAAAAACGCTACTTGGCTGATTTATCGCCGGGCACTATCCGAATATTTAATGATTTGTGAAAATCAAATAGTATAATTATATTCATTAAATTTCATAATCGTTTAGTGTACTTGTTAAATAATAATCTTCACTTTAAATGTTTTTAGACTCTCGCGATTTGAATACATATTATAAAATTAGGAACGGGTCTTAATCGCGCAATATTTTAATGGTATAAATACCACAATTATTTCCCGACGTTTCGACCGAGTTGCATCGGCCGTGGTCACGGGCTGACACTGAGTCCTGACTGAGCGATTAAGACCCGTTCCTAATTTTATAATAAATCTTCACTTTAACCCAGTTTGACATAAATAGTGATACCACAATTTTTTGCCAAAAAAGCTCGTACAATCAAGGATATTGTAAGTATGTATATATTATAGGTATGTGTCTACCCTATAATATTATTATGATTAAGTACGTATTTACTATATTATAGTAATATTTTGTACATTTAAACAGGGCAGATGATAATTGTACGTTGCAAAATTAATGGAAATTAACGTGTGAAGTACGTAATTGGATCAGTATAACAATAATATGTAAATGAAGGTGATCATCTTACTAACTACATGTAAACTGAACATTTGATGAGCCAGATTAAAGTTTCTATTTCTTCGGCATTATGATTACGTTGAACAAGCAAACAAACTGCCAAGATTGCGGGAATCAGGACTCATTAGTACTTCATTTTCTGTCAATCAACTTTCTTAGAGATGAAAATTATTTCCATAAAGTGTTTGAAATTTTTAATGGTAGCTAATATTAGCTATGACAAATTCTTGTATAAGACATACCTGAAATCAATTTTGTTACCAACCACAGTGTCAACAGCAGTGTACGAGTATTATTAAATGTTTACAATTTACTCTTAATATATTTATATATTTCCGAACTTTGATTTATGGGAAATATACCAAGAATATACTATTAATACATACATAAATATACACTCACGCCTGTAATCCCCGAAGGGGTAGGCAGAGGTGTAACCAGTACACACACTTTTCGCCGAATTTCGGTCCCATAATGTGATAGGGGCGAGCCTATCGCCATACCGGGCACAGGTTCCAGACTCCGGGATAATACTGAGAATTTCTAGACAGAAAAACCCAATATCACTTTACCCGACCCGGGCATCGAACCCGAGACCTCAGCACAGCAGTCGTAACGCATACGCAATTACAACTGCGCCACCGAGGCATTCATACATACATATACACTCACGCCTGTAATCCCCGAAGGGGTAGGCAGAGATGTAACCAGTACACACACTTTTCGCCAAATTTCGGTCCCATAATGTGATAGGGGGCGAGCCTATCGCCATACCGGGCACAGGTTCCAGACTCCGGGATAATACTGAGAATTTCTAGATAGAAAAACCCAATATCACTTTACCCGACCCGGGGATTGAACCCGAGACCTCAGCACAGCAGTCGTAACGCATACGCAATTACAACTGCGCCACCGAGGCAGTCACAGTCATATACTATTAATATTTTTTATATAAATAAAAATAATTTTGTTTTTCATCGTATAAACAGGATTATTTTGAACTACATATAGTTCGAATAAAATTATATGATTAGTGTTACTTAAGAGAGGGCAGGCAAACAAGCGGGATACATGACGTTATCAGTACCACTCATGAACATCGTAATTTTTCCAGAAGTATATACACATTACAAAATAATTGAACTCCATAACATAAATATATTATAGGGAAAAATGCCTCCTGTCTGTGGACTAATGTTCGGATGTGACCCTTATCAATTCTCTCATGTCTGTCCTGCATCCGTCCCTCCCTTATTATGTATAACATATTTAAGTATGATATGGTGTGGGTAAGCTGTGGTTTAACCCTACACTGATTTTAAAGCCCCACTTCCAGATTACTTCATAATATTTACGACACTTCTTTACATCCGATAATTATGAAGTAGGCTGTCAAACAGATTACATTATATTATTAACTCTACTGTATGGTACAATTACATTAAATTTCTTTTTAATTAGTTTTACTGGTACTATTCTTATAAAAACGATATTACCATATAAAAGGAATACGTGAGAATTTATTGCCTGATAGCTATTAGTCTTACTACGACGGATGCTCCAGACTTAGGCAGACGCAAAATAGAAAGCTTAGTAAGAAATTCTAGGTAGAAATTGAACCTAATATGATATCAGGAAAATTCGAGTGAAAAAATTGTTACACATAACACAGTATACCTAATAAAAAGTATTTAAACGAGCGAAAACATTGTTTCAGTTTCGAATATTATTCTTTTCATTTTATTCCGTTAATCCACCTGCGTTAAAATAAGACAAGTGTGTATTCATAGGCGCATTTGAGATCCTAGATCTGTTATATTAGTCCACGTCAATGTCTACAACGTGTCTTGCAACAATCTTTGTACAAAGACCCATCCTTTTATAGTTCTGTGGTAAGCCTACACAATTTGCATCGCTGATAATAAACTTCGTTCAAACGACAGTTGCAGTAGCGGCTAGTATACTTTGCATTCGAATCTTGCACATACAAACTGTCGCAATTTTCACAACAACAAATGTAAAATACAAAAACGAATTGCTTTATTCACCTATTTCAAAATATATTGCAGTTCTTAATTTCCGTATATTTTTATCTGTATATATAAAAGAAGAAACTGACTGACTGATTGACTGACTGACTGACTGATCGATCAACGCACAGCCTAAACGGCTGGGGTTAGAGACTTGAAATTTTGACAGTATGTACCTTTTATCACGTAGGCATCCACTAAGGAAGGGTTTTTGGAAATACCACCCCTAAAGGGGTAAAATAGGGGATGATAGTTTGTATGAAAATCCGTCATTTCTGAAGTTAAACGCATGAAAATTGGTATTGTGCCTCTCAGTTAAAAATAAAAAAAAATATATTTCAGGATTTTTGGAAATTGCACCCCTAAGGGGGTAAAATAGGGGATGAAAGTTTGTATGAAAATCCGTCATTTTTGAAGTTAAGTTCATGAAAATTAGTATTTGGCATTTTAGTTAAAAATAAAAAATATATGTTTCAGGATTTTTGGAAATTCCGCCCCTAAGGGGGTAAAATAGGGAATGAAAGTTTGTATGAAAATCAGTAATTTTTAAGTTAAACGCATGAATATTGGTATTTTGTATTGTATACTTTTTCTCCCAAACATGACCTCCACGCGGGCGGAGCCGCGAGCAACAGCTAGTATATGATAAGAGTCATCGTGATTTATTACTTTGGATAAATATTGTCATCTGTGTTAGTTATGATTATTTTCTGGACAAAATAATTTTTTTTAGTGCCTCGATAGGCAGAGGAGCAGACGGGCCACCTGATAGTAAGTAGTCACCGCCGCCCATAGACTTAGCAATGCCAGGGCACAGCAAAGCCGCTGCCTACCTGCCTATAAAATATCTAATATTTAAATTGTTGTGTTTTCCGTGCATGTATACGAATGACGTTTGAACTTGGTTATAGAGTTATTCACTAGCTTTGTGGTCTCTGAAACAAAAACTTCTGTATGTTTCAGACAACTCTGAACGGCGGTGAACGGAAGTTTTAAAAACTTTAATTATTATTTTTCACTGGGGAACAAAGTTAGCAAATGTTTCTGATAAACAATAATTACGGCCGTTTCAAATTAGGAAGTTAGAAGAACTTTACGATGTTCAGAGCAAACATGAAACTCAGGGCAGCGCTCGGCTAATTAGTTAAGTTTATAAATTTGTTACCTATTTGGTATGCTAAGTGCCAGAGAAAGTTGCGAGCCTTTAAATATACCATAAAAGGAACCTAAAATTACCCTCGCCAATTTTACATATTTCTCCTAAAGCAGAAGAAAAGTTTCATAGCAGTTTCAAAAATACTTTGGTATTAAAAAAGGTTTACAGCTCGAAAGAAAATGGTAAAATCAATCAAATATCCTCATTATAAAAAAGGGCTAGGTATTTTAGTTATAAATATATTTTTTGGGGCTTAAATGCCTCGTGAGCTGTTACACCATATAACTAGCTTATGCAAGGGACTTCGCTGGTTAAAGTATTTTCTATAATAAAAAGTCACCTATTTCCACCCTAGTGTTTCGAATAACATCTTTGTACTGGAGACTTTATAAACACTACAAAAATTTACCCCATTTCGCCTCTTAGGCAATGAATTTAGAGATAAATTTTCTTGGGCGTTGCCTATACTATAAAATCCATATATTTTTCTTTATCCTTGGACGGCGAAGTGACCACACTGCACCTGATGGTAAGCGCACCGTCCAGTTAGAGTATCAAGTAACGAGATAATACTCCCCTGCTACTTTGCACAATCATGCCGGCCTGCTAAGTAGCTTCTTCACACTACCCCTGAATGAGCCAGGATACCAGGAGCCAGGACATAGGAAGGAGGGAACACGATAGCTGGCAAACTGTTCCACATTTCCCCATTTTACAGTCGATTAATAGCCCTCTGCGCCACGAAGACTGCTAATATATTTCCAATATAGATACCGTGTGCACAAACTAAGCAATATCCGATTATAGCAATATTAAATTAGAATAAATGACTCTATAGCTTTACTTTTAAATGACGAACTGGTTTCAGATAAACTTAATGTAGCCAATTATCTCGAGCAGTATTTTACTAATATACCTGTAGAGACCACTAAATCCCTGCAGTCGTCGGCGACTTTAGCAGAATCATTATTAAAACAAAATGTTAAGGGAAATATGCCCAATTTTTACTTTGAAAGGGTAACATATTATGAAATAGTTAAAGTTTTTAAGTCTCTAAAAACAAAAGGTACTGAAGATTTATGGGGGCTATCCATTAAAGCTATTGAAGCGGTCATTGTAAATATTGCTCCTATTTTAGCAGATATATTTAACCTTTGTATAATTAATGGTATTTTTCCTGATCTAATGAAAATTAGTAAAATTATACCCATTTTTAAGAAAGGTTGTGCACATGACGCGGTTAATTACAGACCTATATCTATATTACCAACTCTTAGTAAGGTCTTCGAAAAAATCATGCTCAACCAAATGCTAGTTCATTTTAATAGGAATATGATATTGCATCCTAACCAGTTTGGGTTTACAAAGGGTCGGTCTACCCAAGACGCTGGTTCAATATTAATAAAAACTGTGTTGGAGGCCTGGGAGGGGTCTCAGGATGCTCTTGGAGTTTTCTGTGATCTTTCTAAAGCTTTTGACTGCGTCGACCACCGAACCCTCATTGTAAAACTCAAATATTATGGAATTTCTGGTTCATCTCTGGATCTTGTAATGTCCTATTTATCGGGTCGGGAACAAAAAGTTTCTATAGATGGCGTCACATCAATAGGATCTACAGTAAAAATAGGAGTTCCACAGGGTTCCATTCTGGGCCCATTTTTGTTTTTAGTATATATAAATGACCTTCCTTATATGGTAGAGAGGATTTCAAACATTGTCTTATTCGCTGACGACACATCTTTAATATTTAAAGTAAATCGTAAGGATAAAGACCTAGTTACGCCCAATAATGTTTTAAAATTAATATCAAGTTGGTTTTCTGCTAACAATCTCTTACTAAATGCAGGAAAAACAAAATGCATTCGGTTTGCATTACCTAATGTACCAAATATAAATTCGTGTATTACATTAAACGGAGAATTACTAGATTCAGTCTCTTCAACTGTATTTTTAGGAATAACTCTAGATAGTAAATTGCAATGGGGTCCTCAAATAGAAAGGTTATCCGTTAAATTAAGTGCTGCAGCTTTTGCAGTCCGGAAAATAAAACGTCTAACAGATGTTTCAACGGCTAGGTTGGTATATTTCGCATACTTCCACAGTATTATGTCTTACGGCATTCTATTGTGGGGATCAGCTGCTGATATAAATACTATATTTATTTTACAAAAAAGAGCAGTCCGAGCTATATACGACCTACGTAGTCGGGATTCTTTACGATCAGTATTCAAGGATAGTAATATATTAACTGTGCCGTCTGAATACATCTATCAAAATATCATGTACGTTCGTAAAAATATAAGCAATTTCTATAAAAATAGTGATATTTACAACATTAATACAAGAAACAGAAACAAACTTACAGTACCCTCGTTTAGAGTAGTAAGATCTAAAAAGTCTTTTATGGGTAACTGTGTTAAATTTTATAACAAAATCCCCAATAACGTAATTGATTTGCCCAATAAAATGTTTAAGACTCATATTAAACGTCATCTTATGGACAGGGGCTATTATAATGTTCAACAATATCTAGAGGATAGGGATGTCTGGCATTCGGTTCCTTCCTGCACACTGCGACCTGGCGCCCTGTAGCTTACACCATGATAGTGTATACAAATAGTATAACAAAATAAAATAAAAACTATATTCATAAAATATTAATAAATGACATGTTGTTATATACACTTAAATATAACTTAATAAACTATGACGACCGATCGCGTATAAAATAAAATAATGAAATGGCAATGTAATTTGTGACAGGTCATCTACTAGAAATAATGAACCGGACCAAAAACAAGCCCGCTGAGATTGATTTGCTGGATTCTCTCAGGACTGGGTCGCGCCGCGTAGTATCCAGCGGTAATGTAAGCCCGCTGAGTTTGTTTCGCCGGGTCTTCTCAGGCGGGGTCGCGTTTGGATCCGGTGGTAGCTTTTAAAACAAGCGACGTCTCGGAAATACCCATGGTCCATATCAAACCCATTTAAATATATATATATATTTGACCGGTATTACCTAGAATAATATTAATTCATAATATAAAAATAAAAAATAATTAATAATAAACAAATAATAATAATGTTAAATACCATATGAATAATTAATTGCTAGTGTATTGATGATGCTATGTATGTTATGTATACATAAGCTGATATGCTTTTCTTTACTTTTTTTAATGTTCTGACTTGTCATAAGAGCTATGTAATTGCCTACTTGATCAATAAACGATTTCATTTCATTTCATTTCATTTCATTATGTTAGACGATATACCAGGAACATTCTGACATTCAAGGCGCGTATGGATTTGGCAAATTACAGACAAATTGGCGGGCTGTGAACGTGACATATGGCGGCGACACCCACAATCCAACAATAATAACGTGAACTGTAGCTTACTAGCCGACCGTCATGTGAATTGGATTCACGCACGGCAATAATAATTTACTATTGTTAATGCATCAACAATCGATCAAACGCTAGTTACGATGGCATTGTTCTGTTTATTTTTTGAACATGTACAGCATGCCACACAATAACGTACACACTGACACACCCAATGAAACATAAAGATACAATCCTAATACATAATAATTTTGGCATAGTGTGAAGAAGCTACACAGCAGTAGGCCTTCTCTTGAAATCAATTCCAATCTCGAACTGGATACAGTTTCAATTCCAATCTAGAAGATGTTGGAAATCACTCAACTAAATGAAATAGAACATTTACGAACTAGCGATCATAAATACTCTATTTCATTTAGTTACTAAAAATTCTGCCGTATTTAGTTAAATCGGGCGCTGGTGTTGCGTTCAAAAGTGCCAATTGTACAGTTTTCGAACCCAATCCCAACTTTAAATTGGAATCGAGTGTAAAGAGTGTCTCCAGGCTGGCATGATTGTAGGAGTGGCATACCAGGCTGGAAAGCCCAAGTGCGGGCTTGAGGACAGTCGCGGCAGTGCGTCCTGTCCTAAAGAGATGGCTAGACAGGCGCCACGGTGCGCCAACTTTCCGGCTGACGCAGGTACTGACGGACCACGGGTGTTTCGGTTCGTTCCTGTGTCGGATCGGAAAGGAGGTGTCTGCCGTGTGCCACCATTGTGGCACCTGCCGCGAGGATACGGCCCAACACACGTTGGAGGAGTGCCCAGCCTGGGACGAAGAGCGCAGCGCTCTCAGAGCAGTCGTCGGAGGAGACCTCTCGCTGCCGGCCGTGGTGTCATCCATGGTCGCCAGCCGGAGGTCCTGGCGTGCGGTAGCCCACTTCTGCGAGAGCGTCATCTCGCAGAAGGAGAGTGCCGAGAGGGATCGGGAACGAAATGATCCCTCCCGCCGCCAGAGAAGACGTAGGAGGCGCCGGGTGGACGACTGACCGGCTTCTCCCGCCCTGTGGAACGGGGGCGTTTGAATTCCACCACGGTAACCCCTGCCTGTCGTACGAGGCGACTAATTGGGGCCATCGGGGGTCGCGGGCTCGCAGCGGGGGGCTGTCAGCCCGAATCGATGCACTCCCAGTTTCGGAGCATCGTGCGACCCCGAGATGGACGGCAGCGCGTGTGGTAAGGCCTCGTTCGCTGTCGTTGTTCGGTGCGCGGGGGCTCCTAAGCCCTCCCATGGAGATGGGCTGCTACGCAGCACCGCGCAGGGGCGGTTCCGGCAGCAATTCTAGCACTCCTTAGAATACCCCGGGATCGCTCCGTAAGCGCCGAAGAAGGCCACCGCGGGGTTTTAGCTGGTAGTGTCGGGTGGGGTGTACATAGGGGGTAGGGACTCGGCCCAGCGGCTGCTCGGATAGCCATCATCCGGGCGAGGGGGATGCTGGGTCGTAAGACCGGCTAGTCCAGCATAACCGTTTTATTCTTATTCCGCTTCCCCCCGAAGCGGGCGGTAGTAATAAAACGCTTTCCCCGCGACAAAAAAAAAAAAAAAAAAAAAGGCTGGCATGATTGTGTTGAATAGTTAGTTGTGTCTCGCTACTTGATACTCTCACTGCCCTTACCATCATACACAGTGAGATCACTTTGACGTGCCATTAAAAAACATACGATGAAATTATGTTTATTTCTTTTAATAACGTATTTCTTATACTTACACATATATTTTAAGAAAATCTACTGGATTAACGTTTTTATTTCGTTTGTGTTACGATAGTGAATGTTATTTGCTTATTTCCAATTATTTTTTGGTAAAAAATTACCATTATTAAAAATTACTGAAATACAGTAGCACATTCTCAATAAGCTACTTTCAGGCTCCGCATTCATTGTTAAATATTGTATAACCTATGTTAATTCGACTCTTGAGTCTCGCGTTAATATGGCGCGTATATATAAAAAAATTCCAGCATATATACTTACTGGATGTTGTTAATTTATTAATATATCGTTAATATTCAGGTATTTACTTATTAAATTGTAAGAATAACAATTAATGCAAATTGATTTATCACATAAATATCTATAACAAAGTAGCAGAGCTTCGCCTTTAGAATGTTTTGGTGCCTCTTATAATATTTTTAGTAAACCACCATTTCTTCTTTCAATGTTATTTACAAGTATAATATACGATTGTCCAGCCTCTCAGGTGTTGTGCTTGGAATATTGAGATTGCATCTAAAGAATACCCCATAAGTTTAACCTGACTTTGCCCTTTTTAGAGATGATTTTCAAAAACGTTAAAACACGTATTTCTTTATTTCCTAACAAAAGCCTAAATATGAATTTACAGATCCCTAAGTCGAGGAATTATGGATTTCCCATACAAATTTTGAACTCCTATTTGACCCCTTTCAAGGTTGTTTTTTGAGAAAAAAGATAGCCTATGTCCTTCTACAGGATATAATCTATTCCCTTACCAAATTTCATTACAATCCGTTCAGCCGTTTAGTCGTGAAGAGGTAACAAACAAACAAACAGAGTTACTTTCGCATTTATAGTATTAGTATGGATTACAAACATTATCATTAATCCTAAATGAATTTGAATATAGGTACACAAGTAATGAATACTGTAAACACATCCATCATTTTAATTATGCTATTTGGTATATATTTTTTTTAGACATATATAGTTAAATAATTTTACAGCTTTCGAAATCATTAATTCGCAATCCTCCCTTGACTCACGCACGCGCTGCCAGATGTAACAATCGATCAAATACATTTTTCATAAAACTCTTATTTCTACGTTTATTTGTTATTTTCATGAGTCATAGTGCTTTGTTCCATTGGTCTAATGTCTATACAATCTGCGCTCTAACGGCCAATATTATTAAAATTATTAATAGAAATATTCTAGATCGACATCCGAAATGAAATAATTAGAATAGAGTTTGATTACGCCTTTCAACAACTAAGGGAGGGGGAAAATGTTTCAAATAATTTGTAATCTTAAAAGGTTCTTGAGTATGTGTACGACTATTTTTTATGTATATGCTGAAGGCAATGAAACAACTTACGACGATTAGCAAAGTACGTGAAGTAATAAGTATCATATAATAATAACCGTTTAACATTTTTTTCTAACTCCGCAAAATGCACCTGCACACTGCACCTGATGGTAAGTACAGTGTCGGCCAGATAAAACCCTCAGTAATTTTACTATGACAACATGATCACTCAGTGTTGTTTGTCATTTAAAAAGATGATTGAAACAACCCACAGATAATTATTTTATTTTAGATCTTGCACTATGCATTAGTCGAAAGCCACATTACAATAATATTAGCCATGACATCAAACTTCACAAATATAAAGTAAATTTACTTGTCCATCATATAATTAAACTCTATTAATGGAAAAATAATTGTGGATCTATTCTTGTAAGTTACATTTCGGATAAGTCAGTTGCTATTTAAAATACAATACAATAGTGGCAGAGCCACTCTGTAGACATATTTGTCTACAGCATGAATGGGCCGGCTCGACCGGGGTAGTACCACTATCTCACAGAAAACCAACGTAAAGTGACAGTTTACTGTCGCATTTCGTATGGTAAGTGAGATATCTGGAGGCCCAGATTCCCCCTTCCCTTCCCTAATCCCTATTCCCGTCCTTTAAGGCCGACAGCCCATACATGACACTTTCGGTATTGTTTATGTTCATGGGCGGTGGAGATCACTTAACATCAGGTGACCCAGTGGCTCGTTTGTCGGACTATAAAATAAAAAATAAAAAAAAAAAAAACTGTGCAATGGTTATTGTAGCCAACGAGTGCCATTATCGTTTTTCAATTATTCAGAAATAATGACCAGAGCTATTCAAAAACAATTGTTTAGACTAATGAGAACAAGCAAACATTTAATTTACCAATGTCCTTAGAAGTCTGTCGTCGAATTTCAACTTAATATGTCTTTTGACCTTTTTGTTATAAGACGGCTGCCGTGTAGAGTACGAACTCGAATTTCGAAGTTCAACTTTTGCAGACACTGACATTGTGAAAACTACATTAAAACTAATTTGTAAACAAAATGTATTTAATTAATTAGAAATAAGAGTATTACTAAGTAACCTTAGTTGTAATGTATTTCGGTCCAACTTCGTTAATGCATTGTGTCTGCTTAACTCAATCTCTTAATAATAGAATAGAATAAAGTAAAATTGTAAATTACTGAGATTTGATTTTGAGAGTGACAGTTCACTGTCGCGTTTCGTATGGTAAGTGAGATATCCGGAGGCCCAGATTCTCCCTTCTCTTCCCTAATCCCTATTCCTGTCCTTTAAGGCCGACAGCGCATACGTGATACTTTCGGTATTGTGGAGATCACGGTATTTCGGGCGGTGGAGATCACTTAGCACCAGGTGACCCACTGGCTCGATTGTCGGACTATGATATAAAAAAAAACTATTTCAGTTTTGCAAACCATAAAGTTGCTCAGGGTGCTATGGAGCGGGCAATACTTAGGATTTCTCTAGTGGATAGAGTTCGAAATGAAGTCAAAGTCCGATATTGCTCACAAAATAAGCACGTTAAAGTAGAAGTGGACTGGTCTCGTGTACAGATGGAGAGATTTTCGGTTGAGCAGACATGTGTTGGAGTGGACATCCCATTTAGGTAAACTTAGTGTGGGACGCCCTGCTGCACTATAGAGTGACAACTTGAAGAAGGTGGCGTGTAGCGGGTGAATTCGAGCTACCTAAGATCGGAATGGTTCCCTTGGACGGCCTACGTCCTAAAGTGGACGGCAATAGGCTGAGATGATCATCGCCTAGAGCAAACCACTAGTACAAATAATCAAATCTTGTCCCAGGGTATTCCCACGGTATTATACGCCATAGAGATTTATTTTTATTGATATTCCAAACCAGCCATATAGGGGTAAATATATGGGGTGTATGGGTTGTAGTACTTTTTCATACTTTTGATAAAGTTAATGAATCACGTATGGCAGTGTTTTCAAAATTCTACCTCTAAAAGTAGTAAGGCCGATGTACCGATAGGCACGCTACTTATCACACCATCGGAATTTATGGAATACAATAATTTTTAGCATGCAAGCGGGGCCAAGAGATAATCCTAGTAGCGTGACACGGGTATTTTGTGTTTTAAGTGATGATAGGATTAAGAATATCATTAACACGTCGTCAAATTGTCGTTAAACAACAAGTTCACAAAAGCATGAAAAGGTCACACATTTAAATCTAATTCGAAGGCGTAGAAAGTCCCACAATACAATAGCTAAGTCGCAGCCGCGTATTTGCATGTACAGCTAGTCATCAATCAAAAATGTTGTACCATTACTTATTCATTCGTACGTTGTTCGCATGTCTAGTTGCTGACATTTTGCGAGATTGTAATTATTTTGAGTGGTCTGGCCAGCTGCGATCAAGCCAACAGTATTCGCGAGTGGTAAGCTGGTAACGTTATTTGATGTATGCGCTTCTTTACATTTCGCTTTTTGTTTACCTTTTACTGCTATCTTTCATTACTTAAGAGACGTGCATTCTGTTTTATAGCTTCATATTTATTAACCGACTTCAAAAAGGAGGAGGTTTTTTATGTATGTTACCCGATTACTTGAAGACGCTTGGACCGATTCGAGAAATTCTTTTTTTGTTTAAAAGGGTATACTTCCCAGGTGGTCCCATTGGCACGAAGTCAGGATCTGATGATGGGATCTCAGAAAAACGGGAAACGCTCAAGTTTTATAGTGACGCATAATTTGTTTTTTATTGAAGTCGGTGTACTTTTTTTATATAGTATTCGCTTTTTCCAGGAGCTATAAATGTATCAAGAAAAGTGCTCCCTTAAAATTTTATGTTTTTAATATACTGTTGCTGTAATAATTAATATAGCAGACTGGTTGCGCCATAATTCATAAATATGTGAGTCATTTGACTTCCACTATTTACATTAATTTCAGTCAATTACAATCCTTATTTTTTGTATCATGACACGGCCCGCGCTTCCTATCCGCATCCTTTTCCCGCACAGCCCTTGCCGCATGGTGAGAGTGAGACAACTGCGAAAAGAGTTGATCAATATTTCCGCCCGGACGCGACACTTACTTGCTTACGCGCACGTCTCGAGAGTGTTTCACACGAAAAATAATTGTTCCGCTAAATTAATGTATATTTGCGCTCATAAACTTTATTTGGACTTATAAGTGCATTTTAGTGTTGTGTACAAGGAAGATAACGTGAATTATCGCCGCCAAAGCTACGGTAGCCGTCATCCGCCACGACACTGCGTGCCACGAACAGACGCCCAAGGTACTGTGCTTCCAATCCTTTGAGCTGCCTTTTATTTCTATTTCTCCCGCAGGCAGCTCCCATCCTGACCGCAGAGCGTGCCGTGTCAAGTCAGTCAATAAAATACCGCGAAATACAGTCCACTAGGTTTTTATAAATCACGCGCCTCCATTTTGGTTCCATACGAACCGGATATTTTGAATCGTACCGCATCGTTTCTTAAAACGATAATATTTATTGTATAGATAGGTTTGAGCCCTATTTATTACCGCATAATATAATCCTTATATTATTTTTTGAAATTTTGTTCCGCATATACAGTTTTCTTAATTGTATACATCGCACCTATTATAGGATCCGCATTCCGCGCTATTGTATAGCTTTTACCGCAATCAATAACATAGCATTAAATATTAATTACGCAATTTGTAAAGTGCATATATGTATGTAATTTATACCCGGTGGTAGACATAGATATACCGTACAAAGTTGGTTACTTTATATGTAGGTAGGTATTCGTGTGAACGCATACTACATCCGCGCAACTTGTGGGTAGGTATATTCTGTTCTCCATCGCACCGCAACGCGCCGCTTAAATTATTATATTTTGTTGTGTACCTCGGTACTATACATAATACTTAATTATGTCGGACGAAAAGTTAACACTCTTAAACGCTAAAAGAGATTGCATGTTTAGCCGCATTCAGTCATTAGCAGATAAATCGAATGATTTGTCGAACGATATTGTAAAGGAATCGTTTCTATGTGAGCTTGAGTTAGTTGATAAATTACGCTCTGATTTCGAAAGTGTTATAGATCAAATAAATTCTATAGAATTAAAATTAAAGCCTACGCACATTGTTAATTATCAGCCGCTTATGGCATTTGATGACTTATATGGCAGAGTAAAACGCGCCGTTAAGTTGTTACATACAAATACGCAACCTGAAGTAAAATATAACTTTAAAGATAAACCCAAACTAGCACGTATTGAGCTACCAGAGTTTAATGGTGACGTAAAATCATGGCCCTTATTCTATACCACATTTAAGTCCATGGTCCACAACAATCCCGCGCTGGACGACTCTGATAAGTTGCACTATTTAACCTGTAAACTTAAGGGCAAGGCCCAGGCATTATTTACTGGCATTAGTCCATGCGCCGAAAATTATAATATCATTTTAAACGCGTTAGTAAATAAGTATGAAGATAAGCGTATCCTTGCTAGTTCATACTTAGATCAAATTTTCGAGCTTAAACCATTTCATTCCGCAACTGTAAGTAACCTTGAACAGTTTCTTGATAAATTCGCAACTTCAGTATCCGCATTAAAGAATTTAAAATTTGCTAATCTTTCTGATCTTATATTTTTGTACATGGCTTTAAAGAAAATAGACAAAGACACCGCGCACACTTTCGAATTAGAAAACCGAAGCTCTAGTATTCCATCCTTCGATGCATTAGTGACATTTGTTCGCGATCAAATGAAGATATTGCAAAATATGTCGCATAAACAAGAAGTTATAAAGAAGATTCCCGATCGTCGGACAGATGCGCCATCGAAGTCTCTCAAATCCACTCATACTTATGTTAATACCGCGTCAGTAATTCCGCAACATAAATGTTCTTTATGTGATACAAACCACGAACATTTATATAAATGTTCGGGATTTCAGAAACTTATTCCAAGCGACCGCTTTAAGTTCGTGAAATCGAACTCTTATTGTGTTAACTGTTTAAGTACACGACACCGCTTATTTAATTGTAATTCTCAAATACATTGTCGTAAATGTCAAATGAAACATCACACTATGTTGCATTTTGATAACGCTAATACCGCATCCAGAGTGAGCACAGTCAGTTTACCGTTCACGGGCTCCGTGCGCGAATACAATAGCGAGCGGCCGGGAGCTCCCGGTACCTTAGCGGAGGCCGAAGCGGCGGCGCGGGCGCTCCCCGCTGCGTCCGCACATCACACCGCTGACGGTGTGGCGTTGTGTACACTCTCGCACACTACTGTAATTCCGCAAGCGTTTAGCACCGTTTTACTTGCTACCGCGCGTGTTATTGTTATTGACGCTTATGGTAACGAACATTATGTTCGTGCTTTATTAGACAGCGCTTCTCAAAGTAATTTTATTACTAGCGTGTGTTGCGACCGTTTAGGTTTAAATTGTCGTAATGATCAAAAGTGTGCTGTTAAAGGTATAGGGGGTACCGCTAAATTTACACAGGGTTCCGTAAATATTAAATTCTTTTCCCGCTTTAATAAAAATATTAACTTCGATATGCAGTCATTGGTAGTAGATAAAGTGACCGAACTTTTGCCGACCGTTTCGGTTGATACTTCGTTGCTAACTAATTTTAACGATTTACCTTTGGCTGATGATACATACGCTAGCCCTGGAGAAGTTGACCTGTTGGTTGGTGCTTCTATCTTCCCTCACCTATTGCTGTCGCACAAGGTTCAAGGACAACCCGCGCGCGTTGCACCACACGCACTAGAGACCGTATTAGGATACGTGATCGTAGGTTCCGCGCCCGCTGTTAACCGTACTTACGCGACAGTTTCGTACTGCTGCGCAGTTGAGCCGTTAGAATCGGTAGTCCGCAAGTTCTGGGAATTGGAAGAAGTGGTAGGTCCACCTATTCTAAGTCCTGGTGATAAGGAGTGTGAGGATATTTATACTCATACTACCACCCGCGAAGATGACGGTCGTTATACCGTCGCGTTACCTTTTAAAGGGGACGTATTTAGTCTCGGCAATTCCCGACGATTGGCCGAGAAGTGCTTTCTTTGCTTAGAAAGAAAGATGCAAGCTTTGCCTAATTTGAAGCAGGCTTATGATAATGTAATTAATGAATATTTAGACAAAGGATATCTTTCGATCGCTCCTCCGGAAACGGAGGAAGGTATTACCGCTCCGTCGTATATTATACCGCACCACGGAGTTATTAAGGAGGATAAATTGACGTCCAAACTACGCGTCGTTCTTAACGGTAGCGCAAGGACGAGTACGTCAGTCTCTCTCAACGATATACTCCATAGTGGACCTAATCTGCAAGGTAACTTATTTAATATCATTGTTAATTTTCGTTTATTTGCTGTAGCTCTTTCGGCGGATATAAGGCAGATGTTTCTTTGTATAAATATGCGCGAATGTGATCGTAGATTTCAACGAATTTTATATCGCTTTACGCCTGAGGAACCTCTACAGGTTTATCAGTTTAACCGCGTTTGTTTCGGCCTTACGTCTAGTCCATATCACGCGTTACGGACAATAAGGCAACTTGCCTCTGATGAAGGCAACTCTTTCCCTAAAGCTAAGGAAACTATTGAAACCGGTTTGTATATGGATGACTTTGTTTACTGCTTCGACCGTGAGGATGAAGCTATTTCAACAGCTGCTCAAGTTATTTCTCTTATGAAGGCTGGACAGTTTGATCTTGTAAAGTGGACAAGCAATTCGCAAACCGTGTTAAATTCCATACCGCCTACACATCGCCTTTCATCAGTAAAAGAATTTGATGAGTCTGACACGCATAAGGTTCTAGGTCTGTGTTGGTCACCTAGTTCTGATGCATTTAGTTTAAAAATTTGTACACCAGATGAAAAATGTACAAAACGTACCATATTATCCTGTGTTGCACGATTATGGGATCTGATGGGGTTTGTAGCTCCGGTTATATTATACGCCAAGCTCCTCATCAAGGAACTTTGGTTAATTAATTGTGGTTGGGACGAGGTCCCGCCTGAGAAAATTATAAAGTTGTGGCAGCGTTATAGGGAAGAACTTCCCACTCTCGAACAACTTAAGATACCGCGCCATGTGGACATTACATCGGCTAGCGTCGTGAATATCATTGCCTTCGCCGATGCCAGCGAGAAGGCTTACGGTGGCGTTGTATATTTTCACGTAGAAAATAATAATGTCAACACGGTACATCTTATTAGCGCAAAGTCTAAGGTTGCGCCCCGCAAAGTTGTTTCTCTCGCTCGGCTAGAACTTTGTGCCACATTAGTTCTCGCTCAATTAATAAATAGTATTATTGACGCTTGTAATAAACGCCACAAAATAAATAAGGTATACGCATTCTCAGATTCCACAGTCGCTTTATGTTGGATCCACTCGTCGCCACACAGGTGGGATACGTTCGTAGCTAATAGAGTTTCTAAAATTCAATCTTTGTTATCTCCGCAAAACTTTTATCATGTGCCCGGTATTGACAATCCCGCAGATTGTCTATCTCGAGGACTAACTCCCGCGCAAATAATAAATCACCCGCTTTGGTTCCATGGTCCGTCCTGGGCATCGTCTAGTCCATCGGAATGGCCCATTGCCGCCTTTGAACCTTCTAGGGTTTCAGAGCCGCCAGAAGAAAGGAGAAACGTTTTAGTGGCGTCGATTCCGCGACTAGAATCGCCAATTATTGAGTTGGCTAGTCGTTTTTCTTCTTGGTCCAAACTATTACGTTGTATTGTATACGTATGTCGCTTTATGAAATTATTACCCTGTCGAGGGAATATTTCCGCTGTTGATTTAGACTATGCAGAGAACATAGCTCTTCGAGAATTACAGAAATTATATTTCTGTGATGAAATCGCTAAGCTACAAACCGGAAGGAATTGTAATCGCACGTTCCAACGACTTAAACCATTTTTGCAAGATGGTTTAATACGAGTCGGTGGACGTTTAATCCGCTCAGATTTAAATTTTGATCAAAAGCACCCTATTGTTTTACCGCGTAAACATCATATTTTGAATTTATTAGTCGATTATCACCATAAATTAAATTGTCACGCTGGTCCCGATTTACTCATGTCACTCTTGCGTCAGAAGTATTGGATACTCTCTGCACGTAACTTAATTAGAAACAGAGTACATAACTGTCTCCCTTGTTTTCGCCTTCGTCCGGAATCAATATTTCCGGAGATGGCGGAACATAGATCTTGTCGAGTAATAGAATCCGCAAAGCCATTTGTACATACAGGTACTGACTACGCAGGTCCGTTTAAAGTCACCTTAACCCGTGGTCGTGGTATCCGCGCCACCAAGGCATACGTTTGTCTTTTTGTATGTTTAACAACTCGCGCTGTACACATTGAGCTGGCCAGCGATTTGAGTACCGCCAGTTTTTTGGCTGCTTTCAAACGTTTTCTATCGCGTCGCGGTCCCATTGGTCGAATGTATTCAGATAATGGTACAAATTTTATCGGTGCCAAGCGTACAATATCAGAGTATGAGAAGTTTGTAAGATCCAAACATTTTAATAATGAATTTGGTCATATGCTCAGCGAAAATCGCATTGATTGGTCGTTAAACGTGCCTGCTGCGAGTCATTTTGGGGGTAATTGGGAAGCAAACATCAAAAGCCTTAAAACTCATTTATATCGCGTAATAGGGGAGCAAATTCTCTCATTTGAGGAGTTGAGTACTGTACTAACTCAAATAGAAGCCGTAATGAACACCAGGCCATTGTACAGAACTTTGTCCAGTGATCCCTCAGAGACTCTTGCATTAACTCCAGCTCATTTTTTAAATATTACACCGCTTAAGTATTTACCCGCTAAAGAAGTAGCAGACAGTAGACTGCATATATTATCTCGCCACGATTTGCTAGATAAATTAGTGCAATCATTTTGGAAGCGATGGAGAGCAGAATATCTGCACACGTTGCAATCACGTAATAAATGGAACACGCCGTCTAATCCTATACAAGTAGGCACCGTCGTTGTTTTAAAAACTGATAACGCGCCACCTCTTCACTGGCCACTCGGGCTGGTAGAAGAGGTTTTCCCGGCGACGAATGGTGTTACTCGCGTCGTCCGTGTTAGAACCGCCACGGGGTCGTATTTACGCCCTGCTGTACGCTTATGTCCTTTACCTAATCAATAATTTTTAAATCCGCATCTCGAATATTTAGGTTTAGGTTTTGTTCTAATTATTTTATTTTGAAGCCGTCCCTTCAAGCCCGGGGGAATGGTTGCGCCATAATTCATAAATATGTGAGTCATTTGACTTCCACTATTTACATTAATTTCAGTCAATTACAATCCTTATTTTTTGTATCATGACACGGCCCGCGCTTCCTATCCGCATCCTTTTCCCGCACAGCCCTTGCCGCATGGTGAGAGTGAGACAACTGCGAAAAGAGTTGATCAATATTTCCGCCCGGACGCGACACTTACTTGCTTACGCGCACGTCTCGAGAGTGTTTCACACGAAAAATAATTGTTCCGCTAAATTAATGTATATTTGCGCTCATAAACTTTATTTGGACTTATAAGTGCATTTTAGTGTTGTGTACAAGGAAGATAACGTGAATTATCGCCGCCAAAGCTACGGTAGCCGTCATCCGCCACGACACTGCGTGCCACGAACAGACGCCCAAGGTACTGTGCTTCCAATCCTTTGAGCTGCCTTTTATTTCTATTTCTCCCGCAGGCAGCTCCCATCCTGACCGCAGAGCGTGCCGTGTCAAGTCAGTCAATAAAATACCGCGAAATACAGTCCACTAGGTTTTTATAAATCACGCGCCTCCACAGACTAATTAAAAATATTGGCAGTCACCTTGAGTTTATTATTTGCTGCTGGCTATTCCTTGCTTGTTAAGTCAAGCTCGAATTTGAAATAATATTAATCTAATGAAATTTAATTTAATTTTATGCAAGATATTACTCTTATCTTCGATTATTTTTCAAGAGCTAATATTATTATTTGAGTTTTATAGTCTATAAACTTTTTGGAGTTTCGTTTAACATATTTGTTAAAAATCTGTTTTAACATTTTTAGCAGATTATCAGGCATATTGCAGCTAATACTTATTTATTATTTTTATGGCTACAGCTGGCAAAACTTCAAAAATATTCCAAAATTACAAAACTCTTGCAATACGTGCGAAACTTCGAGAAATAGTTAATACACGTTTTATTTATTTTATGATTAATGGACTGGCAGAGGCTCAAAAACATGTTTTCACTTTCAGTGATTTATTACACCGCTCTAATACTTATGGAGTGAAACAGAAAAGTATTAAAAGTCTCCACGATCAATATCCGTCAAAGCGTAAAAAAATCAATTAAACCGACTTGAAAATTCCTTTATTGGATAAACGGAAGGCGTGAGAATTGAAAATTGCGTGAAAAGAGTTTTTCTATGCGATGCGAAAGCGGTGTTTTGTTAATGGAAATTCCTTTAGAATCTATTGATTGTATACTGGATGGTGTTAAGCGTTGGATGTTCTCAAAAAAATATGGTGAATTCAGAAAATATTGGATAATCTTATAATTTGTACATGATAATAATTTTATGACTGCCTCGGTGGCGCAGTTGTAATTGCGCATGCGTTACGACTGCTGTGCTGAGGTCTCGGGTTCGATCCCCGGGTCGGGTAAAGTGATATTGGGTTTTTCTATCTAGAAATTCCTCAGTATTAGCCCGGAGTCTGGAATTTGTGCCCGGTATGGCGATAGGTTCGCCCCCTATCACATTATGGGACCGAAATTCGGCGAATAGTGGGTGTACTCGTTACACCTCTGCCTACCCCTTCGGGGATTACTGGCGTGAGTGTATGTGTGATAATAATTTTGGTGATGATGAGCATCCATATTATTTATATTTTAATTTATTTTTAGAACGTGGATACCACTTTCAAAAATAGTATACAAATAATAATTATTGTTTATCTAATGCTATAAGCATTTAACGGTTTGAGAACATTCCCACTATATTTAGCTTCAAAGTCAACATTATTGTTTAGAATCCATTGTACCATCAGGTGCATAGGTACTTCAGTGTGGTCTGAATAAAGTATAATGTTACCTAGAGATATACTATGATTTTATTGTCGATTCTTTTGTCCTAATACAGTACTTTGGAAGTGATGCCTTGACAGACAGACAGACTATAATTCCAAAAACAATTGTGTTCTATATCGATAATATAACGCAGTACAATCAAAATTTTGCAAGAATTTTAATGTACAGACAAAGTGCCTCTTCAGCTTTATTATAGTATAGATTTCGTAATTCTTAAACATATATCCACTATCTGTTGCCCGCGGCTCTGCCCGCGTGGAGGTTATTTTTGGAAGAAAGGTATAGAATCCACGGATGCACGTTAAGCTATTACATCTACATTTTGCTATACCATACATAGGAAGCGTGCCTTTTTCCGGGATAAAAGTAGCCTATGGCATTCTCTAACCCCTAAACTACCACTATGCAAAAATCACGTCGATTCCTTGCTCTGTGAAAACCAAAAACTATCCCGTGGGAACCGTACATTTTTCCGGGATAAAAGTCGCCTATGTGATTCTCTGATCCGTAAACAACCACTGTGCAAGAAATCATGTCGATCCCTTGCACTGTGAAAAACAAAATTCTGTCCCTTGGGAACCTTACATTTTTCCGGGATAAAAAGTAGCCTATATGCTATTCCAGATTATAATCTCTGTGCCAAATTTTAGCCAGATCCATCCAGCCGTTGTAGCGTGATTGAGTAACAAACATCCATCCATCCATCCATCATCATAGGAAATGAGAGAGGCTGAAAACCAGCGCTGCCCGGAACTAATGTCCCGGTCAACACAAGCTGAGCCGCCTCCTTTGTCTTATTATTATAGGCTAAGCATAATTATTTCTGTTATTATTGTTAATGTATTAATAAGGCAATAAACTGATTTTATTATTATTATTTTTTTTTTTTTATAACATAGTCCGACAAACGAGCCAGTGGGTCACCTGATGTTAAGTGATCTCCACCGCCCATGAACATCCACAATACCGAAAGTATCATGTATGCGCTGTCGGCCCCAAAGGACAGGAATAGGGATTAGGGAAGGGAAGGGGGAATTGGGGCCTCCGGATATCTCACTTACCATACGAAACGCGACAGTAAACTGTCACTTTACGTTGGTTTTTTGTGAGACAGTGGTACCACCCCGGTCGAGCCGGCCCATTCATGCTGTAGACAAATATGTCTACAGCGTGGCTCTACCACTTCACATTATTATTATAGTGTTTAACAAATATGTTTCTCCTTACCAAAAAGCGTACAAGAAGCACGGGCCAAAGCCAAGTGCATTATATTGCGAGTTATTATTATTATTATTATTATTATCTAAACATTCACATTTATAATATTAGTAGGTTTTTTTTTTAATGTTTCACAATCGCTGAATGCCATCCATTTTGTACTTATAATGGTTACGTTTATAAATCTGAAGCCACGATAATTTAAAATTATAATAGGAAGGTTTTAAAAAGAAATCGCAAGTAAAATATAAGATTCTACTGTACACCCTTCGCTCGCAAATCTAGCATCCACAAAGTTCAGATGATGGTAAACAGATTTATGAGAGGTGATTAGGTATGGTATTTACTCGATAGGGCGCTCCACCAAAGTCATCATTATGGTCGGTGAATTTTTTACTATTCTTTTCTGCATAGAACATATTTTTGTATGGATGGATAACACTGTACGTTAGCAGTTAACAAGTCCCAAATAAGCTTTTCAATTAAAAATTAGGGAAGCATGATCATTTTATAATTAATTCATTTTACAACTTATGTCGAAAACATTTTGTCTAGCTTTAAATAATTAAAGCAGCAGCGATAGCCTAGTTGGTTGCGGACTGTCAAGACGAAAGTCGTATGTTCGAAATCCAAATGGCATAAACTTCTGACTTTTCTAAAGTTACGTATGTATTAATTGTTAATTATCGATTGCTTTAACGGCGAAGGAAAACATCGTGAGGAAACCTGCATACCTGAGAATAATCATAAGAATTTCGAAGGTTTGTGTAGTCTGCCAACCCGCATTAGGCCAGCGTGGTGGACTAAGGCCTCACCCCTCTCATTAGTAGAGGAGGCCCGAGCCCAGCAGTGGGACAATGTTTAATACAGGGCTAGTAATAAGTAAATAAAATAATATTAAAAATACAAACTGTTAATAACCGTGTCAGGCACGAAAATAAATTGAAATTACAATTATTAATTGTGGTTTAAGATCTTTATTTCTCATAAGAATTTACATTCACTTACATGAGACTATATCTATTATATAACATAAAATTATTGTGGGCAGTTCGTACAGTTATAATTTTGTTTTTATGTAGTGAATTTAAGTACTAAAAGTGGGTAGTTCGTTAATCTAACACCATTTGCAAAACCAGCCCGGACGCGCACAGCGTACAATTGTACAGTCTTTTTATTTCAATGAAACTGTCTCATATTTTTTTAAAACAGCTAATCTATTAATAGAACATTATTGTGGTGGTTTAATTAGTTGCATTTCAAGCCTATTATAACGAAATTGCGAAAGGAAACTGGATGAGGAAGGCGAAGGCGCTGGGAAAGGCCTATGTTCAGCTGTGGACCGTTACCGGCTGATTGTATGCTGAATGTCGAGTTAACATTCACCCTGAATTTGTATACATAAAAAATGATGAGCTTGTTTATTGGGTTTATTTTAAATGCGAATTTAATTTGACTTAATATTTTTTGTAAAAAATTGGAAAACTAAAAAATATATTAACAGTTTGAAGATTGAAACCGATATTAATGGAGAAGTAGTGATCTGCACGGTTAATACTAGAAGTGATGCGCGCACCTCGCTTCTGTAAAACTATGGTAAAGCGCTCGTGACCTAAAGCTAAGCTGTTAATCCTGGCGGTTCACCCGTTCACGGACGACCAGCATGACCACAACACGACGGTTAATTGATTTTACACGACAAAACACGAAAAAATCACAGCCCGGATGGGATATTGTTCAGGACGTACATTTTTATTTTGAACAAAATGAAATCAAGAATTTTAGAGCGGATCTCGCATTTTTCATTGTTAGTAAAGTGAATTGAGTTTTAAAAATCTAGTGGCTTTTGTCTGCACTTCGTCCGGGTTGAATGAGTCTGTCTCTACCCCGTGGAACTGAAAAAAAGAAACTATGACATAAATTACCAAAAAACCAAAAAAAAAAACTGTTGATCCGATCGCTACTAAACTTCACACGATCACTTGCTAGTGTAAACTGAATATTGCTTGATTTTTTTTCAAAGTCGATCCAGCCGTTTTGGGTTCCATAGTTTACATGTATACACACATCGATTTTTATATGTATGTAGATAGATAATAATTAATTTATCTCTTAAAGTGATTTTATAGTGTAAACCTACACTGTAAATATAATGTAGTCTAAAGCGAGAATGGGCTGGCTCGACCGAGTTATTACCACTAACTCACAGAAAACCGACGTTCTGTAAAGCTTATTGTTGAGTTTTGTACAGTGAGCAATATTTTCAGACGCCCAAATTCCCCTCCCCTTGCTAAACAGCATTTCTATCCTTTAAGGCCGGCCACGCACTTACAATTCTTCTTGTATGGTGGATGTTATTGGGCAGTAGAAATCCAACAGGTAAACTACTTCCTCGTATGCCTTTGAAATTAAAAATGCCTATATTCGATATGCTTCCAATCATATTACTCAAGACTACAAGTATAATAAGACCAAATAAGTACACCTGGTTTATTCCGTCAGTAACCTGATCTAATGGTAACAAAGGTTTTTTTTGGATTGCAATGTGACTGACAACTGATGATAAATATAAAGCCGTCCAATTAAAGTATCGACTGGTCAGATACGATTATCTCTTAATAGAATCATAGAAATCTATCGTTTATCTTTTGTCTCGTACGGAACATTAATTATTTTACCTTGTTGTCTCTCTTTCCTTCTGTGTGTTACTACGATGAGGGGAGTTCTTAAAGATGTTTTTACATAATGAATAAAGAGATTGGCAATTATAAAGCGTACGGTATCTCACACACGTAAATAACTTTTAAAGTTCATATATATCGGAGTGTGAAGAAAATAAATTAAATTAAATAAAACACTAACGCCATCTATTGAAAATAAATATCAATTGACATCTGACAGCGCGCCCTTTTTGACAATGTAATGTAAAAATTATTAAAAAAGGCTCGTTGTCGTTTTTGTGAATTATTGAACTGAATGAGTAAAAAGTTAAATTATAAACTAATGTAAAAGTTATATGTTTAAAAGAGCAACTCTAGGTTTTATTGCCGGCTTCTTTCCTAGTAGATAACTGCATTCCGAACCGGTGGTAGCTTCAAATAGACTCTGAAGTGATATTCTTGTGTTTTATTACCGAACTATTACACGCTATGCATCCTGGCTGTATCTGGCGATCTGAGAGGGGCGTGTAAGCCCTCTCACAACCTCGGCCTGATGACCTGACATGCCTTCACCCAGATATCAGAAGCAGGATTGAACTCGACATCCACTATTGTAAATCAGGTGATGTAATTCCTACAGTCTCGTACCATGTTATTTTTGTTGTTTGAGAGTTTGGAAAACATTAATCATTAGTTTTATGCACTTTGTGGGGTTGTGCCAAAAGTTATAAATTATTGAAATTCTATCATCCGAAATAAAATAGTGATGGTAAAGTGTAATATGCTACTGCTTTACACGTGGTAAAAAGTGCTCAATGGTACTGTAAATTTGCTAGTCTCCAGTAAATTTCAATGTTGCGAATGTTGAGAATCATTTGGATGTGCTATGTTTATAAATTATAGTAAGTCCCTTAAGTTTTGTAAATCATTTTGATTTATTTTATGTTCCAAATTAAATCGTTTAAAACAATAGTCAAAATTAAGTGTCAATGTTTACTGTGTTAATGATTTTGATGTTTCAAATTCCATATGCTGTGGATGGTGTCCCCTGGCGCTGTGGAGCTGTTGAGGCGGTTCTCTGGCAGTGCAAGTACTGAGATAGCTGGTTGTTTGCCTGCCTACCTACATATGCCATTTTCTCATGGATGTATTTGAAATTTGGTGAGCCGCTTCTGGTTTTAAAATTAACAGGACAAGTTTTAATTTTGTTCATTCTGAAAAACTAAACAATTCATTAAGTTAAAAGTTATAAATACTAAGTTCTATTTCCTACTTTATTGATTTTTGTTTTAATTTCTGGTGTTAAAATCTGATGGTAATTCTTCTTTTAGTTTTATTAAAACTGATGGTACTTTCATTAACATTTGAAGTTTTTGTTTAATTAGGCAGTGATATTATAGTTAGAGATTTATTGTTACTGTAACCACAACAAAATTTAAAATTTTCTCAAATTTACAATATAAAACAAATCTTAATAACTACTCTTAGTCAATACAGAAAGTTAATCATGTTGTAACACTTTGTAAATTATATTGCAGTTTAAATAATAGTTTATTTCAATAACATTGTGATTGTTAGTACTTATGTGTTCCTAGATCATAAACTGACAATCAATAATTAAACTGAAAATAATTGTGAATTTTAAATCAGTTATTGGCCTGTCTTTGTTCACTGGTTGATACCATCATAAACTACAAAATAGTAAGACTACAATTCATATTCGCCGCTTTCTTCCTAACTCTTTTCAGAGCCTCTGGGGACCACGGTCATAAATATAAGGCCTAGGCCCCAGCATCGCCCTAGTTCCCATTTCCTTTAGAGCCTCTGTGGACCACGGCGTTCAGGACCGCTCAGCGCCACAGCAACATCCTTGTCTACGAGAAATCAAATCAGGCATTAACACGTGGAGCGTTTGCACTGATATAACAAAAAAAAAAAAAATATCCTTGTCTACGAGAAATCAAATCAGGCATTAATGCGTGGAGCGTTTGCACTGATATAACAAAAAAAAAAAAAAACATCTTTGTCTACGAGAAATTCTATTTCCTATTCTTTTAGAGCCTCTGGGGACCACGGTCATAAAAATAAGGCCTAGGCCCCAGCATCGCCCTAGTTCCCATTTCCTTTAGAGCCTCTGTGGACCACGGCGTTCAGGACCGCTCAGCACCACAGCAACATCCTTCTCTACGAGAAATCAAATCAGGCATTAATGCGTGGAGCGTTTGCACTGATAAAACAAAACAAAAAAAAAAACACTTTCCTATGTATAGCAAATCTTACTTATTTACTAGTAATTTTTAAATATTTATCTGTGGTCACATTGAGTGAACAGATTACTAAGAATAATAATTTGAATGCTACAATGCATTCTAATAATTGTGCTTAAGTGTTCTGTGGAAATACCTAAGCTCGGTTTTGATTATAAATCTGTTTCAGAATCTGTTTGAGAAAGGGCCTGCCAAGCGACGCAGAGCACGCATCGCATTTCAGAATGGCCGTGTTGCCGCAGCACCTTTCATGGGCAATGATTATTCGAATAATTTCAAAAAACAAAACGAAAAGAAAAATGAAAAGAAAAAAAAAACTATTACGCTGTTGTCACGTAGAGTGGACAGTAACATATTTTCTCACAAATTATGCTATTGTGTGTACTCTCATGATATTTTAAGTTTCAGAAAGGATCTAGCAAGTGATGCTGAGCATCCATCGCACTACAGAATAGCCGAGCCGGAGCGCCACGAAGTATTTTGAAAACCTTGCTGTCACTAGTGGTAAGGACCTGATATCTAACCAATATGCTGATTCAACGGGACAGTAAAACTGGGTGAGCAACTTTCATATTGTTATCTCATTTGTGTACAACATAAGCTACAAACTGCAAGCTTAAAAATGAGCTGCAAGCTTAAAAACGAGCTGCAACCTTAAAAACGAGCTGCAAGCTTAAAAACAAGCCGCAAACTTAAAAACAATTTCATATTGTTATCTTTTGTGTAACACACATATACACACACATACAAAACGCTAAAGCTAAAGATCTTAAAGCCGAATGTTTCAAAGAAAATTTTAAAAACTAAAAAGTCTAAAAGCTAAAAAGCTCAATGTTTTAGGCTTAAGGTTCAAAGCTAAAAAGCTGCAAGCTATAAAGCTGTAATCTAAAAAGGTGTAAGCTAAAAATAAAGCTACAAGCTACAAAGGTACAAACTAAAACGCTGCAAGCTAAAAGCTAAAAACTGAAAGCTAGAAACAAGAATTATGACTATTGACGTGTAGCGGCGTTCAATATGTCATTCCTATCCTAGTCCCCTGTGTACCACGGTGTGATGAGCCACCCAGATCACAGCATCGACCATTCCTATAATTCCTTAGGACCTCTGTTGAAAAACAGCTACGACCTCTCACCGGCCTATCCTTCCTTTAACACTGAACATTACACATTGAACTAATGCCACGAATAGTGAGCATACATATTAAACTGTTGTCACATGTCGTGAACAGTAACATATTTTCTAACAAGTTAAGCTAGTATCACATAGTAACCAGAAATGAACTTTTTAACAAATGATATCACGTACCACTAACAAATTTTGCTGTTGGCATGATGAGCCAACAGTTAAGTTTTATTAAAATTTACTCTGATCATTTTAAAAGAACAGTGGTTACTAGCAAGCATCTTTACTATGTCTTGTGGACCATAACTGTAATAAATATTAACAATTTTGGCATAGGGGCACTATGAGTGTACCCTAGCCTGTGTATACTGATGATATTTTAAGTTCCAGTAGGGCTCTAGCAAGCAGTGCAGAGTACTCGTCCCACTGCGGTATCGCCGTATCAGAACGGCAATACGGAAGGGATTGAGCAAGCGATGCAGAGCGCGCATCGCCCTGCAGAATGGCCGTATCGGAGTGTGAAGAAAACAAATTAAATTAAATAAAACACTAACGCCATCTATTGAAAATAAATATCAATTGACATCTGACAGCGCGCCCTTTTTGACAATGTAATGTAAAAATTATTAAAAAAGGCTCGTTGTCGTTTTTGTGAATTATTGAACTGAATGAGTAAAAAGTGAAATTATAAACTAATGTAAAAGTTATATGTTTAAAAGAGCAACTCTAGGTTTTATTGCCGGCTTCTTTCCTAGTAGATAACTGCATTCCGAACCGGTGGTAGCTTCAAATAGACTCTGAAGTGATATTCTTGTGTTTTATTACCGAACTATTACACGCTATGCATCCTGGCTGTATCTGGCGATCTGAGAGGGGCGTGTAAGCCCTCTCACAACCTCGGCCTGATGACCTGACATGCCTTCACCCAGATATATATAATAAGGCGAACGAGCTTTAAAAAAACATTCTTTAGAAATTCTCATTCATTCCGCAACGAGACGGCAGGTTGCCGTGTATGTGGGTTTACTCTGAGGCAGTGGTATTCCCCCAATCAAGCCAGTCTATTTAACTTTTCTAGATCTGATAAAGAATACTATCAGTAGAATATTTAAATCGTTTTTCTTGTCTGTTGGTGAGTATTTAACCATAATCCAACACTGTAATGTCCATTTAACGAGCTTCGCATGAACACCATATTTAACAGAAAGCCTTAAATACTTTAGATTAATTACATTAAGGTAAACTGGACGAGGCACGTAACGGTTCATACGAACATAGGTGGGTGGAAAGTAAAACATGGCGGAAAGGGTAGCAAACAACAATATCCCGTTACAACACTCGACGCAGTCATAAATCATTGTTGTATACGCAAACTTAAGTAAAATAAACATCGTCGAAACTAATTAGTGTAGAAAATTCACGTGGGACCAACAGGGTAATATGGGAGAAGCACAGTTTGATGTTGCGCTCGCAAAATTAGGGAAGTTTAGGGCCAAAGTCGCCCTCGCCCGAACAAGTTAATTTAAACTGGCCGAGTAATTTGCACAGAACTGTGACACTAATTCAATTACTTACAAGGTATGCAAACAACGCGTTTCCTTAACAATTGTCCGAGTTTTACTCCTTCACGAAACTCTGTTTACTTACTTATATAAAGTTTCCGTATTTTTATTTATTTTTACCACAATACTTGTTTCACAGAATTCGGTAAAAAATAAATAATGCTAATATTTCTTGACATTAAAATGTATAATATAATAAATCAATACACTTAAAAATCACATACATAGATTGACTCCACAACAAGATATGAGTCTTCTACATCAAACAATTGAATAAATCATAGTCAAAAATAAATTGTTCTTTCCGAAATTGAAACATAATATTCGTTAATAAAACAAAGAAATACAATTATCCAAGGGATACCAGAATACCGACGATGGAATAGTAGAGAATGGAATGGAATACCGAGATAGAGGTCTCGAGTTTGTTCAGACTCCCTAAGGTACACCTCTGACTTTTACACGACATATGTGTATTCAATGTTAACTATCACCAGCTTTAATGGTCAAGGAAAACATTGTGCAGAAAAGTGTATATTTGAAAATTCTAAGTCTAAGACGATATACGGTAAAGAAAAAATAATAGAATGTGTATTAGGGTATTTACTATTATTAGAAATACCGAAGGTATAACGAGGGTATTTAGGAGACTAGTTGGGGGTAGATAATAATGACAACCAAAGTGGGAGTAGTAAATGTTTAATATAAAACGGAGTGTCTTCCGCGCTCCGGTGTTCAGTTCAGTTTTTTTGTGAAGTAGACGAGACGATAGCCAGTATATTCGTGGTTCGGTGTTGTAAGAATTAATCGTAATCAGTTCAATGGCGTTGTTCAGTTTAAAAGGGTAATAATGCTGGTAGATTAATTATAAAGAGAGGCCTTAAGTGAATCCTGACATGCGTGTGTGTTAATATTAAGCACTGAGATTTGTAACAGTGTCGTGTAAATCAGTTAATAAATTATAAATATTGTATTTGTGCCTTTTAAATATCCATCTTGCATAGTTTTGTTGATGTTCCTAACATGTGATTATATAAAAATCTAATTAAGGAAATAGCCACATATATTAACACAGCCTAAACGATATAGCAATAGGTGATGTGATTTTCAAAGATGTACTAAGTATCGAAAAACCAAGCTTTATACAATTATTATTTTTGAATTTAGCTGGAAGGATATTCATATCGACCCGGATAGGAACCACCTTACACAGTGTATAAAACCCGCCATAGTGGCACCGCGAGTGTGTCGCGTTCCGGGGTCAGCCAGTGTACATCCGATTTTGGTCAGGGGTCTGGAGTTGGGGTACAATGGCCATTTTGCGGCCTTCTTAGTACTCTGACACTAGACCCTCGACCCCTTCTTCACCTTCTTGCCCATGGCGTAGTGTGAAGAAGCAGGCCGGCATGAGTGTGTTGAGTAGCGGGGATAGATCGTCTCTCTCTACTCAGTACTCTATTTGGACCGCACTGCGCTTACCATCAGGTACAGTGCGGTCACTTTGCCGTGCCAGGAAAAAAAAAAAAAAAAAAAAAAAAAATGTTTGGCTGGGTCCCGGCCTTCCGAGTTCTCTGACACTCCACCCTCGACCGCTTCTTCACCTCCTTGCCCCATGGAGTAGTGTAAGGAAACACAACGGAGCATGATTGTGTGGAGCAGCGAAGGATAGATTATTTCTTGCCACGTGATAGTCTATTTGGACGGCACTGCGCTTACCTTTAGGTGCAGTGTGGTAACTTTGCCGTGATATATATACTTATATATACATATGCCGTAAGTACAAATATCACACAATATTTCATTTTATTATACACAAAACAGATTACAATTGTTACAAAAATAAACTTAAAATTATACAGATTAAATCTAGATTGTATTCCAAAAATATGTGTACACAGAAAACTAAAATGAAAAAGGCGTTACAATTATAGTGTTTTTTTTTGTTTTTTTTTTGTAATTAAACTACAATTACCATATACAGAGTACAGATGTTGATCACGTCCAAACAGGTTGTAGGTTGTCAGGTATGGGAAAGAGGATATCCTTTAGTATTTTAATAAACGAAGCAAGATTATGGGTGAATATATCCAATTCCCAATGACTTTTCACCAATTCGTTATACTGACGAGCCATCCTAACCAGTGGATTGTAATATGAAATATAATTTTTATAGGCCTGTAATGCAAAAATATTTGAAGATAGTCACGATGATCAAATATAATAGTAACAAAATGTTCATACTTAACATGTATTCACTGGAATCGTAAACGTTTTTAAGTCTTCATATTATGACCTGGATATGACGGTCACAGGTTAGCCTATAAGAATTGTGATTAAAAAAAATCCAGCAGTCGAGTAAGTATTATTCGAGTAGGTAAATAGTTTTAAAAACATTATTTTTATCTTACATACATACATATACACTCACGCCTATAATCCCCGAAGGGGTAGGCAGAGGTGTAACCAGTACACCCACTTTTCGCCGAATTTCGGTCCTATAATGTCGCTCCTGTAATGGTCGCCCCCTATGGGCGAACCTATCGCCATACCGGGCACAGGTTCCAGACTCCGGGCTAATACTGAGAATTTCTAGATAGAAAAACCCAATATCACTTTACCCGACCCGGGGATCGAACCCGAGACCTCAGCACAGCGGTTGTAACGCATGCGCAATTACAACTGCGCCACCAAGGCAGTCAAGGCAGTATTTTTATCTTCTAATGTTCTATTTCCATAATGGGCTAGAATATACGCCCCAATAAAATATTTTTTCACGTTCATTGCAAAACTACCATTGGCAATAGAATTGTTTTAAATATCTAAGTCGGGTTAAAATATTCATGGACTAGGTACGTTCTACCCGTAAAGCGTTTAAGAGTTAATATTCTACTACGGGGCAAGACGGCCAAAGCCTGCTTGTATAGTGAGGGGATTTGGATGGTTAACCCACTTTCTGCACAGACAACTCTAATTTAGTTATCGTGTCGGCCGTTGTACCTTTGTCAAATTACATATTATCCATGCTTGTATTTTACTTATTTATCTATTGTTTAAAGCTCGGCGTATTGTAAGGTACCTTAGTTCAATTAAAATGAACGATGGAATTTAGAGTAGGTATAACCTAAAATGATAAGTTGTCAAAAGTATAAATTAGATACATTTTATGGAATATGATCCTTGTGTCTATTTAAAGTTAATCAGCGTGGGCTTTAACTAATTGGCGACGGCGTTAAGGTGCCATCTTGGTGGTTTGAACATTTTTTTCTTCTTCAAACAGCGGTGTATTACAATGTATTTTATTCAAAGCTCGTACTTTCAAAAGCAAGTAGTTATTAGAAGAACATTTAAAAGAAAAAATCTAGCACAATCGATTTATGTTTTCTAAGCCGTATTAACGCAATGTTAACTTTTGTTCGATTTTCGTACACATTTGAATATTTAAGAAATTCGACAATGAATGTAATGCTGATTATTGAAAATACATTTTCAATAATGAAACCTTGATTCATAACGTAATTCTTGTACATGAGTAAAATGCATGATTAAATTAGGGTAATAGGTAAGGTAATACAATTGAGTAGTGACTGTCAATAAAAAACAATCGAACAAAACCGGGAGTCCATCATAATTCCCAACGAGGTTGGACCGTGGCTAAAACGTTTTCCAGAAAACAAAAACAAACTGTGGAAACGAATTGGCAATACAATACCTGACTACACAATTCGAAAAGGTAGAGCAGTATTAAAGCCCGTTTTGTCTACTTCGTGAATAGACTCAACGGGGCATAAGCTAGTTTCGTTAAAAAAATAAAGTAGCTAAACGTATATTCTACAATACAATTGCTTTCTACCGAGCATTTTCGTTGACAAGTATCGGGTGGTATACAGTTACAATAGGGTAGTTTCTTGTGTTACATTTGTATATTATTCGATATGCAATCGAATATAAAAAGTGAAAACAGTGAAGAGTGAAACTTTTCTGAAAACAGAATTAAAATTGCTTGAAAATGAGGTATTTTAAGTATTTGTATGAGCAAAAATGGCACGATGGCATGGTAATGGCGATTCTGAGAGGTGATGTCACGGCTTATATCATGCACCCTTTTACTGTCATTTGTCAATTATTCCTACCAGCAGATTTAAATTGCATCTAATTTACTTTATTTTGTTCGGATTCATAAAATTCTTTCGCTAGGAAATGTAACTTGTTGATTAAAATAATAAAAAAAATCGTATCAAGTACCCTATTTATATCACAGGATAAATGTGTTAATTGTTTTGTTTGTACATAGAAACATTCTTGTAGCAAATAGATTAATGTACAAGCTCACTACTAGATAAATTACTTAATTATCACCAGTTAATGTATACTGCCGATAGTAGAATTATCGGCAGTATACATAATTGTAGTAATTATTTAATATATTTAATTTTATGTGGGTTAATTAAACATTGATAAATAATTCCAGTGCTTACTTCTTATAGTATAAGCTCATTTTATTATAAAAAAAATATTCTTCGTGAACTATGTGATAAAAACCATATGTAGAAATGCTACCCAAATAATATACCTTCGCCAAATCATAATGAAATGCGCAGTGTTTTAAGAAATTTACTCTTTCAATCATTGTATAAAAATACATAAGTACGTAGGAATTACTTTAGTGATTTCGAGCTTTCGTTGTAGTTACAAAAGAGAAAAGGTCAGAGTAAAAAAGTTTTAATGGCTGCTAGTTTTTATTCTTTAAAACAATTTTTATTAATGGCTCAACTTATCGATTTGCATAAACCTTAAATAAAAAACCTTTCGAATCTGATAAAAAAATAGACATTTCTTTCACATCATCACATCATTTATAGTGATAGAGCCACGCTGTAGACATATTTGTCTGCAGCATGAATGGGCCGGCTCGACCGGCGTAGTACCACTGTCTCACAGAAAACCAACGTAAAGTGACAGTTTACTGTCGCGTTTCGTATGGTAAGTGAGATATCCGGAGGCCCAGATTCCCCCTTCCCTTCCCTAATCCCTATTCCTGTTCTTTAAGGCCGACAGCGTATACATGCTGGTGGTAGGATATTCATATCCGCCCGGATAGCGACCACCGTACACAGGGCGAAAAACCCGCCATAGTGGCACACGCAAGTGTGTCGCGTTCCGGGATCAGCCAGTGTACACCCGATTTTTGTCGGGGGTCTGGAGTTGGGGTACAATGGCCATTTTACGGCCTTCTTAGTACTCTGACACTAGACCCTCGACCTCTTCTTCACCTTCTTGCCCATGGCGTAGTGTGAAGAAGCAGGCCGGCATGAGTGTGTTGAGTAGCCGGGGATAGATCGTCTCTCGCTACTCAGTACTCTATTTGGACCGCACTGCGCTTACCATCAGGTACAGTGCGGTCACTTTGCCGTGCCAGGATAAAAAAAAAAAAAAAAAACATGATACTTTCGGTATTGTGGATGTTCATGGGCAGTGGAGATCTCTTAACATCAGGTGACCCACATGCTCGTTTGTCGGACTATGCAATAAAAAAAAACATCAGTCTTAACTAAAAGTATAGATAAGATTATCTTCCGCACCACGCTACATATTGGCCATGCAATACATTACCGATCAAGCATCAAAAGCTTTTTATATTGGTAAATGATCAAGGTGATTGGCATGTATTAAAATCTTAAAAAAAGTATGTGACATTATGAGTGTTTATTTAATTTAGTAGGTACGTTAGATATATCAATATCTTCGAAAGCAGAATGCAAAGTACTATTTATTTAAAAGGTTGTTGTTATTTACATTTTTAAATATACATTGTTGTATAAAAATACATTTGAAAATATGAAATTTGCAATCTCCAATGGCGAGGCCTAGGACCTAACCACCGGAGGTTAGGACCCCTGAGTGAGGACTTCACGATACGCGGATATTTGTAGAAAATTTGTACCTTTTGGGCATTTTTATCTCCCAAGATTTAAGAACTGTTTTAAAAACATAATATTTGAAGAAATACAAAATTTTAATTTTTCTCGTTATGTTAAATAAGTTCGTTATGTTATAAATTGTAAAATAAGATTTTTTTATTCATAGTCTCATCATGAAGTTTTTTTTGATAAACATGCAAAATGTCTGTCATACATTATGCATGTTCCAATTGATACTTGTTCGTATTATATCCATGGATTTGATCCTGATTGTATTTTTTTAGTCTTTATTATCTAAGCTACTTCTATATTTATGCTTGTTATATGTTATGTTACCATGTAACATTTAATTATCACAACCAAGCAAAGTTGACCTACAAATATAAAATGTTGTTACTCAGGTTTAGTAACGACAAATTATTCTGAAGCCATTGGTTTAATCTGTAATAGTCTGGGTTAGTATTTTTGAATATTCTAGTAACAAGTTTTATATCTGTTAAATTGATTTAACAAAGGCGCTATTTGGTTATCGAACGAATTTTGAAGTGCTATTTCTAAACGTTTTTGCATAAAAAAATCTCCTCATTTTCAATATTTCCATTCCAACCACCAGAGAAATCTCGTGGTAAGCTAAGCTCTTCAAATAAGCTACTTCTACTTTCTCCTTCTCCCAGTTCTGATTTCATTCATTCTTGCTGTCTTAATGCTGTCTCTAAATCGTTGTGCGTTCAAAATGAAAGCCCAACAAATGCTTTTAAACTTATTGGCTGAATCATCACAACTACACAAATCAACAATTTAGCTTTATGTATTAATGTATTTATATTATATTTATATATACTTATTATATTTATATGTGTGACTTTTATTCTTATTATTGTGTAGTATATGTGTAGATATTAATATAGTCTTCCATCCTAGAATTTTATTTAAGCCCCTTAGGATTAGGTAGAAGCTAAGGAGATACACCTTGGGATCTTAGGTTGACTGGCAGAGAATGCCTCCGGCATTTACTTAAATGTATAAAGTGTGTTAAAAAAAACTCAGGGTGATTAACGACGGCTCACTCAGTTAATTATCTATTTATTCTGTACTTTTCTATCTAGTATTGATATTTTGACAAATAAACTTAGTTCTAAGCATACAACACTTTGTTTAAATGGAAATAATTTTTGATGTTATAATTTTTCAATTCTTGTCCTCAGTTTAAATTATAAAGAAATTATAAAGCTTATCTTACATAATCAGTCTTACAACATTAAATAGAGATAATAGTCTGTAGAGAGTATCTATTCATTTTAATTAACGAAGGAAAACTTAAATGTCACTACGTACAATAACAAAAGTTAATATTGGCGGCCATACCTTGCACAATTCCAGACTCCGGGCTGATACTGAGTATTTTGTAATAGAAAAACCCAATATAACTTTTACCCTATTTGGAATCGAATCCGAGACCTCAGTACAGCAGTCGTACCGCATACATAATTACAACTGCATCACCGAGGCAGTATGTTTGGCATAACTAATAAATACACTCAACAGCCACACACATAGTTCTGACCCCACAATAGGTCAAACCTGTATTGTGGGTATCAAGTTCTACGAGGACTACGGTTCCACAACACTCATACCCGAACAAACGTCTGTCTATCACAAAAACATTTTTTCGTTGCGGGAATCGAACCCACGGCCTCACATTTCACAACCGGCTACTCGCCCGCGACTCGCGGAGGCTGTCAATATATTATACACTAGCTGTTGCTCGCGGCTCCACCCGCGTGGAGGTCATGTTTGAGACAAAAAGTATACACTATAAAATACCAATTTTCATGCATTTAACTTCAGAAATGAAGGATTTTCATAATGAAATGAAATGAAATGAAATCGTTTATTGATCAAGTATTACATAGCTCTTATGACAAGTCAGAACATTAAAAAAAGTAAAGAAATTTTAAGAAAAGCATATCAGCTTATGTATACATAACATACATAGCATCATCAATACACTAGCAATTAATTATTCATATGGTATTTAACATTATTATTATTTATTTATTATTAATTATTTTTTATTTTTATATTATGAATTAATATTATTCAAGGTAATACCGGTCAAATATATATATATTTAAATGGGTTTGATATGGACCATGGGTATTTCCGAGACGTCACTTGTTTTAAAAGCTACCACCGGATCCAAACGCGACCCCGCCTGAGAAGACCCGGCGAAACAAACTCAGCGGGCTTACATTACCGCTGGATACTACGCGGCGCGACCCAGTCCTGAGAGAATCCAGCAAATCAATCTCAGCGGGCTTGTTTTTGGTCCGGTTCATTATTTCTAGTAGATGACCTGTCACAAATTTCATTGCCAATTTATTATTTTATTTTATACGCGATCGGTCGTCATAGTTTATTATTTTTTAAGTGTATATAACAACATGTCATTTATTAATATTTTATGAATATAGTTTTTATTTTATTTTGTTATACTATTTGTATACACTAACATGGTGTAAGCTACAGGGCGCCAGGTCGCAGTGTGCAGGAAGGAACCGAATGCCAGACATCCCTATCCTCTAGATATTGTTGAACATTATAATAGCCCCTGTCCATAAGATGACGTTTAATATGAGTCTTAAACATTTTATTGGGCAAATCAATTACGTTATTGGGGATTTTGTTATAAAATTTAACACAGTTACCCATAAAAGACTTTTTAGATCTTACTACTCTAAACGAGGGTACTGTAAGTTTGTTTCTGTTTCTTGTATTAATGTTGTGAATATCACTATTTTTATAGACATTGCTTATATTTTTACGAACGTACATGATATTTTGATAGATGTATTCAGACGGCACAGTTAATATATTACTATCCTTGAATACTGATCGTAAAGAATCCCGACTACGTAGGTCGTATATAGCTCGGACTGCTCTTTTTTGTAAAATAAATATAGTATTTATATCAGCAGCTGATCCCCACAATAGAATGCCGTAAGACATAATACTGTGGAAGTATGCGAAATATACCAACCTAGCCGTTGAAACATCTGTTAGACGTTTTATTTTCCGGACTGCAAAAGCTGCAGCACTTAATTTAACGGATAACCTTTCTATTTGAGGACCCCATTGCAATTTACTATCTAGAGTTATTCCTAAAAATACAGTTGAAGAGACTGAATCTAGTAATTCTCCGTTTAATTTAATACACGAATTTATATTTGGTACATTAGGTAATGCAAACCGAATGCATTTTGTTTTTCCTGCATTTAGTAAGAGATTGTTAGCAGAAAACCAACTTGATATTAATTTTAAAACATTATTGGGCGTAACTAGGTCTTTATCCTTACGACTTACTTTAAATATTAAAGATTAAAGATATACATACAAACTTTCTTCCCCTATTTTACCACCTTCGGGGTGGTATTACCAAAAACCCTTCCTTAATGGATGCCTACGTCATAAAAGGTACCTACTGTCAAAATTTCAAGTCTCTAACCCCAGCCGTTTTGGCTGTGCGTTGATCGATCAGTCAGTCAGTCAGTCAGTCAGTTTCTTCTTTTATATATACAGATATACCTAGTCAGGTCATAAAATCTGTCACATGTTTAATATAAAATAATTGAAACAAGTTTATTCATTATGTAACCATTTATATACCAAAATGAACTTAACAAAACATAGATTCTTATGACACTAAAGTTTATTCAAAATGACCTCCGTGATTTTGAATACAGGCCTTCAATCTGCGCGGCCAGTTGTCTATCGCAGCACGAACGAGGTCCATGTCAATATCGGCGGCTGCCTTAATCAAGGATGTCTTGAGTGACTCCAAATTGGGATGAGGCTTTGAGCACGCCTTTTCCTCCAAGTGTTGCCATATCTTGTAATCTAACGGATTCAAATCTGGACTGGAGGAGGGCCAGTCTTCGTGCCGGATGAAGTCGATTTCACGCGCCGCCAGCCAGTCTTGTGTGCTCTTCGTTCTATGAGCTGGCGCCGAATCTTGTTGGAATACCCAGTGCCTGTTATTGAACATGGTATGAGAAACAGGTTCCACAAGGTTCGTCAGGACTGTATTTTGATACACAACTGCATTCGTTTTTACACCTTTCTCACAAAAATGTACCTCTGTTAAGCCCCAAAAAGAAACTCCCAACCATACCATGAGCGAGGATGGAAAATGACCTCGTTGGACACGCGGAATACGGTTGCTCGCTTCTTCACTACTGTGTGCGTACACCTTATCATTTTGTTTGTTGTAGCTCTCTTCTACGGTAAAAATTTTTTCATCTGAAAAAAGAATTTCCCGATATTTTTTTCCCGCGTACCGCTTCAACAAAGCGCGGCATCTCTTCAGTCTCAGGTCCATTAGACGAGCATTAAGTCTTCATTTGACACCCTTTTCACCGTGGTTCTGCTTAACCCCATCTGAAGGGCCAACAGTTTCTGCTTACGTTTGGGATTTCTTTGAATTCGCGCCTTCACAGCTTTTATCAATGCTGGAGTCCTAACAGACCGAGGGCGACCACTTCTTGACCTGTCATCTACACTAGAGTCTTCATTGTATCGTTTGATGGTACGATAAACGAATCTTTTGGTTATATTCAAATTTTTCAGTATGTCAAAAATTTTAATTGGCGCGTAACCGCAACGATGCAACGCAATTACTGCAACACGGTCTTCTTTAAGCGTCCACTCCATGTTTAAAAATGAGTAAAATTCTAAAAAGTATACATTTTTATTTTCATGAACAATTTGAAATTCGAATTCAATAAACTTTTTTGTGGCCAGCATTCTAAAATAAAAGTTTTTACTGTGTGACAATACTTATGACCTGACTGTGTATACTGGCGTTAATATTCTTAATTGAAGCTAAAAATATTAACACATAAGCTATTGTTGCTCACAGCTACGCGCGAGAGGATATTTATTATTTATCCCCGGGGAACGTTTCATTTTCCCGCTTTACAAACTACACGATAAGTTGTTTCCACAGACAAAATGAACGCAAGCTTTTCAACTATGCACATTGGAATTGTTACTAACTATACAAAATAACTACTATATCGTGGCTACGTTTATTACCTATGTTGGTTGTTAAATCCGTGAGACTTCGAACATACAGGAGTAAATTGGGACAGAAATGGCAGGCCGTGTTCTTAACTCGTCGCAAAATCGTCATTGCTAATAATTCTACTGAGTCATAGAGTCAAAATATAACAATTTTAATATTTAATTAGTTCATAAAATGATAATTATTATATCGTTTTAGTCAATTTAACGCTGTCGACAGTTGGATACGCAGTATCGCTACAGAATAACGTGTAAGAACCTTGGTGTTGCTCTCTTTAAGGTGGTTTAAAATAATTATTATATTACAATACAATTTATTGACTTTCGAAACGTCCGGACTAAAAAGTAAACAATTCCGTAAAGTTAGTTTTATTTCAATGTATAATATTCGCGTTAACATAAGAAACCATTATTACAATAAAATTTCTTTAAATTCCAACAGCTTCATCCGATAGGTACTAACTAGACCACATTTTGGAACAACCATATTATTATTATTTCTTAAAAATTAAGAGGTATAAGACAAGCCTAACTCACTTACTTATAAATAATAATTCAAAGGAAGTATGAAGAACTTATTTAAATATTGTTATTTTGCAACTATTTATTACATATTATCTTATTTTATAACCACTGCTTCTCCCGTACGGATCCGATTAATTGAGGTATGCTGCCGACAGAAAAATGCCTTCCGGATGCAGGAATCCAGGAACGTGCTATGAGGACAATCGCCAAAATATGACAGGACACATCAGCGAAACCGTACTTTAGGATAGTACAGATACTCACGCTCCTTTCGGTAATACTTACAGGTCGTAATGTACGTGAAGCATAAATTGGATTTATTTAAAAGTTTTTTAATTCATAAACAGTACACCGACTTCAATGAAAAACAATTTGTGAGTCCCTATAAAATTTGAGTTGGCCTCGATTTTTCTGAGATCCCATCATCAGATCCTGTCATGGTGCCAATGGGGTGACCTGGGAAGTATACCCTTTTAAACAAAAAAATAATTTCTCGAATCGGCCTAGTTAAATCGTAGTTAAAAATACGAGGAGTCCGTCATGCTCGTCAGCAAAAAACCTATGGTGCTGGTAAGCTTGCCACGATAACCCACAGACTTATTAACTCAGAAATCTTGCACATTTGCTGAGACCTACCTATGTACCCGATTACAAATTCATATTTGGAAGCACCTAGCAATTTAATATTTAAGTCTAAATTAAAAGCATGAGTCATCGAGCAGATATTCCATTATCTAGATATATTTATTAGTAATAATATAAAAAAAAGTTATATATTTATACACTTTCCATAAAGTATCTTATTTTGTCTTGCAATTTTTGTTATTGATTTGCTTGAGATTGACATAGATACAAATGATTATTGTTAAATAAAAGCAAGTCGGCTAGTAGATCTACTGGTTAATCCTTTAGATCTAGTTATATTATTCTAATGTATTTATTTCTTTACACTGACATTTAGTTTGCTAGTATACATATTATAAAACATACGCAAACATTCTTTACTAATAAATTGCTTATTTATTATGATTATTTAAATTTGACAGCCTCCGTGGAGCATCTGGCGAGTAGCTGGCTCTGAAACAAGAAGCCGTGGGTTCGATTCCTGCACCGAGATAAATATTTGTGTGACAGATAGGTATTTGTGTCGGTCTGGGTGTTGTAGGACCGTAATCTCTCATGCTTCTTGATACCCACGATACAGGTTTTACCTAGTGTGGGGTCAGAACTATGTGTGTGACGTTTGGGGTGTATTTATTTGTTCATAAAATTGATAAATGCCTGAACTCTTACACTACATCAAAGTTTTAGACTACATGTTCTAGAAATAACAATACATAAAACGTTGAAGCACCATTTAGATCGAACGCTAATGTTCCAAACTTAAAATCAAATTTCGTATACTAAAAGTCTTGAGGTTTCTCCGAGTTTTGTAGATTTGTTCATATTACTAAAAGGCACGATATGAATTTTTAATGGCAACATTGTTCCGAGAACACTGTAGTGTGTTGTCCTCGACTCGGTTCGGGTCACGGATATCTAATGTGACTCGAGAATAGTGCCCTTTAATAAATAAAAATGTAAGGTGAACTTACGCGACACAATGCACGAGACTTTCAATGTCATTTTTATTTAAAAATGGAACGGTTGTTCGTTATACAAAGACAATCTGAATGAAACGCAAAAACATTATAAATAATGAATATTATATTTTTTTAAATTATTTTGGATTAGCGTATTTTGTAAATACCTAAGTATTTCTTGTTATGTAAGTTTATTGACAGCACCGCCGTAATTTCAATTCATTTTATTCCTCTCCATGCATGGTTGTCTGGAAGAGATCGCTCTTAGCGATAAGACCGCCAATTTGTAACACCTAAATAAGTTGATACTGTAAACCTGTTTTGTATGTTGTGGTGTAAGAATAAAGTGTTATATTATTATTTAAGGAGTTTTTATGTTTACTCAGCTTATTATATATTATTATTATTATTTGGTGACGAAAGCAATGGTAAAAATTTAGAACTCATTACAAGGTTGTCATCTTATTTTTCACTTAACAGAGCTTAGTTCGCTTATTGCAAGTTCTTACAGCCTAAACTCCTTGCCATGCATGGTCTTTAAAGCACTTGGAGATTGGGGCTCTTCTAAAAATAATTTGTAAACAAATTACACATTTTTTTTTTTTATTCTGGCGCGGCAAAGTGACCACACTGCACCTGATGGTAAGCGCAGTGCCGTCCAGATAGAGTATCAAGTAGCAAGAGACAGTCTATCCCTCGCTACTCAACACAATCATGCCGGCCTGCTGTTTAGCTTTTTCACACTACGCCTAAAGGACCCAGGATCATAGGAAGGAGGGAACACGGTAGCTGGCAAACTGTTCCACAGCTTGATGGTGCGGCAAAAATACGAGTTTGCGAACCTCTTGGTTCGGGCCGGGGTAGTAGATACCACGAAGCTGTGGCTCCGCAATCCAGTACGCGTGGTTCTGGTATGGAAGGGAGAGGATGGGATAAGATCAAACAATTCTTCAGAGCATTCGCCATGATACAGACGGTAGAACACGCTAAGCGAGGAAATATCCCTACGCAGCTGTAGCGGCTCCAGGCTGTTACTCACGTCTGCATCATTCACAATGCGGATGGCCCGCCGCTGCAACCCATCCAAGGCATCGAGAAGGTACCTTGCGGAAGCGTCCCAGAGGTGCGAGCAGTATTCCATTCCCGGCCGCACTTGCGCTTTATATAAGCGGTAGAGCTGACCGGGCGTGAAAAACCGCCGCACCCTGTTCAGGATTCCGACCCTGCGGGAAGTGGCGGATATTACGCCCTCGATGTGACTCCTTGGATTAAGATCGCAGCGGATATCCATACCTAGGACACTAAGGTCATTCCGCATTGCGAGTGGAACACCCTGAAGAACGGGGATGGGAGAAAACGGGGATTTCTTGCACGAAAACGCGCACACCTGGGTTTTATTGGCATTAAACTCAACCCGATTCCTGGTACCCCATGATGATATGAGATCCAAGGCCTGGTTGAGCTCAATGACAAGATCCTCGCGTCTCCTCTCAGTATCCGCCCGGCAACCAGGAGGCTTGCTGCAATAACGCCCATGAACCGTGCTGTCATCTGCATAGCAATGAATGCTGCCAAGCGACAACATATCATTAATATGCAGAATAAACAAGGTGGGCGAAAGCACAGAACCTTGTGGTACTCCGGCATTAACTGACATGAGCTGCGAAGCGTGTCCATCAACGAGGACACGTATTCTACGCTCATGCAGAAAGCCGGAGATCCACTTGCACAGGTTGTCGGGCAGACCGTATGCCGGGAGCTTGGAGAGAAGGCCGCGATGCCAGACCCTATCAAACGCCTTGGCTATGTCGAGACTCACAGCCAGAGCCTCGCCATGCCTGTCAATCGCCTCGCCCCAGTGATGTAATACAAACGCTAGAAGATCACCCGTTGATCAATTATGACGGAACCCGTATTGTCTGTCACTGATCAACGAGTGATCCTCCAGGTAGCGAACCAATTGGCTGTTAATTAGTCGCTCCATAACTTTACACATCACTGAGGTGATGGCGATTGGGCGATAATTGTTAGGGTCTGACCGATCACCCTTTTTGGGGATCAGCTGCACATTGGCTTCCCTCCAAGATTCAGGCACAACACCTGAGAGGTAGGACGATCGGTATAGGCGCGTCAGTGCAGGAGACAACTCCGCTGCACACTTTTTGAGAACAAGCGCTGGGATACCATCAGGACCACTAGCCTTCCGGACGTCGAGAGACTGCAGCTCACGCCGCACATCACAATGCCTGATACGGATATCAGGCATTGTGTGACCGCAACCGGGCAGCGTAGGTGGTAAATGAGCATTGCAATCCTCGAGTCTCGAATTAGCCGCGAAGAGGTTTGCCAGTAAATCGGCCTTCTCTTGCGAGCTATGGGCTAGTGTTCCATTTCGATATCTCAGCGGTGGCAGCGAGGGGCGACAGAAATTAGATTGGACGGCCTTAGCCAAGCTCCAATAAGCTCGACTGCTTGTCGGGTGATCGGCCAAAGCACATCCAATCCTGGAGTCGCGCTGGGCATCCGCTCTAACGTACGCCCTCTTGCAAGCCTAGGCAGCACGGTTGTAGGCTGCTTTGAGGGACTTAAGATTGGGATCCTTCGTAGCGCGACCCTCGATCCAAGCGCGATACGCCGTCTGTTTTTTACCAACAGCATAGGCGCATGCACGATTGAACCAGGAGCGTCCTCGACCGTGGCCCGCGATCTCAGAGGAAGGAATGTAATATTCCATTCCTAGTCTGATCTCGCAAGCAACGGCGTCGGCACTCGCAGAAGGATCCTTTCCCTCAAAGCAGCGCTGCCGCCAAGGGATGGATGCGAATATAATACATACTGATTGATTTGACTAAAAAGATATATTTTAAAAATAACGAAATTAAAACACGATATTATTTTATACAACTTTTGATAACACAACTTTTTTTATATGTACAATTTGCAACCTTCGTTATTATATCACTATAACCATAACATATAGCATATCACTATTTATTTACAATATTTATATACCTACTTATGTCTATATATCTCACATGATTAAAAATGTCTCTAACGTACTCAAAATTTATATCCAACTTAGATGACTCAAACCAAATCAAGTCACAATAGTCATAAGTACCACGCTGATATTGTATATAAAGATAGATGCACTTCTAGAATACAATATTTTTGGCAACCAATCTTATCTGACCCAACACAGGTTCGCCTAGTGCAAGTACCGTTGTAAAAACGTACCTTGTGACTAAGCATATTATTTGATACGCAGTAAAAAATATTTATACTAACATGCATGCCCGAGAATTCTAAATAATAATTTTAAAGGTATGTGAAGTCTGCCAACACGTGTTAGGAACATCAACAAAACTATGCAAGATGGATATTTAAAAGGCACAAATACAATGTTCATAATTCATTGATTGATTTACATGGCACTTTTACACATCTCAGTGCTTAATATTAACACACACGCATGTCAGGATTCACTTAAGGCTTTTCTTTATAATTAATCTACCAGCATTACCCTCTAAGCTGAATTACACGGCCATTGAACTGATCCCATTAACACTTACAACACCGAACCACGAATATACTGGCTATCGTCTCGTCTACTTCACAAAACAACTGAATTGAATACCGGAGCGCGGAAGGCACACATTTTTATATTAAACATAGCTGTTGCACGCGGCTCCGCCCGCGTGAAGGTCATATTTGGGAGAAAAAGTATACAATACAAAATACCAATATTCATGCGTTTAACTTAAAAATGACGGATTTTCATACAAACTTTCATTCGCTATTTTACCCCCTCAGGGGCGAAATTTCCAAAAATCCTGAAATATATATTTTTTATTTTTAACTAAAATGCCTATAACTTCAAAAATGACGGATTTTCATACAAACTTTCATCCCCTATTTTACCCCCTTAGGGGTGGTATTTTCAAAACCCTTCCTTAGTGGATGCCTACGTGATAAAAGGTACCTACTGTCAAAATTTCAAGTCTCTAACCCCAGCCGTTTAGGCTGTGCGTTGATCGATCAGTCAGTCAGTCAGTCAGTCAGTTTCTTCTTTTATATATACAGATTTACTACTCCCACTTTGGTTGTCACCATTAACTACCCCCAACTAGTCTCATAAATACCTCCGTTATACCTTCGGTATTTCTAATAATAGGAAATATCCTAATACACGGAGTAGGTCAGCGTGGTGGAGTAAGGCCTAACCCCTCTCATTAGTAGTGGTGGCCCGTGCCCAGCATTGGGACAATTAATAATAAAGGGCCAGAATTATTATAACAGCAAAGAGTAGGCACACGAGCAAATGGGTAATCTGATCACTATGGCTATGTATACCCACAATGTCAGAGGCATTAAGGTAGAGTTGAGCTAATCTCAACAAACTAGTTTGTCTAAAATATACCCTAAATATAATTCCGGTAACCCCCATAATGTTCGATAAAATAAATATTATTTTCCTTTATCAAAAGAATATTCTTTATGTCCCAAGTCAGTCATACAACATTAAATGTTATTAAAACATATACCCACGCCAGAATAGATATTCAATTTCCTTTCTCATAGCACGGATCAATTCCCGATCACATAATTCAATTTACCTTATCCCTTGCCGAGAAAATGAGGTTATATTTTCGACGATAATCAAATTAATAATTTCTAATGACGCAATTATTTTAGCAAGAATCTATTTTCATTCTATTTATCAGTCTTAGTATTGATCGGAGGAAAATTTTAACTTTTGTTGTTTGATATAAATGAATAACAATATTGTTACGAACATCAACAAAACTATGCAAGATGGATATTTAAAAGGCACAAATACAATATTTATAATTTATTAATTGATTTACACGCCACTGTTACACATCTCAGTGCTTAATATTAACACACACGCATGTCAGGATTCACTTAAGGCTTCTCTTTATAATTAATCTACCAGCATTACCCTTTTAAACTGAACAATGCCATTGACCTGATTACGATTAACTCTTACAACACCGAACCACGAATATACTGGCCATCGTCTCGTCTACTTCACCAAACAACTGAACTGAACACCGGAGCGCGGAAGGCACTCTGTTTTATATTAAACATTTACTACTCCCACTTTGGTTGTCATTATTAACTACCCCCAACTAGTCTCCTAAATACCTCCGTTATACCTTCGGTATTTCTAATAATAGTAAATACCCTAATAATATATTGTTTGTATTTCTAATGTGATGCCGCGATAGCCTAGTTGGTAGTGGTAGTCGAGAAAGGAAATTGATCGTATGTTCGAAACCAACCCAAATGGCTTACACCTGTGACTTTTCTAAAGCTTTGTGTACATTCATTGTTAATTATCGCATACATTAACGCTGAAGGAAAACATTGTGAGGAAACCTGCATACCTGAGAATTCTCATACTAATTTCAAAGGTATGTCAAGACCAACTACCCGCATTAGGAAATCGTGGTGGACTAAGGCCTGACCAATTAGTAAAGGAGGCCGAGTGAGTGAGGCCCGTGCCCAACAGTGGTACAATGTTTAATACAGTGTTATTTATGAATAGTTATATTTATAATCTTAGTTTTTATTTTACATACATACATATACACTCACGCCTGTAATCCCCGAAGGGGTAGGCAGAGGTGTAGCAGGGGGTGGCCAGTACACCCACTTTTCGCCGAATTTCGGTCCCATAATGTGATAGGGGGCGAGCCTATCGCCACACCGGGCACCATTCCAGACTCCGGGTTAATACTGAGTATTTCTAGTTAGAAAAACCCAATATCACTTTACCTGACCCGGGGATCGAACCCGAGACCTCAGCACAGCAATCGTAACGCATGCGCAATTACAACTACGCCACCGAGGCAGTTTTTATTATGGAGATCGATAAACATATGCAGCTAGAAAATAAAGAAACGACCAAAGCAAAGATAGGCGACTATAAAGCGTCAGTCGCCGGCAAACGCTATCCATATAATTTCATGGCATCAAGCATACCTATACGAGCTTGTATATCCTGGTTATGTAGTTATGCATACCGCCACCATAATAATAATATTATTATTATAGTGTATTTATATACACCCAACAGTCACACACATAAAACCTGTATCGTGAGTAGCAAGAAGTACGAGGGACTATGGTCCCACAACACCCAGATCCAAAACAAATGTCTGTCTGTGACACAAATATTTGTCTCGGTGCAGGAATCTAACCCACGGCCTCTCGTTTCACAGCCGGCTACTCGCCCGCTGCGCCACGGAGGCTGTCGTACCACCATGGACATAAAGAATGGACTGAGCGCTCTCTATCCAGCTACTAAGTGAATACGGGCAGAAAAAACTGAGAGAGATAAAATGTACGTGCGGCCAGCAGTTGTCTTTTTCTACAATTTTGGTTGGTCTACGTCACAGCCTTGCTCGAGCAAAAAGAAATAGGTATTGGCCGCACAGTCGCTGTGTCTCCTTCTACAAAGTGGTCAATTTTGTGAGGATATTGCTCAGTCCAGACGAGATGTTGGACGCCTAAAATGCAACTTAGTAATTTAAAAAAAAATCGGATATAGTTTGGAATTTTAATTTACTTAAAATTTTATTGAGGTAACGTTGTTTACATTTAACATATATTTTATACAGCGATTGGGTGAGCAAACTTTTAATGATTTTCTTGGAATGTAATTTATACAATATATGTAATGTACAGCCTTAATGAAGCAGGCGCTGAAACGCTTGCAGATGCCTTTTTAAACAAAGTTCATTGACTTATTGTATATTGTTCACACATTATAGCCCACCTATGGGAAAGAGATAATTATAACTTATATATATATGTTCTCTTGGGTCTTATATCTTAGAGCAATAATGGATATGTCACTAAAATTTATACATATTACTTTATTTAAATGCAATCAATCCTCAGTAATATTCATATTAAATTGTGACAAGTCACCACAATAGGTAACAAAAAATAATTATAACAAAGTTTATCAACTTATGGATATTGCAAAATATATTATTGATACTGTCTTTTTTTTTTTAGGCAGACGAGCAGACGGGCCACCTGATGGTAAGTAGTCACCGCCGCCCATAGACTTCTGCAATGCCAGGGCACATCAAAACCGCTGCCTACCGTTAATCTATTACACTAAATGGGTTTAAGCTTATAAGTTTTTTAATAATTTTATTATTCAAAATATTGTATAGTTCGATATCGTAAAGTATACGAAATTTTATAAGTACAGTTTTTTATTGTAGCTGTCTAAAACCGATATTGAGGCACAATATTATATTATAGATCACCATTAATTATTGTTACTTCCATCCAAAAATTAAATTTGTATAAAAAATTTAGGTCATCATTTCTAATTATAATGGCTGAAACATAATTTAATTTTGTTGGCGGCCATATTAAATTTGCATTTTTTCTAAATAACATATTTTTTTTTACTCTATTCTACTAGTCAAGCTCTTTCATTTAATACCCATGTTGAGGGAGTTGTGAAAAAATATGGAATCCATCTGCAGCCATCGTGGATTTACAATGATACTTAATATATTAAATTGTATTGTCATCAAAACTAAAGGTGTGTACCAAATATCAGATCAATCTGTCAACAAGAAGGGGATAAAATTACAATTAATAAATTTGACCCAAAAAACAACCGGCAAGCTAAATAAAACCGTTTAAAAAGCAAGTCATCGGCCACGTTTAACACCTATAAGTTTCATAATGGTATGGTGGGATTCTGAATCTGAATATGTATACCTCTCGTCGAGTTTAGAGTATATACTGTTCTTATATATATATATATATATATATATCGTTCGTATCGTATCGTTCTTATATATATAAGAACGACAAACGAGCCAGATGGTCACCTGATGTTAAGTGATCTCCACCGCCCATGAACATCCACAATACCGAAAGTATCATGTATGCGTCGTCGTCGTAGTATGGATTAGGGAAGGGAAGGGGGAATCTGGGCCTCCGGATATCTCACTTACCATACGAAACGCGACAGTAAACTGTCACTTTATATGTATTATAATACTAGCCCTGTATTAAACATTGTCCCACTGCTGGGCACGGGCCTCCTCTACTAATGAGAGGAGTTAGGCCTTAGTCCACCACGCTGGCCTAATGCGGGTTGGCAGACTTCGCATACCTTCGAAAAATTCTTAGGTATGCAGGTTTCCTCACGATGTTTTCCTTCACCGTTAAAGCAAGCGATAATTAACATTTTAATACACACATAACTTTAGAAAAGTCAGAGGTGTATGCCACTTGGGTTTCGAACCTACGACTTTCGTCTTGGCAGTCCGTACCGAAACCAACTAGGCTATCGCTGCTATGTATTATAAAACATATATTGGTTAAACATATATATTGGTTATATGTTCAGTGTGTACAGAAAATGTATTTGCACTGTTGACTGAGCGGCTTTAAGATAAGCCACATTACCGACCTACTTTCCCGAGCACTGAATGGTATTATCTTTTAACATTTGGGTGACAGCGTATTTAATGTGTAAATACAATATGAACCGCGTCGATTCGTTTGATGCCCTTTCTCTCTATCAAAATTAAGACAAGAGGGGGGTCGACATCTCCACGATGTTTGGTCGTTTTGCGGCCTAATGAGTACTCTGACACTAGACCCTCGACCGCTTCTTCACCTTCTTGCCCTGGCGTAGTGTGAAGAAGCAGGCCGGCATGATTGTGTTGATAGATTGTCTCTCGCTACTCGATATTCTAAATGGACGGCACTGCAGATGCACTGTGGTCACTTTGCCGTGCCAGAATAAAAAAAAGTATGTTCGATTTTAAACAGAACATTTAAAATAAATACGATTTATTAAATTTCTATTACATTACTACCATGCCTGGCATTAAAGTAATCCTGTGTGAATGAAATATTCATCTATTTGTGAAATACATGTATTTACTTAGATCACAACTTTATAATTTTATCGATACTTGCATAGAAAAGTTTTGTTCTTAAGATCTTTGAACGTACGCACGAAAAACACTTTTAATCATGTCTTCGTCTAATTAGATAATAGAACTAATAAAACCTTTTAAGAGTTTCTATTATATTTTACTAACAAAGCTCACGTGGTAATTGCGAATTATTTGTAATTACATACTGCCACTTAAGATTACATATAAGTAGTAAGTATATCGCACATAACTTGATCCTACTCATCTGACATATTTGTCTAATTATTTAAATGAAATTTCGGGCGTCATGAGAGCACAACTCCAGGGTCGAATTTGAGTGTTTCAAGTTAGTTAAACAATAACGCAGCTACTGTTTAATTGATATGCGTCATTTCGAAATGTCACTGTCCATTTGCTCCCGCAAAGTGTAATGAAAATAAGTACTTAGCCAGAGTCATAGCAAGATTTTTAAAATTAAAATAATATATGACTAATACTTTAAGCTAAGAAAGACTCGTAGGTATATCTTTTTCCTGTATTTTTCTTATGTAAAGTTTATTAAGGTCCAAGTAGGTAGCTAATAACATTTTTATTTGGAAAGCTTAATATTCATGCGTTTATTCTTTACTTCCTTTCACTTCTGGCATGTGTACGGAGCTGCTCGCTCTTTTATCGTAAATTCCTTTAATTAATTTATGTTAAGCGTATGGGGGCTTTGATCAAATACTATGGAATCGTCTGCAATAAAATGGACACTTCACACAGACTATTAGACAGCCTCCGTGGCGCAGTGGGCGAGTTGTGGAACTAGAGGCTGTGGGTTCGATTCCCGCACCGAGATAAATGTGAAGACGGAGAGATAGTCTCTCGTAGTTCTTGATACCCACAAAACAGGTTTGACCTAGTATGGGGTTAAGTCTATGTGTGTCACTTTTAGGTACATTGTATTATTACATTTAACAAGGGACATACCAACATTAATTGGTGCTGTAAAGTGACAGGAACAGAACGTTACCAAGAGGTATGCACTCGGCTTATACACAGAATGTGTTACTGAACCTCGACCCTTTTAAAAATAGACACGTGAAGTAAATCTGAACATAGTATACGATGTTAATAAAATAAAACTTTTACCTTCGTCCATTGCGTGATGAATAACTGTAAACATACATACAGACCGAGTATTACGTTTAATTATACAGTAACAAAGACTTTTATACTGGCTTATCGGCAGCAACACAAACTTAACAGCTTTCACAGTAATAACAAGTAGCTTCGATGTAGAAGTTATTTAGTTGATGACTTTAATGGTCACTAGTCCCGATACCAACGTTTTTATGCCTTGTGATTGCTAACTCCAATTTTAATTTCTGAACAATAGTAAACATGTATTAATATATCTGTATATATAAAAGAAGTAACTGACTGACTGACTGATCGATCAACGCACAGCCTAAACGGCTGGGGTTAGAGAGTTGAAATTTTGACAGTAGGTACCTTTTGTCACGTAGGCATCCACTAAGGAAGGGTTTTTGGAACTACCATCCCTATGGGGGTAAAATAGGGGATGATAGTTTGTATGAAAATCCGTCATTTCTGAAGTTAAAGGCATGAAAATTGGTATTTGGTCTTTTAGTTAAAAATATAAAATATATCTTTCAGTATTTTTGGAAATTGCACCCCTAAGGGGGTAAAATAGGGGAAGAAAGTTTGTATGAAACTCCGTAATTTTTGAAGTTAAAGATATAAAAATTGGTATTTGGCCTTTCAGTTAAAAATAAAATATATATATTTCAGGATTTTTGGAAATTCCACCCCTGACGGGGTAAAATAGGGGAAGAAAGTTTGTATGAAAATCCGTCATTTTTAAAGTTAAACGCATGAAAATTGGTATTTTGTAAGATATACTTTTTTTCCCAAACATGACCTCCACGCGCGCGGAGCCGCGAGCAACAGCTAGTTAAATTATAAAGTATAATTAGTAAAAAAAGCAGTGATAGCATAGTTGGTTGCGGTACGGACTGTCAAGACGAAATGCGTATGTTCGAAACCCAAATCATACACCTCTGACTTTTCTAAAGTGATGTGTCTATTCATTGTTAATCATCGCTTGCTTAAACGGCGAAGGAACCATTGTGAGGAAACTTGCGAGAATTGTGAGAATTCATAAGAATAAGAATTTCGAAGCTATGTAAAGTCTACCAACCCGCATTAGGCCAGCGTGGTGGACTAAGGTCGAACCCACCTCATTAGTAGAGGAGGCCCCGGCCCAGCAGTGGGACAATGTTTAATACTAGACTACTATTATTATATTGTATTAATTGAGGGAAAATAATTTTGAATATTTAATATTCATTATTATTCGTTAGTTATTAAGATTGGGATAGATACTTCTGCTTGATTAAAGTGAGTTGGTGGTGGTTATGGTGGTAAGATATTCATATCCGCCCGGATAGCGACCACCGTACACAGGGCGAAAAACCCGCCATACTGGCACACGCAAGTGTGTCGCGTTCCGGGATCAGCCAGTGTACATCCGGTTTTCCTCGGGGGTCTAGAATAGGGTACAAAGTTTAGCCATTTTGCGGCCTTCTGAGTACTCTGACAATAGACCCTCGACCGCTTCTTCACCTTCTTGCCCATGGCGTAGTGTGAAGAAGTAAGCCGGCATGATGGTGTTGAGTAGCGAGGGATAGATTATTTCTCGCTACTCGATACTCTAATTGGACCGCACTGCGCTTACCATCAGGTGCAGTGCGGTCACTTTGCCTTGCCAAGATAAAAAAAAAAAGAGTTTCGCTATTTCTGAAAATCGATACTGAATAGAATATAGTTCTTTAGTCATAGTAGCTGCCATAAAGAAGATTAACGATAACCTAAAACTTAAAAAATACTCTTATAATGCTAAGGAAAAATGAAAGTACCTTTAAACATTAATACTTCATCAATGCAATTTATAATAAATATCATCCTCGAGGTATGTATAACTGACACACAATTGACAAGAATCGTTTTGTTTACAGATTGTATATAATGAAGAAGTGAAAGTATCGCGGAACACAATATACAAAAATAGTTGATTTAAAAGCCTCTTTTTCTCAATTAGTTAGATATCCGCACGAAAATAAATAGATCTGTTTAATATATAATACTTATTTTTCTTTCAGTTAATGTACGATTGACACATATTGATTGCGCGCTTATAACTTTATTCAACAAATTATTTTATTATCTATTGGTCTTTTATGAATAGAGCCTCCAACTCCATTGTTGTTGTATGCATATTAATTTCCGGTTTCCTATTAAGTGACTTGTTAATCTGGCATGACTGTGAAAACTTGCTTTTCGCAAAGTGCAAGCTCATGCACAAGCAGTTTAATTATTATAGATGTTAAAATGTCTTAAACAGCAAATTATATAAATGTTATTATGTATAACATAATAAGCAGTGATAGCCTAGTTGGTTGCGGTATGGACTGTGAAGACGAAAGTCGTATGTTCAAAACCCAAGTGGCATACACCTCTTTCTAAAGTTATGTGTGTATTAATTGTTAATTATCGCTTGCTTTAACGGTGAAGGTAAACATCGTGAGGAAACCTGCATACCTGAGAATTTCGAAGGTATGTGAAGTCTACCAACCCGCATTAGGCCAGCGTGGTGGACTAAGGCCTAACCCCTCTCATTAGTAGAGGAGGCCCGTGTCCAGCAGTGGGACAATGTTTAATACAGGGCTTATATTATTATTATTATTTTATCTATAACAATAGTTTTTTGTTGATGATAATAGACCGTGTTTTAAAAACCACAGTTTGTCTCTTTCTTATTTTTGTCAAATAAATTGAGAGTGTGACAAAGCACTGATTGAGTTAATTACTTTTATAGATAAAGCATTTTTTGTAAATTTACCACAAAAAAATCTCGTAGCCCGAATAGCCTGTTGGTATTCATGCATAAACCTGATGAGTATGTAGAACCAACTTGAAAGTTGAGAGGTTAGTTTAAAAATGTATTTATGATATTTGATTTAAGATTCGCATTTGCTGTAGTTATTTGTTACCAAGTAACTTTTAGTCTCTATAAAAGTTTATAAGTATTCTAAAATAATAAAGACAATTATATAATGATACGTGTCTTTAATTTATTGTTACAACTACACATACTGTTTACGTGTATACATTACATAAAATGAAATTACATACTGTTAGGAACATCAACAAAACTATGAAAGATGGATATTTAAAAGGCACAAATACAATGTTTATAATTTATTGATTGATTTACACGACACATCTCAGCGCTTAATATCAACACACACGCATGTCAGGATTCACTTTAAGGCTTCTATTTATAATTAATCTACCAGCATTACCCCTTTTAAACTGAACAACGCCATTGAACTGATTACCATTATATTTACCATTTACACTTACTACACCGAACCACGAATATACTGGCTATCGTCTTGTCTTCCACTCAACTAAACTGAACTGAACCAACTGAACTCCGGAGCGCGGAAGGCACTCTGTTTTATATTAAACATTTACTACTCCCACTATGGTTGTCATTATTAACTACCCCCAACTAGTCTCCTAAATACCTCAGTTATACCTTCGGTATTTCTAATAATAGTAAATACGCTAATAATACCTACATTGAAATAAAATGAATTTTACGGATTATACCGCGGTAAATTTTTTTTTTTATTTCAATGTATAATATTCGCGTAAATATAAGAAAACATTGTCTCCTACACTCAAAAATGCCCTCAACATTAAAAAAAATGTATTAAATACCTGCTAGACGTCGACCGTATGACAACTCCATTTTAAAAATGTTTACGTATGCATATAGCTGCTATCTTGAAGGTTATTGACAACCACAACATCCTTAATGGAGTAATTCTATAGGACACAAATGATGTTGAAATATTAAAATATTCTCATAGAAATTCGATAATGGATATAAGTAAAAGCCGCTTTTGTATGGCATTATGTGTGAAACGAATTCAAAGAGTGAGATATCGAGAAGTGCTCTCTGACACTGGCTTGCGCAACTACGTGAGAGATGGCTTTCAATATCAAATTGAATTCCGCGGTTCATTGATTTTCAATTTGTTAGGAAGTACTCTCATCCTTTACCATAGACATATAAAATCCGACCATTGTAAATCTTCCATATTACCACTGTATTTCACACTTTTGTTCATATTTTATTTTGCACGGACATTTGTTACCAACAATTTAAATAATTACATTTACGTCTTGTAAGAATGTGTTCTTCTGTGAGGCAAAGTCTTCTTATTTCATTTCTATTCATGGACGAAGCACATCTTCTTTAGTTTAATAAAATTTCGCTATAATTCTAATTAAATCGAAAATCGCTCTATACTATTCCATACGTCAAAGACAGCCTCCCCATTGGGTAAGTAGCAGTAGCCGGCTGTGTGAATCAATTCCCCCATCGAGTCAAATGTTTGCTCCATTTGTTTCGGGTCTGGGTGTTGTGGGACCGTAGTCTCCCCCTAGTTCTTGATACCCGCGAAACAGATAGGTATAATAATGTGGGTTCAGGACTCTGTGTATGACTGTTGGGTGTTATTTATTAATATATGAACGTTATTAGTTGTTATTGGACAATAATGAGGGTCAACGATTAAAACAAAGTAACAAATGAAGAATATGACCAAATCCTCTCATAAATTGAACGTATTTGTTTCAACATCAAACATAATAAAAATACAGAGAGAAGACTTTCAGAATGTTTAAGATGCTCTACGAGTGAATGAATTATTATAATATACTTATGTTCAAGAATTATTGATGGTTCAAAAATATTTCATTGCAATTCAGAAAGAGAACAAAAAAGTGAAGTCACTACAAAATTCCAAAAAAATATTGGTATCGCTAGAAGTTATTTAAAGTTTTTATATCACTTTGGTCCATACTACCTACAGTATCAAGGAATAGTGGGTGTTTTCTCGAACATTTAAAAAAAAGAAAGAAGTTGTAGCAGAATGAATAATAAATAACACCCAACAGGCACACACATAGCCCCGACCTCACACTAAGTAAGATACGAGTCTTGTGTTGTGGGTATCAGGGACTACGAGAGTCTTACATCACCCAGACCCCGTACACAAATATATGTCTGTCACACAAACATTTGTTCCGGTGTGGGAATCGAACCCACGGCCTCTCGTTTCACAGCCGGCTACTCGCAAAATGCGCCGAAGCTGTCGAAGCTTTTGGAATCCTGTCATTATTGGAGTTTCAAAATATTATGGAATTCACCCTGGAACTTGACTTCCATTCTTTTATTCTTATTGCTCTTTTTATTTATTTTATTTATTAAATATAATCTTACAGGTAACACTCAATGCGATTATACTACATTGCTATACAACCCATTCAATACACATAGACACCTCATACAGTCGATACATTATTCGTTACAGTCATTATCATCGCCCTTATGAATTCCGCCATTCAAACACGTAGCAACAGAAGAAGGACCATAGCAAATGAAAACATGTAAAGTGCTAAACACAACTTCTATTTAAGGCTCTACCCCATTAAAGTTCAAAATATCCAGCTAAAAGTTGAAGAACCTTATTAGATTAGCTGTATACTTCCCTTAGAAGTTAAGTGGAATGTAAAATAAACTAACATCCGATTTAACACAGTGGATGAGCGTGGAAGTTAAAACCTTTTCCGAGCACGAAATAGCGTGTTTTCTACACATTGTCTAGTAATTATTTTATAATATTTAAATGAATAAGTTAAGGAGTTAATTATTAATAATGATGCATGCGTTATGAATAATAGTATCACGGAGTTAATAAATAAATAACACCCAACAGTCACACACATAGCCCCGACCCCACACTAAGATACGAGTCTTGTGTTGTGGGTATCAGGGACTACGAGAGACTTTCGGTCTCACAACACCCAGACCCCGGACACAAATATCTGTCGTAGTAGTAGTTGATGGTGCGCAAGTTAATAAATTGTCACTGCATTTACTAGGAACGATAAACAGCAGCAAAATATCTTAATTAATAATCAACAAACAATATTAAAACATCACATTAATATATCACAAGAACTAAGTTAAAGTTAAATCATTTTCATACCAGATCTGTCAAAACTGCTGAAAGCGCTAATGTTCTTACAGTTAAGTTTTACTTAAGGTTTATTTAAAATCCTCAAACTCGTTAAACTTGACTACGACAGAGTTTTTGAGAAAGTAAATCATAGCTTTTCAGCAAAATAGTATCTTATAATTTCATAAGATTTAATAATTTTTATTTTGTTCTAGAAAACATATATACCTACTATAAATGGTCAAGCTATGCATTCTGAAACACGTTACATTATACTGTATGATATTCCAGCAAGATGCAGCCTAATAATAATAAACCAGATTGTCCTTTAATACATTCTTTATGTAAACTGCATTACACACTAACATAGCTTATAGGTGTCATTGTTACTAACAAATATGGATTACTTTTTTCTGAAATAAATGAATTATTATTATATTATTATTATTATGTTTGTCACACCGTAATCTCGGGACTATAGAGTTCCCGGACATTTGGAAGGCGTGCGTGGGGCCGAAGCCAACACGTAGAGGCCCGTTAGACAATTTTAATTTATATTTTGTGATGTGACACAATTATTATTATTATTATTACATTTTTAAAGCATATGCTCGGGGGGAACACCCAAAAACTCCGAAATATTTTATTCCGATTTTCAAAAGTCCGAATGTCAATACCTTTTTTTTTTTTTAGTGCCTTGATAGGCAGACGAGCAGACGGGCCACCTGATGGTAAGTAGTCACCGCCGCCCATAGACTTCTGCAATGCCAGGGCACAGCAAAGCCGCTGCCTACCGTTGAAGGACTACTCTTTTTAAGCCTCGTTTAAAGAAGGACATGTCATAGCGCTCAGGGAACACCGCAGCAGGGAGTTCATTCCAGAGCTTGCACGTACGTGGTAAAAATGAACGCTGGAAACGAACCGTGCTAGACGGAATCGTTTCCAGGTGGTATGGATGAACTCTGTTGCGGTGTCGGGTGGTGCGATGATAAAATGGAGATGTAGGCACCATTTTAAACAGTTCCTCGGAGCACTCCCCGTGGAACAAACGATAGAACAAGCAGAGAGACCCGAAGTCTCTCCGCAGCTCCAACGGTTCCAGGCTATCCGTGATATCAGGATCCCCGACAATTCGAACGGCCCGCCTCTGTAAGGAGTCAAGTGGGTCTAGCAAGTATTTCGGGGCTCCTGCCCAGAGATGAGAACAGTATTCCACGTGGGGCCGGACTTGCGCTTTATAAAGCACCAATCTATGGCCCGACGTGAAATACCGCCTCGCTCTGTTCAGGATCCCCAATTTTTTGCTAGCCAATTTGGCTTTATCCTCCACTTGACTCCTAAACTGGACCAAGCTCGATATATTGACGCCGAGGATCCCAACACCCTCGGAAACCCGGAGAGTGACTCCTTGGAACTGTGGTGCCATGACAAATGGGTCCTTCTTTGCGGTGAATGCGCAAACTTGTGTCTTCGTGGGGTTGAAGTGAACTAGGTTCCTTTCACCCCATTCAGAGGCCCGCTCTAGAGAGCTCTCGATTTCCGACACAAGTTCTAACCGTCTTTCTTCCAAAGTGCTCCGAGGGATACCCTGCTGGCCGGTGTATCGCACGTCGACAGTACTATCATCTGCATAACAATGCATGCTATCGATAGACAGCATGTCATTGATATGCAGAATGAATAGTGTCGGCGACAACACCGAGCCTTGTGGAACGCCAGCATTAATGGACAAAGCGTCGGAGCAGTAGCCGTCTACGACGACTTTAATGCTCCGACCATCCAAAAAACTAGCGATCCAGTTGCAGAGTCCCTCGGGGATTCCATGTGATGGTAGCTTCGATAGAAGGCCCTCATGCCATACCCGATCAAACGCTTTCGGGATGTCTAGACCGACCTAAGAATTATATGTCTATTATTAAAAATCACAAAATTTATTTTAACGAATTGTAATTCCCAATTCCGTAATTATTTTTTGATTTTCATAAGTCTGAAGAATCAAATGCCCGATGGGTTCTCGGTCCGAAAAACGACATCTACTGTTATTGAATCTTTTGGGTTAGTTTATTTTAGAACAGTGACCATTAAAGATCCCAGATCCCTTCTATTGTTGGTTATCAATCAAAATAATTATTCGATACGTTAGGAATATTGAAAATTTGGAATTATAAAAATAGGATAAATGATAAATCGGATAATATAACAATATATTAGAAATGTTGAACCATTCAGAATTATGAAAATTGGTATTTAGTTAATTCGTATTTGTAACAAAGTTTTTCGTGTTTATGTAGTGTATAAGATGTAGGCAGAGATGTAACTTGTGTATGAGCACGTTACACCGAGATTATTTCTACACTCTGATGTGATAGGTGGCCACAAAATAAACTTCAATTCTGATCATTCTGTATGATTTGTACAAATCGAACCGGCTAATTTAGTATTACCTAACCAGTGAGGTGTTTAAATAGGATTTCAAGACCTCACTGGTTACTCAGCATATGGTACTACGATTAAACCAATAAGTGGATATATAATAGTATATAAATATGTACACACATTTCAATCATAACATTCATTAACTTGAATGTACTCTTATGCATACACGCATCCAGTATGTGATGGAAATATGATCAATAATTCGAACCAAGTGATGTTGTGATGGTAAACGTTTAAATCAAAAGAACCGTAAGCGTATCACGACGAGATCCACACACTTTGGCACATTTTATTTATCAATAACGTTTCGCTCAAAGAAAATACATTTTGCCTTGAGCATTTTGCGGAAAGGAAATGTGTGTTTCCCATGATTTATATCCAGAATAGGGGCGCGAGGTGGCCGGCTCGTTTGAAGCCGGCTAGCGGCTGCCCGTTGGCGATAAGCTGAAGCCTTTCTGTACGAAATACACACTAAGGAAGAAAATAAACAAGCTGCCCTCACAACCTTATATTCAGCCAATAATCTCGGGGCGTCGAAATAACATCGGCTCGTTATATAATTCTTATTACTGAAGTAACATTCACCAAAACGAAAGTATGGGTTTAAGTGGCTATAAAGCAATGGCACCATAAAACGGGAAGGGGATTTCAATTAGATGTTCTATAGTGTCTGATTTTTATGTCGACCTCCGGCGTTTATCATTACCGCTCCCTTATTAGATGCGCGGGTTTCATGAGCCTCACATATACGTTGTGATTATACCCAACCCTTATCATGCTAAAGTGACTATACTTCATACTAAATTATTAACTCTATGTTAAAATTAAGTTTGGTGCATCGACACTGTACAGATGGGCACATATTAAAGATTTCACTCGTGATAGAACATCGAACTGTTCATAAATTGACTATAGTGCTTGATTTTTCTTTGTTGGAATGTAATCCTACGAATATTATAAATGCGAATGTTTGGATGGATGGATGGATGGATGAATTGATGGATGGATGTTTGTTACTCAATCACGCTACAAAGGCTAGACGGATCTGGTTGAAATTTGGCACATAGATAGATTATAGTCTGGAATAGCACATAGGCTACTTATTTTTATCCCGGAAAAATGTACGTTTGACACTATAGTTTTTAACAGAGCAAGTGATCGACATGATTTTCTGCATAGTGGCAGTTTAGGTATCAGAAAATGTCATAGGCTACTTTTATCCCGGAAAAAAGCACGCTTTCTATGAGATAGTAAATATAGAAAGGTGTAATAGCTTAAGATGGATTGTATACCTTTTCTTCCAAAAATAACCTCCACGCGGGCGGAGCCGCGAGCAACATCTAGTTGTAATATATATTAACTGCAGTGTGACCATGCGAGGGCGGTGAAACATACGACGGTAAGATAGGTGCGTGGGTGGGAAATAAGGAAGGTCATTGTCTGTAAAACCAACTGACTTTTTATTTCATAAATTGAACACAGCACTCGCGATTTGTAGATGACATACATACAAAAAGTAAATGCAATAAACAAAAAGGAATGTTATAAGAAAAAGCTCACGTGCCTTAAGCACTTCACTTCACAGCTCGAAGTATGTGCTCTGGGTCCGTACTATAATGAAAGCTTACATTATAATACTAGCCCTGTATTAAACATTGTCCCACTGCTGGGCACGGGCCTCCTCTACTAACGAGAGGGGTTAGGCCTTAGTCCACCACGCTGGCCTAATGCGGGTTGGCAGACTTCTCATACCTTCGAAAAATTCTTAGATATGCAGGTTTCCTCACGATGTTTTCCTTCACCGTTAAAGCAAGCGATAATTAACATTTTAATACACACATAACTTTAGAAAAGTCAGAGGTGTATGCCACTTGGGTTTCGAACCTACGACTTTCGTCTTGACAGTCCGTACCGCAACCAACTAGGCTATCGCTGCTCTGTAAGCTTACATTACGATTGTCAATAATAACCTTTACTGGTTAAGGTTATGGATAGTGCCTATATACAACTTCATCTTAACATAATCAAGTCAAACATAATCAACATTTATCTTTAAGTTAATAGGTATCTTCTAGGCAAGGGTGCTCCATCGTAGACCACACCATCACTTACCATCAGGCGATAGTGGTCAAACGCAAGCCTATTTATGTATATAAAAAATAATTAAATAAATAGTGTACTACACATATACAAACCACAATATGGCCGCTTATTGCTGATTGCTTTTTAATTTCCGTGACTGGAAGGCTGAATCAATATAAATGTATTATATTCAATCATTTGGTTCTCCAAATTATTGAAAAATTTTCTTTTCTCTTATTATATTCAATTATTTTGTTGCCTAAATTATGCAACTCAATATCTATTTCCAATGTGTATTAGGTATTCCATTTGTAATTTTCCAATGAACTTATAAAATATAGAATTCTATAAAATGAAATCATTTTTTGCAAGATATAGAAGTTGGAAGTTACTTTAGTTTATTACAATAATAAGTTTTATTAATCTTGCAAACTTATGTTGGCAAGAAACTGTAAGCTACGTTCTTATCTACGTGCCATAGTGCATACACGGAAATGTATAGTTTGAATAGTTAGCTGCGGATAATATGTGCAGAATGTCTTTACACACAAGTGATGAGATTTACCCAACATAAATTTGTATTCAAAATATTTGCTTTCTCTCGTCAAAATATAATTAATGGTCCAATCCATCCTGAGGATATTGAATTTAATGGCATCCATCGAACGAAATAAAAAAAAAATCGGTCTTCACACTAAAACAATATGTTTATACAAACAATATGGAATATGAGAATTCAATTTTAATACAGTATCAGTCATGATTCTTTTTTTAATGGTAGAGCCACTATTTAACCTCATTTTCTACACTTTGAATCGGCCTACTCGTCCGGCTTTTTACCACTGTCTCACAGAAAACTTAAATAACTGTTTGCTGTTCCATTTACTTGATTAATCTATCTCAACTCCAAATAGGATTGATTCTTTAATTTTTGGAATATATAATTTATACTATAATAAAGCTGAAGATACACTTTGTCTATCCGTTATATATTTTTGCAATATTTTGATTGTAATGTATTATAATATCGATATAGAACCCAAAACATTTGTTTTTGGAATTATTGTCTGTCTGTCAAGGCATCAAGTCCAAAGTACTGTATTACGACAAAAGAATCGACATTAAAATCATAGAGTGTATTTCGAGATAGCATTTAGTCTTTATTTCATCGGTGCATTGAATCAAAGCATCATACCTAATGCTTCATCATTGAATCATTAGGTATTCGAATGAATATCTGTATTATGCAAAGAATAGTTATGAGAGATGAAATGACCTCAAGACATTGTGAGCTCTTTCTGCGTAGATCGGACTACAACAAAATAAAAATTAAATATCAACTATATGGAGGGTAGAAACATTGCACTATACTTCGTGACGACATAAAACTCAGTCTCCCCCGTGACCATGAAGGCTGTAAAACCTTCGAAACGTCGGGTTAAAAAAGTAAAATAAACCGCGATAGAATCCGTTAAAGTCGTTTTATTACAGATGAAATGATTTTAAAATAGTATAAGATAACTTCCACGCGGGCGTACATAGGCAACAGCTAGTATTAGTATGTTTTTGAAAAATATGATATTATTTAATGTCACATTACTAGGTACAAGCCTCATCCACTAATGAGAAGGATTAGACCCTTCGCCCTCCACGCTGGCCTTATGCGGGTTAGTAGTCATCGCATATCTTCAATATTCCAAGAGGATTTTCAGATTTGTTGGTTTATCTCCTGTTTACCAACATCTAACGATTGAACTGTATCATATTATAAACTTAGCGAATGAACTAAGAACTGTATAACAAATATTAAAGGAGTAAATATCTACTACTAGTATGTTATAAGCAGTGTTGACTACTTAATATAATATTATGGACTAACTAACCAAACAAACTTCACTGACAACATAAATTTGTGGATTTTGGTCAGAATCTCTTGGTACTAGGTACAAAATTGACACTGCGGGCCAGAAATAACTCTGCGAACTTTGGTTGTATAATATTACATCATTTAATTGGTACATATACACTATCGCGCTTACAATTAAACGTGTATATCTACATAATAGTCATGCAATATTCTGTCTTACTCTGTAAAGTGTCATTTTTTTTATAGTATAGTCCGACAAACGAGCCAAAGGGTCACCTGATGTTAAGTGATCTCCACCGCCCATGAACATCCACAATACCGAAAGTATCATGTATGCGTTGTCGGCCTTAAAGGACAGGAATAGGGGTTAGGGAAGGGAATCTGGGCCTCCGGTTATCTCACTTACCATACGAAACGCGACAGTAAACTGTCACTTTACGTTAGTTTTCTGTGAGACAGTGGTACTACCCCGGTCGAGCCAGCCCATTCATGCTAATATAAGAGGAAGCAAGCTATAATACTGTATAAATATGACAGTTATATACAGTGTTTATTAGTAAGACCCCAAGAATATTTCCGTAGACTATATGGTAATAATATAGTTCAATGAAATGAAATAATTTCTATGAAAACAGCACAAACGTATTTTAGAACTAATAATCAATAAAACAACCATCTATTTATTATAGCCCAATACCGTTGTATTAGCACGTGATCGAATACCGGTGGACTAATGAAAATGTCATACACGACCCGGCATAGTATGGAGTATAAATACAATAATGAAATCCCCTACAGGGCCACTACGTACAATACCTACGGTAAGATTAAAACGGAAAAACGATTATGACAGAGTCGCCCTCTCCGGGAATGGGTACGTTTATAGGATTATCGTAGGCGATCTTGATTGCGACTCTAATTGCGTACCGGCGCCGCAACTGGGGGATTGCGCCCGTGCTTTCCCGTCACTCCCACATTCGCTGACCGTTGGATATTGCAATAATTCCATTTTTAAATCCTCTTTATGATACGATTATTTGAAAGCAAGTACGTGATTCAAAAGCACGATGGCAAATAAGCGAATGAGTCACATGTTTTTATCTCTACGCCATACAAAATATAACGCCATGGTCATAGCTGCATGGCCGATCTTTAAGGAAAGTAAAGAAATGTTTTGGGTCTCTCAGAAATCACACCTCCCATAAGCATCAAGCTGCCACTTCTATGCTATGACTGATGGCGTGTGGTAGGATATTCATATCCGCCTGGATAGCGACCTGCAGCCGATCCTCTAAAATGATGACCGGTCAGACATTAAACAATTATCGCCAATCGCCTTTACGCAGCGCACGCTACGAAAGCTCTCAAAAGGAATACATTTTCCCCGGTTTTGCAACATTTTTCATTGATGCTCGGCTCTTATTAGTCATACCTTGATGTTATATAGCCTATAGCCTTCCTTGATAAACGTGCTATCCAACACTAAATGTTTACTAACTAATTTTAACTAGTAGTTCCTGAGATTGACCAACAAACAAACTATTCAGTTTTATAATATTAGTATACATTGTAGATACATTTTACCGATACTAATATGAATTACATATTTCATTTTCAGTAAACCTTTGTTTTTTGTGTTGCGGCCACCAGTGTCATATAAATTAATTGCATTGATTTTCCGCTCTCCATTACTCCACCCTAATGTCGTATAATCTAAGAAAATTATTAAAAAAAAAACTGTTTTGCAAACTTCCCTTGTTTGAAATTTATAGCTCCTGTAGATATAAATAATAAAATAATTTTGGGAATAAGCAACTTAAAAATCAAATATTTTCTTCTTAGTCGACTGCTTATTTTAATATATTTACCCACACAAACAGCCTTGAAGATTTCAGCTCTGTTCACTCATACAAAAATCTACCATGTTGAGGTAAGGTACAGCAAGGATACAATTTTTTTATTGGTTTTATATCTTATTTACCTTTCTTTATAATTATTCTATAATAATGTGGAATAATGTAATAACATTGCAAATATTTTTAGCTTTAAGATATTTTATTTAAACAGTTAAATTAATTAATTATAAAATTTAAAATAAAGGAAGAATGAAAAAACTTACTTAGATCTTTTATGTAACCTTTAATCTTGGATTACAAAACTTTATTGAAAAGTTTTGTAATTAAGCCTTATGATTCCTAATACAACCTTTACTGAAATTGATTAGTATCATTTATTTTGGAATTGATTACGTTCAATATAACTATTTCGATGTTGCGTAGGTTAAAGCCGAAATAATTATTCTTTACATGCACCAGTTAGTTGGTACCACCAGTTAGTTATACCATTAGTTGGTACTAACATTAAAAATAACTTTAAATACTGAAACGAACATAACCAAATCTCTTACTAAAATATAACCAATACATAACAAAACAACTGAACCATTAAGTTCATTATGTTCGTTGTCGAAGCCACCAATAAGCTTAATCTACATAATCTTATCGACATACCAATAAATTAACGCGTTCGATATAATTTCGAATGAGGTAATATTTTATGTCACACGGGCGCTGCTCGGCAGTAAAACGGTCTCCGATATTACCGTGGTTAGGATATATACAGGTGAATTTTAAAGATTACATTTTATATTATTCAATTATAACACCATATTGGTCTAGTGGTAATGTACATAAAAGAGTGAGGCACTAGATTCGATTCACAGATCGGCCCACCAAATTATCTGCAGTATATGCACGCTGCCAATCAAATTATGGCAAGGAAATAAACTCAGTGAACTGATTACTCTTCTGCTTCTCTAAATATATAGACATAGGTATATATACGTATACAATGGTGAAGGGTCCATACAACAAGTTTTATCCGACTTTACAAATTTAAAATTTCTTGAAAAACTAGATGTTGCCCGCGGCTTCGCCAGCGTTAGGGTTATATTTGGAAGAAAAGGTATACAATCCATGGAGGCATCTTAAGCTATTACACCTTTCTATCCTATAGTAAGCGTGCATTTTCCGGGATAAAAAGTGGCCTATTTTATTTTCTGATCCCTAAACTGCCACTATGCAAAAAATCATGTCGATCCCTTGCTCTGTAAAAAACTAAACTATCCCACGGGAACTGTACATTTTCTGGGATAAAAGTAGCCTATGTGCTATTCCAGACCATAATCTATCTTTGTGCCAAATTTCAACCAGATCTGTCCAGCCGTAGCAGTGACTGAATAACAAACATCCATCCATCCAAAAATTCGCATTTATAATATTAGTGGAATATAAGTAGGATTGACTACCATTTTAATGTTTAATTTGATATTATAATAATTAAGTACTAAATAATTATCTTAACTGATAACTCGAATACCAAATAACAGTAACAACTTAGCGCAATTAATAAATAATTTGTGATATTGACTACACGTTGAAGGATAAAAATAGGAATTATATATTTCGAGTGGATAGATATCAGGTGGGTTACTCTTGACACTCGATTCCAATTTAAATTTGGGATTGGGTTCGAAAACTGTGCAATTGTCACTCTTGAATGCAACACCAGCGCACGATTTAACTGAATACGGCGATTTTTTTAGTAACTAAATGAAGTATTTACGATCGCTATATTCGTATATATTCTTTTTCATTCAGTTGAGTGAGTTTGAATTCCAATATTTTCTAGATTGGAATTGAAACTGTATCGAGTTCGAGATTGGAATTGATTTCAAGAGTAGGCCTACAGGTCACACCAGCAAAAACACAAAGCAACTCTACTGATTCTCTATTAACCGTTCATATAAACAAGAAAAGCCATTATGAACGCTCAATTTCGACAGCACAGCAATAACCTCTGCCGTTACCATGAAAATTGCTTTTTCAAGATAACATTATAAAGGTTTCGCATTATTGTATTATCTTCTGTATAATTAAGACAATATAATTAGGATTGGCATACTCCGCCGTCCATATCGGATGAACTCAATTTTACAATAAGAATTCGAGCCAAAACTCAATATTGTTTTTTCGTTCTTGTGTATTGGCACAGTATTGATATATTTTATTTTATAACAGCCTCCGTGGCGCAGTAGGCGACTAGCTGGCGGTGAAACGAGAGGCCGTGGGTTCGATTCAATGTTTATTTGACAGACAGATATTTGTGTCCAGGGTCTGCATGAGACCGAAAGTCTCTCGTAGTCCCTGATACCCACGACACAAGACTCATATCTTTGTGTGGCATCGAGGCTATGTGTGTGACTGTTGGGTGTTATTTATTTATGTAATTGTTCATATACGAGGATCCTGAATGACGCAGTAGCAAAAACACTATTGCCATTTGACAGCCCCGTGGCGCAGCGGGCGAGTAGCTGGCAGTGAAACGGGAGGCCGTGGGTTCGATTACCACACCGAGACAAATATTTGTGTGACAGAAAGATGTTTATTTTGGGTCTGGGTGTTGTGGGATCGTAGTCCCTAGTCGTTCTTGTTACCCACGGTACGAGTTTGACCTAGTCAGAACTATGTGTGTGACTATTGGGTGTATTTATTTATTTTATAGACTTTCCATAGAAAGAATAATAATCATGGAAGTCGCGTTCTACCTGCACGCCTGAGAATTTTAAATAGGATATTCGATTATGTGTGAAGTCTGCCAACCCGCACTAGACCAGCGTAGTGGCCTCAGGCCTAACCTCTCTTATTAGTTGAGGAGAACGATGTCCAGCAGCAGCAGTAAGACAATGTATATTAGAGGGCTAGTATTCGTATTATTAAGTCACATTGGCCATTCTAGTAGAAAACAAGAGGGATTATGTATTTTTAAGATAATTATATTCATAATCTGCCTGTATCCACCCAGCTGCATATAATAACATAGGTCTGTCCTAAATAGCGCTAAACTATGCAATTTTCCACCTTTTTCATCTTGTAATGTCCGTTACATTTTCAGTCCAGCGAGCACGAGGTCGGCCTCCAGTGTCTTTCAACAGATGTCATATCTACTCCTAAACTTTTCGTCCTTAGCAGCCATAATTATGATGGTTAGTGTTACCAATCAACTGCCACTTCAGTTTACTATTTCAGCTTAATTGGTTCTAGCACCTTATGTATAGGCTTGTCAAAGGACCTTAGATCTGTGGATCATAACAAACAGGAGGTACTGGTTAAACGTGACTATATCGATTCTTTGTAGTATTCACAACATCTATAAATAAATAAATACACCCTCAGTCACATACATAGTTCTGACTCCACACTAGATAAAACCTGAGTCGTGGGTATCAACAACTATGTGGGACTATAGGTAGTTCCACAACCAAACCGAAACAATATCTGTCTGTCACACAAACATTTGCCTCGTAGGAATCAAAACCACGGCCTCTCGTTTCAAAGCCGGCTACTCACCCGCTGCGCCACGGAGGCTGTCATATGGATACAACTAACCAAATGATGCCAACTCCAAAAAAAAATCTGTTAGCCTTGGCGTCGAATGTCTTACTTACGGGAAGGTTCAAACAGTTAAAGTACCTTACCACTAAGATGAAAAGACGCTCAAGTCGTCTGTCACCTACCCTCGGCACAAATAAGGCGATTAGTGTCAAAAATAATAGCCATTAACTGTCACTGGAACTTCGAATCCATGTAATTTGAGTAATCGTCATGTTACAAATTTCGTTTGAAACGCTTATGTACATTGTATATAGATGAAAAACCTTACATGCCTATAAGGTGAACGTCTGTCTACTGACTGACGTATATTATATTCGTAACAATGCCGGGATAATATAAACATGAGGAATGTGTATTGTGTGCTTTCTGACTTTACACAATGTTAAGGGAACGTTTAATTGCTTGCTATTTAAATGTCTTGTTTGATATTGTAAAGTGTAGACTTTATAATATTAGTTTGTAGACACGACTCATAATTAGAATGTTGATAAAACTGCATGATATGTAACAGCAAGCTGTCCCTTTTTTCTGACAGAATGGTCCACTTTGATTAAGCCCATTCATACTGGTAAAAGACTGTCTATAGGCCTCTACCACTTAAACATATGTTCCGAGGGTAACTCGAGTATATTTTATTACTTCAGACCGGTATTAATCCGTGACTATATTTATCATCAGTGGGTTATAGTTGCTTGCAATACTAGAATAAAAAAAACAGTAATCCCAAAGAACAAAATAAATGTCTTTACCTTTGAAATTTGTATTTGATTAAATAAATCCACTGTTTATTATAGCCACGAGTAAAAATAGTACGAGTATATGCATAACCATGTATAGACGTATAATAACAATGTCAATTAATTTCTATTTAAAGCACCTTTCAAACGCAAACGTTTTTCCCATAATTCGAATTCAATACTAATTCAAGATATTAAAACAGTTCTCTATTTACTGTCTGTCTGTTAGTTAATTTGCTCTCGCATCACAAACGGCTAAACGGATTTTGATGCAGGTTTTAGGAAATTGGACAAAACTTAAGAAAACATATAAGTTACTAGCTGTTGCTCGCGCCTCCGCCCGCGTGGAGGTCATGTTTGAGACAAAAAGTATACACTACAAAATACCAATTTTCATGCATTTAACTTCAAAAATGAAGAATTTTCATACAAACTATCATCCCCTATTTTACCCCCTTAGGGGTGGTATTTCCAAAAACCCTTCCTTAGTGGATGCCTACGTGATAAAAGGTACCTACTGTCAAAATTTCAAGTCTCTAACCCCAGCCGTTTTGGCTGTGCGTTGATCGATCAGTCAGTCAGTCAGTCAGTTTCTTCTTTTATATATACAGATATCAGTAAAAGACTGTTACAGGGGCCAATATACACGAACAGAAGCTAGTTTAATATATAAGGTACACGATCTGAGAAATTCCCTAGTTATTTTGTTAAGACTGTACGAGATGAAAACGTTTTGGACATATATTTAGTTGGAAGCACATTAGGTTTGCGACACAAGTTTTGTGCCGCAGTAGTACCTTGTCCCAAGTCACGCTACGTTCAGGTGCTGGCAAAGTTTAAGATGAATGCCCACTAAGTTTAGTCGCGAAGAGTTTAGTGTAACGTTGCGCGAGCCGCCGTTTCGAAAACTCGAGAACTGCTGTTTCAGAATTGCGTGTGCTCTTAGTTGGGGCTGTTTAAAAATACCTATCTACACTACTATCTATTCATAAAACTACTTGATGTCGATAATTTAAAGGTACTTATTAAAGACGAAGAAGTGTCGGTTAACGCGTGGAAACATATTTTTACATTTGAGCTATTCACACTGGCAAAAATAGTTAATCAGAAATTCAAAATCATCAACCTTCATTATCTATAATAATATATTTTTCGCACTACATTCAAGGAAGTAGGAAATACAACATATATAATTTTGTCCGAATGTTGTTGTTTTTTTTATGAAACTTCTTGACCTTTACGTACTTTCCTACCAAGATAAAGTGGATTAAAATAACTCTTCTTAACAAAGAGTGCTTTTTGAAATGAAAATGCCAAAAATGTTTTCACAACATACTTTTCTATAGCACTGGAAAACATTGTATCTGCTTACCGCTATTCAAATAACTTTACAAAACCTTAGTATTATTTACAAAGGAAAAGCTCGCAGGCAAATTGTAGAATACTGCTGGTTCTGAATAATATTTTGAAAAGGCACCGTCGTATCCAGAATACTACAAGTAGGGCAGAGAGAAAATTCTTTAGCCTTTCACATTTCATTTATATATTTATTATAACTGTCAATAATTTTTGATTTCATAATAACATGCATAAACACAGTTAATGATGCTAGCCTCCGTGGCGCAAAGGGCGAGTAGCCGACTGTAAAGCGTGAGGACACGAGTTCGATCCCGCACCGAAATAAATGTAATCCACAAGTATTTCTTTCGTGTCAGGGTATGGAACTGTAGTTCCTCGTAGTTGATATCCAGGATATAGGTTTGTCCTAGTGTGGGGTCAATACTATGTGTGTGAGTGATTCTTCAGTATATTATCACTATTAATGGTTGTGGATTTTACTGCCAAAATAATAATTTTACCTATAAGGATTATGAATTCTCCCTAGTAAAACATAATATTTACAGAATTAATGAAGGTGAATATTATGATATTCAATATTATCTATTCATTAATTAATTTAACACACTAGCTAAAATATTCAACATTATATCGTGTATCGTCAAAGTTGCAACCTATAAATATTATATATTATGAATAGGTATTATTAAGTAATCATATCCATGTTTAAAAACAATGTGATTCAATGTGCTTGCATTATTGTTATAATGTTATTTATTAAATTAAATATAACTTTATTGTTTTTGAAAATCAATTATAGTGGCAGAATTCTTCAAATGGAAATACAATTTCAGTATGTGAGTGACTTCTTTGTTTAAGGCTCCGAGAATTTCGATTAAAGTAAATTTTGTATACCAGTCTTCTATTTTAATTTCGAGTACAATCAAAGTTGGAATTAGTCGAACTGTATTTTTTTTTAGTGATTCGATAGGCAGACGGGCCACCTGATGGTAAGTAGTCACCGCCGCCCATAGACTTCTGCAATGCCAGGGCACAGCAAAACCGCTGCCTACCGTTGTATATCGGTTGTTTCATTTTATATTCTAAGTGAAGTTCACTAGACGGTTTGGTCGTTGTCTCTTTGTTCTTTATCCAGTCAAATATCTAAATAGCGTGTATATATTGTACTATGTAGGTAAGTTTTGGCATAGTTACTATCGAGATCTACCTTTCAGGACTCGGATATATTATTAGGGTATTTCCTCTTATTAGAAATACCGAAGGTATAATATCGAAGGTATTTAGGAGACTAGTTGGGGGTACATTAATAATGACAACCTAAGTGGGGAGTAGTAAATTTCTGGCATAAAACGGAGTGCCTTCCACGCTCCGGTGTTCAGTTGAGTAGAAGACGAGATGATAACCAGTATATTCGTGGTTCATTGCAGTAAGTCTTAACGGTAATCAGTTCGATGGTCACGTAGTTCAGCTTAGAGGGTAATGCTGGTAGATTAATTATAAAGAGAAGCCTTAAGTAAATCCTGACATGCGTTTGTGTTAATATTAAGCACTGAGATGTAACAGTGGTATATAAATCAATCAAAAATGTGGTGAACATTGTATTTGTGCCTTTTTAAATATCCATCTTGCATAGTTTTGTTGATGTTGCTAACAATATCTACTACTGTAATGTCCAATTTATATGTAAATGGCATAACGCATTATTGAAAATACAATTATTAAATTTAGCCGTTTCAAAGTTAACCATACATTTCGTCGACACAAACTTTTTTAAGCGAATAACCTCTTCACAGAGCCACATCAATGTTCATATGAATTAGTAAACAAGTTTAGAAGTGGCATAAAAGCGAAATCAAGGCTTGGATTTTCTAGAGTACGGTGCACAGCCGAGGCATTACATTAAAGTTTCACAGAGGCCTGTCTCAGGACGGCTCGGGCGGTGCCCGTATCCGCAGCCAATTTTATCCCGTGTAATTTCACACTACAGATTTCCAGGTAACGACGTAATAATGTTGGCTTTGGTGTGACTTGCTCACAAGATTGGCAGGCCGATGTTTAGGAAATATAAATAGGTGTTGATATTTTCCAAAGTACACAGTCGAGTCTAATAACATAAATCAAAAATAACTATATGTTGTGAAATCTTAAAATAATACTGCATTACTACTTACATACATCTCCTATAAACTGAAGGGTTAGAAAGTAGTACTGTACCTACGTTAAATAAATCAATCGGCACTCGACAGAGAAGATGGCAAACGTTGAAATAAGCATAAAAAATTCACCTCAAATGAAGAGCATCCCTATTTTATATATTCTACTAAATAAATATTACGGTATTTTTAAAATATAGAGCCACTACATTCGTTTATAATAATTTAATTATAACAAATAAAGACCCTCTGGCATGAACATTCGCTATGCATCCAGTGTACACAGAACTAGCTTTGAGATTCATTTATATCAATTTCAATTTTGCAACGTCTGTATTATTTCCGGCAGTACGCAGCCAGCTATTGAATTAAATGAAAAGGACGAGCTACCTAGTTTATTTAATTATAATAGTATTTACTATATTTTCAAACCAGTCGCTAAATTATTTCTCAACATTCTTTTAACAGCCTCCGTGGCGCAGCGGGCGAGTAGCCGGTTGTGAAACGGCTGTGGGTTCGATTCCCGCACCGAGACAAATGTTTGTGTGACAGACTGGTATTTGTTTCGGGTCTGGGTGTTGTGGGACCGTGGTCCCTCGTAGTTCTGGACACCCATGCTACAGGTTTTATCTATTGTGGGGTCAGAACTACGTGTGTGACTTTTGGGTGTATTTATTTATTCCAATTAAGCGTTATCAGAGGCAATGAATCTGTTGTGATCATGGTTTAAATTAAGAACCTTTGTGCCATAAAACCTATTTATTACAAGTGTAGCGTACAGAATGCTGTACAGAGGGAGTAGCAACAATAGTCCGTACAATTGTTTTGTGTTAGTTTATGTCCATGCTCAACAATAGAAACTTTGCTCGTTCTGTAATATAATCCACATAACGGACCCTATATAATGTATGCCGCTTAAGTAAATTATACTGCTGCAAATTAGATGTGCATACAAAATTATATCTAAAAAACAGTAGTTAGCTTTTCCCAACTTCATTATCTGGGTTATAATGATTTTTGGTTTTAAAAAACGCATTCATGATTATTCTTCTCATATTAAAAGTTTTATGGGCGGTGGAGATCACATACTATCAGGTGACCTACTTGCTCGTATGCCGGCAGCAGCTACAAAACAAAATTATATTTTACTTTATAATAATTCTAGCCCTGTATTAAACATCTACTAACAAGAGGGGTTATGCCTTAGTCCACGATAGCCTAATGTGGGTTGGTAGACTTCACATACCTTAGAAAATACTTATAAGAATTCTCAGTTTGCAGGTTTCCGCACGATATTTTGCTTCACCGTAATTAACAATGAATACACCGGTAACTTTATAAAAGTCAGAGGTGTATGCCATTTGGGCTGGTTTCGAACATACGATTCTCTCGTATTAACAGTCCGTACCACAACCAACTAGGCTATAGCTGCTTTTTACTTATTTTTTCTTTATTTTATTTTACTATAATGTAGTCATAACACATTCCAATTATAAGTGGAACGACACTCAACTTATTCAATCTCTTTTATTTTCAGTAACTGAAAATGTTTATAGAACATTTATAGAACAGTTTGTTCTATAAATGTTCATTCGTACTAATTAGTGACTTGCCAAATATGCTCGAACATTACGAACACATTGCACACGTATGCTTGGAAGTGTTTGGCGTGTTCCATTTTCGATATTCAAATTTGAATTTTATATTACGGTTTTTTTATATCTTTGCCTTCTATGACTCAGCTGGCATATTTCTTATCTCTTCTTCTTCTTCTTGCTTTAATGGCCTCTGCGGAGGAACAACTCCACAATTTTGCCAATGTCACGTAATAAAAAGTTAAATAAGTAAATAAAATTTATGTGATGATTATGATGATGAAGGATGAAAAACCCGAATCCTATTTCTTATCTCAGAGAGGCATATTTGTCGCAACTACTGAAAGATAGTTGTCAATTCCATTTTTAACCTCGTTTTTTTTTATTTATTTATTGAAGGAGGTTTGTTCAAGTCCTCGCTTATCATACACTACACCTGTTGGTACCTAAAGCGTCCAAATATAATAACTATCCAGAGGCAACTTGTCTCTTCTAAGCTCACCAGAATCATACCGGTCTGAAGTAACTGAATATGAAACGGTTCACCCCGGAATGTGATTTGCCGAAACGAGCCAATATGGCGGATTTTTCACAACGTGCACAGAAGTTGCTACAAATACCTATTATGCATCGGGTACCCTCCCACCAGTATTATCCACATAACATGTATAGCACTATTTTTATATGGTGTAAGCAATATCAATATTTCGTTGGGTTTCACAAGACCAATATGAGTAAAGATTCTAACCATTTGAAAAACGTTTTTAAATGTGTTAAAATAAAACTGATTTTACGGATTATACCGCGGTTTTTTTACTTTTTTTAGTCACAACGTTTCTAAAGCTTGTGACCATGAAGGCTATAAATATTTTGAAACAGCAGGGCCAAAAAGTAAAATAAACTGCAATAGAATCCGTAAAATTAATTTTACTTCAACGTATAATATTCGCGTGGAAGAAACCACGTTGTAAATGTAACTTTTATTGTTCATTATTCGATTTTTTCCTTTTATATACCTGTCTATACTATTCTTTTAGACTCACATCGTGCCGTATTTGGTTTATACAGTTTTTTAAATCAATCAATCAAATAGAGCTGTAAAATTCATTCACCATTTAGCAGCCGCGCCGAGCTTGATTTGTGGCGACTGACCGTTGTTCGTTTTGCTTCTACAAATATACAATGAAAATATGTTTAAAAAATTCCTGGTTCTTTTTATATTTATTATTTATATTTATATATAAATTAAGCTAGTTACATATGATTATTGAAGAAAAAATTATTACTTCTCATTAGAATAGGAGGCCCGCGCCCATTCCGCTGATGGGCTATAATAAAGGGTTAATATTATTATATTGTTTAAATAATCCTCGACTTTATGACTCTAGCATAATTAACTAAACTTCGTTATTGCCATAAAACGCATTTACAAATAAATGTGAAGCATAAAAAAAATATGTAAGAATAATTATCCAGATAGAGGCTCTCGTAAAAACTTTGGCTAAATATTTAAATATGTTATTCTAAGTTATATACATATTTAAATATTTGTATAATCTATGTATTATTCATAAAGCTATCAGAAATTAAAAAAACCCTACGAAATTAAATAGGATTTTTAAAGTTAACTATGAAGGTGATTTTTTACACAAATAATCTTTTTTGAATACCCTAAATAAAATTTAAATAAAAAAAACCTTTTTTGAATTTATATATTTTTATTTTTATGATGAGACAAGCAAGTTTCCTTGTTGCAAGTTGATTTTAGACGCCACGCCTCAATCAGAGCTTTTGATAACAAAGTACTGCAAGCTAGTGTTAGATTTACATCTTATAATACCCACAAATTTCACTGTCTTTAGTTTCGTTCAAACCTAAACATAAAAATAAACATTTAAATACTGCTGCTTATTCTAATAATAGATAAAGAACCCATCTAGACTCTCGCATCTGAGAAACCTATAATAGTAGTAGATAATAATAAGTTATAATATTCAAGTACCATTTGTACAGTTATGAAATTAAAAGTACATTTACGATACAAACTATTCCATCCACACACCCGCCACTAAAACCCCTCTAGCAGATAGACAATGGCACCCATTTTTCGACACCGAGCAGTAAAACTCTGATGGTGGTAGGATATTCAGATCCGCCCGGATAGCGACCACCGTACACAGGGTGAAAAACGGTTTTTGTCGGGGCTCTTGAGTTGGGGTACATTATTTGGCCGTTACGCGGCCTTCTAAGTACTCTGACACTAGACCCTCGACCGCTTCTTCACCTTCTTGCCCATGACGTAGTATGAAGAAGCAGGTCGGCATGATTGTGTTGAGTAGCGGGGGATGAATCGTCTCTCGCTACTCGATACTCTAATTGGACCGCATTGCGCTTACCATCAGGTGCAGTGCGGTCACTTTGCCGTGCCAGGATAAATAAAAACCTCGGCGAGTCTCTAGAAATGCGTCAATGTCTTTATCTCACAACAAAATTATCAAAGAAAAATACTTGGAAGGACTAGGAAATATATTATTTAATGAGAGCCGGTGCGTACGCAGTCCCCACTACCAGAAAAACGCCTTCGAATTACCTACATTAAGGGTAATTGCGAGGGTCAACCCTTTCGGGTCTATGTTAGAAACAATACTTGTGGTTGTGACATTTTAACGTATTGCGCGAATTTACTTATCATTTTCTGAATTTATGAATACTATAGGTTTTATACTCATATTTCTGACCCACAATAGGTAAAACCTGTTTCGTCGATATGAAGAACTACGAGGGACTACGGTCTCATAACACCCAGATCCGAAACAAATATCAGCCTGTCACACAAAACATTTATCTTGGTGCGGGAATCGAACCCACGGTCTCTCGTTTCACAGCCAACTGCGCCACGGAGGCAATAATATTTATAATGCAAGAAAATCAAAAATTTAATTACTATAAAATAATAAATTAGCCCGGAGTCTGGTAAATGTGCCCGGTATGGCGATAGGCTCGCCCCCTATCACATTATGGGACCGAAATTCGGCGAAAAGTGGGTGTACCAGTTACGCCTCTGCCTACCCCTTCGGGGATTACAGGCGTGAGTGTATGTGTGTGTGTGTGTAAAATAATTTCATAAGTATGTCTATTCTCTTGACACAAACCGTAATTTCGTTGAAACTTACCAAAGACGTCTATTATACGCGATCCGTAGAAGGTCTTCGATTCATGAAATAAAGTTGTTTGAAGCATCTGGCGTTTCGTGGACAGTTGTAATGGTAATACGATTCAACGATTATAGCGCGGCCCGGTGTTTCCCCCTCTAGGTGCCTGGAATAATGAAAAGCGTAATGGTTTTGGTCCCCAAATTTATTCTATATATTATTACACTTTACACTGGTGTAGGGCAAAGCAAATTGCAGGAAAAAAATAAGGAGTGAAACTCGAAAGATATTTTTGCTGGTTAATATTGTTTATCGCGAAGTTCTTGTTTTTTTTTCATTTAGCTTTAACTTATAGAATTAGGATCACACATTTTTATAATTTTAATATTTTGTCTTACTCCCCCTAGCGGTAGGTGTAACTTAAAATTACTCAATATAGTAAAAAAAACTTTATACACCAAATATATTGCGTATTCAATGTTTATTATTAAAGGGATTAATTTAAGGTTCAAATTATGTTGTATTAAGTACAATCATATGTATGCCTTCATCTGTTTAAATGTAAACGTTTATTTTGGCATATAAAACAGGTATTTAATGCCTTTACGTTGTAATATTCCGATTATTTTCGAATTCCAGAGCTAAATAAGGTTATGTATTTCATAAATTAAAAGCAAACCAACATTTAAGACACTACTACTAAAATCTAAGAAGTTTGATCTTCCCAATACAGCAAAAGTAAAAAATATAAAATTTAGACACATTTCTACACTGTGAGAGTTTTTGTAAACACGTAATTATTTACGCGTAATAGCTTTTCCCTTTTTATTTTTATTTTTTTAAGTAAGCCACGGCGCCTATTGTGTAATATACCTTGTGAGGTATCGAGGGTAAACGGCGTCGAACGTTCGCTCGAACAAATTGAAAAGCAATGAACCGCAGAATTCAATTTCATATTGAAAGCCATTCATCTTTGCCGCTTCTCCGAGACCGTCTGAAAGCGTTACATCTCGACTTTGGCACTCTGCTTCATCCCTTAAAAAGTTCGCGTCTTTTTCTGGTTTCTGTTGAGACATCGATAACAAACTGATATTCTATTGGTGAAACTACAGAATTTACGGAATTTAATACGATTTTTTAAGTATTTTGCCCGTTTGGATTACATTATATCAACGCCAAAGTCATGCGACAGCTAGCTATAAGAAGGCGTTGCACTAATTATCATTCTTGCAGTTGCCTAAATTCTTATACATATATAGATATGAACTTGAAATTCAGGATAAAATTTGATTACAAAGTTTTTAAGGTAAACTCTGACTTAGCAACTGTAAATAGTAGATAGGCATTAAATATTAAACAAATATTTTTTCATAAATAGCTGTAGTATGTTTTTTCGTTAGAGTCCATTTAGTTTATTATGACTTAATTTTTTTGTACTTTTTCGCTTATTGGCAAACTAAAAAAATTACAAAGCAAAAAATTCATTTTATAATTTCAGAATGTTGCAAATGTAGTAAGTACAAAACAAATATGCAGCAGCAAAATGGAAATGAAATTTGAGTAATAATTACCTTACTTTTTACACTACTAACAAGAGAATCTCATAAACTCCAAATGTGCACACATTACAATCCACCCCGTATTTATTTAAGCCACGAATTACAAACGCACACAACCTTATATACATTTATCATTAGAGACTTCTATTATTCGAATACTTTCCGCGTTTTAAATAATGATCCATAAAATGTAGGTATTAAAACAAAAATAAATATTCGAAAAAGGCAATGACGAATTCAAAGAAAATTTAACGAGCGCCTAAAGACATCCCTTAACATCTTAATAATTGAGAAAGTTGATCCTAAAGCACCATTCTCGATACTTCAGCCATTTATCATTTTGGAGACAAATTATTTCCGACACAATAAATGATACAGTGGCTTTAACTTTTATTTTACTTTTGTATTTTTCAGCTCGAATGAAATAAAAATGAATACTTTCAGACATTTATTATACGTGCAACGGGTGCTTATTAATAAAGTCTCATAGAAACTAGACGGTCAAACATGAATGACCGGTGAAAAGCTAGTGAACGCCATAACGCATACAAAGGCTTAAGGGTATAAAATATAACGTTTCCAGTCATTATGAGGCGAGACCACTATCCAGAGGTTCAAATGAGTCTTAATGAAAGGTACGATACTATTATGAGGGCAATTGTGAGGTCATAAAGGAAATTAAAAAGCGACAAAAGGCAACTACTAGTTCATTTCAAAAAGCTGAAACAAAGAGGTGAACGCGTATTCGTTGTGAAGCGGTTCCTTTCTGCTGCCCATGAGAGTAACTACATTTTCAGTTTATCCCTCTTGGTAATTATGAAAAAGTCATGTTCTTCCGCGGGTGCTTGTGTCGGATCGTTAAATCAGACCATTAAAGTAATAGAATTCGTATTTTTCGAATGGACTTGAGCTAGTGGTCCCTGGTGTTTTTTTACGATTTTGGCGGATACATTAGCGTGCTTAGCTAGAATAATATAAGGCTGGTTTTTCGATGGCCATTTTACTTAGAAGGAGAAGTGACGACATAACAAAAATGGTAGTTTACCGACAACCAAAAACGAGAACTTATTGAAGCTTTTGCAGCCGTGAAGGTTATTTAGATATACTTAAACTCGTAATGATCATCGTGACTAATCATTTCGTATAACACCTGCGCTGTATTTCCATATGAAACTACGCCTCCAACGGAATATCGTTACTATTCGATGAAAGAAATTCTTCATCAAAACTGGTTTCAAAAAATATATATATCTATGTATGAATATCGAAAACCGACCCCAATTATTGCCCACATTATTATGCCCAGTGGGATCAATTTTGACGTGGATAGAATATGATACATGCATTTGATCAATATCATGTTTATGTCATTCCTGGAATCAACAGTATAATATTCTAAATACGTATATATTATTATTTTTTTATTGCATAGTCCGACAAACGAGTCAGTGGGTCACCTGATGTTAAGTGATCTCCACCGCCCATGAACATCCACAATACCGAAAGTATCATGTATGCGCTGTCGGCCTTAAAGGACAGGAATAGAGATTAGGGAAGGGGATGGGGAATCTGGGCCCCCGGATATCTCACTTACTATACGTAACGCGACAGTAAACTGTCACTTTACGTTGACGTTGGTTTTCTGTGAGACAGTGGTACAACCCCGGTCGAGCCGGCCCATTCATGCTGTAGACAAATATGTCTACAGCGTGGCTCTACCACTTACAAAGTATTAAGACCTACCAAACAATTGGTTATAAATAGTGATATAAACTAGCTACATGTCTCGTATCTATTTTATAGTTAATATCCCGGGTATTTTATTTATTAAACCTAAATGATTTCGGATCATATTAAACCACATGAATATTACCAATAGCGCATCGATTAATAAATAAAGGTAAAAATTCCAAAGCACATGTTCTAAGAATATGCGATACAATGCCATGACTAAAAGTAATAAAGAGCGCCACTAAATGTACTTAATTTCAATTGAAACTTGCCGCAGCTCGTCCCTCTTTATGTAAGTACGTTTTATATTAGTTTTTTAACTTTATGTGAATTTAATATAAAAGTATCGTCTATCACGTTTCAATAAATTAATAAAAAAGTACATTTACAGTTAAAGTTATATGCACTGTAAGAAGAACCTAGTATTTTATATTCTCTCGTAGATGAATAAATAAATACACCATACAGTCACTCACATAGTTCTGACCCCACATTCGGTCAAACCTGTACCGTGGGTATAAACAACTACGGGGGACTATGGGCCCACAAGACCCAGACCTGAAACAAATATCTATCTATCATACAAACATTTCTCTCGGTGCGGGAATCGAACCCACGATTCTCGGTTCACAGTCAGCTACTCGCTCGCTGCGCCACATAGGTTGTCATGGCCGAGTACGTGTCATAAAACATGATTCTCGAAAATGGTTGACTACTTATCATCCTTTTTCAATAGAGAAATCTTTAATGATGAGGTTGCCAAAACATTTATTTGAAATATGTTAATACCGTAAATTATTTCTTTCTTTGGGCTATTGAAATTCAGAACTAGGAATTAAAAAAGAAATTTCGTTACACGAAAATACTTATTCAGGAATAATATGGCTTTCAAGAAGCGAAAGATTGTAACCAGTTCAGTAGTTCCAAATATTGTTCTCTATAATATCTTAAATGTTTTAATAAATTAGCCTATTTTAAGATGCTGGTGGTAGGATATTCGTATCCGCCTGAATAGCGACCATTGTACACAGGGTGTAAAACCCGCCATAGTGGCACACGCAAGTGTGCCGCGTTCCTGGATCAGTCAGTGTACATTCGGTTTTTGTCGGGGGCTAGAGTTGAGGTACAATGTTGGGTAGTTTTGCGGTCTTCTGAGTACTCTGACACTAAATCCTCGACCGCTTCTTCACTTTCTTGCCCATGGCATAGTGTGAAGAAGCAGGCCGGCATGATTGTGTTGAGTAGCAGGGGATAGATTGTCTCTCGCTTCTCGATACTTTAATTGGACGGCACTGCGCTTACCATCAGATGCAGTGTGGGTCACTTTGCAGTCCCAGAATAAAAATAATATGTTAATATGGTTAATATGTTAGTTTATCATGTTTTAAGAGCCCTGGCAAAAGATCAGGTTGTTTTTTTTTGGGTCGTTCAAACTTTTAAAAATTTCCAAAATCTTATTTTTTTCTCGTCTCCACATTATTTTATAGGTTGGAAATAATAAAGATTCTGAAATTTTCGAATCGACATGTTGATTTCAAAAGGTTGCTCAAGAGTGTTAAATGTGTTAAAATGTTTCAAATATAGCAAAGTATAGTACTAAATATGTTTTCGAGCGACCTTTAAATAAAAAAAAATATATTTTTGTTAAGTTTGAAAAGCCACTTTCATAAATAGACAATATACTTTTATTTATTTATATAGATTATGTAACAAATTAAAAAAAGGGTCGTATATGTAAGACAAGGAGGGACAAGTTACGGTGATAACTGTTAATTATTAGATATTTACTCGTATATCCCCGTACATGTATCTGATTATTGTTGGAGGATTTCTGCACACCTTATTTGTTCAGTGTTTTTTTTATAATAAGTTTTTCTAGCACGTTACGGCTAGTGTCCGCCATATTGATTTTTGTAACATCATCCCCTCATTATGAACAAATTTAGACTATAGAGAGCGCCAAAAGAATAAATTAACACATACTCAACCCGACAAAAAGCCCTCTTTTCTACACGTAGCCGGGTAAAATAATAACGTTGTTTGATATTTTTACAAAACATACAACTACAAGCAGCATGTATCCTTTGATATCAGAATTGTTAAGTATTTGAGTAAATATTAAACAACTTTATAAATATATCAAACATATGCAAATAGTATTAATAGTAAATGAAAATGTTTTAACCAATTCTACATTATAACATCCCAAAGCGAGGTACGTCACTGAAAATCATTTTATCTATTCGTCTATTCACGTGTCAAACTTAAGCGATATGAAGTCAGGAACTTCGATTACTTATTCTGTCTAATATGTTACAAACAGTTTCTAGTTGAACAGTTATTATTAAATCAATGACGTGGCATATTAATTCTGAAGTTGGTCAGACATTAACTCGATCGATAAACTTGATAGACGGCTTATAAACAAAGTTCGGCTATACAAATCTAACTAATAACAAAATTTAATACAACAGACGCGAACAAAGCAAACGGTGTACAATAGATTGAATAATGGTACGACACCAGGTAAAAATGTAGCCAATAAGAGGACCCGAGCCAAATGGTTGGAACATTGTCGCATTAGTCATCACTGTGTCGACTTGCTGACGTTTGGACAGCGTTGACAAATGATGTTATTGAATAATTATTATCGCGAGCCTTCACTAAATGACACGAACGGGTGGTGTAAGATTTGTATGCAGATAAAAATATTGTCACATTTATAAATGCAAGTAATAATAAATAATAATAATTATAGCCATATACCTAGTCAGGTCATAAATTCTGTCACATGTTTAATATAAAATAATTGAAACAAGTTTATTCATTATGTAACCATTTATATACCAAAATGAACTTAACAAAACATAGATTCTTATGACACTAAAGTTTATTCAAAATGACCTCCGTGATTTTGAATACAGGCCTTCAATCTGCGCGGCCAGTTGTCTATCGCAGCACGAACGAGGTCCATGTCAATATCGGCGGCTGCCTTAATCAAGGATGTCTTGAGTGACTCCAAATTGGGATGAGGCTTTGAACACGCCTTTTCCTCCAAGTGTTGCCATATCTTGTAATCTAACGGATTCATATCTGGACTGGAGGAGGGCCAGTCTTCGTGCCGGATGAAGTCGATTTCACGCGCCGCCAGCCAGTCTTGTGTGCTCTTCGCTCTATGAGCTGGCGCCGAATCTTGTTGGAATACCCAGTGCCTGTTATTGAACATGGTATGAGAAACAGGTTCCACAAGGTTCGTCAGGACTGTATTTTGATACACAACTGCATTCGTTTTTACACCTTTCTCACAAAAATGTACCTCTGTTAAGCCCCAATAAGAAACTCCCAACCATACCATGAGCGAGGATGGAAAATGACCTCGTTGGACACGCGGAATACGGTTGCTCGCTTCTTCACTACTGTGTGCGTACACCTTATCATTTTGTTTGTTGTAGCTCTCTTCTAAGGTAAAAATTTTTTCATCTGAAAGAAGAATTTCCCGATATTTTTTCCCGCGTACCGCTTCAACAAAGCGCGGCATCTCTTCAGTCTCAGGTCCATTAGACGAGCATTCAAACGATGTCCTGTTTTTCTTCGATATGCCCGAAGCCCTAAGTCTTCATTTAACACCCTTTTCATCGTGGTTCTGCTTAACCCCATCTGAAGGGCCAACAGTTTCTGCTTACGTTTGGGATTTCTTTGAATTCGCGCCTTCACAGCTTTTATCACTGCTGGAGTCCTAACAGACCAAGGGTGACCACTTCTTGACCTGTCATCTACACTAGAGTCTTCATTGTATCGTTTGATGGTACGATAAACGAATCTTTTGGTTATATTCAAATTTTTCAGTATGTCAAAAATTTAAATTGGCGCGTAACCACAACGATGCAACACAATTACTGCAACACGGTCTTCTTTAAGCGTCCACTCCATATTTAAAAATGAGTAAAATTCTAAAAAGTATACATTTTTATTTTCATGAACAATTTGAAATTCGAATTCAATAAACTTTTTTGTGGCCAGCATTCTAAAATAAAAGTTTTTACTGTGTGACAATACTTATGACCTGACTGTGTATTATACATTATCCCACTGCTGGGCACTGGCCTCGTCTACTAATGTTAGTGGTTAGGCGTTAATCCACCCCGCTGGCCTACTGGGTGTTGGGAGACTTTACATACCTCTAGAATTCTTATTTGGAATTCTCAGGTATGCAGGTTTCCTCATGATGTTTCCTTCACCGTTTAAGTAAGCGATAATTAACAATGAATAAACATGCCAGTTTAAAAAGTCCGAGGTGTTTGCCATTTGGACTGGTTCCGAACTTCAGTTGGTTGGTACTATAACTTTCGTGTCGACAGTCCATATTGCCCCCAAATGGCTACATCTGCTTTTTTATATATATTTTTTTGGATATTAGTAATGTATTATTATTAATAAGTATGTATAGTAAGTGAGTATAGTAAAAACGACAGGCCGCAACAATACTACTGGACTCGACTAGACGAGTTCTTAATATGTGTAACCAAGTAAATAATAAATAAATAACACCCAACAGACACACACATAGCCCCGACCCCACACTAAGACACGAGTCTTGTGTTGTGCGTATCAGGGACTACGAGAGAGAGGATACAAATATCTGTCTGTCACACAAACATTTATCCCGGTATGGGAATCGAACCCACGGCCTCTCGTTTCACAGCCGCTCGCCAACTGCGCAACGGAGACTGTGTGTAAATACGAACATTTATTAGATTTAAAAGTATACAGGTTGATGGTACGTGGTGTGCGCAAGGGAAACCACATCATTGATCACGTTTACACCCACATGGCCAAGAAGACCCGAAGATTTATTAACTCTATTGGTTCCCGCGACCTCTTTCGCCGTCATTGATGCGTGCTACTCCCAGCTGTGTTTTTCAGAGCCTCGGGACGTGACTGGCTTGAGGATGCGTGCAAATGTCCATTCTATATGAAAAGTATACTTTAAGTAGTATTTGCGGAGAATTTGTCCTTGTGCTACTCGAACACATTTTAGCAAATAAATCAATGTAGGTGAATGAAAATAGTTAATATTTATATTCTTTGCTTCATCTACAATCTAATAACATGAATATTTATTGCTTTGAAATGGTATTAATTATAACCTTTCAAAAAACAATATCCTTATTCGCAAATATTGACAGCCTCCGTGACGCAGTGGGTCAGTAGCCGGCCGTGAGATGCCGTGGGTTCGATTCCCGCACCGCGACAAATGTATGTGTGTAACCAATGTTTGAATTTGAAAAATTACTGATGGCTTGCTCGGGATCGGAATTTTTATCCGATATGGCAATAGGCTAGTTACCATGGGATGGAAATAAGATTAGCGAATCGTAAATCTACTAGTTGGACATATGCTTATCCCCTTTCTCCTATAGGCAATATGCGTGAGCTTATAAATGCATAATATACATGTATTACAGACACCTAAATATATAAAAATAAATATTTGTGTCCGAAACAATTGAGGCACATAAAACCTCCACTTAATTATTAAACTTATTCAGTAATAAGTTTAGTTTCATTTGAGCAGTTCAGTGTAACATTGGCCTAAAATGTACAGTAAATGTGTTGCATTAAAACTTAACGACGCCGCAAACCAGTGCCACTGTGTCCAAATTGCTTATTTTGACCGTCTGTATTAATTATGCATGAGGAAGGAGAGGCGTGCCACCCTCCTTGCAAAACTCCACTCTCTAGTATGTAAAAAGAGATTATTATGAAGATAAGGTGAACACTTACAGCGTGAAATTAATGCAGCACCGGTTTTAAGCTAGTGCGAATATCAACTACAGAGCGAAGCTTTATATAGTTTGTATATGATAAACTGATGTTTTTACTGAGTTACCCTAACTTCGGCTTTATTTTAAATAGTATCTTAGTATTATCTCTTTCTCCTTTTCTTATATACATCCCATGGTTGTCTGTAAGAAATTGCCTAGAGCGATAAGACCGCCATTTGTACTTTTAATATATAAATGTAATCTCTCTTTATTTTTTAATCTTAAGTGTACAATAAAGAGTAAATAAATAAATATTACTTGGTTAGGTAAAAACCTAGCTCCCATAATTCCCTCTTTATTTGGAATTGCATTTTCTTAGTAATACTTAGTTAATAAAACATCTTGGAGGATTTATTTATTTATTTGTTGATCTTTTTTTTGTGAATTTATTTTCGTCGACATTACAATTTTCAATAACGTTTTATTTTTTAGTCATAAAAATATATTAATACATTAAACATTTATTGTCGCCCATATAAAAAACCGAAATAATTAAATATAAAATTCTAGCATGAGGTGTAATACTGAAAATGGAATCGTTGATTTGAAACCATCCCCAAGGGTATGTATCTCTAACTTTCCGAACCTAATTTAATATTAATTGTTGCTCTGTTTAATGACAAACTAAAACATCTTGAGACATTTTTATAGCTTAGAATCCATACTAATATGACAAATGCTAAAGTAACTCTGTATGTTTGTTACCTTTCACAACTAAAAGGCTGAACGGATCGTAATGAAATTTGGCAAAGAAATAGATTATATCTTGTGAAAGGGTATAATTTGTTTCAAAAAATAATCTCGAAGAGGTGAAATACGGGTTGGTAGTATGTGTAATCCTTAATTGCTCAAGTTAGGGATATAAAAATTCCTAATTACGCTTATGTTAAAAAATTAAGAAATAAGTGTTTAATTTTTTTTGCTAAAGTAAAGTATACTTAGATGCACTCACAAGATTCACGCATAACCCTTTACAATTAGGACAATCGATATAGGCGCTTCAGTGCAGGAGACAACTCATTGGATAGTATACTTTTCTCCCAAGAATAACCTCCACGCAGGCGGAGCCGCAGGCATCAGCTAGTTCTCTATAAGTATTTCAAAAGTACCCGAAGTCTACCAATCCTTATTAAGCCAGCGTGGTGGACTAAAGTCTTACTATAGGAGTACCGTACCTAACAGTGGAACAGTTTATAGTCAAGGGTTTTACTATGGTTATTTTATGACTTCAATGCAGTGTGAACAACATAATTAAAATAATATACACACATACATACACTCACGCCTGTAAACCCCGAAGGGATAGGCAGTGGTGTAACCAAGACACCCACTTTTCGGCGAATTTCGTTCCCATAATGTGATAGGGCCTATAATTAATTAAAATAATATAAATAGAAATTTCAGTAACAATAAGCCTGAAAATAGCTAATGTGAAGTTGTTCAAGAATCAGGTCATAATATAGTTGCGCAATATAAGAAGCAAGATTAGCAGAACGGCGACGGTCGTTACGCGAAATCGCAGTAATTATGAAGATTACCTGAAAATGGCACATTTCGCGAACACCTTATATAAGTTGAAAGATGTGTTCGAGATATGCTTCAATAAAGACGAGGTAATTTTAGGGAAGACTTATGCTGTGTGTGGCAGATTAACGAAGTTCGCAATCAACATTACTTTAATAATACGCAGTATTCGTTAATATGCTTAGTCGAACGTTAAGAATGCTGAATTTTTGTAGCTTAGTTCATTACACTAGTTCGGTCTTCGGTAGCAAACTATTGTACCTCATATTATGTTTCAATCAATAGGCTATTTAAATGTAATAAACGTTATTTTAGATAGATATGCGGGTGGTAGGATATTCATAACCGCCCGGATAGCGACCACCGTACATGGGGTGTAAAAACCGCCATATTGGCGCACGCAAGTCTGTCGCGTTCCGAGGTCAGCCAGTGTACATCCGGTTTTTGTCGGGGGTCTAGAATTGGTGGATACGTTTGTACCCAATGTTACATGTTTGGCCATATTGCGGCCTTCTGAGTACACTGACACTAAACCGCTTCTTCACCTCCTTGCCCCACGGCGTAGTTTGAAGAAACTATACAGCAGGCCGGCATGATTGTGTGGAGTAGCGAGGTACAGATTGTTTCTCGCTACTTGATACTCAATAAGGACGTCAGTGCGCTTAAAAAAAGATCATAAAAATGCTCTGTTCTATTTTGTTATTAGAAAGTGACGTAATATTTTCTTTGGTATATGCCTCGTCAAAGAAGTAATAGAAAGCAATGCAGTCCACGAACGTTTTTTTATCTCATCAATATATAAATCATTAATATATAAATACAAATGGATAAAGTATACCTACGCTTCTGTATAATACAAAAACTTAAGAGTATTTTTTGGTCTTTTTAAAAAACGTTCTCGAAATGCCCGTTTTAAGCGAAGCAATATTACAACAAATTATTGATTTCTACGTTTTTACGGCTACACATAAGTTTAGTGGTTCTGGTGTATTGTGAAAGACACGGGTTTCTAGGGTACCAATAAACCTAATCACTAAAGATGAGCTGGAGGTAAAAACTATTATATAATAATACCTTAATTAGATTTCACGGCCGCACTTCATTTACAAGATACATTGAAATTGAATTATGTAACATATTTATCCGGGTTGTAGGTTCGATTCTCGCAAGGGGAAATATATTTTTAGGGAATAAAAAAGTTTTTTAATTCATAAAAAGTACACCGACTTCAATAAAAAACAAATTATGCGTCACTATAAAATTTGAGGTTTTCCCTTGATTTTTCTGAGATCCCAACATTCGATCCTGACTTGGTGCCAATGTGACCACCTGGGAAGTATACCCTTTTAAACAAAAAAAGAATTTCTCGAATTGGTCCAGGCGTCTTCGAGTAATCGGGTAACATACATACAAAAAAAGATTCCGACGAATTGTTAACCTTCTTTTTTGAAGTCGGATAATAATCGAATTATGTAGGATACTATATATCATAAAATACGGAGATCAACCTTATTACGCAAGCGGAGCTGCATGCAAAAGCTAGTTTTTAATAAAATTGTAACCTTCGCTTACACGCGTGTCATATGAAAAGGCATTAAATTACACCACATGTCTTTGACTATTAATGGTTACTTTACCAATATACCGACGGCGCTTTTAGTTGAATTGCTATTAAACGTTATTATGTACGTAGGCCGCATAATATTATGTACGTAGGTTTGGCAGACAACTTGATACTTGACGGTGACATTGTGGCTAACTAATTAATTTCGACCATCGTTTGAGCGAAAGATGCCTATACTAGCAACTAATTTAATTAATGATTGCTACCTCAAAACGTGGTCTTAATGTATGTGGTTTGACGTTTAACGTTACGTGACGTTGGCGGGCTATATGATTTGACCGCCCTGTGGTTTGGGGGCGTTTGGAGAATCCCACCACGGTATCCCCTGCCTGTCGTAAGAGGCGACTAATAGGGGCATCGGGGGTCGCGGGCGCGCAGCGGGGGGCTGTCGTAGCGCCCTTTCCGGTGTGTCGAAATTTGTTTTGTACATAGTTTTATTTTGTATATACTTCGTCGGCACACCGGGCAACCCCGGGATGCCGGCAGCGCGGGTGGTTGGCCTCGTAGCTGCCGTGGACGCCGAGGGCGTCCTTCGGTGCGTGGGGGCTTCTGAGCCCCCCCCACTTGGAGACGGGCCGCAAGGCGGCACCGCGCAGGGGCGGTTTCGGTCGAAAATGGGGCGCTTCTCGCCCCGTGAGCCCGGGACCGTCTCTTATGCGCCGAAGAGGGCCACCGCGGGGTTTTTAGCTATATGATTTGAGCGATTTTTTTTGTGATTCTGAGTTATATACATATTCGGAATATGTACATTTTTCTGCATCTTTGGAGCTTCATTTAAATTTTTTGTTGAACTTTTTTGGCGCTCAAATCAACTGGTAAATCAGGTTTCATTTATTTTAGAAAATAATGCTCATAAAAGCATGAAAATAAGCCATAAAGATGTACGCGATGATGTATGTAGAAGTACACGCTTACACAAGTAATATACTAATTCTACTAAAATCCACGGAATAGTTTTTATAGTGATTTTTTTTTCGAGAAACAAAAAAAGGTTTTAACTCATCTCCTGTGACTTTTCAAAAAGTCGCTTAAATCCCACCAACGGTCGATATATTCACTGAACTGAGGTTAGATTATGCATTAACTACAAAGTCGTATTCGTGTGTGACGTGTCATGTAAAAATGTGTTTTATCTCTAATCATCATTCGATCATTTAATCCCATTTCAATATAAAGTCACTACTGATCTTAAATGACACCCGTAACATTCATGACACCGTACTATGATCGGTATGGCCTTTTGAAAGTATATATTTAACAGACTTGGCTTCTAGGACTATATATTTTATTATTTATTTAATGGCTTTATATACAAGGTATACTTAATGCCAAAGGCATTCTCTCCAAGCTAACCTTAAAGTGGTGCAGCGATGAGCGGGGTAAGTGCATAAATAAGTATAACAAAAATATTTAAAACAAATAAGGATGTACATACATAAATACCTGCATACATACATGTCGCAGAATCAGATGGATTGCCATCTAAATGGCATTCATCGTCGTCCAACATGATGATTTTTAATTAGTCAGTGCGCACTTCAGGCGCAGACGTGTTCCGAGAGCAAGCAAAATCTTGACAAACGTCACACGCACTACTGACAGATACATCGACAATAACATAGACAACTGATACCAAGTGTTAGCTTACTAAAAATTAATGTCTTGGTTTTATATATTATTGTACGTTTTACTGATAACTTTAATGATTATTTGTGCAAAATAAGTAACAAACTTTACAGAGATTGTTGTCCTTTAAAACAGAATATTAAATGGTTATTTGGTTTAACTGTAATACTGTATTTCGAAGAGTATTGTAATGTTTTTGGAACTATTTAGTAGATCAACGACGTCTGACAAGCTCCGTTTGAAATTAGAGAATGGAGTATTCAATTGTTATATATATATGACATGTAAAATATATGGGAGACAGGCGTCGTCGTTGTACTAGGAAGTAAATTGGTCGGAATAAAAAATATGTAATAAAGATATACTACATATAGCCACTGAGTTTTGAATATATAAGAACAGCTTTCAGTTCAGAAGCAGGATACGCCAAGGAATTTGTTAATTAGTACTACCTTGGTGTCACCACACGCCCATAATAAAGGTAACCATGTTAGCTTTTATTACGTTTTGATTTTTTTTTTCACCTATACATATTTTGAAAGTCTTTTAGCATAATCAATCTATAAAAAATAAATTTTCTGGGTATGTACAATTTTAGTGTTATCACGTTTTTAGACTATTTATTATATACGTATAATATAATAAATATTAAATAATGTGAATACCGACATTACAACAACAAAATGGTAAATATTTAAGTCTTAGCACTGGCTAATGTACAGTTTACATTGTTAAGTCACATATATTACACGATGAATACTAACATACCTGAACACGAGGATATTTACGACTACATAAGTGTTATAATTATGTTTATGGTCCAAAGTTTATATATATAATGAAGAAATGTTATTAATTTGGATCGTTTAGTTGAAGGTAACACTTGTTTGAAATAGATACTCGCTCTCAAAACTGTTTCAGGTTATTAGAAAGCATAAACTGATTGAAAATGTGGAGTGATCGATCCCGAGTTTCAAAAGGGAGCTATCGCAGTATTGTGTTGGGAGGACCACCGAGACGCAGTCGATCTCGGACACGTCCTCGAGACCGGCAGAGTCGTCGATTGACACCACCGCGTAACACCAATGGCTGTACACCAGAGCGCCGCGGATATAGAAGGTCATCTTCCAGGTTTCAAATACAGGCAAGAAGCGGAAGTAGTCGGTCAGTCGTGACATCTTTGCCCCAATTACGGACGCCGTATTCCGCACATGAATTTAAATCGATAGAAAGAATAACAGAATATAAACGTGATTGTAGGCAGAGAAGCCACAGATTGCAGACTCCTCGTGGAGAAAATGCTTCTAGATCACGCAGTCCAATCCGTTTTAACGGTACGGGAGCTAAATCTGTAACTCCTCTGCCTCCGCCTGTTGATTCTATTAATTTTGAAATACTAAAATGTATAAAAGATTCTTTGCAGACTATCACGGCTCTAAATCCTCAGATCAAAGAAAAGTTTTCAAATAATAATGTAGTTCCAGAGTTTGATCCTAAAGCAAAAAATCAAACTATTGATTTTTGGTTAAATAAAGTTAAAGAATGCTCTGAGATTTACGCTTGGGATAGTAAACAGACTGCTCATTACGCTCTTCCGAAACTAGTAGGTACTGCAAAAAAGTGGTACGAAGGCCAACCATCGGTATTACTTACTTGGAATGAATGGGTTGAAAAATTAAAGTTAGCCTTTCCATCACAAGAGAACTATGGTCGTTTGCTTACAGAAATGATATCTAAAAGAGCAAAATTTGGTGATGATTTAGAGGAGTATTATTTTGATAAAATAGTAGCTTTGAATCGATGTGGTAGGAACGCTGTTGACTGCATTGTGTACGGGATAGATGATAGGTCGGTTCGGAACGGAGCTGAGGCAGTAGGTTTTGAGAATACGGACAAATTACTAGGGTATCTGAAGAGCGTCAAACACGAGCGATCAGACAAATTTACCAACAAAAACGTACGCCCTGTAACTGAAACTTTTCGTAAAACAGTTAAAAGTGATTTGGGTAGAATTTTAAAGTGTTTTAACTGTCACGAAATAGGTCATTTGGTGTCAGGATGTAAGAAGCCAATAATTAAGTGTCAAAGATGCAAGCGCGTCGGACATGATGACTCCGCATGCAGTAGAGATGTTAGGGTGGATAAAGCTGAAGTTAAAACATTATGACTACATGAAAATAAAGATGACTTTAGAGCTGATGACAAATTTATCAAGTTTGTATATGTTAACAATGTAAGGCTAACGGGTTATGTGGACTTTGGTAGCCAATGTACTCTGATGAAAGAATCCATCTTGAACGACATAGTACCATGTAGAGGATGGCAAGTAGATAATTTACCGTCTCTCAAGGGTTTTGGTAATACTTACGTTAGACCGTTAGGCAAAACTACGGTTACATTAATGATTGATAATGCTAAAATGAAGGTTGAAGTAGTTGTTGTTCCTGATAATTATCTAAAACATGACATACTTATTGGATAGAACGCTACTGAGCAGTCACACATATGGGCTTTTAAAACTCATAAAGACTTATTGATCACTGACAAACGCATGAAACATAGTACACGATTGGTTTTAAAATCCTTAAGAACTGTAATGACGGAAGGTTCTGTGTCTGTAATGGTATATACTGATACAAAATTTAGCGGAGTAGCTGTTGTTGAAAATGGACATCGCTTAAATTACAGTGTGGAAGTAGGTAATTATAATATTAAAAATAGTATCGGTTATTTAACTATCATAAATAAAAACAATATTTTAATGCAATTTAGAAAGGGACAGGTATTAGCTCGTGCCTGGGTTTTCCAACAACTAGGAATATCTATAAATAACGACATTTTAAGCGTTAATAAGATACTAAAAGAGGTTCAAAATCCTGTAGTTAATACTCTTCTAACGTTAGACGACATAAGCATTTGTGATAATTTGGATAACGCATATAAGCTTAGGTTGTTGAACACTTTAAATAAGTATCGTGATTGTTTTGCTAAAGATTTATCAGAACTAGGCCTAACAACCGTTACAGAAATGGATATTCAGTTGAAGGATGCGGAACCAGTTGTCTATCGACCGTATAGATTGAGTTATTCGGAACGTAAAGAAGTTAGGCTTATGATTGACGATCTACTAAAATACGACATTATAAGGGAGTCTCAGTCACCATACGCGAGTCCCATACTGCTTGTTAAAAAGAAAACTGGGGACAAACGCCTTTGTATAGATTATCGTGCTTTAAATAGAAAGACAATAAAGCAACACTATCCACTCCCCCGTATTGAAGATCAGATTGATCGACTAGCTGGAAATAATTATTTTTGTGCTTTGGATTTAGCGTCTGGTTATTATCAGATTCCCCTTGCTGAAGAAAGCAAACACAAAAGCGCGTTTGTAACGCCCGATGGACAATTTGAATTTAACAGAATGCCCTTTGGGCTGGCGAATGCACCAGCAGTTTTTCAGCGGGCTATTAACTTAGTTCTGGGTAACTTGCGTTTTGATAGTGCTTTGGCTTATATGGACGATATTTTAGTACCAAGTAAGTCGTTTGAAGAGGGTATTAACAAATTAGAGGTCATTTTGCAGAAATTTAGATATGCAGGGTTAACTTTAAAACTACAAAAATGATTTTTTTTCAAAATCACGTAGATTACTTAGGTTTCGAAATCTCTAAAGAGGGTGTAAGACCAGGAATTAAGAAAATAGAATGTGTTAAAAACTTTCCCAAACCCAAAGACGTACACAATGTTCGACAATTTATTGGGCTTGCGAGTTTTTTTCGGCGTTTTATTAAGGGTTTCGGAGAGACAGCCCGACCACTTACAAAGCTGCTTAAGAAAAACTCTGTCTGGGTTTGGTCACAATCTCAAGATGAAGCGTTCAATAAATTAAAAGATGCCCTCATTTCGAGACCTGTACTAGCGTTATATGATCCTAAATTAGAGACACAAATACACACTGATGCTAGTAAACATGGCATAGGGAGTATTTTGCTTCAAAAACAATTTAATGGAATTTTTAAACCTGTAGCATATTACAGTAGACAGACTTCGCCTGAAGAGTCTCACTTTTCATCTTACGAGTTGGAAACCCTTGCTGTGATTGCCGCGTTAGTAAAGTTCAGATCATATGTCCTTGGGCTAAACTTCACCGTTGTGACAGACTGTAATTCACTTAGAGCTACGTTTTTGAAACGAGACATGATACCAAGAGTAGCACGGTGGTGGAGTTTGATCCAGGAGTACGATTGTGACGTGGTATATAAATCTGGCAAAGGCATGATTCACGTCGACGCGTTGAGTAGAAATCCATCTCTAGATAATGCAGGAGTTGTTCAGGCTATTGAATCTCTTGAAATTATGACAATAACAGATGATTGGTTGACGACGGTACAGTCAGGAGACTCTGAAATACAGCGTATTAAGAAAATACTTTCTAACAAGGAATTTGATGAATTAGTAGAAATACGTAAGAATTTTAAGCTTAGACGCGAGCGCGTATACAGAGTCACAGATAATGGATTAAAATGGGTGGTACCAAAAGGTTGTAGATGGCAGATACTTCAGAAAAATCACGATGAAATAGGACATTTTGCAGTAGATAAAACATTAGATAAAATTAGACAACATTATTGGTTTCCTCGTATGCGAAAATTTGTTCAGGTGAGCGTTCATTGACTTAAAGTGCAACGTGCACATACATTTATAATGAATTGCTATGAGCGTTTATTACCTTAAAGTGCAAAGTGCACCATCATAAGTAATAAATATCAAATAATATATATATTATAAGAATTGTGTATGTAGCACTATGAGCCATAGTACCCAATAACGCAGTTATTTGTATCGTATTTCTAAGGTTATTTTCGGTTGGTTTTTTTTTAGAATAGATAAATTAAATATTGTGTACTTTTTTTCCAATATCTATCGAAATGTATGTATTTTAGTGTCCGCGAGGTCGCGAACTCCGATCAGGATGGACGAATTGTTAGCTTACTAAAAATTAATGTCTTGGTTTTATATATTATTGTACGTTTTACTGATAACTTTAATGATTATTTGTGCAAAATAAGTAACAAACTTTACAGAGATTGTTGTCCTTTAAAACAGAATATTAAATGGTTATTTGGTTTAACTGTAATACTGTATTTCGAAGAGTATTGTAATGTTTTTGGAACTATTTAGTAGATCAACGACGTCTGACAAGCTCCGTTTGAAATTAGAGAATGGAGTATTCAATTGTTATATATATATGACATGTAAAATATATGGGAGACAGGCGTCGTCGTTGTACTAGGAAGTAAATTGGTCGGAATAAAAAATATGTAATAAAGATATACTACATATAGCCACTGAGTTTTGAATATATAAGAACAGCTTTCAGTGGATGGACGAATTGTTGGCTTACTAAAAATTAATGTCTTGGTTTTATATATTATTGTACGTTTTACTGATAATTTTAATGAGTATTTGTGCAAAATAAGTAACAAACTTTACAGAGATTGTTGTCCTTTAAAACAGAATATTAAATGGTTATTTGGTTTAACTGTAATACTGTATTTCGAAGAGTATTGTAATGTTTTTGGAACTATTTAGTAGATCAACGACGTCTGACAAGCTCCGTTTGAAATTAGAGAATGGAGTATTCAATTGTTATATATGACATGTAAAATATATATGGGAGACAGGCGTCGTCGTTGTACTAGGAAGTAAATTGGTCGGAATAAAAAATATGTAATAAAGATATACTACATATAGCCACTGAGTTTTGAATATATAAGAACAGCTTTCAGTTCAGAAGTGGTATACGCCAAGGAATTTGTTAATTAGTACTACCTTGGTGTCACCACACGCCCATAATAAAGGTAACCATGTTAGCTTTTATTACGTTTTGATTTTTTTTTCACCTATACATATTTTGAAAGTCTTTTAGCATAATCAATCTATAAAAAATAAATTTTCTGGGTATGTACAATTTTAGTGTTATCACGTTTTTAGACTATTTATTATATACGTATAATATAATAAATATTAAATAATGTGAATACCGACATTACAACAACAAAATGGTAAATATTTAAGTCTTAGCACTGGCTAATGTACAGTTTACATTGTTAAGTCACATATATTACACGATGAATACTAACATACCTGAACACGAGGATATTTACGACTACATAAGTGTTATAATTATGTTTATGGTCCAAAGTTTATATATATAATGAAGAAATGTTATTAATTTGGATCGTTTAGTTGAAGGTAACACTTGTTTGAAATAGATACTCGCTCTCAAAACTGTTTCAGGTTATTAGAAAGCATAAACTGATTGAAGATGTGGAGTGATCGATCCCGAGTTTCAAAAGGGAGCTATCGCAGTATTGTGTTGGGAGGACCACCGAGACGCAGTCGATCTCGGACACGTCCTCGAGACCGGCAGAGTCGTCGATTGACACCACCGCGTAACACCAATGGCTGTACACCAGAGCGCCGCGGATATAGAAGGTCATCTTCCAGGTTTCAAATACAGGCAAGAAGCGGAAGTAGTCGGTCAGTCGTGACATCTTTGCCCCAATTACGGACGCCGTATTCCGCACATGAATTTAAATCGATAGAAAGAATAACAGAATATAAACGTGATTGTAGGCAGAGAAGCCACAGATTGCAGACTCCTCGTGGAGAAAATGCTTCTAGATCACGCAGTCCAATCCGTTTTAACGGTACGGGAGCTAAATCTGTAACTCCTCTGCCTCCGCCTGTTGATTCTATTAATTTTGAAATACTAAAATGTATAAAAGATTCTTTGCAGACTATCACGGCTCTAAATCCTCAGATCAAAGAAAAGTTTTCAAATAATAATGTAGTTCCAGAGTTTGATCCTAAAGCAAAAAATCAAACTATTGATTTTTGGTTAAATAAAGTTAAAGAATGCTCTGAGATTTACGCTTGGGATAGTAAACAGACTGCTCATTACGCTCTTCCGAAACTAGTAGGTACTGCAAAAAAGTGGTACGAAGGCCAACCATCGGTATTACTTACTTGGAATGAATGGGTTGAAAAATTAAAGTTAGCCTTTCCATCACAAGAGAACTATGGTCGTTTGCTTACAGAAATGATATCTAAAAGAGCAAAATTTGGTGATGATTTAGAGGAGTATTATTTTGATAAAATAGTAGCTTTGAATCGATGTGGTATAGTAGGTAGGAACGCTGTTGACTGCATTGTGTACGGGATAGATGATAGGTCGGTTCGGAACGGAGCTGAGGCAGTAGGTTTTGAGAATACGGACAAATTACTAGGGTATCTGAAGAGCGTCAAACACGAGCGTACAGACAAATTTACCAACAAAAACGTACGCCCTGTAACTGAAACTTTTCGTAAAACAGTTAAAAGTGATTTGGGTAGAATTTTAAAGTGTTTTAACTGTCACGAAATAGGTCATTTGGTGTCAGGATGTAAGAAGCCAATAATTAAGTGTCAAAGATGCAAGCGCGTCGGACATGATGACTCCGCATGCAGTAGAGATGTTAGGGTGGATAAAGCTGAAGTTAAAACATTATGACTACATGAAAATAAAGATGACTTTAGAGCTGATGACAAATTTATCAAGTTTGTATATGTTAACAATGTAAGGCTAACGGGTTATGTGGACTTTGGTAGCCAATGTACTCTGATGAAAGAATCCATCTTGAACGACATAGTACCATGTAGAGGATGGCAAGTAGATAATTTACCGTCTCTCAAGGGTTTTGGTAATACTTACGTTAGACCGTTAGGCAAAACTACGGTTACATTAATGATTGATAACGCTAAAATGAAGGTTGAAGTAGTTGTTGTTCCTGATAATTATCTAAAACATGACATACTTATTGGACAGAACGCTACTGAGCAGTCACACATATGGGCTTTTAAAACTCATAAAGACTTATTGATCACTGACAAACGCATGAAACATAGTACACGATTGGTTTTAAAATCCTTAAGAACTGTAATGACGGAAGGTTCTGTGTCTGTAATGGTATATACTGATACAAAATTTAGCGGAGTAGCTGTTGTTGAAAATGGACATCGCTTAAATTACAGTGTGGAAGTAGGTACTTATAATATTAAAAATAGTATCGGTTATTTAACTATCATAAATAAAAACAATATTTTAATGCAATTTAGAAAGGGACAGGTATTAGCTCGTGCCTGGGTTTTCCAACAACTAGGAATATCTATAAATAACGTCATTTTAAGCGTTAATAAGATACTAAAAGAGGTTCAAAATCCTGTAGTTAATACTCTTCTAACGTTAGACGACATAAGACTGAAAGCTGTTCTTATATATTCAAAACTCAGTGGCTATATGTAGTATATCTTTATTACATATTTTTTATTCCGACCAATTTACTTCCTAGTACAACGACGACGCCTGTCTCATATATATTTTACATGTCATATATAACAATTGAATACTCCATTCTCTAATTTCAAACGGAGCTTGTCAGACGTCGTTGATCTACTAAATAGTTCCAAAAACATTACAATACTCTTCGAAATACAGTATTACAGTTAAACCAAATAACCATTTAATATTCTGTTTTAAAGGACAACAATCTCTGTAAAGTTTGTTACTTATTTTGCACAAATACTCATTAAAATTATCAGTAAAACGTACAATAATATATAAAACCAAGACATTAATTTTTAGTAAGCCAACAATTCCAATATCTATCGAAATGTATGTATTTTAGTGTCCGCGAGGTCGCGAACTCCGATCAGGATGGACGAATTGTTAGCTTACTAAAAATTAATGTCTTGGTTTTATATATTATTGTACGTTTTACTGATAACTTTAATGATTATTTGTGCAAAATAAGTAACAAACTTTACAGAGATTGTTGTCCTTTAAAACAGAATATTAAATGGTTATTTGGTTTAACTGTAATACTGTATTTCGAAGAGTATTGTAATGTTTTTGGAACTATTTAGTAGATCAACGACGTCTGACAAGCTCCGTTTGAAATTAGAGAATGGAGTATTCAATTGTTATATATATATGACATGTAAAATATATGGGAGACAGGCGTCGTCGTTGTACTAGGAAGTAAATTGGTCGGAATAAAAAATATGTAATAAAGATATACTACATATAGCCACTGAGTTTTGAATATATAAGAACAGCTTTCAGTTCAGAAGCAGGATACGCCAAGGAATTTGTTAATTAGTACTACCTTGGTGTCACCACACGCCCATAATAAAGGTAACCATGTTAGCTTTTATTACGTTTTGATTTTTTTTTTCACCTATACATATTTTGAAAGTCTTTTAGCATAATCAATCTATAAAAAATAAATTTTCTGGGTATGTACAATTTTAGTGTTATCACGTTTTTAGACTATTTATTATATACGTATAATATAATAAATATTAAATAATGTGAATACCGACATTACAACAACAAAATGGTAAATATTTAAGTCTTAGCACTGGCTAATGTACAGTTTACATTGTTAAGTCACATATATTACACGATGAATACTAACATACCTGAACACGAGGATATTTACGACTACATAAGTGTTATAATTATGTTTATGGTCCAAAGTTTATATATATAATGAAGAAATGTTATTAATTTGGATCGTTTAGTTGAAGGTAACACTTGTTTGAAATAGATACTCGCTCTCAAAACTGTTTCAGGTTATTAGAAAGCATAAACTGATTGAAGATGTGGAGTGATCGATCCCGAGTTTCAAAAGGGAGCTATCGCAGTATTGTGTTGGGAGGACCACCGAGACGCAGTCGATCTCGGACACGTCCTCGAGACCGGCAGAGTCGTCGATTGACACCACCGCGTAACACCAATGGCTGTACACCAGAGCGCCGCGGATATAGAAGGTCATCTTCCAGGTTTCAAATACAGGCAAGAAGCGGAAGTAGTCGGTCAGTCGTGACATCTTTGCCCCAATTACGGACGCCGTATTCCGCACATGAATTTAAATCGATAGAAAGAATAACAGAATATAAACGTGATTGTAGGCAGAGAAGCCACAGATTGCAGACTCCTCGTGGAGAAAATGCTTCTAGATCACGCAGTCCAATCCGTTTTAACGGTACGGGAGCTAAATCTGTAACTCCTCTGCCTCCGCCTGTTGATTCTATTAATTTTGAAATACTAAAATGTATAAAAGATTCTTTGCAGACTATCACGGCTCTAAATCCTCAGATCAAAGAAAAGTTTTCAAATAATAATGTAGTTCCAGAGTTTGATCCTAAAGCAAAAAATCAAACTATTGATTTTTGGTTAAATAAAGTTAAAGAATGCTCTGAGATTTACGCTTGGGATAGTAAACAGACTGCTCATTACGCTCTTCTTAATAAAACGCCGAAAAAAACTCGCAAGCCCAATAAATTGTCGAACATTGTGTACGTCTTTGGGTTTGGGAAAGTTTTTAACACATTCTATTTTCTTAATTCCTGGTCTTACACCCTCTTTAGAGATTTCGAAACCTAAGTAATCTACGTGATTTTGAAAAAAAATCATTTTTGTAGTTTTAAAGTTAACCCTGCATATCTAAATTTCTGCAAAATGACCTCTAATTTGTTAATACCCTCTTCAAACGACTTACTTGGTACTAAAATATCGTCCATATAAGCCAAAGCACTATCAAAACGCAAGTTACCCAGAACTAAGTTAATAGCCCGCTGAAAAACTGCTGGTGCATTCGCCAGCCCAAAGGGCATTCTGTTAAATTCAAATTGTCCATCGGGCGTTACAAACGCGCTTTTGTGTTTGCTTTCTTCAGCAAGGGGAATCTGATAATAACCAGACGCTAAATCCAAAGCACAAAAATAATTATTTCCAGCTAGTCGATCAATCTGATCTTCAATACGGGGGAGTGGATAGTGTTGCTTTATTGTCTTTCTATTTAAAGCACGATAATCTATACAAAGGCGTTTGTCCCCAGTTTTCTTTTTAACAAGCAGTATGGGACTCGCGTATGGTGACTGAGACTCCCTTATAATGTCGTATTTTAGTAGATCGTCAATCATAAGCCTAACTTCTTTACGTTCCGAATAACTCAATCTATACGGTCGATAGACAACTGGTTCCGCATCCTTCAACTGAATATCCATTTCTGTAACGGTTGTTAGGCCTAGTTCTGATAAATCTTTAGCAAAACAATCACGATACTTATTTAAAGTGTTCAACAACCTAAGCTTATATGCGTTATCCAAATTATCACAAATGCTTATGTCGTCTAACGTTAGAAGAGTATTAACTACAGGATTTTGAACCTCTTTTAGTATCTTATTAACGCTTAAAATGTCGTTATTTATAGATATTCCTAGTTGTTGGAAAACCCAGGCACGAGCTAATACCTGTCCCTTTCTAAATTGCATTAAAATATTGTTTTTATTTATGATAGTTAAATAACCGATACTATTTTTAATATTATAATTACCTACTTCCACACTGTAATTTAAGCGATGTCCATTTTCAACAACAGCTACTCCGCTAAATTTTGTATCAGTATATACCATTACAGACACAGAACCTTCCGTCATTACAGTTCTTAAGGATTTTAAAACCAATCGTGTACTATGTTTCATGCGTTTGTCAGTGATCAATAAGTCTTTATGAGTTTTAAAAGCCCATATGTGTGACTGCTCAGTAGCGTTCTATCCAATAAGTATGTCATGTTTTAGATAATTATCAGGAACAACAACTACTTCAACCTTCATTTTAGCATTATCAATCATTAATGTAACCGTAGTTTTGCCTAACGGTCTAACGTAAGTATTACCAAAACCCTTGAGAGACGGTAAATTATCTACTTGCCATCCTCTACATGGTACTATGTCGTTCAAGATGGATTCTTTCATCAGAGTACATTGGCTACCAAAGTCCACATAACCCGTTAGCCTTACATTGTTAACATATACAAACTTGATAAATTTGTCATCAGCTCTAAAGTCATCTTTATTTTCATGTAGTCATAATGTTTTAACTTCAGCTTTATCCACCCTAACATCTCTACTGCATGCGGAGTCATCATGTCCGACGCGCTTGCATCTTTGACACTTAATTATTGGCTTCTTACATCCTGACACCAAATGACCTATTTCGTGACAGTTAAAACACTTTAAAATTCTACCCAAATCACTTTTAACTGTTTTACGAAAAGTTTCAGTTACAGGGCGTACGTTTTTGTTGGTAAATTTGTCTGATCGCTCGTGTTTGACGCTCTTCAGATACCCTAGTAATTTGTCCGTATTCTCAAAACCTACTGCCTCAGCTCCGTTCCGAACCGACCTATCATATATCCCGTACACAATGCAGTCAACAGCGTTCCTACCACATCGATTCAAAGCTACTATTTTATCAAAATAATACTCCTCTAAATCATCACCAAATTTTGCTCTTTTAGATATCATTTCTGTAAGCAAACGACCATAGTTCTCTTGTGATGGAAAGGCTAACTTTAATTTTTCAACCCATTCATTCCAAGTAAGTAATACCGATGGTTGGCCTTCGTACCACTTTTTTGCAGTACCTACTAGTTTCGGAAGAGCGTAATGAGCAGTCTGTTTACTATCCCAAGCGTAAATCTCAGAGCATTCTTTAACTTTATTTAACCAAAAATCAATAGTTTGATTTTTTGCTTTAGGATCAAACTCTGGAACTACATTATTATTTGAAAACTTTTCTTTGATCTGAGGATTTAGAGCCGTGATAGTCTGCAAAGAATCTTTTATACATTTTAGTATTTCAAAATTAATAGAATCAACAGGCGGAGGCAGAGGAGTTACAGATTTAGCTCCCGTACCGTTAAAACGGATTGGACTGCGTGATCTAGAAGCATTTTCTCCACGAGGAGTCTGCAATCTGTGGCTTCTCTGCCTACAATCACGTTTATATTCTGTTATTCTTTCTATCGATTTAAATTCATGTGCGGAATACGGCGTCCGTAATTGGGGCAAAGATGTCACGACTGACCGACTACTTCCGCTTCTTGCCTGTATTTGAAACCTGGAAGATGACCTTCTATATCCGCGGCGCTCTGGTGTACAGCCATTGGTGTTACGCGGTGGTGTCAATCGACGACTCTGCCGGTCTCGAGGACGTGTCCGAGATCGACTGCGTCTCGGTGGTCCTCCCAACACAATACTGCGATAGCTCCCTTTTGAAACTCGGGATCGATCACTCCACATCTTCAATCAGTTTATGCTTTCTAATAACCTGAAACAGTTTTGAGAGCGAGTATCTATTTCAAACAAGTGTTACCTTCAACTAAACGATCCAAATTAATAACATTTCTTCATTATATATATAAACTTTGGACCATAAACATAATTATAACACTTATGTAGTCGTAAATATCCTCGTGTTCAGGTATGTTAGTATTCATCGTGTAATATATGTGACTTAACAATGTAAACTGTACATTAGCCAGTGCTAAGACTTAAATATTTACCATTTTGTTGTTGTAATGTCGGTATTCACATTATTTAATATTTATTATATTATACGTATATAATAAATAGTCTAAAAACGTGATAACACTAAAATTGTACATACCCAGAAAATTTATTTTTTATAGATTGATTATGCTAAAAGACTTTCAAAATATGTATAGGTGAAAAAAAAAAATCAAAACGTAATAAAAGCTAACATGGTTACCTTTATTATGGGCGTGTGGTGACACCAAGGTAGTACTAATTAACAAATTCCTTGGCGTATCCCACTTCTGAACTGAAAGCTGTTCTTATATATTCAAAACTCAGTGGCTATATGTAGTATATCTTTATTACATATTTTTTATTCCGACCAATTTACTTCCTAGTACAACGACGACGCCTGTCTCCCATATATTTTACATGTCATATATATATAACAATTGAATACTCCATTCTCTAATTTCAAACGGAGCTTGTCAGACGTCGTTGATCTACTAAATAGTTCCAAAAACATTACAATACTCTTCGAAATACAGTATTACAGTTAAACCAAATAACCATTTAATATTCTGTTTTAAAGGACAACAATCTCTGTAAAGTTTGTTACTTATTTTGCACAAATAATCATTAAAGTTATCAGTAAAACGTACAATAATATATAAAACCAAGACATTAATTTTTAGTAAGCTAACAATTCGTCCATCCTGATCGGACTGAAAGCTGTTCTTATATATTCAAAACTCAGTGGCTATATGTAGTATATCTTTATTACATATTTTTTATTCCGACCAATTTACTTCCTAGTACAACGACGACGCCTGTCTCATATATATTTTACATGTCATATATAACAATTGAATACTCCATTCTCTAATTTCAAACGGAGCTTGTCAGACGTCGTTGATCTACTAAATAGTTCCAAAAACATTACAATACTCTTCGAAATACAGTATTACAGTTAAACCAAATAACCATTTAATATTCTGTTTTAAAGGACAACAATCTCTGTAAAGTTTGTTACTTATTTTGCACAAATACTCATTAAAATTATCAGTAAAACGTACAATAATATATAAAACCAAGACATTAATTTTTAGTAAGCCAACAATTCGTCCATCCTGATCGGAGTTCGCGACCTCGCGGACACTAAAATACATACATTTCGATAGATATTGGAAAAAAAGTACACAATATTTAATTTATCTATTCTAAAAAAAAACCAACCGAAAATAACCTTAGAAATACGATACAAATAACTGCGTTATTGGGTACTATGGCTCATAGTGCTACATACACAATTCTTATAATATATATATTATTTGATATTTATTACTTATGATGGTGCACTTTGCACTTTAAGGTAATAAACGCTCATAGCAATTCATTATAAATGTATGTGCACGTTGCACTTTAAGTCAATGAACGCTCACAGCAATTCATTATAAATGTATGTGCACTTTGCACTTCGAGGTAATGAACGCTCATAGCAATTCATTATAAATGTATGTGCACTTTGCACTTCGAGGTAATGAACGCTCATAGCAATTCATTATAAATGTATGTGCACTTTGCACTTCGAGGTAATGAACGCTCATAGCAATTCATTATAAATGTATGTGCACGTTGCACTTTAAGTCAATGAACGCTCACAGCAATTCATTATAAATGTATGTGCACTTTGCACTTCGAGGTAATGAACGCTCATAGCAATTCATTATAAATGTATGTGCACGTTGCACTCCGAGGCAATGAACGCTCATAGCAATTCATTATAAATGTATGTGCACGTTGCACTTCTTATTGATATACACATAATAATTCATTTCAACATATATTGTATTCTTCAGTAAAACAATTATACCTTCTGCATATAACATAATTAAAAACATAAAACATTTACTTCTGAACATGCTAATACATTGCATAAAATTTCAGATCCATCAATATATAACTATTTTACTTTAGCACAATCCAATGATTTTGCTAAAGAAATTTGCTAATGAAAGCATTAACAATAATAACTTTATTTATAATCAGCTACTCATGAGCACTTCCGCTACTAGACGAATCACTGTCGTTATGATTGAAACAAAGCCAAGGATGTATTTTGTCAACGGAGAATACACCTTTATATTTTGACGTCCCTTTTTTAGTGATGGGAGTATCTATAACTTCATACCTGTCGTGATCTAAAACTTTTGTAATTCTATATGGTCCTGAACATTTTGGTAATAGCTTTCTACTTTTCCCTAAAGTATGTGCCGTTCTTTCAACTCTAACTAGGTCCCCAACTTTGAACTCTATAGGTGTTTTTCTTTTTTTATCAAATCTACTCTTTTGTTTTTGCTGAGTTTCTTTTGTACATTTATCCACTTCAGCCCGGATTTTGTGCAATCTATCCGAATCAACATTAATTTGGCCGTCATTAGAAAAATCCTGAACTATATCTGCATCTATTTCCGAAACCAAGTTACCCTCGCTAATCCCAGTAAGCCTCAAACCGAACAGAACCTCGGACGGGGTTTTTCCAGTACCCTTATTAACTGTGTTATTCAATCCCCATTGCACTTTTAATAGTTGATCGTCCCAAAGTCTTTCATCTTTACCATGGTTTTGTGAAGCTAAAGAATCTAAAATAGTCCGGTTATACCGTTCAACTTGACCATTAGCTCTAGGCGAGGCAACTGCATTTTTTACGTGATAGACTCCTATCTCACAAAGAAAACTCTTGAACTTTGAACTTGTAAATGACGTACCCCTATCGCTAATTAACCGTTTTGGTAAACCAAACGTTCCAAAATAATCTCTAAGTACTGTGATTGTAGAACTGGTTTTGGTATTTAGGATGGACGAATTGTTAGCTTACTAAAAATTAATGTCTTGGTTTTATATATTATTGTACGTTTTACTGATAACTTTAATGATTATTTGTGCAAAATAAGTAACAAACTTTACAGAGATTGTTGTCCTTTAAAACAGAATATTAAATGGTTATTTGGTTTAACTGTAATACTGTATTTCGAAGAGTATTGTAATGTTTTTGGAACTATTTAGTAGATCAACGACGTCTGACAAGCTCCGTTTGAAATTAGAGAATGGAGTATTCAATTGTTATATATATATGACATGTAAAATATATGGGAGACAGGCGTCGTCGTTGTACTAGGAAGTAAATTGGTCGGAATAAAAAATATGTAATAAAGATATACTACATATAGCCACTGAGTTTTGAATATATAAGAACAGCTTTCACAAGTGAGGTCGTATACCCGAGTAAATTAATTATCTCTCTAACATACATAAATATAATAATATTGATAATTATTATAATATTTACTATATCACTATTGGGTATTATTTGTTTATTTAAAATTACTATACAGATATGTAAATACTCCACATTGAACTAACAAAAATATCTCATATTAGCATACCAAAGTACAGAAGACTAAACAATTACTTAGCTACAACGTTAATTCATGTTTTGTGTTATAGGATTCCTCAACTAAAGGGTTAAAACAGAACCCGTATGAAACTTCTATCTTTATGTATGTACTGTCTAGTAAAACAAGCCATCAATGTTACATTCCGTAGTTTTGTAGAATCTTATATACACTCATGCCTGTAATCTCCGAAGGGGTAGGCAAAGGTGTAACCAATAAATTTTCACCGCCTTTATTACGGTCCCGTAATGTAATAGGGGGCGAGCCTATCGCCATACCTTGCACAATTCCAGACTTCGGGCTAAGACTGAGTATTTCTAATAGAAAAACCCAATATCACTTACCCGACCCGGGAATGGAATCCGAGACCTCAGCATAGCAGTTATAACGCATGCGCAATTACAACTGCGCCACCTAGGCAGTTTTAATTATAATACATAATATCAACATAATATAAACATAATCGGTAATACATTCTAAGTTTGAAAAAATTTGCTAAAATCCATCTGAACCTGGTTATCCATGTTTAAAGAGAAGCGACTATGTAAAGTGAAACGTTTTTTGAAAGAACTCGAAGCATTCCTTTTTATAATTACATACATCAGGGTAGGCAGACGTGTAAGCAGTACACCCACATAAATAATATCTGTAGATATATGTAGGTACTCTCTCACTTCGAAGTTATCCAACCGAAAACTGTAAACTTAACAATCGGCAAAGGAACACAAGGAAACTGTAGCAACGCACGAAACTATTATAATAATTTTCTTATCATTTACTATTGTTCTCAGTTCTGTTTAATCAAAACTTGTGTTAATACAAAATTCATACAGATTCCTCTGGTGAATTCTGTTCGTACTTTACCAACCTTTTTACAATTAAACCTTCATTATTTGCCTTCATTTATACTTCGGTCTTATTTCAATTGGTCTTAGATATAAAAGTAGATTAGTTCACATCTAATTGATAAAAAAAATACTCCTCAACCAACAATCTCCTACTAAGAATGGGGCTTCATGGAAACATCTAGAAAAATGTTTGGCCGTGTATATACATACAAAGTAAACAAATTAAATTCGTTTTCAGCTTTAAGTGCCAAAAATAACGGCCTTTAGGAGTGCCACAATTGTAATAACAATTAAATTTGTACTTTCGAGGCAATATAATTTGTCCGAAAAATCACTCAATATTTGCACGCAATGGGAATATTTTTTTTTTATCCTGGCACGGCAAAGCGACCGCACTGCATCTGATGGTAAGCGCAGTGCGGTCCAATTAGAGTATCGAGTAGTGCGAGACGATCTATCCCCTGCTACTCAACACAATCATGCCGGCCTGCTTCTTCACACTACGCCATGGGCAAGAAGGTGAAGAAGCGGTCGAGGGTCTATTGTCAGAGTACTCAAGCCGCAAAATGGCCAAACATTGTACTCCAACTCTAGACCCCCGAGAAAAACCCGATGTACACTGGCTGATCCCGGAACGCGACACACTTGCGTGTGCCACTATGGCGGGTTTTACACCCTGTGTACGGTGGTCGCTATCCGGGCGGATATGAATATCCTACCACCAGCAAATATATCCCCACTGTGGTTATAGGCTGGCCACCAATCACATCATGGAACGGAAATAAGTTGTAAGGAAGTATCGTATTCGCTGCCTCTGCTTATCACCTCAAATATACAAGCGCGACCTTATGTTGTTTTACAAAACACAAGGTAGGGGTCCCAGGCCAAAGCGAGGAAATATTAATACTTACATTCGTAATTCGCTCACTTCATCTTCATAAGTCGGCCGCATACGCGACGCAATTTTTATTTCGTAACATACTATCCCTCTTGAAGAATTTACTAAACAAGGAACGGCAATTTCCCGTGGCTAATTCATTGCTGTTATTAATCTTGTTCATTGTGTCCCTATTTTTTCGTTAGGAATGTTGTGCGTAAGTTTGAGCAACTTTATTCTCGGACTGAGCTTATCTTTAGCTGGCGTAAACAAGCTTTTATAACTATATTACCATGCCTAGTTATTTATATTAAGGTACCTATGCGATGTACCACTAGCGGTGAGCTTTTAAGTCACAAGTTGCATATACATCTTGAAATAAAACTAAGTTTACGGATAATATTTTTATTATTTTGAAATAAGTTTTATTTAATTATTAATTTCGAGTAAACCAGTATCCATATACATCTTTTCAAGCATGTAGTGCATTGATACATGCAAAAATGAAAAAAAAAATTTACTCACCTAAAAAACGAACACCAAACACACCGCGTACTCGTATAAAGCAAATCCATAGTGATACGATAAAGAATCACCATAGAAAGATCATCATCACACCTGGAGAACATCACTTCAGCCCACATTGACTCACTGCTGAGTATAGGCCTCCAATGCACGCCATTTCTCGTTTTCACCCAATGCTTTCGAGCTACGTCAGCTACGTCAGCTACGTCATCTGACCATCGCGTCGGCCTGGTCCCGTGTACTTGCACTTTCACATACCACTCATTTGTGTATTTTGTCCACCGATTATCGTTCATTCTCGCCAAATGTCGTACCCATCGCTACTTTAACGGGGTAACACGTTTGCTTAGGTCAAGAAATTTCGTTCTTTTGCTGATTTCCACGTTAGATATCTTATGAATGAGCGATATATACCCAACATGGTACACTTCATTGCGCTTTGAGCCACCTTGATTTTGCATATGTGCTGCTTTCTGCTGATGCGTGGATGAGAATTTTGAATGTAAGTAGAGGTTATACATCATGAAAATCTGAAAATCCGAAAATGAAAGCATATGGGCAACACAACATTTATTTAATTTTTGAAAAGTAAATTTTATCGATATTAATATTTTATAAATAATAACCTTAAAATATAATGGTGCGTTTACATTATATGCCCGACGGGAATAATTTGGAAATGCAATAATAAATAAAACATATATGGGTCATATTCAACGAATGTGACATCTGGAACAAAAGAGCCGCATTGAAATATTCACCTGTCAATAACCAGATAAAACCGATAATGGCCTCCATAAAAATGTAATTAATCAGAGCACTGGGCATAACGAAATTTATTAATTTCATAAACTATAGACGCTATACGATGGTCGTGTTTAATAAGCATCAGACGCTAGAATTAGTGACAACCAAACAAAAGAGGGATAGATTGTCTCTCGCTACTTGATACTATAACTGGACGGCACTCCACTTACCATCAGGTGTAGTGTGGTCACTTTGCCGTGCCAGGATAAAATAAAAACATAGGCAGTCACGGGGACTACCGAAAGAAGTTAAAACTTAAAACTATGGAATTGCTGTGTTATTTTTTAAAACCAAGTCCATGAAGTAGTCATTTATTTTGTTTATTATTGCTGGTCAATAATTATAGAACTTCATAGGCGTGCTTATGTCAAAGTAAAGAAATCTGAGCGTGATGGTCACGCGAGTTCAGTGCTTTTTCCCCATTACCAAAGTGCCCAACGTGTCTAAAGAAGTTTTCACTTCAAAAACCATAATGAAAGTGTCAGTGATACCGTGTGATATTTACATTATTGTCGAATATAACATTATAACTGTGTAAACCCGCCGAGACTGAGAATCGCTTCTGACGCGATCACCAGTGTTCCTTGATAGTCTTCAGTCTTTTTAACTTCTTAGCGTTCTCATTATCCGATCAATTTTAATATGACAGCCTCCTTAGCGAAGCGGGCTGGTAGCCGGCTGTTAAACTAGAGGCCATGGGCTCGATTCCCGCACCGAGACTAATGTGTGTGTGACAGACAGGTAGTTGTTTCGGGTCTGGGTTTTGTGGGCGATGTCCTTCGTAGTTATGGATACCAACGATACAGGTTTTACCTAGTGTGGGGTCACAAACTATGTGTGTGACTGTTGGGTGTATTTATTTATATGGGCTTCATTTTATATGTATAAAACATTTTATGTTTTTTTATAACCAATGAGACTATGGTATTTATTATACGAAATTTTTTGTATGACTTAGATGTGGTTAAATATCATAATACCATGCTTTTTATTACAAACTAGCTATTGCTCGCGGCTCCGCCCGCGTGGAGGTCATGTTTGAGACAAAAAGTATACACTACAAAATACCAATTTTCATGCATTTAACTTCAAAAATGAAGGATTTTAATACAAACTTTCTTACCCTATTTTACCCCCTTAGGGGTGGAATTTCCAAAAATCCTGAAACATATATTTTTTATTTCTAACTAAAATGCCAAATACAAATTTTCATGAATTTAACTTCAAAAATGACGGATTTTCATCCCCTATTTTACCCCCTTAGGGGTGGTATTTCCAAAAACCCTTCCTTAGTGGATGCCTACGTGATAAAAGGTACCTACTGTCAAAATTTCAAGTCTCTAACCCCAGCCGTTTAGGCTGTGCGTTGATCGATCAGTCAGTCAGTCAGTCAGTTTCTTCTTTTATATATACAGATTCTGGTAAACCTGCAAGTAGTCTATCTGTTGATAAGTGACCTTCTCTGCTCATTAACACACAATAGCATTATAAAAGGTTTACCGATCTTAAAAGAAAGATACTAAGATTTGAGGTTTAATCCATTGAAAATCTTACTCACCGTACAAAATTCACAAAGCACAAAACTTCATTTTTCTAGGACAGTGGTAAAACCCCGATTGAGCCGGCCAGCTTTGTCTACCATTTTCAAATCCTAAAATAGCAATTCCGTTTGTATGTACACATAAAAAACCACAATTTATGAAATCAAGTTTTATTTATTTTTTTCGTTTGGGCGCGATCAATTGTGCAAAGAAAGAGGGTATCGCCAAGAATTGTTGGCATAAATCATTTTTCAATTCAATTTAAACGACACAAAGTGCTGTTGTTCCGCGATATGGCTCCGAAGGCGTCTGCGAGTGTCGAATGGATACACCTCGCAACTTTTGTAACAAATACTACTGTCTCAATACGATTTCCTATATTACTGTAAGTACGAAGTGACTTCCTGAAAAATAATACTTGCGTATTTATTGATATTTTAAATTATCTCAGTATAGGACTGCCTCGGTGGCGCAGTTGTAATTGCGCATGCGACTGCTGTGCTGAGGTCTCGGGTTCGATCCTCGGGTCGGGTAAAGTGATATTGGGTGTTTCTAGAAATTCTCAGTATTAGCCCGGAGTCTGGAATTTGTGCCCAGTATTAGCATGCCGGCCTGCTTCTTCACACTACGCCATGGGTAAGAAGGTAAAGAAGCGGTCGAGAGTCTAGTGCCAGAGTACTCAGAAGGCCGCAAAATGGCCAAACATCGTACCCCAACTTTAGACCCTCGACAAAACCGGATGTACACTAGCTGATCCCGGAACGCGATACACTTGCGTGTGCCACTATGGCGGGTTTTACACCCTGTGTACGGTGGTCGATATCTGGGTGGCTATTAATATCCTACCACCAGCGCGCCAAGATTCGGGAGGAGCGCCTCAAGCGGCTCAGTTTTAAAAGATCACCTTAAAAATATAAGTAAGAAACACAAACCCATTAAAACTATTAAGGGCATGTCCTGATGGACTGCCAAACCACCACAGTCGAAATCCGCATAGCATAAGAAAATCTGCATACCCAAAAACCCTTTATCAAAATTTCGAAGGTATATCAAGTTAACCAAGTTGAATGAGGTCAGCGTGGTGGAATAAGGTCAGCTGACCCCACTCATTAGTAGAGCAAGCCCGCTACTTACAATGTAATTTGAACCTTTAATATTGTAAATGCATTACGATTCGGGAGGAGCGCCTCAGTTTTATTACAAGAAAGATAAAACCTTTTGAATTCTATATAAAATGACTGAAAATAGAAATATCATAAATATAAAAGCTATAACTATACATTTTTAGATGGCGATAGGCTCGGCCCTATCATATTATGGGACCGACGCTCGGCGAAAAGTGGGTGTACTGGATACCTACCTTCGGGCATTACAGGCGTGAGTGTATATGTATGAATGTTTTAGAAAAGATATATATGGTAACATTTTAAACCCCATTTAGGCATATGTCATATCCATACTAGGCCAACACCGCCCCTTGCAATTTTGGCTTGCAGTTTATCAAATCTAACATTTAAATGACCAAAGTCGGTATCCACAAACTACATGTTTGGTTGATAGCATGCCTCGAAATATTTCAAAATATTACTCAATGAGTTTGATTAAAGAGCGATGAAAATGAATAAGATTTTTAAATCAAGCCGTGGATTTTCTAAAAGTAAATTAAGAGAAAAACTCTACCCTTTCTCGGTGGCCGTTAACAACGACCAACTTTACGATGCCGGCCGCTGAAGGACATGTTTAAAATAATCGTTTGGAAGACGAATTTCATCTGACATAAACCTAAATCAAGAATCTATAATAAACTTTTGTAGAGTCTAGATATCGAAAGACACTTCTACTAACACAAAAAGAATTCATTTTGTAGATTATAGAAATGTACTGATTTAATCTATTTTTTTCTATAGAGTTTTTAGTAGAATATTTCTACTTATTTCATTAGCCTTTAAATGAAAATATATGGAATATAGTTGTTGAATTATATTTTATAAAAAATATCCGTTATTACATACATAAATATTCAACAATAGTTGTAGATAAAAGGACTGCATTAATCAGCAAAATGGTTGTTTACCTTAAACACAGATATACTACATATATAGATACAGTTATTCTATAACACATATGTAACATTTATTTTCTAAAAACGTGTTCAACGGTATAAAGATATAATAAATCAAAAAGGAAATATGAATTGCACGATTAAGAAATCGCAATATAATTTACGATGGTTGAGTGAACGCTGAACAGAATTGAATGTCGAAGCCTTTAAGAACCGTAACCGAAATTAATATTTTCTATATAGACTCGTAAGTTTTATCTGACATCAGAAACGTCCCACTTTTACTGCGGGGCGTTAGTTCACGGATAATAACATTCAATTTTAGTGGAAGTATTTACGCGTCCCGGTAGGTCCCGACGCTGTTGATATTTATGGAGGTCTGTAGCAGCCTTCCCAAATTGAAATACATTAATATTTTACCATAAACGCGACACTTTCATGCGGAACATAACGTTATCGTAATTGGATTCTTCCCTACGATGCGAAATGTACGTTCGCTTTGCGAATGCGTACACTGTCAATAATAAAAGTCAAATAAAATAAAATAAATTAAATCTGACATACAATATGGAAATATGCAATTTGGCAAATTACATTGTGAAATTTGTTGAATTTTAATGAATAAATGGCATATATTGAGTTTGTTACTTATACAGACTTTGCAAATCTAATACGTACCGCGATTAGGTTGTAAACGGTTTTAGAAATAAGCGAATCTAACGAAAATAATTAAGCATTCAGCTAGGTGGTATTTGACCTTGTCCGAATACTGGCTACACCACACCTGGTGGGCCACCACTCGAGACTAGGCAGGGTACTTAAAACTCGCAAGTTACTTTTTGGTTAGAAGATGACCTAGGAAAATTTACTTAGAGCCTACTGTGCTAACTTTAATTCTAATTTGTTCTTTTTTATTCTATTCTATTTATTGCTTGTGGTGGGAAATTCATGTATCATATCCGCCCTGATAGCGATCACCATACACAGGGTTTAAAACCCGCCATAGTGGCCACACGCAAGTGTGTCGCGTTCCGGGATCAGCAAGTGTATTTCCGGTTTTTGTCGGGGGTCTAGAGTCGGGGTACGATATTTGGCTGTATTGTGGCCTTCTAAGTACTCTGACATTAGACCCTCAACCGCTTCTTCACCTTCTTGCCCATGGCGTAAAGTGGAGAAGCAGGCCGGCACGATTGTGTTGTTTAGCGAGGGATAGATTGTCTCTCGCTACTTGATACTCTAACTGGATGACACTGCGCTTACCATCAGGTGCAGTGTGGTCACTCTACCGTGCCAAGATAAAAAAAAATATTAAAAATCTGTCCACTATAATGTATGTAACAACTAACAACCACTGCATTTGATTACACATAATCACAGATATGTCGCCTATATATTACAACTTAACAACGGAATACAATAACAGTACGGTATCAGGTAGATGAGTGGTAAAGCAATACGTGTCATTGTCTCACTTCCAATTAAAATCACAAATGGCACCATGCAACGGGATAATAAGAGCAAGCTAAGTCTATGATTCCACATACATACATACATATTATTGCATATGTTTGAGAATTTTTCTTTGTAAGCTTACAATATGTAATGATTAATGAATGACCTTTTTTGGTTTTAAAACTCTATTAAAAAGTAAAACAAACATTCCATTATTTATGTTCGTGGTTATTAAAATGTACGGTACAGACAATTGAGTTAATAAACTTAAATGAATCGCTCTAAGTACATTTAAAGTATAAAATAATATTGATAAATCTATCAATAAATAACCATCTATAAGAATTTAACACTTCCATCAACTTGCAAATTAAGTCGTTGTTGTCATAAATTATGAATATTATTGACAGTTAATATTTTTATGATTCAATTATATTTACACTAAAAATATTCACTTGGTAATAGAATATTTCAAAGCAGCAAACGGTTTTGTATAGGTAACAAACGTTCTGATTCTTTTCATATCTCCATATGCTGAAAGAACTTTGCTTTCAAGTTAGAATCGAATTTTCCCTGTCGTGGTATTTCGCAATGGTGCAAGCAGAAAATTCTTTTGTGCTCCAATATGCTGATATTATCGCATTTCAGAGACGAAAATAGAAACAGTATGCATGCCCAGGGAATGTGGTTCGTAAGTTAATTTAAAATACGTAGTATGTTTTTATATATGGGCAAGTAACGTCTATATTATGTTAGTATTCCATTTTCTATACTGGAAATGAAACTTATTATTAATAATAACGTTTTAACAAATTAAACTATATTTTCTAACAATATATTTAATTCTACTTCTGCGTCAATAATGTTATGCGAATAAAAATATAAAAGCAACTAAGGCTAATAAAATAATAGAATATAGCAAAATAACTGAAATTCTTTACACATGTATAAAGTTGCATAAAAATAAGGAATAATAATATGGTTTGTTCTAATTAATATTTCCAATTATTAGTAAGTTACATTTGATGTTTCATTTTTATAAAATTGAACGTAAATAACTGTAGAAAAACCTCATCAGCTGTCAGTTCTGTCATTAGGTAAATCACAATTATTTCGCTGACGCGAAGGTAATTATCGCGTATTTCTCGCTACGCTTATTCAACAAATTTTTACAGTTCATTTTTCCTTTTTTAACATTTTGTGAAGCAAATTTATTTATGGAAATTTATTTATCATTAAATTCGTCTCATATCATTCTACTCGCCTCATTGAAACGAGCGGATGTATATGGAACTATTTCATAATATTTATCAATATATTTTCATGATGCAGCACTGGTTTTATAACACATGCATTTTCAAAGACCCATTTGGTAATTATATTCGGTGGTCGAATGTTTTTTGTAATCGTTAATTTCGGATTAGGCACACTGCTCAATTATACTATAAATATAGAAATTGTTCATAATTATATATCGATTTTCCTTGCCATACTTTAATATAAATAGAACACCTAATTTCATCAAAATGTGTACATTTAAAATTACTCCTTATTAATAATAATAATAATACTAGCCCTGTATTAAACATTGTCCCACTGCTGGGCACGGGCCTCCTCTACTAATGAGAGGGGTTAGGCCTTAGTCCTGCCACTTAGGCTGAGTTTCTTGGTGCTTCTTCTCAGACCAGTGGGCATTTCCGAAGCACCAGTAGACCTTAACATTATTATGACATGTAAAAAGTGCCCATAGTGGCCTAATTTACAAAATAAATGATTTGATTTGATTTGATTTGATTTGTCCACCACGCTGGCCTAATGCGGGTTGGTAGACTTCACATACCTTCGAAATTCTTATAAGAATTCTCAGGTATGCAGGTTTTCTCAAGATGATTTCCTTCACCGTTAAAGCAAGCTATAATTAACATTTAATACACACATAACTTTAGAAAAGTCAGAGATGTATGCCCACTTGGGTTTCGAACATACGACTTTCGTGTTGGCAGTCCGTACCTTTCCTTATTAGTCGATGCAAAAATCGTTATCTACATATTGATGTTTCATTTTCCTCGAAACAACCTTCAAAGAAAAATTACAAGACGTTCTCGAAGCAGTGGCAAGTTTATTGTAATATTTTGTTGCGTAATAAAAAATACGATCTATTTATTTTCAAGAGAAAAATATTGAAATTATAAATTGGACTAAAAACACAACTTTTAACAACGAAGCTACTTTGGAGTATTTTTCCACGAAACACTCATTATAGACGTTTACATTCATCCGTAACGTCTTAGAGAAAAAATTCTGTTTTACAAGAGAATGGCGAAATATTTTATTTTTAAGGTCAAGTAGATCCGCCGCGGAGGGCCATTAAATCACAATTAGAAATAATGCGGGTGGATGCGTGAGAGGCGACCGGGGGCTTAGCGGCACCGGCCCTAGCTAAAGGGCTTCGTTGGACTTATGCGCGTGTCTCTTAATACTTATATTTTACGCCTCCAATAGCCGTTACCCTTATAACTTGTATCTTATTAATAAAAAATAATGGTACAGAGATCGCAAGTTTTGAGACATTGCGCATATAAAACTTTATTACATCCAATAATAGCCAGCCGACTATACATTTAGGACGGATAAGTAAAAAGAACGACGTGGATGGAAGCGATTTTTGGCAAATGTACGTGACGTTACGGACAATAGGAAAGTCATCAGAGGTAACGACCACGTCGCAGGGAAACTGTAGGGTTATTGAGAAAACAAATTCCTTGACTTTCATGTTCCAATAGCGAATCCTGCGGTAGACCCGAACAATATTACGGCCTCGAACGCTGACAGGACATGACGGTAAATAAAGTAAAAATCAAATAAACATTAGTCGATGTTATCATTTTCGGTCAAATATCACAAGGTAAAGTACAGGGAAGGAAAACAAGACAGCACAAATTTGGAGTATTCATTATATTATGATGAAAAGGAATTTAGAACAAAATAATGATTGATTTCTCCCCAATGTCTAGCAGGAGTGGACGGGGAACAGAATTAAATTTCCGCCACTTCGGTACTCTTTTGTTCTTTACAATCTCATTAAAAGCAAAATACCTCAAGCAGACTTCAATTCACCGCGAAAATCTTATTATCCTTCGTCATTAGAGCTTTTTAAACGCATTCTGTGGGAACTAAAGTTTTAGTTTACACGATAAAATAACACACTTCGCTATCTGCATACACTACCAACGATTGGTTAAGCAAATAAACAATTGCCACGACAAAAGCGATTTATTGAACCTAAAAACTACAAACTCTAAAAAAGCTATCAAATGTTTTCGGCTGTAAAATTTGAAATATACTCATGTAGATACGACTCGTTATCTACATGAGTATGAGTAGATGCAGAGATTATTTGATAAAACCTACCTCCGTTTTATTAATTTTTTTTTATTTAGGCATAGGAAACATACGGTACTAAATATTAAATAATTAAAGATACTTACGACTAACTCTTAAACCAATAAAGTTTCCAATAATAAAAATAAAATAGTAACAAGATGTTAGACGCGATTAATATTTTAACTGATAATTCATTCAATTTTTTTGATTTGTGTATAGTGAATTATAAAGGAAGGCGCAGCGTGGGTAGACCCCCCACAAGGTGGACTGATGACCTGGTAAAGGTCGCGGGGGTCCGCTGGATGCGGGTGGCGCAGGACCGGTCATTGTGGCACTCTTTGGGGGAGGCCTATGTCCAGCAGTGGACGTCCTTCGGCTGACATGATGATGATAGTGAATTATGACTAGCCGGCTTCAAGATGTATATGTGACGCAAGTATATATAAATAATTCTTATAACCTGATATTTGGTCACGTGTCGCCTTACTTTACACTTCTATGCATTCGTACTAGTTAAATTGAAATTGAAATGAAAATTAAATTTGTAATACCTTTCCTATAACAAAAGGAGAATTACAGAGGAATGTATAATATAAAGTAAATTTCACAAATTTTGTTGCTCTCTGGGATTACATGTTATTGGAGGAAGGAGGCCGTAGTTGCGTGTTATATATAATAATAATACTAGCCCTGTATTAAACATTGTCCCACTGCTGGGCACGGGCCTCCTCTACTAATTAGAGGGGTTAGGCCGTAGTCCACCACGCTGGCCTAATGCGGGTTGGCAGACTTCTCATACCTTCGAAAAATTCTCAGATATGCTGGTTTCCTCACGATGTTTTCCTTCACCGTTAAAGCAAGCGATAATTAACATTTTAATACACACATAACTTTAGAATAGTCAGAGGTGTATGCCACTTGGGTTTCGAACCTACGACTTTCGTCTTGGCGTCGTACCGCAACCAACTAGGCTATCGCTGATTTTTTATCGTTGCGTGTAATATGATTCATAAACTATGCGATACCAGCTTGTATGGTTTGCAAGTCAATCGCAGTGGGAAATAAATAAATCAACGTCCCAATACCGTTTGAAATCAATGTAGCATTTAAACTTTGATGGGCGAATTCCTCTCGTTGATGGTATCGCTATACACATATCATTTCAGGTAGACATTCTTTCATGTGCCATATCAATTAAAAAAATTAAACCAATAAACAACTTTGTATTTGTAATGATTTAATAGTGAAGCAGTTAGTTGGTTGCGGTACGGACTGTCAAGACGAAAGTCGTATGTACGAGACCAGCCCAAAATGGCATACACGTCTGACTTTTCTAAAGTTACGTGTATATTCATTGTTAATCATCGCTTGCTTTAACGGTTAATGAAAATACCGCGAGGAAACCTGCATACCTGAGAATTCTCCTACAAATTTCTAAGGTGTGTGAAGTCTACCAACCCGCATTAGGCCAGCGTGGTAACCCCTCCCATTAGTAGAGGAGGCTCGTGCCCAGCAGTGGGACAATGTTTAATACAGGGCTAGGTATTATAATGATCAAAAAATTGGGCCGCGTGAAAATTAATGTAGTAATGCTACTACTATGTGTACCACTGAAAGCTACATATAATATATTCTATAATCTTCAAGACTATAACGATCATCTTTCATAGTTCAGTTATGTAACAACACAATCTCGTCATAAAATCTACCGCGGACGTGCGCTACATAAAGTAAAATATATACATTGTATTACAAGAAAGTATATCTCAGTGGCGACAGGTGTGCGAAAGGAATCCTCTCACCCTCAAGCTTTTCAACCTCAAGAAACCCCTTTTAAGTAACATGACTTTTAACTTTGTGACCTATCTTTGCTTTAAAGTGCTCAGACTTATCCAATTCTGAGTTCACGACGAGTTCTAGCGCAGGTGTCTAATTCAAAGGGAAATGAGCTGTGCCCGAACTTAAATAATGGCTTCTCTGTTCATAATAAGCTTTTTATTTGTTTTAACATTATGTTGTTAATCATTTACTACTTGATAAATATTTATTTAAGTTGATTTAGGTTCCATTTGTGATATATGTTATTTTTTTTATTTATGTTTTCTTTGAAATTAGGAGTTATTTGATATATTGATGTTATACTAGTAAAGAGTATATGTCGGGGATGGCGAACCATCATAGCATAATTCGGTCAAGATATTAATTAAGGAATTTAAGCGTAACAATTTATTTTGAGTTTATATTTATGATAATATTCGTACGACCCTAATTGTAAATGGACTTTTAAATTGATAGTGGTCACTAGACAAAACCATAAAATTAAATACTGAGAAAATATACTTCGACGGCTTAACTTGGAGTCCTTAAACATTGTTTTGGGAAATAATAGATCTAGATCAATAAAGACATGTGCTACATGGCATACGTTATGGACAAATGATATAGATAAGCTAGGATCCTAAAAAACATCAAATTTTAAGTTTAACACACACGCTTATGAAAATGCGAACCACGTACCGACACGCAATTACTTTCTTATAAATAAACAATCTTAGTCCCAAGTCATGGCCTCCAGGCATTTCATTTTATTCTGTAGACATATTTTCAGCGGCCATTTTCCATTGCCGATCAACCCTTTTGACAATTTATCGGGACATCACATTTTCATACAGGCGGGCACGAACTGTACGCGACCGCCTCATACATATTCAAATAACGGGAGCTGTACAAAGCAGAAACACGCTGCGCCCCCGACGTGTTAGAATTACAAAAAAGCATACAGAATATGCCAACTGATAAACAATCTATATCGAGATAGCCTCCTTTGTGTTTAATGTTTGTATAGGTAGATAACAGTATACGGGTGGAGGCTTTCCTTTGACAGACATTAAAAGCTACTAGATGAGATCGTATATCTTAATATGATTCTATATATGTACATGCAACACTCCATATTATGTGCTAGTACCAAAGAAAAGACAAGTAGATAATGAATTTCGACTGTAATAGGTAGAGCTAAGTTTATTGTTGTATTTTATATTCTACCTTAATCACAAGCGATTTGTTATACACCATTCGTGACTTGATATTAAAGGTTTTTTTTAACCTGGCACGTTACAGTGACCACACTACACCTGATGGTAAGCGCAGTGGCGTCCAGTTAGCATCAGGTAGCGAGAGAAATCTACTGAGTAGTTTTTTCTCACTAAAGGACTAAAGGGCCTACTAAACACTAAAGGACCGTTGATGGTGCGGCAAATATACGAATTAGCAAACTGGTTTGGACCAGGGTAGTAGGCACCAAGAAGCTGTAGCTCCGCAAGCCAATACGCGTGGTTCTTGTGTGTAAGGGTCGAGAGGATTGGGTCATATTAAAATAGATAGACTTTATAAGTTAACTTTATAAGACCAAGATCATAACAATGTTGGAGGAAACTTGGAGTAGTAGGTAGTGAGTATTCCAACTAAAACGTGGATTCAGAACTGTATCTAGGTATTGATTCTTGATAAATATTGTATACAATGTTGAAAGTACCACCCACGACCGCTATAACATCACAAAGTTGTTAAATATACGGCTCTCATCCTCCAACAATGACGTACTGACAGTATCAGAGAGTGTAATAAAAGTCTATAGCAGTTTTCCAAACGTTTAATGGACGTTTCACAGTTGCGTCAAACTATATTTCAGCTTTCAGCGACTAGCCACCAGTTCTAAATTATTATTGCAGAATTTGTTGGCAAGAAGTTTACGCTTTTCTCCATTTAGTCGCACAACAGCACTTGTGATTGTTTGTTGTAGTGAAACAGAATATAATTTTTCATTACCAAATGTCTCTTGGGCTATAATTTTTTCGGACAAAACAACTCACTTACATATTTTTTGCTCAATGGTAATATTTGACACTCTGTAAGTTTCTTTTTTGCAACGGGGTATTTTACGATTTCTAATAAATCTGATATCAAGTTAATATCAAATAACTGAAGTAAAATTATAACCATCATAACAATATCTTAATCTTCATCTTGCATGGTTATTATTTAACTTCAATAATCACTGGACGTACTGTTCCTAGAAGTACAAGGAACTTAGACAACTTAACTTAGACATAAGTTCTACTCTATTTATTCATCGATGCCAGCCACATTGAGGATATTGTATTATACATACATGTGAAACAATTGAATTTCAGGTTCCTTAAGGTCACAGCTCATTAGAGCCACCCGGCATCCGACCGGCACCACCTCTCCTCGTGTAGTTCTTTATATGGACCTTTATGGATATGCGCTCACTACATCAACTCCGTAGCGTCATTGAATTGCCTCGGTCGTAATTCGTCATTGAATTGTCACCACTCGGTGACAACTCGCTGCTCGCATGTTTCCCTTGCCATGCTGCGCATTACCCACGCACAAGCCCCATGAGTTGCGACGCGACGTTTACTGATGATAACGCGGTGTCTATCCGTGGACCACCAGCCGACAACGAGTGGATGCCGAGCGACGAGGCGGTACGGGTCGGGTGCCGGGTGACTCTAATTAGCTGTGACCTTTCAGTTTATATGATGTTGATGATATGAATCAGTCGAACTCGAAATGCTTTAATAAATAATAAAAAAGCCAGAATTTGTTTTATATTTCTATCAACACCGACATACTGAAAAAGGCGTTTGGTCAGCTTAAATGTACAATATTATATTGGTATTTCCAAAGCTCCCACTAATCCCTTTGCGAGCCGATACATTCAAAAGCAAAATAATTATTTTTATAAAAAATACGGTTTTTATAAGCACATTTTTTTATTGTGTCGAAAAAGAACCAATGGCAAAATAAAATGACTGAGATTACTATGACAAAAAAATATTAATATACATGGTCTAAATCGCATGAGGGTTATACATGGTAATAGGTGACAATATATTATTCCATTACATTATTACGGCACCATACATAACAGACATCGATCTGTTTTAATGTAATATGTTTTTTTTAATAATACACCCAACAGTCACACACATAGTTCTGACTCCACACTAGGTAAAACCTGTATCGTGGTTATCAAGAACTACGAGGGACTTAGGTCCCACAACACCCAGACCCGAAACTAAATCTGTCTGTCACACAAACATTTGCTCGGTGTGGGAATCGAAACCACAGCCTCTCGTTTCACAGCCGGCTACTCGCCCGCTGCGCCACAGAGGCTGTCTTGATGATGTTATATTATTAAGTTTAGTGCAAATATTGTAAACTAGTTTTTAAAAAGATCAAAACTAGAATTTTCCACACGTTTTTCTCTAGCGAATTTGTGAATTTCATACTGAATTTAATGCTCCTTCAAACTATATGAAAACCAAGCGTGTTAATATTTACTACGAATAGTAACATTATTAACTGTGTTATGCATACTATAGTGCGCGTTAATTCGTTGTCTAATAAGTTTCCCAAGATGTCAAGTGGGAGAATACGTGGAATAGTACATGGCGCCTATATATCTTTCCGTGGTCAATTAGACGCAAGGTAGATGCTAGTTTCATGTTATGGAATGCATATAGTAAGCAGGATCGATATGAATAAAGTGAACTCCTACTAGTACATGTTGAAAAGCGACAGCTTCCGTGTAAAATAATTTAGTAAAAAACTTTCAAATGTCTATTACATAGGGACAAGTAATATTACTTTTTAGGGATAATTTAAGGACAGATAGACTATTATATTTACTACTAGCTGTTGCTCGCGGCTCCGCCCGCGTGGAGGTCATGTTTGGGAGAAAAAGTATACAATACAAAATACCAATATTCATGCGTTTAACTTAAAAATTACGGATTTTCCTACAAACTTTAATTCCCTATTTTACCCCCTTAGGGGCGGAATTTCCAAAAATCCTGAAACTTATATTTTTTATTTTTAACTAAAATGCCAAATACTAATTTTCATTAATTTTAACTTCAAAAATGACGGATTTTCATACAAACTTTCATCACCTATTTTACCCCCTTAGGGGTTGTATTTCCAAAAACCCTTCCTTAGTGGATGCCTACGTCATAAAAGGTACCTACTGTCAAAATTTCAAGTCTCTAACCCCAGCCGTTTAGGCTGTGCGTTGATCGATCAGTCAGTCAGTCAGTTTCTTCTTTTATATATACAGATATTACTTTTTAGTGATAATTTAAGGACATGATAGACTATTATATTTACTATTTCAGAGTTATGTTTCTCAAAGTTGTGCGTTTATGTATTATCATGATTTACGTAAACTCTAAAAGCGTAAAGTGCATGCCTGTACCACAGAAAATACAATGTCATAAGTCAAAGTCAAAATAAATGCTAAAGAAGTGTGAAACTACAGGAACAATGTCTATAATTCTTATCAAAATCACTTCGGAATACAATAAAAGGTCGATATAGGCTATAAATTGAAGTAGAGCCGAGCGCAAAATAAAATTAAAACTGTGCTGTATGTACTGAATCATGGAGGTCGGTATATCGGCCGTCCCCCGAGGATTTGGCAACCGATACATGACTGTGCACTTTGCCAGGCATCGGCGCTCGGTTCAAACCCTGATGTAATAATACCCTTACATCGTGTGTCCATTGTTTGCTTGAATATGGTATCGCACTTTGTTATTTTTCGCATACATCAATTTTTATTGTTAACATTCATCATTGTCGCTCGACTTTTGAAATTCTGTATAAATTAAAATATGGTTGTGATCCAATGCGACGGATAGAATACTATAGTGAAATTAAGTATATAATAAGATAATAGTAAGGTCACTTCTATGTGTGTGTGTGTAGTTACTAATTTTATCTAAAACATTATTACATAAAGGGGCAAAGTTACTGTAAGCTCTTTCTGCGTAGATAGGACTACAACAAATAAAACTTAAAATCAACTGTATAGAACGTAGAAACATTTCACTATACTTTCGTTATGACATACAACTCAGTCCACCCCGTGACCATGAAGGCTGTAAAAGCCTAACGTCGATAAAATCTGAAAAAGTTTTTTTTTTTCAATACTAAGATAATTAGGTATGCAAATATATTTATAAGTGCGACTCTTTAGGAATAAACCATAAAATTTAATGGGCATTAAAATTAAAATTCGAATTCATGCATTCTAGAATACATACATATACACTCACGCCTATAATCCCCGAAGGGGTAGGCAGAGGTGTAACCAGTACACCCACTTTTCGCCGAATTTTGGTCCCATAATGTGATAGGGGGCGAGCCTATCGCCATACCGGGCACAGGTTCCAGACTCCGGGCTAATACTGAGAATTTCTAGATAGAAAAACCCAATATCACTTTACCCGACCCGGGGATCGAACCCGAGACCTCAGAACAGCGGTTGTAACGCATGCGCAATTACAACTGCGCCACCAAGGCAGTCTAGAATAGTAATTACATATTGGTCGACAACCAAGCTAACAACACCTTACTTTGTGTAATCCATTTACATAATAATGCTTAAGTAGGGCTGTTGAAGCTCCTTTGCATGGTGCTAACACCGATAATACGCGACCTATATCAAATACCCTCTTAAGAGCGACCGACATACATGTCTAGGTTAATCATATTATTAAGTACATGTACTATATCGGTGTTCTCAAGCTTTGGTCTCTTAATTATAATGCTGCGATAAGGCGCTCGATAATATACTGGAAGGAACAAGAGACCATTCTAGACGTTTTTCATATGATTAGGTGTCCGACACCGCATACCACAGCGTTGTGCCTTATGATCAAGACCAAAGCTTCAGTCGCTCAATACAAAACAGAAAAATCTAAGCGTTATCCATAAGGAGTACCTACAACCATAAGGAATGCCGTGGCAGTGATAAATTGGTTGATTTTGCTGGTGGTAGGAGATTCATATCCACCCGGATAGCGACCATCGTACACACGGTGTAACCCCCACCATAGTGGCACACGCAAGTGTGACGCGTTCCGGGATCAGCCAGTGTAATCCGGTTTTTGTCGAGGGTCTTGAGTTGGTGTACGATGTTCGAGCATTTTGCGGCCATCCGAGTACTCTGAGACTCTCTCTATGAGTACTCTAAATGGACGGCACTGTGCTTACCAGCAGGTGCAGTGTAGTTACTTTGCCGTGCCTGTATAAAAAAAAAATATCGTTTAAAATTGAGGAATTAGGCTTAGATTATTTATATTCATTGATAGACTCTATTATTTTTATTATTAGTTTTTATATGTAAAACTCAAAATGCTGGAAAATAAATATTTTAAGATATATAAGAAAAAAATACTCTGAAAAAACTAAATATCATATTAGTTAATATTCAAACTCTAAGACTTTTTTTTCCCGTGTGGAAAATAAATCTTACGGATACCTACCTTCTCAACCTCAGGGGAGGAGAGATGGTTATGCCGGACTCACTGACCTACCGACCCAGTTTGCCCGAGGGACTACTAGATAGGGGCCGTAATCTATTTTCATACGGTATACCGACTAAAAACCCCGCGGAGGACTTCTGCGGCCCATACGGGACAGTCCCGGGTGATCCTAAGATTCTCTGGATCGCTGCCGGAACTATCTAAGAAAGAAAGAAGAAAGAAAAAGTCTTTAATTGCTAGAACAAATAAAAAAATATAACAAGTACAAAATAAAACTTAAACCTAAAAAAATACATTATTTGCTCCAGCAACAGGGCCCCTCATTCAGCGATATGCTGCAGCACAGCAGTACTGCAGCGCTGATTTTCAATGAGGATCTCTGCGCGGTACCTTTATGGCCCGTCTCTTCTAGGACTGGATGCCCTCAACACTCTACAGCAACACGAGACTTCGCGCTGCCACCCGTCTCGAGGTCGCACCATGAATACACAGTCAGGTCATAAGTATTGTCACACAGTAAAAACTTTTATTTTAGAATGCTGGCCACAAAAAAGTTTATTGAATTCGAATTTCAAATTGTTCATGAAAATAAAAATATATACTTTTTAGAATTTTACTCATTTTTAAATATGGAGTGGACGCTTAAAGAAGACCGTGTTGCAGTAATTGCGTTGCATCGTTGCGGTTACGCGCCAATTCAAATTTTTGACATACTGAAAAATTTGAATATAACCAAAAGATTCGTTTATCGTACCATCAAACGATACAATGAAGACTCTAGTGTAGATGACAGGTCAAGAAGTGGTCGCCCTCGGTCTGTTAGGACTCCAGCAGTGATAAAAGCTGTGAAGGCGCGAATTCAAAGAAATCCCAAACGTAAGCAGAAACTGTTGGCCCTTCAGATGGGGTTAAGCAGAACCACGGTGAAAAGGGTGTTAAATGAAGACTTAGGGCTTCGGGCATATCGAAGAAAAACAGGACATCGTTTGAATGCTCGTCTAATGGACCTGAGACTGAAGAGATGCCGCGCTTTGTTGAAGCGGTACGCGGGAAAAAAATATCGGGAAATTCTTTTTTCAGATGAAAAAATTTTTACCGTAGAAGAGAGCTACAACAAACAAAATGATAAGGTGTACGCACACAGTAGTGAAGAAGCGAGCAACCGTATTTTGCGTGTCCAACGAGGTCATTTGCCATCCTCGCTCATGGTATGGTTGGGAGTCTTATTGGGGCTTAACAGAGGTACATTTTTGTGAGAAAGGTGTAAAAACGAATGCAGTTGTGTATCAAAATACAGTCCTGACGAACCTTGTGGAACCTGTTTCTCATACCATGTTCAATAACAGGCACTGGGTATTCCAACAAGATTCGGCGCCAGCTCATAGAGCGAAGAGCACACAAGACTGGCTGGCGGCGCGTGAAATCGACTTCATCCGGCACGAAGACTAGCCCTCCTCCAGTCCAGATTTGAATCCGTTAGATTACAAAATATGGCAACACTTGGAGGAAAAGGCGTGCTCAAAGCCTCATCCCAATTTGGAGTCACTCAAGACATCCTTGATTAAGGCAGCCGCCGATATTGACATGGACCTCGTTCGTGCTGCGATAGACAACTGGCCGCGCAGATTGAAGGCCTGTATTCAAAATCACGGAGGTCATTTTGAATAAACTTTAGTGTCATAAGAATCTATGTTTTGTTAAGTTCATTTTGGTATATAAATGGTTACATAATGAATAAACTTGTTTCAATTATTTTATATTAAACATGTGACAGAATTTATGACCTGACTAGGTATATGTGAAAATATTTATGAAGGCCGCACATCCTCCGCTGCGCGACCCCGGTGATCCCTTTTAGTCGCCTCTTACGGCAGGGTATACGGTGGTAGAATTCTTCAAATCCCCAATTCACAAGGCGGAACGTCTAAGACATAGAAAACTTCGTTACCAATTCAAATTGATGATAAAATAATAATTTCTGCATCCAAATTTATTATTTAGTTTTGAAGATTAACACAAACCGTTAAACGCTTCCGGGATTTTTAATACAGCACTGGTATTAATTATTATTACACATACATATACACTCACGCCAGTAATCCCCTAAGGGGTAGGCAGGTGTAACCAGTGCATCCACTTTTCGTTGAATTTATTACGGTCCCATAATGTGATAGGGGGTGAGTTTCCCGCCCTGTGGAATGGGGGCCCTGAAGAATTCTACCACGGTATACCCTGCCTGTCGTAAGAGGCGACTAAAAGGGATCACAGGGGTCGCGGCTGCACAGCGGGGGATGTGCGGCCTTTACATATATATCTACATGGTGCGACCCTGAGGCGGTTGGCGGCGCGAAATATCGCGCTGCTACTGTAAATTGTGGGGGGCATCTAGCCCAAGAAGAGACGGGCCGTAAAGGTACGGCACAGGGATGGTTCCGGCAGCAATCCAGGGTAAACTCAGGATCCCCCGGGATTGTCCCACATGTGCTGCAGAAGGCTACCGCGGGGTTTTTAGTCGGTACACCGGCGTAGGAAAATTGATTAGGGTCCCGATCTAGTAGTCCTTCGGGCGAACTGGGTCGGAAGGTCGGTGAGTCCGGCATAACCATCTCTCCTCCCCCGAGGACCAGAAGGTATCCGTAAGATGGATTTTCCCCGCGGGAAAAAAAAAAAAAAAAGGGGGTGAGTTTATCGCCATACCAGACACAATTCTAGACTCCGGGCTGATACTGAGTATTTATAAATAGAAAAACACAATATCACTTTACCCGACCCGGGAATCGAACAGCATAGCAGCCATAAAGCATGCGCAATTACAACTGCGCCACCGAGTCAATATTATTACACTTGCATTCATTTGCACAAAACTTAAGTGCAGATTTAGTTTTAAACCCTATCACTATCAAACATGCGTGGGGCGTGCTTAACATAAGCGCCCTGAAGCACCTTGATGGTGTTTCAACAACACAGCAGCTGCAAAACGTCCTTCAGTTCCATTGGGAGCGACGCCGCTGGAGCATAACAACAACCTCTATGAAATGCCGCTGTAGAGCAGTTTCAAACAATCTACAGCGGCACCCTTTGCATTCATTAAAAAAAAAGCTTAGTAAAAATATAATACCTATTTCAATTATAATATATATTTTTTGTATTTTAATTAAATAGCGTTATCCTAAGTATTATATTTAAACAATTGAGACCACTTAAATGTTAAAATAAATCAATTTATGCATCTGCCTTGTTTGTTTAGAACCAAAAATTATATTAATTGTTCCAACACTCAAATAATTGTATTATTTGGACATTTTTGTATTTGATTATGGTTTTACATATACAATAAATATAAACAATAATTATACCTACCGACTTTCATTACATTACTAAGCAAATGATACATTTAAATATGCCTCAAATCTTAGTTCTAAATTAAATTTCTCTTTACTTCGCAATGTTGCTAATAGTAATTTTGAGATTCGCGTCACGTGCCTTCCCTATTACAAGGTACAAATACAAAGTGACAATCTAAAAACAAAACGTTTTGTGAATGCCGTCCCTGAAATTGAAACTAAATGGTCCGTTCCCTCCAATAAAACACTTTGCACTTAATAGACGGTAAAATATGAAAATATTTGTTTGAACAATTATATTGATTATTTTTATTATGTTTACGTTTGTACGGTGCAACCGTAATATAATAGAACAACAATATTATATGTGTTCTTAAATAATGTGTGGTTACCACAATAATCTCTATAAATCAGGTCATCTACTAGAAATAATCAACCGGACCAAAAACAAGCCAGCTGAGTTTCATTCGCTGGATTGTCTCAGGACTGGGTCGCGCCGCGTAGTATCCAGCGGTAATGTAAGCCCGCTGAGTTTGTTTCGCCGGGTCTTCTCAGGCTGGGTCGCGTTTGGATCCGGTGGTAGCTTTTAAAACGTGCGACGTCTCGGAAATACCCATGGTCCATATCAAACCCATTTAAAAATATGTATATTTGACTGGTATTTCTTTGAATAACATTAAAAATAAAAATTATAAACAACTTATAAATGAATAAAGTAATTGCTAGTGTATTGATGATGCTATGTTTACATAAGCTGATATCCTTTTTCTTAAATTTCTTTACTTTTTTTTAAAGTACTGACTTGTCATAAGAGCTATGTATGTAATTGCCTACAAGATCAATAAACGATTTCATTTCATTTCAAATGATTTCGCAAATCAGTTTTGTGCTACAGTTTATTTTCGACATCTATAATAATGTCATGTGTCATTTAATAGTTTAAGTTTCAAAGTGAATACTTAATACAATCAAATATCTATTAGTTTCTTACTTTCTACGTACATTAGAAAACGATACAACAATTTACTTGCTAATATTTAATTTACCAAAGCTTATTTATGAACTTCATAAAGTATAACTTAATAATTAGTTGAAATCAAATGAGATGAATGAAATAATTGGAAAGATAATATATTGGGTTTATTGCAGAGATGAGTCGAATAAACTGGAGAATAATGTTTTTACATAACATCTATGTTTGTTTAATTGAAAATAGTTAAGTCTGATTATATGTGTAAAATAAACAAACATATATATACACTCACGCCTGTAATCCCCGAAGGGGTAGGCAGAGGTGTAACCAGTAGGTACACCCACTTTTCGTCGAATTTCAGTCACATAATTTAACAGGGGCGAACCTATCGCCATACTGCACAGATTCGAGACTCCGGGCTAATACTGAGAATTTCTAGGTAGAAAAACCCAAATTCACTATACCCTACCCGGGGATTGAACCCAAAACCTCAGCACAGCAGTCATAACGCATGCGCAATTACAACTGCGCCACCGAGGCAGTCCAGTGTAAAATAAGGATTCCAATATTGTTCCGATTAACCCGTCTGTGCCTATTAACGCGATGTAATATGAATTTTAATATTCGGAAGCTTGTAATTGGCAACAGTTTTTCATTATCTATGTAATTATTACTATCTCGATTTTATTAATCCGTTCCGTTTTCCCCTAAAAGACAAAATAAAAAAAACATTTTTTTTTTATATTTTACTTTATTTATCTTACTGTTATATTCTACCTTTTTTATAGCAGAACAAACACAAGGGCTGATCATTACGGCCTGTCCACTGACAATGCACTGTATTTAAAGAATTTGAATACAGGGTGGATAAAGCGCGAGATTTATTATTGGGTTTTCATTTTAAGAAAAGAAGTAGAAAGGATAGTGATTTAGCTCTACCGTACTTATATTGTAATGCTCTCCTTGTGCCTTGCATAAGTACTTGAGTTTTATTGCTATACATATTCAATAAATGAAAGCAACAAAACACTATACTAAACACTAAATAACTACTTAGTACATTGGCGTGTACGACTTAACTTCATATTAATTATTCTAGGGTATACGTCATTACAGTGTTTTCATTGATTGATTCCAATTAAAGATGTCCCAATAATATGACATGTATTTTAATTTTATATTCAGATTTCTGCGTCAAATTTAAATCAATTTTGATGACTTTTATTTTGTTAGATTCGGATAATAGGGTAGTTGACTCGATTTTTTTTATTAATTTAATCATCAAGTTACATTACCTAAAACCTATTATCGAAAGAATTTTATGAATCTGAACAAAAATGAGTAAATTAGACACCACTCAAATCTGCTGGAAGGGGTAGTTGTCAAATAACAGTACTAGGATGCATATCTGATACCGTGACGTCACGGTACTATGAATCGCCTTTAATGTACCGTCATGCGAGGGAGATAGCGATATGTTCCCAATACGCCACTGTTTTCACTTATGCCTGTGAGTTTTGCTCATACCAATAGTTAAAATAAATATTGTGACCTAATTTTTCAAGCAATTTGGATTCTGTTTTCGCAAAAGAGTTTCTTTTGTGTATTATATTCGATTACGTAGAGAATAATGTACAAAATTAAACACAGGAAACTACCCTATTATGTATAAGTTTCCTGTTTGCAATAATATTACAATATATTCAATTAATTCCTTAATAATTACTGTGTTTGTAACCGTACCGAATCTTACTAAACTGTATTTTAAATATACCTATACATGTAATCTAATCATACTTTCTAATGTAATAACATTTTAAATAGCGGGTATCAGTCTATGAGTTGGGTAAATAATTGTAGTTTAGCCCCGGCCGTAGAACTTCATTTTAAATTCAAATGACAATTAACTATACAATTTTGCTTTTAGATTTTATGTAAAAACCCAAGTTGAACAATTTGTTTGTTGGTGAATATTTTAGCAGTGTTTCTGTTTAGGTTTATATGGAATTATTCATTTTGTGGCTAGTATAAATATTGTAAGTATTTTAGTGACTAGGGTTAGGGTGGACAAAGCCTAACCCCTCTCATTAGTAGAGGAGGCCCGTGCCCAGCAGTGGGACAATGTTTAATACAGGGCTAGTATTATTATTATTTATTTTAGTGACTGCTTCAGTGTCGCAGATGTAATTGCGCATGCGTTACGATTACTGTGCTGAGGTCTAGAGTTCAGGTTATTCTATTCAGAAATACTAAGTGTCGGCTTGGAGCCCAGAATTGAGCCTATTATAGTGATAAGCTCGCCCCGTATCACATTATACGACGGTAATAAATTGTGCAAAAAGGGGTTGTACTGGTTACACCTCCGCCTACCCCTTCGGGGATCACAGGCGTTAGTTTATATGTATGTATATTTTTAGTATACCTACAAAAAGTAAATTAATATATCTCTAACCCAAAAACGTTGGAATAGTATGTATAAAATGTAGGCAGTATACTCCATCTCTACAATGTAGAATCTCAACATGCAATATACCGAGACGGGACAGTGATTTCTAGATCTGGATTGAGAATATTTATTAAAACTGTAATTCGTATATTGTCTTTTAAATGCCCTTTTACATATACATAATATACACAGCAAACGGAAAATTGGCGCACAATAAAGAAAGCTTAATGTGACGGTTCTGTTTTCTTGTCACGTTTTTTCGCCGTTTAAACGTACGCCGAACAAATGGTCTGAAACATAACTACATCGACACAATGTAACGTCTAATAAAATGTGTGTGCATAATATGTTTAATTCAGATTTATTTGGATGGTATTGTGACTGCCTGCATATATACCAATGTTTTTTTTGTACTGGCACGGCAAAGTGACCACACAGCACCTGATGGTAAGCGCAGTGCCGTCCAGTTAGACTACCCAGTAGCGAGAGACAACGAGACGGCCTGCTGTGTAGCTTCTTCACACTACGCCATGGGGCAAGGAGGCGAAGAAGCGGTCGAGGCTCTAGTGTCAGAGTACTCAGAAGGCCGCAACACGGCCAAACATCGTACCCCAACTCTAGACCCCCGACAGTAACCGGATATACACTGGCTGACCCCGGAACGCGACAAACTTGCTTGTGCCACTATGCGCGCTGACGCTTTCAGTAAAGCGTTGACTGACGAATACGTCACTGACGCTCACGTCTGATGCTGATAAGAAGAAAGTCTAGATTAAGATAATATAACGAATTCCGAATATCTTTCATATTATCCCTACAACATTTTCATACGTCTTCTTTTTTATATTTAATAAAAAAACAGATTATGCGTCACTATAAAATTTGAGGTTTGCCCTTGATTTTTCGGAGATCCCATCATCAGATCCTGACTTGGTGCCAATAGGACCACCTGGTAAGTATACCCTTTTAAACAAAAAAAGAATTTCTCAAATCGGTCCAGGCGTCTTCGAGTAATCGGGGAACATACATAAAAAAAAAGATTCCGACGAATAGTTAACCTCCTTCTTTTTCTGAAGTCGGTTAAAAAAACCAAGCGCATAAAGCGAAAAGCAGTGGCACATGAACTATGATATATTAAAAATCTCATTCTTTAGCCTTTCTCCCCCAAATCCCAACAAATAAAATTTGGTGACATACCGACAGCAGCGCCACCTATTGGGTCCAATATATTTAAACCTTCTCTGAGCTTCCACAAATATTTCAAGATCAAAATTAACCAAATCGGTCCAGCCATTCTGGAGTTTTAGCAAGACAAACGAACAGCAATTGATTTTTATATATAAGATAATTTATTATGTACAATACAACAAAATTGGCTAATTTGAGTAACACAATATTCCAAAAACTGCAAAGTTTCTGCGTTTGTAATAATAAATACAGAGCGCCATGATAATTTATTCATTCCAATCTCTTCCTAAAGCCTTCTTGTTATTTTCTGTCCCCAATCCAGCAAACCCCCAAAATTGCAATCACGCAAATTGAAAATTAATGGACCGTGAAATCCAATTTTGCATTACCTAAAGCTTTCTGGAAGCTAGTCTAAGTTAAGACAATGTCGATTTTGTGACTCATATTACGGAGTTTTAAAAATTTTACATAAATTTTGCATATTTTATCAAATTGTCTTCGACTGTCTCGAATGTATGAAGGGGACAATCTATGTATCATACACCCCATTATTACATATGGTATTTCAACTAACCTTGGTAGTTCAGTTTTTGTGTTTGATGTAAGTATAGGTGAATATGTAAAAAATAATGTGACGAATGGGTTCCATATTGAAAAACTAATTGTACCCCGTGACCATCGAGAATGTAAATGTTTCGTAACGTTGGGCCTTAAAAGTAATAATAATAACACGGGGTTAAATTCCGTAATTTTGTTTTATTTCAATGTATTATTGTCGCGTTCCGGGATCAGCCAGTGTACATACATACATATTTGGCCATTTTGAGGCCTTCTGAGTACTCTGACAATAGACCCTCGACCGCTTCTTCACTTTCTTGCCCATGGCGTAGTGTGAAGACGCAGGCCGGCATGATTGTGTTGAGTAGCGGGGGATAGATCGTCTCTCGCTACTCGATACTCTAATTGGACCGTACTGCGCTTACCATCAGGTGAAGTGCTGTCACTTTGCCGTGCTAGGATAAAAAAAAAAAAAGACGTTAAAGTCTTATAGTAGTTACCAATTTTTTCTTAAAATTAAAATTGTTTAATGTCCTGTGGAAACAAAATTAATAGTAAATATACCTTCAGTAACACACATATTTGTAAATCACACAAACATTTGTCTCGGTGAGGGAACCCAAGCTGCGGCTCGATTCACAAATATCAAATGACGTTCACTAAATTATTATATTTTCTTTCGTTATGAAATAATAATAATAATAATAATGAAATAATAATACATAATAACACACCAAAGTCCATACACGTAACCTTGAAGATGTAGACAAGCCAGTAACTAGTTCATCCACAATAAATTGAGCTTATTTCGGTCCTATGATGTGATAGTAAGCATAAGCTCGATAGGTCCAGGTTACCTCAGCAACTCATTCAAATCGAAAATAATACAAATTTAGACTGATTCTGAGATAGATCCAAAACCTCACCGGTTTCAAACCCAAGTCCACTGCCACTAAGCCAGTAATGCAGTTACCAATACATCAAGTAACTACTATTAAGAACAATAATAATCAATATGCGATACTTTTAGTTCCACCAACAGGATTGCTAACAGCATCATGTTAAGGTCTACTACACTCTTGCATGTTTCCTCGTGTATACTACATATACCCTTTTAAAATAACTTGAGATCGGATTGGTGAAATACGCCGTTTACCCTTCCTTTATCTTTGACTTTCAATGTCCGAATCCGTTTCAGTACGTTTCACGTAATACGTACTGAACACAGAAATGGCATTTTGTTCAGCGTTTACTCTCGTAATTCGAAATTGTAGTCACTAATGTAAACAATAAAACTGAATGTCTGAAGCTCAGTTGTCAGTGGCGTAAATTTATTTCTGCAAGAATGTAACGTTAAACCGATCCGTCTCAGGTTAGAGGACTTGTTAAAGGTCAGATTGTATATTTTTTTCTATGTGTTTTGACAAGTGATAGATGAACTTTAAAAGTGTAACATGACAGTTTCCACCGAACCCTCATAAATGTTACTGCTAGATATGTTTTTTTAAATTACACAATAGCTACTTGTACGACATAACATCCTCGATGAGCGTTATTTAAGTTCGATGTGAGTTAAAAACCATTGAAAAGCAAACATATTTATTTCTTCTAAAGGAATATATCGTTATGTATATAACTTATATCTCAATAGATACAATAGAAATATGAAATATAAAAGGAATATATGATAATATAAGAAATATAAATACGAGATTACAATAATATTTATTATCTGAATTTTTTTATTGTATATTTTTTGTAATACTCCACTGGTAACTTGTATTATAATTATTAATTCAAATAACTCGTAATGCCTCTAATTGGAGGGTTTATACATTTTCTAGTTGGTCATTTTACTATTCCCAATTCCTTGGAATTCCTAAACCGTTTATTCCCAAGACAAGACTTTTAATTGCCCTAATTTTCTATGAACAGGATCTCGGGGATAACCATAGTACATGTTTTATATTCAATGTATTCATAGATACAGTATCATATGTATATACATTAAAATATTTTCCCGTGGTGGAATTACCTACCAAAATATTATTCGTAGTGGACCTTACTGCGAAGCTAATTAAATGGTTACAGTATTATTTTATGTTTCATAAATAATTTTAAATATCTTCAAAAGAAATTTTTTGCAGACCTCATTTCATTTATCACCGAATAACAGTTAAGTTATGAATAGTAACAGTTAAGTAGCAATTTTAACAAAGTAGCAATTACCGTATGATAATAATTAATCTGAATCATTAAAAAATCTGCATACAGATTTACATTCGTTTTCATTTAAAATCACATTGCAATAATAAAATGAACACGTTACAACGCCACGCGGAGATAAATCATTGGTAAAATTATGCAAAATCACCCGTCTCTGTTTCAAATCGCCATTAATACCCGTGAGAAAAAGATGACTACGCTGCCCTCGAGCACTCGTCTAAGCTCATAGAATTCTCTCTTATCTTTTTAATGTAGCACCATTCAAAACCAATCCTTGGAGTCACGACTAATGAAAGCTTACAAAATGCTTTGGACTCAATAAATCAAAGACACAGTTCTTTGTTTTTCATCATTTCCAAAGTTTAAAAATACTGTGAAATATTTAGTTTCCACTTTAAAAAATCACCTTGATAAAACCGCACTTATTACAAGTACAATAAAAAAACGTTACAAAAAGTTTATAAATATATGTATATACTTACATCATCCATACTGTCTGTGCGAAATCAGTTTAACTTTATACATATTTTATTCTCATTATTAAAGAAATACAAAAATCATATTTAAGGGAGGTTTGAACCATGAGTATTTTCAAAACACGTGTGTTTAGAACTACCACTACATATATATACATAATACAAATGTGACTCTACCTCAGATGACTCGGTGAAACAAATTCAGCGGGCTTACTTTACCGCTCTTAGGACTGTTTTATGCGTTGCGACCAAGTCCTGAAAAGATCCAGCGAATGAAACTTATTGTGCTTGCTTTTGGTCTGTTAACCGTTAATTTAATAAACGACCTATCATATTTGTTACTTTTCTATTTATTATTATTTATTTTTTACAAGTTCAGTTGTCATTATTTTTATTTTTTGGGCTTGTACATGTAGCACTAGTTCAATAATCAAGCTTACTCATTGAGTATGTTGGCAGGCATATTGTCAAATTAATGCTTAATAACAAACTGGGCGGCTCACAGTCTCTAGATATCCATAATTAAATTCTAGTTACGAAGTAGGGACGCTGTGGCACAGAGTAGCTTTCACAAATGAAATTTAACAATTCACACAGAGTTTCGACTAGAGACTGAGAAACTATAACTTTGCATAATAGAAGGTGTATAACAGATGTAGAGAACGTTCGTATCGGTTCGCTATAGTATTCATTGTTCGAAGGCGTCAATATTCACAGTAGCAAGGCCAGAAGCATTCAGGCCACTGAAACACACAATAGTATTTGGTAATAGTCAATTACGGACAGCAAATCTGTGAGGCAAGTTAAGGCAATGGCCGCTTGTTGCGTTTTAGACGTGAGTGAGATTTCCGGAGGCAGAAATAGTGCCTTTCACCTTTCATTTGCTTTAAGGTCGGCAACAGACCCGTATTTTTTGGTATTATTCTTGGACAGTGGATCACTTAACATCAAGTCGCCGATATACTCGTATGACGGCATCAGTTATAAAAAAAGCATTTTGACAGTTTGCTGAGACCACTGATAGAAGACAGACAGACTTTAAACAGTGGAATTGATGTACTGGTAAATATAAATTAATAATAATACTAGCCCTGTATTAAACATTGTCCCACTGCTGGGCACGGGCCTCCTCTACTAATGAGAGGGGTTAGGCCTTAGTCCACCACGCTGGCCTAATGCGGGTTGGCAGACTTCTCATACCTTCGAAAAATTCTCAAATATGCAGGTTTCCTCACGATGTTTACCTTCACCGTTAAGGCAAACGATAATTAACATTTTAATACACACATAACTTTAGAAAAGTCAGAGGTGTATGCCACTTGGGTTTCGAACCTACGACTTTCGTCGTGGCAGTCCGTACCGCAACCAACTAGGCTATCGCTGCTATAAATCTAATATAAATTAATAGAGAATGTAAGGTTTTGATTTCAACGTGATTATTACGACGTAAGTAATTTCGCAATATTACTCCACAATAAATCCATACAGTTTTTTATAACTACACATGCATGCACCCGTAAAATAGCTAAGGGTAGTACATAATTATTTTAGCCGCAGTAATAATGCTGTGCACAGCGAGCATAATGATAGCAGCCGCCTACCGCACAACTAAATATACGGTTAGCTGGCAACGCTTCAAAATAAATATAGCAACCTGAGAAACTGAACGAGTTTGTAACGACTTCTCTACTTGAGGCGTATCTCTTGGGAATTTGAATTTCACATTTTGGCATACAGATAGTTTAAATATAATTTTGCATTTTCAACTGCTATTTTTTTAATATGAAATTTTATATTGAACGTATTATATAGTATGTATTCAAAAATCAACTTTATTAGATTGTGATTTAAGTATTTTTTACCTATTCATTAAATGTGTATATATAAAAGAAGAAACTGACTGACTTATCGATCAACGCTCAGCCCAAACGGCTAGGGTTAGAGACTTGAAATTTTGACAGTAGATACCTTTTATTACGTAAGCATCCACTAAGGAAGGGTTTCTGGTAATACCACCCCTAAGGGGGTGAAATAGGAGATGAAAGTTTGTATGAAAATCCGTCATTTTTGAAGTTAAACGCATGAAAATTGGTTTAAATTGGGTTGCATACTTTTTTTCCTAAACACAACTTCCACGCGGGCAGAGCCGCAAGCAACAGCTAGTATATTATATATACGAATAAATTACATGACTATATAAAATTTAACACCTATCATGGTTTAGTTGCGGTACATACAAATCTGATATTAAGCATTCTAACACTTGTATTTATAGACAAGCAATTACTTCTTCTTTACCCATTACTTATTCAATTCATTATTTCTCAGAGGAAAACTTTTGTAAAGAAAAGTGTTCTACAGCCAAGTAATTAAAAGCGATTACCTGAGTTAAGGTTTAAACTTTACTTGTTACTTTGCTTTGATTTCGTATTTTCTTTTCTCGTATAGATTGTATTCCAATTTTGTTATTGTATAACATTATATCATTTTAAAGGAGATTGTCCAAAGTCGCCTATGAATCAACAGAGATTTGACTTATACCATAATTCTTAGCTTATTTTATACCCTTTATTCCAAATACTAGAACTTAACGGACACTTCATATTAATAAGGTAAAAAATCAATACTTAGGCATTTTATTGATTTCGCGATGTTAACCCCCTGTGTCAGTTTTCACTTGTCATGTTCGTCAGAGTAATAAGTAAATAATGTTCTGGGGTCATGTTTATTATTTTTAATTAATTTGCTTGGTGTTCAGTGGATCGTTTTTGTTGTGTTTTGAGTGTGTTTATCTTTTAACACTATGTAAGTACCTGTTAAAAATAATACATGGTACTATTTTTAAATAATAGTTATAATGTATGTAGGTATCTCCTTATAAGGCCATAACTAAGGCTATTTGGTCATCCTATCGTAAGGCAGTTAAACCGTAAAAAATATATTAGCTTCTTACTTCGTGAAATCATTGTCAATGATAATTATTTTTGATTATTATTAGGTAATTAATCGGTAATTTGAACCTAAATGTCAAATAAAACCAAATGAGCTCGAAAGTTAATATCGTAACACTGTATTGAATGCATGTTGACTTAAGAATATAACCTCAAAATAGAAAACATTTTTGGTAATAAATAAACTCTAAGAAGTGTCCGTTGTTTTAATCAACTTCTAAGGATTTATAGGTGTTCTTTAGAACCCGAAAATATTTTTTCTAAGGCTGTTAGTTCTTAGGCGAACTTTGTATGGGCGCTGAGCAATGTCATTTATGTGTCTCATCAAATTGGTTATTATCATGAAATTATTAAATTTAGTTTAGTAAAATTAAGTTGTAATTACATAATCTTTGCGGATTTTATAATAAATCTCCAGTATTTGGTCCTAACTAACTTTGTAGATACTGTTTCTATATGCCATAATGAATGCAAGTTATCTCCTCTATACTAAAACAATATTGATAAATGATTAATAAAAGCTAACAGTTTCGATCCCACAGCAAAATTTAATTATCTTGGTTCCTGATATCTTTCTTTCTTACAACACTGAGACCGAAAACATATATTCGTAACACACAAATATTTGTCTCGGTGTGAGAATCGAACCCACAACTTCTCTTTTCACAGGATACTTGTACACCACATGTAGGCTCAAGCCTTGTTTTCACGTTTCACTAATATCACTTAATATTTTGACATGAATGTGTTGAATCTTATACCTTTCATTATTTATTAATTTTATCATATCAACATATTCTTATTATTTTGAAATGCTTTCCACGAAACGTCATTAACGTAGGATTTATAGTGTGGAAGTGTAGGTACAATTTTATTGGTCATAAATTAATGTGGAATTCTCAATTTCTTCCATTATGTTATTACCCATATTGCCCGAATCAAATAAAAAATCGTCTATTTTCTAAATGTTAATATATTAAATCTGAATTCCTAACAAATAAAGTACGCCATGCCGACAGAAACTTGAATTATTTACCGTGCTAGTTACTAAGGTACTGAAAATCTTTGCTAATGCTTAGCTAACCAATCTACATTCACCGATTGTTACCTTATTACAATTCTACTATAAAAGGAAATTACTGCCTGTGTTTAATTTTAATAAAAATAGTAATACTAACCCTGTATTTATACATTGTCACCCTGCTCAGCCTGCCACGAGCCTCTTCCACCAATGAGGCCCTAGTCCACCACACTGCCCTAATGCAAGGTGCTACACTTTACAAAACTTTACAAAAAAAATCTCAAGCTTTCAGGTTTCTTCGCCATATTTTCCTTCATTATTCGAATAAATTAATTTTAATCAAGGAAATCTTGCGCTTGAATATAAATACGGGTGTAATATAACGGCCATAAACCCACAACTCCCCTTTAAATCACTCTGTGTTTAAAGATAAAGATCGCAAAGAACAAAAAAGTAATATTTGGATATTTCGTTTAAATTTACATCATTCCCCGTCAAATGTCGAATACGATTTCCCCAGTAGAGTAGATGTCGGGCCGAAGCAAGGAGCTCAAGTGTTCCGTCGGAATATTTGAATATTTAAACTTGTTTACCTTGATCGCACAAGCACAGAAATAAAAAATAAAAAAACCGGGAAGCCATATGAAAAAATCGTTACGTCACCGACCTCAATGAATAACCCTTCAAATGAATTTTTAACAGCAGCAATAATTCTGTTAAGCTGCTTAATATTTGTTTTATTTTTCCATGAGTGAATTAAAAACGCTGTACGTAAAGGTTTATGTAATACAAATGAGAAACGAATTTATTTTTCTCTTATGAAAATGCCATTAACAGTTTTATAAACTCAATTACTGGGAAAACTATAAAATATTCATATATTACCGACCCGTTCCCAAATATTTGACCAAACAACAACTGGTGAATATATACATAGGTAATACATCAGCTAGTGTAACTTTAGAATAAATAAACTTTCTGTTTAGTTAACAGGGTTAACTGTGCCGTGTGAGTTTGTGGGAGGAAAACAATTTGAACACCGTCAGGGCCCGACCACTTTTATGTTGACCTCTGTACGTGGACCGAATCCAAACCACAGGGCATTACTGCTGCAATAGGCATATTGCGCCAGCGCCCGCGACGGCGCATCGCATTTTACGAGAAAATCCGTTTGCAACTAGTGCACTTGTACTTTTCTATACAATGTGTTGCAGATAAGTGATAGCATTGAAGGTTCCAAAATAGAATTCACCATTAGGAACTTAATAACTTATATTAGTAAACTCAAAACATGTAAAATTGTAATTTGTAATTTATTTTGACATTCATCTAGCTCGATCTTAAATATGTATTGTTAAAATCATTAAACCTATGTCACCCACATAGTTCTGACCACATACTAGGTAAAACTTGTGGCGTGGGTATATTCCTAAAAATTAAATTAAACAGACAAAGACTTGAATACTGCAGTGTGAATATTGAACATATGGTGCCAGCTGTCACCACGCGACTGCGTGATGGATGCGAGCAAATGAAACTTCAGTTTGAAATACCTGTCACTTTGTTGAATTGAAGAAATACAGATTTTTGAAATAATATAACTTTGATTAAGAATTATTTAATAAATTATAGAATATATACATACTATAAAACAAATTGAATCGCCGTCCATCGCCGCGTCTATGTGTCTGAACACGATAAACTCAAAAATTACTGTGGTGTTCACCAATAGACAGAGCGATTCATGAGGAAGTACATATATAGATATTAATGACAGTATTTTTATAAATTGGCAGAATTATGACGATAGTCGTTGAAGATGTCGGAAAAATCTTGCCGACTGGGAAGGCTGTGACATATAGGTAAACGTTTAACACGAAAACCGGAAAAGTTATCAATGTTGTATACAAAGAAATATTTTAGTTTGTTTGTTTACGTAACTATATTCTTTTTAAAATTTAAAATACTTAAGTAGTATGAACTAAATATGCCATAACATGTATGTAATATGTAATAGGCTGGTAGGACATTAAGACAGAAAAAAATATTGGGATATATGCTCTGCTATATGCCCGTGCGAAGCCTGGGCCGATCGCTTGTGTATAGATAAACAATAATCGACCAACCGTAGTCTATTAGTGATGTAATAGCTAATCTATCGATGCATCGGATGTAATCTACACACATCCGGGCAATGTTATGGTTGCTATCACAGCTGCGATGTGACAATTTGACTTTAATTAAAATATCTACAAACCTTTTGTTTAGATTGGATATCGATTTTTTGAACCATCACGATGACCGATGCCAATCTAAATTTAACTTCGGTAAAAGATTTTAATTTATACATATAATAAATACACCGAACACTCACACTCATAATCCTGACCCCACAATAGGTCAAACCTGTATCGTGGTATCCAAAACTACGAGGGACTACGGTCCCACAACACCCAGATCCGAAACAAATATCTATCTGTCACAGAAACATTTGTCTCGGTGCGAGAATCTAACCCGCGGCGTTTCGTTTCACAGCTGGCTACTAAGCCCACTGAGCCCCAGAGGCTGTCAAACTATAGTTGAATTCGGCATTCCTTTTCTTAACCCCACGTTTGTTATTGTGTTATGACCGGTGGTGTCCCACCATCAGGTGACCCATGTAATTGTTTGTAGTGCTGCCAAAAAAAGAAAAAAGAAAGTTAGAACAATTTACAATGACATAATATCACCAATATGGGGTGATTATTATTCAAATCACATGCATATATTGGATGTACACGGGATGAAATAAAATGAGGGTACCGTATACGGAATGGACTTACATAAACAACTTGAATATTTAAAAAGAAACCTTTAGCGGTATTTTTTACAGGTAAACAAGCTAGTGGTGGCCTGATTGGAAGCGATCTCTACCGCTCATGAACCCCAGAATACTATTAGTAATCATGAATTAATTGTCGACCTTTAATAGGAATGCTGATTATAAAAAATTGGGCTACTGGAATTTATCGTACGAAATGCAACAGTAAGCTACAATTTCACGTCGGTTTTCCGTGAAACAGTGGTACTACCTCAGATTAGCCGATCTACGCATGCTATACAGGCTATAAGAAGCTGTCTTCATTCGTCCATCCGTCTATTAATAAAAATCAATTATTAAAAACAAACATTCCAAAATCTTAAAAGTAAAACTAAAGAAACATCATTTTCAACTAAATAATTCGGGGCACGCCAAAACAACGCCAAGCTGATTAACTGTGTAAACACAACTTGTAATCAATTTACCAAAATTAAAGTTTTAATCAAACATGTATATAAATAAGGGTGTTATGAGTATACTCGCAAAGTTATTAGGGAGTAACACAGGTCGTAACGCGGCAGGTCGCCGTTCTCGGTTGTCCTGTCCCCACTTTTGTTTATTAATGAGGCAGTGAGCTCAGAGACATCAGCTGAGATTTACTACCGTATTATACTCATAAATAAAGATTGTTAATTGAAACGATATTGATACTGTGAGTTATTGCTAACGAGCTTAGCAATCACTGGCCACGGCCGACTTACTGCAATGGGATAATTATTTTCATTTTTATATTACGGTCCTGTGAAGGCGTGTGTTAATTAATATCTTTATGATAAGGGTATGTTGTGCCGATATTAATAATATAGGACCATTAAGATTGTCAATTCAAGTAATGACAGGTGTATTGACATGTTTTATAAATATACCTTTTTCTTTTTTGAGTTAGTTTTGTGTGTTGGCTATACGTTACACACACTATGCTATAGTAAATTAAATACTTTCCAAAAACCATACATCATCAGTAATATACATTCAAAAAGTAGTAGAATACAATTTATCTGAATCATGAATAGGCCGGCTCGACCGGGGTAGTATCACTGTCTTACAGAAAACCGTTGTGAAGTGACAGCTTGTTGTGTTTTGGAAGGTGAAGGTTTGAATGTGTTTTGGAAGGAGGTTTCCAATTTTCTTCAAAGTAGACATCACTTACCATTAGATGACGCACAGTCAGTTTGCGAGGCTCAACTTAAAAAATAATAAAAAATAATCTGTATATGATCCTTCCACGCTCATAATTTTATCTAGTTATCATGCTGACAATATGTGTCACAGACAGCCAAGTTTAACAGCTCACATCAACGGAACGAAATTACCCACACACTCCTGTAACCAGCTTATGAAATTATAATACAACAAAATCCAGCGCGCCCGCTTTGCGAGCGCCATAAGCCTGTGACACGTTAGAGAAACTTCGGCACTGCGAATTTTTATGAGTGTCGCCTTCAGACGACACACGGGGGACCCGGTGGCTTTTGAAACGACTGGTAGTCAAAGAGAAATGGAGATTTCCCAGTTACAAATGTGGAAGCAGTAGGTGGTTGTATTTCTTCGCGGATTACTTTCTCGAAAGCACACATATAACGCGCGTGCCGGAATTTTTATTACTCGCGGTTCCCAGAGGTACAGTTTCAGGGCAGAGATACATTCGAATCATTATGTTTGTAGCGACCGTGGACGGTCCTTGAGAATATGATTTTAAATAAACAACCAACGTTACAATCTCCGCGGCTTTCTTCAACGAATTTGAAATTGCTACTTTACGCATTAGGAATTTTTATCGTCTGCATTTTAGCACGGCTATATAATTCTTTAAAGCTTGATATAAAAGTGAACATATCACAGAATTCTTTTATTACTTTCTATACGGCATATTGCAACTTAAATATATTTTACAATCGTTTGAATTTAACCATTCGGATAATTTGATATCAAAGACGTTAAGAATTAATAACAAAGACAAACTGTGTTTACAAACAAAAACTATTTGAATAATGTCTTGAATATCTTTACAACATTAAAATTTCAATCGCATTTATACGCACAAAACTCTGTTTAAATAAGTGTAAAATTCTCTCTTCTCTTTGCCCCTATTTGTAACAAATTCACCCGTTCCACAACTTTAAGGGGAAGTTTAATGCATTGTAATTATTTACCCTCCATATGATTTAGGAACAGGGCCAAGCTTTAAATGAGATAAAATCACCCAACATGAAATTGTAGGTGAAAGTAAGTTAAACAACAAATAGGTGTTTTGCGGTTGTTACGTAGATATTCCCCGAGCGCCGGCAGCAGCGGCGGCTGTTTTATTAAGGCTTGATGAAAACTTTACATCATCATATTTTCTGGATCGTTCACCTAAATTAAAGGTAATTTATATCTCAATGTACACAGACGGCACCCGTTCGTGCTTTATTAAACAAATAAAGTAATGAATTGGTAAGCTTCGGTAAACAGACGTGCTGAATTTGGAAACTTTATTATTTATGGACGGCAAAAGATACTGTTACAAAACAACGCAGGGTACTACTGTACTTAATGAGGCAATTATGTTTGTTCGCTATATAATAGCAGTTGTGGTCACACTTTATATACATATACACGCTTGTAATCCCCGAAGGGGAAGGCAGAGGTGTACACCAGTCACTGACGTATATTATATGGACAGGATATTTGATCCGCGAAAGTGTGCCTATTTGATTTTCGCCATATTGGCGCTGATAGCAGTGCAGTCGAGCAGTGAGCGTCCGCGGAACTGACGATAGAGTTGAGACACGAAGGCTGATATATCGACAATGATACACAACAGTCGATGGTTTACAAATCTTAAAAATAATAAAAACATCGCCTAAGCAAAACATATTTTAATCTACTATATTATGTTTAAAACGCTTAATATAATATTAAACCCACCGGAAAATATTGTGGGCACACTGCCCTTTTTTTAACTGGGTCCGTGAAACATGTCTAATAAAACAATCTTCCATAAAATGTTTAGAACATAAATAGCTATTTATGTTTGGAAACAAATTTTCAACATTCATGTTTCTCAGCCATAGTTTTTGTATCACCGAGTCAGTTGGAAACCTATAATGGAAATTTTGTAATGTAATTTTATGATTTGAAATGAATATTTCCTATTCCTTAGACAGAATATATCGATATGTATTGTCGAAATTAAACTTGGGCAACCCTACCTAGATATAATTTATATATAAATTTGCTATTACAAAACAAATTAACATAAAAATATGTCTTATTAGAGTTATTTTTTGCTTACAAATTATAATTTCATTTTTAAAATGACTAGTTACAATATACATAACTAAAACATGATGCAAGTTTACTAACTTGTGAAATGTTACTCCACTTCCCGTTTGGTAACGGGTCATACAAAAAACACAAACTCTCATGGTTTATTAACAAAAACCACACACAAATAATTCTTCAAATTCAGGTCTTCAACGCAATAATCAGTTAAAAGCAACTGTCAAGACAGACGCACTCGAAACAATAAAACGGCCATATATATATATGTTAGGAATGTTGATAAAATATCGATATATCGAAATATCGATATTATGATTTAGAAATATCGATATTTATTACTAATATTTTTTTGGACGATATATCGATATTTTGATATTGAAATATAGATATCGGAGATAGATATTTATACTCGTAAATTATTGAAACTACTACATCATCGTCAACTTAATCTACGGTACTTTAGTTACACTATAATATGTGTTTCCTCTTTCCGTATTTAATTTAGTTGCTTAGTATAGTATTCACTTAAATTTTTATAATAAATATAGTGGATTATAAACTGTGTAGCTAAATAATTTTGTAGCTCATTACCATTATGATTGTCTTTACACACTTTATATTAGCTACAATTGTATCTAAGTAGACTAAGTATATATGTAACGGAATCTTTCAACGCAATGTTCACCACCTTCAAAACATCCGATTTACTTGAATATTTACACACGTATCAAGGACCTATGATCTATAGGTTCACCAAGATAATAAAAAATATAAGGTATCATTTTAGATCATATTTTTTAATGGGGTCTTAATTTACAATCGAATATTTTATTATAACTAGGTTTGATGCTGTTTTGGCACTATAAATTATATTTAAAAAATAGCACGCTTTAATAGCTAGCCGAACTAAAAAGTAGAAAATAATATTAAGTTCATGGCAAAAAATTATAATTTTAAAAAACTAAAAAATATCACGTTTTAAGGTGTCGTCAAATATGATTCCAAGATCTTTGAATCTAATAAATTCATTGGCGCCCCGATTCACGAAGAGAGGATGTATGGCGTCAGGACCAGACCCTTAGACGAGTCAAAATTTTTAATAAAAATATCGATATATCGATATTTTTTTCGGATATATCAAACTCAGATATTGATATATTTAAAAATATCGATATATCGGAAATCCGATATTTAAAAAAATATCAACATCCCTATTATATGTCAAATTTAGTTTCAAATACACTCGAGAGGGGCGCTTCAAATAAGTCAAGAAAATAGCTGTCATTTTGTATTAGATATCCTGTCCATATAATATACGTCAGTGACACCAGTACACCCACTTTTCGCCAAATTTGGGTCCCATAATATGATAGGTGGCGAGCCTTTCGCCATACCGGCCACAGATTCCAGACTCCGGGCGAATACTGAAAATTTCTAGATAGAAAAACCCAATATCACTTTACCCAACCTGGGCACACTTAATACAACTAACTAAATCTGTTACATACCGTAAATTCTGATTAATATTAAAATGCATTATGGGTTGGTGTGTATGTTACTTACGATTACAATGTTGGGTATAGAACATATTTTAAGGAACAGTTTAACATAAAAAATATAATATTCTCAAAATGGTAACAATTTATATAATACATATTATAAAGACTAATTATAATACACCCAACAGTCACACATTTTTTTTTTTTTTAGTGCCTCGATGGGCAGTTGAGCAGACGGGCCACCTGATGGTAAGTAGTCACCGCCGCCCATAGACTTCTGCAATACCAGGGCACAGCAAAGCCGCTGCCTACCGTTATATAGTCTTGAAACCACACTAGGTGAAACCTGTATCGTGGGTATCAAGAAATACGACACTACAAACCTAAAACAACCAGGCCCAAAATAGATATTTGTATGTAACGCAAACATTACATTAACATTTTATTGCAATGCAAGAAAATAAGCTTAAAATTAATTAAATAAGGTTTATTATAAGTAAAATATTTTATAATAATATTTTATTCATCACATCAATATCAATTATAGGCGATTTTAATTGTTTATTGGGTCCTGCTAATTTCGATTCGGATTGTATTCTGGCAAAGTTCTAAAAAGCCGGTGTAAAACGCAGCCTTATCCAATGTCTGATTGACAGGGTAATTATAATAATTGTGTTTTTGTTTAATGTCACAATATTCTAATACTTTTCAGATTCGTTTCGTGCTTAAGAATTAATTGTTATTTTTTTGTTTTAACACGTGACCGAAGTCATTTTAATACACTACGACAAAGAACAATGTGAGCGAGATCGATATCGATAAACGCGGTCGATGCGAACTCGTGCTCGTGCAGCGCTACGACTAAGACGGCGCGGGCGATGTGTGGGTATGCGGGGTGACCCCTCCCCCGCGCCTCACTTCATACCCCGATTGCCATGTCAACCTGTCGCGAACTATAATGCGATCGAGAAGTCATAGTCTGTATATATAAAAGAAGAAACTGACTGACTGACTGACTGACTGATCGATCAACGCACAGCCAAAACGGCTGGGGTTAGAGACTTGGAATTTTGACAGTAGGTACCTTTTATGACGTAGGCATCCACTAAGGAAGGGTTTTTGGAAATTCCACCCCTAAAGGGGTAAAATAGAGAATGAAAGTTTGTATGAAAATCCGTCATTTTTGAAGTTAAACGCATGTAAATTAGTATTTGGCCTTTTAGTTAAATATATATTTCAGGATTTTTGGAAATTCTACCCCTAAGGGGGTAAGATAGGGGATAAAAGTTTGTATGAATATATGAAAAGTTGAAGTTAAATGCATGAAAATTGATATTACGCATTGTATACTTTTTCTCCCAAACATGACCTCCACGCGAGCGGAGCCGCGAGCAAAATCTAGTATATCATATGGGTATTTTTGTGAACTATTTAAGAATTTCTGAATATCTATTGCAAGTATTCATGACGTAAAGACTTAGATAGTACTTCGTTTTTCATTCACATATCGACGTTTTTCATTTTTAGTCTACAACATTATACTTCAGTCTTAGAAAGTTATCTATTTGAATTGCTAAATAAACTATATAATTATTCTTCATAGACGAAACTTCGCAGTTCATTATTTAAATGCAAATTTGTTAAGCAAATACATTTATCTATTTACCCGAATATTAAAGGTATAAAATAACATAAAATTATTCATCAGCAAGATCTATATACTATAGAAATCAGAAAGTACTGTTACTTATATCCCATAAAATACTCCTCCAAATTAATTTGCAATCTTAATTATATATGACTGCCGTAACGGCTTAATACATAAATGCAATGCGTGTTTTTACAGTCTTATTCTTTTAAGCTGTGTTTTGTGTCCAATTTAGAAATATTTCTGAATCACCAATATTAAACAAACTTTTTAAATATATGTCTGTGTACCTAATCTTTCAGACATTAAATTTATTAGTGCTTATGACATTATATTAGACAGAAATTCAGCGAACAATTTAATAACGGAGGGAACTAGATATTCGAAATTCTTACAGCTACGATCTTCAGTTAGGTAGTTTGAAAAATCTGACGTATGACTTTGCTTCGACATTTCTATTCAGGGTTAGTTAGATAGGAAATACCTCCGTCATAATATGTATTATCGATTCGTGATGAATGTTGTATGGATTGTCATGAATGCATAATCGTAATCATGCATAATAATAACAATAATACTAGCCCTATATTAAACATTGTCCCACTGCTGGGCACGATCCTCCTCTACTTATAAGAAGGGTTAGGCCTTAGTCCACCACACTGGCATAATACGTGTTGGTAGACTTCACACACCATTGAAATTCGTATGAGAATTCTCAGGTATGCATCGGTTTCCTCGTGATGTTTTCCTGGATCATTAAAGCAAGCGATAATTAATAATATACACGTAACTTTTTAGAAAAGTCAGAGCTGTATGCCATGTGAGTTGGTTTGGACGACTTTCGTCTTGACAGTCCGTACCGCAACCAACTAGACTATTGCTGCTAATCATGCATGTATAATAATGATAAATGTATAATCATAAACACTGAGCACTGATTTGACGTCTGTAACTAAAATGAAAACTCAATTAAGAGTTGACTAAATAATTTTGATATTAGTTTTCACAAAAAAAACTTGATCCAATTTAGATTCCAACATTGCAACCAAAATGGTCGCGCACAGCGCGGTTTCAGAGGAATTTCCTCCCGCGAACGCTCCGAATCTGGAATGAGCTCCCTGCTGAGGTTTTCCAAGGGGACTACAGTATGGGGTTCTTCAAGAAGGGAGTAAATAGGTTTTTGAAGGGTCGGCAACGCACATGTGATGCTCCTGGTGTGGCAAGCGTCCATAGGCTACGGTAACGGCTTACCATCAGCCGTGCCCTAAGCTTGTTTGCCACCATCGTGGTTAAAAAAAATAAGTTGATGTATAAAAGTAGGGGCGACTGCTGCAACCTCCACATCGTGCAGCTCGAAGGCCACTACACGTGTACTGTTAAACAACGAATTCTAAAATGTGATGACTTCGACGCGTGCAGCTCTTGAGACAGGATTAATAGTTTAGTTGTACGATAATCCTTATCCATCAGTTGATTTCAAATATTTTTTTTATGATGACACAAAACTATCTTAAATTATTAAAAAAAATATTTTTTACATCTCTATTAATTTAGACGAATTATAACTAAATGCTGGGATTGCGCAATGAAAACTTTGGCTCTATGCCAAAAATATTAACAGAAATTTAGTACAACTCTTACGATGCTCAGTGTAGCGTGAAATTAAAAATATAAATATCGTGAGACACCGCAGCCGGCAGTAATCCGGCCGGGGATTACCAACTCCAAGATAATCATATACACGCTCGCGTTCATAACTACGTAACAACGTCACTCGACTTAGCTGCAATCAAATATTATATTATAATACATAATATCATGATCATCTATACAATTTAAACCTGCATGGATCCAGTAATGCGCTTATGAATACAAATAACATGGATAATTTTTGATAATATCGACCGTTGTCGGGCTCTTTCATTAAAGTGACATTTTGAAAATTTGCAGGAGGATTTATTATTTACTTTGACCTCCCTAGGTTTAAAGTTTTTTAGTTTTTCGGAAAAAAACACTATAAGATAACAAAAATAACAATTATAAAGCTTGCGTGTCAACAGTTTATATTAAATTTCTGATTTGAAAAGTTTTATATCCAACTAAAAACGCCGTATGCCTATCTATTTCTCGATATAAAATTTCAACAAAATGTTATCAGCAGTTTAACAACCAAAAAATTACTTTGGTAGCTAGAGTTTCATATTTAAATTATAGTGGTTGAAACAAAACCTTTTACAGCGATTAATATAAAATCATCAGGGTAATGCAAGCAACAAATCATAACGACACATTAAAATTAAATCCAATACGATTCATCAAACGCAACTTCGTCACAACAATTTGTACGCGATCACGAATGTACAAGTAAATAAATCATGTGAAATTAATACAGAGCCTGTGTAGAGGCTAATAAATGACATAATATATCATGATGTATTAACGCGGTGCGCTAGCGACACTGCAGGTGAGATTAAGGCGCCGTGCGGTATACAATCCCGTCTCTTGATTTATACTATGCACCACGTCCCATAGTCTCGCTCTCACATAACGTAATTATGAGGCGTAATATTCCGCTTATATCATATTTATGTAGATAGAAAATATAGCGTTTCAACTCTCACACATAACCCGACTTTCCGAAGGCTTTACATTTTCATGGCCACGGGGTGGACTGAGTTGCATGTCGTCACGAAAGTATAGTGTTCTTTTACGCGGATCATATAACTGACGTGAAACAGTGACGTGAAGTGGGAACAATTAAATCTACCACGATATCGATTAAAATTGAACTTAGCTATGCATGTTTATGCTTATAATTAAAAGTTTAGAAGGCTCCAAATATAGGATAACGGTGAAATGCTATCTCAGCTTACTTGTAAATACCTATTAGGTAATCTTCTGTTTTTAGGGTTCCGTACTTCAAGTTGATAAACGCAACCTACACAAGGACACATTTATATTTTATGTCCACTGTGTAGGTACTGTGACATGGCAAGAGTTTAGAGTTTTTATACTATTATTATGCTGATATTCCAGACACAGGTATTTGTGCCTCAGGATGGCGACCATTGCACACATGCTAAATAAATCGCCGCAATAGTTCGTTCTGGGGTTAACTAGTGTTTGATCAGCAACTTCAAGCTGGCATAACTCTGTCGACCCTCGAGGAAGCAGTATCTAGCTATGATTGGCAATATATTTAAACTGCACTGCACCATCCGGAGACATTGTAGTCACATTTTTTTTTATCCTGGCACGGCAAAGTGACCTAACTGATTATGTAACAATTTATATAATACATATTATAAAGACTAATTATAATACACCCAACAGTCACACATATAGTCCTGAAACCACACTAGGTGAAACCTGTATCGTGGGTATCAAGAAGTACGACACTACAAACCTAAAACAACCAGGTCCAAAATAGATATTTGTATGTAACGCAAACATTACATTAATATGTATTTTATTGCAATGCAAGAAAATAAGCTTAAAATTAATTAAATAAGGTTTATTATAAGTTAAATATTTTATAATAATATTTTATTCATCACATCAATATCAATTATAGGCGGTTTTAATTGTTTATTAGGTCCTGCTAATTTCGATTCGGATTGTATTCTGGGCAAAGTTCTAAAGAGCCGGTGTAAAACGCAGCCATATCCAATGTCTGATTGACAGGGTAATTATAATAATTGTGTTATTGTTTAATGTCACAATTTTCTAATTCTTTTCAGATTAGTTTCGTGCTTAAGAATTAATTATTGGTTTTTTGTTTTAACACGTGACGAGGAACACTACGACAAAGAACAATGTGAGCGAGATCGATATTGATAAACGCGGTCGATGCGAACTCGTGCTCGTGCAGCGCTACGACTAAAACGGCGCGGCGCGGGCGATGTGTAGGTATGCAGGGTGACCCCTCCCCCGCGCCTCACTTCATACCCCGATTGCCTAGTCGACCTGTCGCGAACTATAATGCGATCGAGAAGTCATAGTATATCATATAGGTATTGTTGTGAACTATTTAAGAATTTCTGAATATCTATTGCAAGTATTCATGACGTAAAGACTTAGATAGTACCTCGTTTTTCATTTACATATCGACGTTTTTCATTTTTAGTCTACAACATTATACTTCAGTCTTAGAAAGTTATCTATTTAAATTGCAAAATAAACTATATTCTTCATAGACGAAACTTCGTAGTTCATTATTTAAATGCAAATTTGTTAAGCAAATACATTTATCTATTTACCCGAAGATTAAAGGTATAAAATAACATAAAATTATTCATCAGCAAGATCTATATACTATACAAATCAGAAAGTACTGTTACTTATATCCCATAAAATACTCTTACTTAATTTGCCATCTTAATTATATGAGACTGCCGTAACGGCTTAATACATAAATGCAATGCGTGTTTTTACAGTCTTATTCTTTTAAGCAGTGTTTTGTCTGCAATTTAGAAATATTTCTGATTCATCAATATTAAACAAACTTTTTAAATATATGTCTGTGTACCTAATCATTCAGACATTAAATTTATTAATGCTTATGACATTATATTAGACAGAAATTCAGCGAACAATTTAATAACGGAGGGAACTAGATATTCGAAATTCTTACAGCTACGATCTTCAGTTAGGTAGTTTGAAAAATCTGACTTATGACTTTGCTTCGACATTTCTATTCAGGGTTAGTTAGTTAGGAAATACCTCCGTCATAATATGTATATGTATTATCGATTCGTGATGAATGTTGTATGGATTGTCATGAATGCATAATGCATATTCGTAATCATGCGTAATAATAACAATAATACTAGCCCTATATTAAACATTGTCCCACTGCTGGGCACGATCCTACTCTACTTATAAGAAGGGTTAGGCCTTAGTCCACCACACTGGCATAATACGTGTTGGTAGACTTCACACACCTTTGAAATTCGTATGAGAATTCTGAGGTATGCATCATAATTAATAATATACACGTAACTTTTTAGAAAAGTCAGAGCTGTATGCCATGTGAGTTGGTTTGGACGACTTTCGTCTTGACTGTCTGTACCGCAACCAACTAGACTATTGCTGCTAATCATGCATGTATAATAATGATAAATGTATAATCATAAACACTGAGCACTGATTTGACGTCTGTAACTAAAATGAAAACTCAATTAAGAGTTGACTGTCTCTATTAATAAATAATTTTGATATTACTTACACAAAAAAAAACTTGATCCAATTTAGATTCCAACATTGGAACCAAAATGGTCGCGCGGTTTCAGAGGAATTTCCTCCCGCGAACGCTCCGAATCTGGAATGAGCTCCCTGCCTAGATTTTCCATGGGGACTACAGTATGGGGTTCTTCAAGAAGGGAGTAAATAGGTTTTTGAAGGGATGGCAACGCGCATATGATGCTCTGGGTGATGCAAGCGTCCATAGGCTACGGTAACCGCTTACCATCAGCCGTGCCCTAAGCTTGTTTGCCACCATCGTGGTTAAAAAAAAATAAGTTGATGTATAAAAGTAGGGGCGATTGCTGCAACCTCCACATCGTACAGCTCGAAGGCCACTACAAATGTACTATCGAACAACGAATTCTAAAATGCGATGACTTCGACGCGTGCAGCTCTTGTGACAGGATTAATAGTTTTTTTGTACGATAATCCTTATCCATCAGTTGATTTCAAATTATTTTTTTTATGCTGACACAAAACTATCTTAAATTATTAAAAAAAATATTTTTTACATCTCTATTAATTTAGACGAATTATAACTAAATGCTGGGATTGCGCAATGAAAACTTTGGCTCTATGCCAAAAATATTAACAGAAATTTAGTACAACTCTTACGATGCTCAGTGTAGCGTGAAATTAAAAATATAAATATCGTGAGACACCGCAGCCGGCAGTAATCCGGCCGGGGATTACCAACTCCAAGATAATCATATACACGCTCGCGTTCATAACTACGTAACAACGTCACTCGACTTAGCTGCAATCAAATATTATATTATAAAACATGATCATCTATTAAATTTAAATCAGCATGGATCCAGTAATGCGCTTATGAATACAAATAACATGGATAATTTTTGATAATATCGACCGTTGGCTGGCTATTTATTTCATTAAAGCGACATTTTGAAAATTTGCAGGAGGATTTATTATTTACTTTGACCTCCCTAGGTTTAAAGTTTTTTAGTTTTTCGGAAAAAAACACTATAAGATAACAAAAATAACAATTATAAAGCTTGCGTGTCAATAGTTTATATTAAATTTCTGATTTGAAAAGTTTTATATCCAGCTAAAAACGCCGTATGCCTATCTATTTCTCGATATAAAATTTCAACAAAATTTTATCAGCAGTTTAACAACCAAAAAATTACTTTGGTAGCTAGAGTTTCATATTTAAATTATAGTGGTTGAAACAAAAACTTTTACAGCGATTAATATAAAATCATCAGGGTAATGCAAGCAACAAATCATAACGACACATTAAAATTAAATCCAATACGATTCATCAAACGAAACTTCGTCACAACAATTTGTACGCGATCACGAATGTACAACTAAATAAATCATGTGAAATTAATACAGAGCCTGTGTAGAGGCTAATAAATGACATAATATATCATGATGTATTAACGCGGTGCGCTAGCGACACTGCAGGTGAGATTAAGGCGCCGTGCGGTATACAATCCCGTCTCTTGATTTATACTATGCACCATGTCCCATAGTCTCGCTCTCACATAACGTAATTATGAGGCTTAATATTCCGCTTATATCATATTTATGTAGATAGAAAATATAGCGTTTCAACTCTCACACATAACCCGACTTTCCGAAGGCTTTACATTTTCATGGCCACGGGGTGGACTGAGTTGCATGTCGTCACGAAAGTATAGTGTTCTTTTACGCGGATCATTTAACTGACGTGAAACAGTGACGTGAAGTGAGAACAATTAAATCTACCACGATATCGATTAACATTGAACTTAGCTATGCATGTTTATGCTTATAATTAAAAGTTTCACACCAAAATCCTCATGAAGGCTCCAAATATAGGATAACGGTGGAATGCTATCTCAGCTTACTTGTAAATACCTATTAAGTAATCTTTTGTTTTTAGGGTTCTGTACTTCAAGTTGATAAGCGCAACGTATACAAGGACACATTTATATTTTATGTCCACTGTGTAGGTTCTGTGACATGGCAAGAGTTTAGAGTTTTTATACTATTATTATGCTGAAATTCCAGACACAGGTATTTGTACCTCAGGATAGCGACCATTGCACACATGCTAAATAAATCGCCGCAATAGTTCCTTCTGGGGTTAACTAGTGTTTGATCAGCAACTTCAAGCTGGCATAATTCTGTCGACCCTCGAGGAAGCAGTATCTAGTTATGATTTGCAATATATTTTAACTGCACTGCACCATCCGGTGACATTGTAGCCACATTTTATCCTGGCACGGCAAAGTGACCGCACTGCACCTGATGGTAAGCGCAGTGCGGTCCAATTAGAGTGTCGAGTAGCGAGACACGATCTATCCCTCACTACTCAATACAATCATGCCGGCCTGCTTCTTCACACTACGCCATGGGCAAGAAGGTGAAGAAGCGGTCGAGGGTCTATTGTCAGAGTACTCAGAAGGCCGCAAAATGGCCAAACATTGTAGCGCAACTCTAGACCCCCGAGAAAAACCGGATGTAAACTGGCTGATCCCAGAACGCGACACACTTGCGTGTGCCACTTAGAAATATGTAATAGCTTAAGATGTTTCCATGTATTTTATACCCTTTCTTTCAAAAATAACTACCACGCGGGCGAAGCCACAAGCAACAGCTAGTACAATACAAGCTTCCGCCCTGTGGAACGGGGGCGTTTGAATTCCACCACGGTAACCCCTGCCTGTCGTACGAGGCGACTAATAGGGGCCATCGGGGGTCGCGGGCGCGCAGCGGAGGGCTGTTAGCCCGTATCGATGCACTCCCAAATTCGGAGCATCGTGCGACCCCGAGATGGACGGCAGCGCATGTGGTAAGGCCTCGTTCGCTGTCGTTGTTCGGTGCGCGGGGGCTCCTTAGCCCTCCATGGAGATGGGCTGCTACGCAGCACCGCGCAGGGGCGATTCCGGCTGCAATTCTAGCACTCCTTAGAATACCCCGGGATCGTTCCGCAAGCGCCGAAGAAGGCCACCGCGGGGTTTTAGCTGGTAGTGTCGGGTGGGTTGTATATAGGGGTTAGGGACTCGGCCCAGCGGCAGCACGGATAGCCATCATCCGTGCGAGGGGGATGCTGGGTCGTAAGACCGGCTAGTCCAGCATACCCGTTTTATTCTTAATCCGCTTCCCTCCGGAGCGGGCGGCAGTAATAAAACGCTTTCCCCGCGACAACAACAAAAAAAAAAAAAGTACAATACAAGCTTAGAGTATTTAACAATATAAGTAAAATATCTTTTAATATGTAATTTTAACTAACTGATTATCATCAAACATGCAGGGTTCATTATTCATTAAACATTCCTGGTGACCGTTTATCTTGAAATTTGTCACGAAGCAAGGACTTGTCCCACAAGAGCATGAATCCCCAAATAATTAACTCCAGCTTCAGTGTGGAACTATTATTAAAAATCATAATGATAAATTCTAAAATTATTTTATACACTTTTTTTAACCGACTTCAAAAAAAGGTGGAGGTTGACAATTCGTCGGAATCTTTTTTATTATGTATGTTCCCCGATTATTCGAAGACGCCTGGACCGATTCGAGAAATATTTTTTTTGTTTAAAAGGGTATACTTCCCAGGTCCCATTGGCACCAAGTCAGAAGCTGTTTTTGTTTTTTTTTTTTTTTTTTTTTTATCCTAGCACGGCAAAGTGACCGCACTGCACCTGATGGTAAGCGCAGTACGGTCCAATTAGAGTATCGACTAGCGAGAGACGATCTATCCCCCGCTACTCAACACAATCATGCAGGCCTGTTCCTTCACACTACGCCATGGGCAAGAAGGTGAAGAAGCGGTCGATAGTCTATTGTCAGAGTACTCAGAAGGCCGCAATATGGCCAAACATTGTACCCCAACTCTAAACCCCCGAGAAAAACCGGATATATACTGGCTGATCCCGGACGCGACACACTTGTGTGTGCCACTATGCCGGGTTTTACACCCTGTGTACGGTCGCTATCCGGGCGGATATGAATATCCTACCACCAGCAAAATATCGATGCTCGAATTTACCGATAAATTACGATCAACGCTCTCTTTACGTCATGTTTATGTATACGTATTGTTATGTATACAATCTTTCTGCATCAGCCTGTATAAATACTAAGATGTTATAGTGCCACAAATTTATTTTGAGTGCTCCGGCTATTGGCCCACTGGCAGCACTCTTATACTGAAAAATCTGTTAATGACCTGGGTACTTATCCCAACTCGGACAATCATAAATTGTACTTTTGTCTTTAGAGTAGTAATAAAAAAATAACTACCCTAAATCTATACATCCTCCGTACCAGTAAAATTAATATAATATTGAAAAAAAAGGAAAAGTGCGACTCAATATGTAATAGACAATTTTTAAAACTTCAATCGTATTTCGAAGCAACCAAGAGAGTACGTTATCAAAATACATTCAATTGAACTTAGTTTTCCGTGGAAAATACCGGACGTACGAGCCACAATCTGAAACATACTGAAAGCTCTGCCGTCCTATTCAGATTACCATACATTACGTTTTTGTAAAAATAGGAAAGAGGATTTTTGACAAATGCGAAAATACATTCGAAAATTCGTCTAATGTATGGCAACAAAAACCAGGTGATTGTGTGATTTAATTATGTAAAGATAGTAATGGTGATACGCTTAGTTATATGTGTGTACTCAAATGTATAAGGTTTTCAGAAATGTGCACATTTATTTGTCTGTGTGGAGGCCAAATGTGCACAATTTTATAAAACCTCCTTCCAAATACGTCCAGTTTCCTTTCAATTTCTTCCCTTCCCTTCTTGCCCCTTCTCCTGGTTATCATCCCTTCGTATCTTCTGTTAACGAAGATTGCAATTGCCCTACTTTCGATTTCCGATCTTCCTCTATTCTCCCTTGTCAAACCTTTCCTCGTCTTTGTACCCCTGCCCATTAGATAGCAATAGATTAACTCTTGATGATTGTTTTAAAATTCCGAAGCCTTTAATAATAATTATTCATTTCGTATGCTGATTTTCCATCAGTATTTTGACCTACAATAAAAAAAATATTACTGTTATTTTATGTTAATTATTACCTACTATGACATCGGAATTATAAAATTGTAAATATTCATATAAAACACTCTTCGTACTAATAAATGAGACAATAACCATCAATCCGTACTCAATTATAATAAATTACAACGGCCGGAGTTCCTCCAAATGCATGCAAATTAACTCAAAATGGATAAAGTAGCAATTATTTCAAAGTAAATAGTTCCTCCTGTAATCATTCTCGCACTCGTTAATTAGAACTTACTCAGGAGCGTACAAATTTATGTTTATATAACAGCGCAACGGTCGGGAATGGCAAGATGAGAAACAAGAACAGTGTCTGTAATTAACATAGTAATTATAGGCGTCTAATTACCTCACTGTTCATGCCTTGAGTATCAAACGGGCGTGACAGGACTGAAGAGCGCCAGGCTCGCCTGTCGGAATAATATGACATTTCATTAAGGGTGTACATCCCGTCTCGATTTAAGCGTTGGACACATCATAGAAAAACGACCAATGTGTACTGAATATTAATTCTCAAGTAAAATAATAAATAGACTCAACAGACATAATCCTAACCTCCGGCTACGTAAAATTTGTAAAGTATCATGAACTTCGAGGAACTATGATCCCACAGCACTCAGACCCGAAACAAATATTTGTGTATCACACAAACGTTTTTCTCGGGGCGGATATCGAACTCGAGGCCTCTCGTTTCACAGCAAGCTACACGGCCGCAGCGCCGTGAAGAATGTCGAATCTGTATAGGTTCGGTATTTGTATACTCCCAAAATGTAGCGTTTTTTAAACATAGTTTTTTTGCATTTTTTCAGGGACATTGAAAATATAGGGAGACTATTTTTTTAAGGATTACCCAAAAAAACTTTTTGTTCATACACGTAAATAGTTGAAGGTATTAAAACAAGTTCCATTAAACCGTTTTTTATTACATTGTTTGGCAACACAAAGAAATCTTATCTGTTTAATATTTTTTCTAGTATTGTGTCTTCATTATTGGTAAAGGTGTAAGTCAAGATGACCCATTTTATTGTGTGCAACTCTCTATTATAACATAACAAGACTCAAAATTTCGAATTTACCCCTTGTTTAACATATTATAAAAGTTTTCATACGACAATGAACAGTAAATAATAATAAACTGATTTTATTATTATTTTTAGCATTTAGCTGCTCGGTCTGCATGACCGGTAAATATACTAATAACCACGGGCCTAAGCCAAGTGATTGTTAGTAGTTGAAATTATTGAATAATATTAATATTATGAAGAGTAGGGGTGATAATTCAAATAATAATAATTTAATTTTAATATTATTCAATACCTATAAACCACTCATTATTTTTATTATACATTAGTTACCCCCATAAGTAGACAATATCGGATCAATGCGTTCACGACTCTCCATAAAACGTGCTTGTTTACCCCAAAAGCTTTTTCAGCGACGATGAGTATTATATAGACATTCTTGATTTTAATATACTGTGTAATACAAAAATCATTTTTAAATTAATTTATATGTTTTATTTATAACATGGAGATAATTAAATACTGATAAAATAAATTTAAATATAGAACAATATATCGTAATGAAATGGTATTTCTGTATAGTTTCTACCGTTGTATTATGACAGCCTCTATAGCGCAACTGCTTATTAACCGGCAGTCGAACGAGAAGCCGCTGCAGCTGGTTTGATCCCCGCGAGACTCTTTTGTCATGACAAGATGTTGATAGAGAAGTTTACTTCATAATATCATGTGAGTTGTACAAACATGATGATGAAATGCTGGAATGTTGTACAAAAAACTTTCGAAAAACAACATTAGGACGACAATTGTTATAATATTACAATACGATTTGTACCATGAATTCGCATAGTAATATTACAACGACAGTGGTAGGCTGCGAGGTCCACTTTGAGATACGTGACGATATGTATAATTTTGCTTGCAGTGAAACTATGACGCGCGACAGTTTTCCTACAATGGTATATAGATCCATAGTATAGTTCAGACACGGGCGTTTGGATGTCATCTGATACATGGCGCGCGTCGCAGTCGCCTGTCTCGATCTCTAACTCAAAGTCAACCTTAAGGAAATATTCAGTGTTTTTTTAATTCGTTCTACGAATATTTTAACGTCACTGGATTTCCCGAAATTGGTGTCAAGCCAAGTTCCTTTTTCATTAGACATTCTTATAGAAAATGTTGGCCTGTAGAAACCTGGTGTTATTTTTCTCCTTAGCTACCTGGTATTTTTAGTCACGGAACACCCGCGTGAATGTCGCGTTAACTTCCGTATATTCTCACCCCAATAGGGGTAGGTTTAGTAAAATTCTTTCAGATATTTTTTTTTTTAGTGCCTCGATAGGCAGACGAGCAGACGGGCCACCTGATGGTAAGTAGTCACCGCCGCCCATAGACTTCTGCAATGCCAGGGCACAGCAAAGTCGCTGCCTACCGTTAGATAGAAACTGTAATGAATTTACCTGCCTATCGAGTTTGTATACATAATAGTTAATGATATTTCGTGATAAGACAGTGAATGAGTTTACTTTATGGTAAGTTATATATATCTTTAAAATTCAAATTTTAGTATATAACAAAAACATTATTCTCCTTACTACAGGTGATTGTCACTTCACACAATAAAAACTACACTATAAATTAACTCTTTAGAATACAGAAACCCTATAAACACTTTAAATTAAAATATAAAGAAACACAACCATCAAAACAAGCATCGTACTTAAATAAAACTATATTAAGTTGTGTGGTCTATTGATTTTCAATTTGCATAGAACGCGCTGTGTTCTGTGCCGCGAGAGGACATTCCACGCTTGAAATAGGCAAATAGCCCAAATAGGAAAATAAATCAGCTTACACGGAATGTTGCGAAATAGACCACATTCAAACTAATAGCTTGGTCGCGCCTACTGCTCACTATTTAACAACGACATACATTCTAGTAAATATGATTAAGCTCTGCCCATTCGCTATGACGCTTCAGATGTTTTTATCATATTACAGATATGCAATTAATGTGTGGTCAATCGAGCCGGGTTAAAAGAAATAGTACAAGGAATGTTTTAACAGGCTTTAACGAAGTATAAATGTAATCATAGTAATGTCTTGCTGTGATTGAAGTTATATTTTAATATACATATGAAAGTCGCGTAAACTTCAAAAATGGTACCTTAAAATTCCTAAATCTGTTGACCCAATCATCGCTATATAAAAATGTGTTAAATTGGCTTCATTACGAAACATATATCCATAGAATGCAAATAGTTACTTTTAATGTTGCTAATAAAAAACCAAAATAAACAAAAATCTTAAAAACGCTGCAACTTGGACGCTCGCAACCTCCACTTCTGACGTTTTTATATGATTCGAAGACGAATCGAGCCGGCTCATTTGTGTTATAGAATGTTACATACATGTTATCGTGTGCAAGTCTGTGTTTATTTTTGAGACGACTCAAGGATAAATATTACCTTAAATTAAAAGCAAACCGTGTATTTCGTGTGTAAAATTAATTTTGAAGAAGGAGACTCAAAAACAAAATATACTGTCAAAGTCGTTTCCTCACTGTAAGGGATACTTCATTGAGTAGGTACACAGATGCGACGCGAAAGGCTTTTATCGGTACGACTGACTTATTCCCCGATCACATATGTTCAAGTCGTTTATGTCAGTATTTCTATCTCCCTCCAATTGTCTTAAAACGAAAGAGACATAAATTAAGGTTGAGTTGAAATTGGAAGAGTTGAAGTACGAATCAGGCGCTTAGGAACGTGCATTGTAAACACGGACACGTACCAAGTCGTCGGTCCGCTCGCTCGCCCGGCCAGATGTATTGGAAACCGAACAGGATGTCTCGCAAATAGAATGTGCGGTGCATACTAAATGGAATGCCACTGAACTGCCAGGCTGAAAACTTGGATAACTGTGTAAGTAAACGCCTCAGTACTAAGTTACACAATTAAATTATCGACTGGGGAATACTACTATGAAATGCATTACCGAATGTTAAGCCACCTTGAACCGGAACTTTTTAAAGTAGTAGAACCATGTTGCCAGTTTTATCTACAGCATGAATGGACCGGCTTGAAAACTGGCGGCAAGAAAAATAAAATAACAACTGAAAATACTTTACTGTTGCGTTTCGAATGCAACCTCGTTTCTTTCCTACAACGCTACCAACGTACCTACCCTTGATTCTTTAATCATTGTGGGTGTTCCTAGGCGGCAGAGAGCAGAAACCATAAGGTGATCCAAATGCTCTTATGCCGCTCTCTGCTTAAATATATTGTCGTTATATGCTAAAACAACAAAAACAAAAAATGATTCCACTTTTCGACAGTGAAGTTTTTAGTATTTTTTTTGCATCAATGCATGTACATAACCTACCGATTCTTATAAAACACGTGAAAAAGAACCCAGAAATTGAATGCCCATCAATACTTAGAGACAATAGACATATTATTACCTTTGTCGAATGCCAATGACAGAATATCATCCCTCCAAAATGACAAGTAGAGATAGAATGTCCATGAAAGCAAATATTTCTAGAAAATGGAATCAACGAATCAGGTCCTGAATAGACGATAATTTCAGTACAAAGGAGATGTGATGGACCCATATTGAAGTATTCCAAGACTTTACATAACATTAAAGTTCTTCTTGAAGAATACTCAATTATACAGTTCTCCTCACGATGTTTTCCGTCACAATAAGAGTAAACTTTGATTCACAAAGCATATGCACATAACTTTGAAGAGTCAGAGTTGTGTGCTCTAGAAGATGGGTTCAAACCTGCGACACCCATCTCTAGAATAAATTCGATTCCTCGATAGTTATTCCTAAAAACACCGACTACCTCGGTGTCGCAGTTGTAATTGCGCATGAGGTACGACTGCTGTGCTGAGGTCACGGGTTCGATCCCCGGGTAGGGTAAAGTGATATTTGGTTATTCTATCTAGAAATTCTTAGTATTAGCCCGAAGTCTGGAATCTGTGCCCAGTATGGCGATAGGTTCGCCAGGTACACCCTTTATAGCAGAACTTTTTATGTCATAATATTATTTTGCATAACAGAATAAATTCTTTGTTCCTAAAACGGTTTAGCATACACTCATACATCATCCATTCAAAACTCATAATTGTGTAATTCAGAATCATCTTTAGTTATAAATTTCATATCAATAATAATTAAAAAGTAGAACCATCATATCGCAGAAGTTCAAGCGAGCATGCAACATGCAGCAGGCATGATTTCTGTTACGGCTCCGGCGCTGTGGGGCTTCGGCGGTCCTACGCGAGCTTATTGTCGCTGCTTCGGCTTGCTGCCTTAGCCACGGTGGTGAGCGTCAAAACCACCAGCTCCTCAGCTCGCGCGCGGCCTCACCCCTCCGCGCCTACGCGAGCTTAAATTACACTCTAGGGGTAGGGCAGACAAGAAGACTAAGTAGAGTCGGTTTTGCAGAGATTCGTTTCTGTCACAAGTTTTGTAGCAGAACATATTGACTTTTAAGTGTGTTATGCCAAATAAATTTAGGCTCGCCCCCTATCATCATGGTGCAGAAATTCGGCGAAATTGGGTGAAACTACTTGTAACACCTCTGCCTGCCCCTTCGGGTATTACAGGCGTGAGTTATGTATTCCTAAACAAGATTACAAATAAAAGCTCTAATGTGAACTTATACTAATTCACTTGGATATTATTAAGATTTGCAGCAGACTTCAGAAACGTAAAAACATTTAAAATCCTTTACTGCGCTTTTGTCCGTAGCCACCTAGAATATGCTTCTCAGGTATGGAACCCTAATTACAAATCTCTCAAATCTATCTATCAATATATATATATATATATATATATATATATATATTGATAGATTTGAGTGCATTCAAAGACGTTTTTCGAGATTTTTACATTTTAAAAAAACGCGGAAGTATACATCAAACTATATTGTTAGATGTAAAATATTTCATTTTTTGCCTTTATATGAGCGCCAACGTATTGCTGACTTGACATATCTTTTTAAAATATCAAATGGCACTATTAGCTGTCCTGAACTCTTGAGTAGCATAGGGCTCATTACACGCACTCTAACGTTGCGTAGGCCTACCTTATTACATGTGCCATGTGTTAGCACTTCGTACAGACAAAACAGCTTCCTAATACGACTTTTCTACAGACTTTTCAACGATCTGTCACGTGAAATTGATTTGGACTTGTTCAATACCAGTGTTTCTCAGCTAAAAAATTTAGTTGTGAATATTTTTTTCAATACGTAATTAAATTAGTTGCTAAGTGTTCTTATGTGTGCTATCGTCCCTAGATGCTATACTTGTTTTTCTATCTGTGAAAACTTTTAAATGGGCTTCTTGGATTTATATTTCTTTTATATTTTCTGTATGCTAGCTGTAAGTTTTCCGAATAAAATAAAATAAAAAATAAAATAAATTGTAAAAAAATAAATGTTAAAATGTCATACGAAAGTTATTATTATATTTTCTGCATTACCACCTAACTATAGTAACACTAACTTTTAAGCACAAAACCGTCTATGAAATTATAATAAATCACTTAACTAGATAACAGTTTTTTTTATCCAGGCACGGCAAAGTGACCGCACTGCATCGGATGGTAAGCGCAGTGCGGTCCAATTAGAGCATCGAGTAGCGAGAGTCGATCTATCCTCCGCTACTCAACACAATCATGCCGGCCTGCTTCTTCACACTACGCCATGGGCAAGAAGGTGGAGAGCGGTCGAGGGTCTATTGTCAGAGTACTCAGAAGGCCGCAAAATGGCCAAACATTGTACCCCAACTCTAGACCCCGAAAAACCGGATGTACACTGGCTGATCTCGGAACGCGACACAGTTGCGTGTGCCACTATGGCGGGTTTTACACCCTGTGTACGGTGGTCGCTATCCGGGCGGATATGAATATTCTACCACCAGCAAAAAATACCTTAATTAAAACAAGCTTAAATGAACTTTGAAAATAGTTTATAGTTTACACTCGACATCATGTTATAAATTAACCTCTATACTTTATAACTGCTTTACACTAACGGTAACATTTTTTTATCACACGTATGTTTCGATAAACTTAAGTATTCTACACTTAATATACATTACTTAAAAACAGCATACAAGTGTAATTGTGTTGGTTGACTCATTCTATTTTAAACATATAGAAATAATCCATTTTAATTTATTTGCAGAGTTTTGAAAGTAATTATTTTCATTATTTTTTTTTATTCGCCAACTTAGAGCCTTCATTACATGAAGACGAATTTCACATAATTAAGTATGTTTATTACAGGCAGTCCAGAAAACCCTAGTAACCCAAAGTAAATTCTACGATTTACCCGTAGTTATCCTTTAAAAGGAATATTCTCATGACATAGATAATGCTATACTTTGCGGACGAATGATTTCCTAAAAAAACAGCGGGAATAGTTCACGAAATAAAACTCAAGAACCGCGATGGCAGTGGGAAGGATCGTCCCTCGACGGTCATTTCGTCCCAGCATCTGAAAATTGTCACCTCGCTACCGTCTTCATTTGCAACAAATATAGCGCTCGAGCCTAAGCAATAAATTGCTGAATTTACTTTCTCTCCGTTTCCTCAGACGTGCTATTTTTCAGGCTCTTTGTTACATTACAAAAAGGGTCGTTTAACATAAATTTCGTTTTCTTGGAATCAACTTTATAAGAACACACAAAGATGAAAAAAGTACAAGATATTAGAGATACGAAAGAGTAAAAGTTTTCCAATTCCAATATAAAAATATCTCTTTAAAAATAATTTAAATTTTATAATGAGGTCAACGAAAGGGGTTATAAGCCGCTTGATGGTAATGGATCACCACTGCCTGTTTTTAATCCTGTCACGACAAAGTGACCATACTGCACCTGATGGTAAGGGCAGCCGTCCAGTTATATTATCAAGTAGCGAGAGACAACTATTCCTGGCTACTCGACACAATCCTACTTGCATGCTGAGTAAAGTCTTCACAGTACATAAACACATCGTTGATCTTTACGTTTGATACGTATTATGAAAGACTTTCTGAGCCTCTTTCGAAATGAAACGGCGAAGCTGTTTGTTATTTCTCATCGGTTTTCAAGTGGTACTACCCCAGTCATGCGGTTCCATCTTTGTTGTTCACAAACTATTAACATTGAGACAACCATGGATAATTGAGGCCGTCAGCGCAAAAGTGGCCTAAGCTTGAGACAATGAGTATGAAAATAATGGGGTTTGTATATTCATGAATTTTAAATCAATGTACATAAATGCAATTTTTGCAATGCCATCTTGTTGTCATCATATAGGCAATTGGTGAAACTAGAGATATGCCGGTTTTGCATTAAATTTTCGCACATTTTAAATCATTTGTAGTACATAAGTAGGTCAGATTATGAAAAATTGAGGGTTAGGCCACTTTTGCACTGACAGCCTCAATTTTACTTTACTATTGTTTTATAATTTTTACAATATATTCATATTTTACATTTAAGCTTACAATTTTCCATTGTAGTTCTAAAAACACTTCGAACACTTAATATTTTGCGGTTGACCATTTACGAATCATGTTAATTAATATATGGTATTGTGGTTGGTATACATAAAAATATTTGGTGGATAAATAAGTGCTTAAATAATAGGTGGAACGGTGAAAGGTCTTTTATATCTTACCAAGGGTCGGCATTAAATCGAAGTGTCAACGACAGAGTCCTTGTATTTGACAATAAAAGGGAAAATATACAGCGTCTTTGTTCTAACCGACACGAATTCTAATGATATGAGCTGTTAATGTTTATTAAAGCATTGTTCTTGAGCTAACAAATTTACATCGCTTGCCAGTTCACTAGTATGTTCGAAATTTAATTTGTAATGCGTAAATAAATAAAATATAAAAAAATTATGTTGAAAAAATATATTTGTAAAACTTTATTATGGTGTTCTATGTTTTTGTTATTTATTGTTTGTATTTTATACTAGCTGTTGCTCGCGGCTCCGCCTGCGTGGAGGTTATATTCCGGAGCAGAAGTATACAATCCAAGGAGTTGTCTTCTGCACTGAGGCACCTGTAGCGATTGTCCAGCCTCTCAGGTGTTAAGCCTGAATCTTGAGATTGCATCTAAAGAATACCCCATAAGTTTAACCTTACTTTGCCCCTTTTAGGGGTGATTTTTCAAAAACGTTTAAACATGTATTTCTTTATTTCCTAACAAAAGCCTAAATATGAATTTACAGATCCCTAAGTCGAGGAATTATGGATTTCCCATACAAATTTGAACTCCTATTTGACCCCTTTCAAGGTTGTTTTTTGAGAAAAAAGATAACCTATGTCCTTTTCCAGGGTATAATCTATTCCCTTACCAAATTTCATTACAATCCGTTCAGCCGTTTAGTCGTGAAGAGGTAAAACACAGAGTTACTTTCGCATTTATAGTATTAGTATGGATTTCTTAACTGTAACAAAATTATCAGTGCATTTATTTACCTATTAAATAGATGCACGGAGAAATAAAGGTAAGTCATATGTTCTATACTAACTTAAAAAACATGATTAACTGTATATACATATCTACTCATTCACTAAAATACGCCGATCAAATGCAATCAACACATAAAACGCCACCTATCGAGCAAGGTAATAAGTTAAACCAAAGAAAGCTTAAATACCACATACAACCTGAGAGAAAACACAACAATATATCTAAGCCCCAATATCAAACTAACAAAGGAATCCTTAAAGTATATGGAAGTGATTCGTCCATTTCAATAAACTAAGTATAAAAGAACCGTTAAAATATATACCTTCATTATTTCCACGATAAGATCGAAAAAGAGGAGCCTTGAGTAGGACTCGTAGATAATTAAACAAGTTTCAGAATTCTGATAAAAGTAATAAATCCACCCAATAAATTTGTCTTACAAAAAGCCTCGAGCCCCGAAATCAAGAAAATTTGGTGAAAACGTATTGTTTCCCCTACCAACGGAAATCAAAAAACTGTAGTAGTCATATAATTTAAGTCAGATCGAGTTGGCACCATTCCAATTGCTAAACTACCTGTAATTATGTATGTTAATATGTGCGAGGTGGTTCAGATACCGTCTAACGACTTCCTTTGATAAAAATAAAGTTGCGTTGAAATTTTAGTTCCGTATTGCAAGTTTATTGCCGAATTGCGTGCGAAGTCATGCAATCAGCAGTTTGCCATCGCCCTTTATATAGACATTGATTAAATTTACATGCGAATGTAATGGAGATGATAATAACAATCAAGATGTTTACATTTGCGCTACCCAATACCTACGTAATAATTATCTTGATTGAATTATTAATTATCACTGAATTTACAAATGTGAGATAATATAGTTGCAACTCACGTTGACCCTTTAACATTGTGAAGGGGAGGATGCTGCTGACCTGAATTAGTTTGATTTTTTAAAATTAAACTTAAAATAAATAAGTTATACAACTCATTTTAATTTCACAATGTAAAACGAAAATAAAACTTACCAAACAGTTTTAAAACTAAAGCTAAAAAGTAAAGAATAACAATAAATTCTTAAATAGTACAGTAAAAGTCTGTTTAGAATCAGTGTAATTCCAGTTGACTGGCGTCGGCACTGTTTTTATCAAGTTTTAGTTATAAACTTTACTGCTAATTTTTAAGGCTGTACAATTTATTTGAGGTATGTGTATGTGTGTGTGATTCACATTTTATTATTGTACTAGCTGTTGCTCGCGGCTCCGCCCGCGTGGAGGTCATGTTTGGGAGAAAAAGTTTACAATAAATACAAAATACCAATATACATGCGTTTAACTTAAAAATGACGGATTTTCATACAAACTTTCAGCCCCTATTTTACCCCCTTAGGGCCGGAATTTCCAAAAATCCTGAAACATATATTTTTTATTTTTAACTAAAATGCCAAATACTAATTTTCATGAATTTAACTTAAAAAATGACGGATTTTCATACAAACTTTCATCCCCTATTTTACCCCCTTAGGGGTGGTATTTCCAAAACCCTTCCTTAGTGGATGCCTACGTGATAAAATGTACCTACTGTCAAAATTTCAAGTCTCTAACCCAAGCCGTTTTGGCTGTGCGTTGATCGATCAGTCAGTCAGTCAGTCAGTTTCTTCTTTTATATATACAGATTATACACATAAATTTGAATATCTTTATATTTTATAATTATCAGTATAACATTAATGAGGTTGGTCGAAAATCAACTATGCCGCATGTCAATTTTAACACAATAATCCAAGCGTGATACGTGTGTCATGAGATCTTAACAACATATATATGGGAGTAACTCAGGGGTAAGAGATAGGTCTTACCCCTGACCCCCGGATTACAGGTGTGAGTGTATGTATATGTATAGACATATACATACACTCACACCTGTAATTCCCGAAGGGGTAGACAGAGGTGTAACTAGAACACCCACATTTCGCCGAGCTTATTACTATCCCATGTTGTGATAGGGGCGAACCTATCGCCATACTAGGCACAATTCCAGACTCCGGGCTAATATCAGTATTAGCCCGGAGGCAATACTCAGGCATTTTGTGATAGAAAAACACAATATAACTTTACCCGACCCGGATATGGAACCCTATACATAAGCACAGCAGTCGTACCGCCTACACACATCTGCGCTACCGAGTAATCCCTATTGAACAATAATCACAAAATCAGTCAACGCTTAGCGACGACATCGATTAACATAAAAAGTACACCGACTTCAATAAAAACAAATTATGCGTCACTATAAAATTTGATGGTTGCCCTTGATTTTTCTGAGATCCCATCATCAGATCCTGACTTGGTGCCAATGGGACCACCTGGGAAGTATAGCATTATAAAGAAAAAAAGAATTTCTCGAATCGGTCCAGGCGTCTTCGGGTAATCGGTGAACATACATAAACAAAAAGATTCCGACGAATTGTTAACCTCCTCCTTTTTTGAAGTCGGATATGAAAAGAACATCTGTCAAATAATAATTGAAAACTTCCTTTTTAAATCCTTTAAAAATATAGTTTTTATGATTGTATTTTCGCAATCATAACACCCAAGTCCGAATTTTGTGTCAATCGTACCCGCGGCTTCTTGTTCTATAACCGGCTACTAGCCTACAGGCTCACGAAAGCTATCTATACATTTGAATACATATTTCTGACCTCACACTAGGTAAAGCCTGTATCGTGGGTATGAAGAACTACGAGGGACTAAGGTCCCACAGTACCCAGACCCGAAACAAATATCTGTCTGTCACACAAACATTTGTCCCGGTGCGGGAATTGAACCGACGGCCTCTCGTTTCACAACCGGCTACTCGCCCGCTGCGCCACGGAGACTTTCAAATTGACTATAAACGTTGAAGTACTATAACCGCAACCGGATTTAGATAAGGGGTTATATTTAAATTGGCCGTTTCGAAATTTTCTAATTTACACTAGCGCTGCCGGGAAATATACTATTTAAATACATAAAAAATCGCTGATATTATGCAATTGTAAATCATCGTAGTAAAAAAATATTCTGGTGTTCCATGTTTTTACATATTAAAATAACGTTGGCGTCACTCATCAATATAAATGATGGGCAATTTATTCGTAGTCCGTTTGTACATATTGTCGCCAGTTGAGCTTGACAGATGACACCGGCCTCGTATTGTTGGTGCAGGGCAACAAACAAACATGGCTACATCACGCTCTCATAAACGAGCTCAAATATTATCCTATAACAAATTACAACAAAGTCTGCACGTAACGATACATACATACATATACACTCACGCCTGTTATCCCCGAAACGGTAGGCAGAGGTGTAACCAGTACACCCACTTTTCGCCGAATTTCGATCCCATAATGTGATAGGGGGCGAGCCTATCGCCAAACCAGGCACAGGTTCCGGACTCCGGGCTAATACGGAAAATTTCTACATAGAAAAACTCAATATCACTTTACTCAACCCGGGTATCGAACCCGAGACCTCAGCACAGCAGACGTAACGCATGCGCAATTACAACTGCGCCACCAAGGCAGTCAGTAATAATAAACAATACACTATAAAACAATATTTTCATGACCGATGCGGTAAAATCACCGCTAATTATCACTAGGGGCTCCCGCTAAGCATCTCCCAGGCTTAACTTTACGTATTTAATCTCGATTCCGCTGAAGGGAAATGAAGCTTCCGTAATCCGGATCGAAACATTTTAATGTAATCGGTTTGAATGACTCGTGAATTCTGAATAAATACATAAGCTGCCACAAATTGTATACAAACAATGATATATTTAATAATGCATATTAAGCTTATTTACTGTATAACTTAAGTAGGTATGTAATTATACATAAATGTACACACAATAAGTTTTAAACTACGTATGTTGATTTATGTCTAATTATACTTTTTTTTTTAATAAATTTTAACGTTTAACGTAAGTTAATAAATTGTGATTCAATTATATTATTGAAAAATCCGTAAAGCGGAAATTATATTAAAATAATTTTTAATCAAGGATCACTTTGCAAATTATACAAGTTTAATACTGACTGACCTGAAAATATACCGTTAAAAATTACTTAGTACGGCCCAAGCAGAACTCATCAAAAGGAAAAAATCAAGTATGCCTGCGTTGGCGGCTTCAATTTCATTACAGCGGCTGCCAAACAAAGATTTGGAGAAAAGTTGTAATGCCGTTTTTTCCGCTAGAAAGACGGTAAAACAGAAAATATACGCGTTTCAGACTGATTAATTTAGAACAAAACAACGAAAATGCTAATGTCGTACGAAGACTTTCTTGTTTCTTCGAAAATAAAAAATAAAGCAGATTAATCGCCAGACCCTTATTAACAAAGCAATTGTTACTGAGGCTTAATTTTGAAAACCAACAATGGAAAATAAAAATGGACTCGAGTGCGCTCCGTCCTCTCGTCCTAATGAATGAGGAGTAATTTCAGTTTAAATAAAAGAGAGAACAATATAATACCCATTTTAAAAACAGTACGATGAGCAAATTGCCGAGCCATCCAATTTATAGAGAATGGGGGAGATCTGTTAACATTGCCATGCCCAAACAATGGAGATTGCAAAATGTATTGCAATCATACAAATACATGCATACCGTGTTCTTTAAACTGTTCGAAATATCTATTAGCATATCGTTAGTGTTTTTTACCCAACTGCCAAGAAAGGGTTATTTAAGTATATTATTTATTAAAAAAAAACATATAATACGACAATTCGATTACATACTTTTTATCTTTAACAGTCATACACATAATACTGAACCAAGACTAGGTCAAACCTGTATGATGAGTATCAACAGGTATGAGGAATCACGGTACGAGACCACTGAGATACAATATAAATATTCGTGGATCTCACAAACATTTGTCTCGGTGCGGGAATAGAACCCACGGCTTCTCGTTTCACAGCCGGCTACTCGCCTGCTATGCCACGGAGGCTGTCGGCATTGATCCTTTTTTTATTATTCTAATAATAAACCATAATAGTTCTTAATTGAAGTTAATTATTTCATCTCACGCGATGTCTGGTATTTATATTTCAAGTTAATGGATAACTGTCGAGCAATTGCTGAAATTTGAAAAAAAATCATATTCTGATTCACAGTCTGGTAAACAGTCACCAAAATTTCAAATTGAACTGAATAAGTTGATATGAGAGCATAGAGGTTTTATGAATAAAAAAATAAAGCAGACTGGTGGTAGGATATTCATATCCGCCCGGATAGCGACCACCGTACACAGGGCGAAAAACCCGCCATAGTGGCATAGTGGTGTCGCGTTCCGGGATCAGCCAGTGTACATCCGGTTTTTGTCGGGGGTCTGGAGTGGGTACAATGGCCATTTTGCGGCCTTCTGAGTACTCTGACACTCGACCCTCGGCCGCTTCTTCACCTTCTTGCCCATGGCGTAGTGTGAAGAAGCAGGCCGGCATGAGTGTGTTGAGTAGCGGGCGAAAGATCATCTTTAGCTACTCAGTACTCTATTTGGACCGCACTGCGCTTACCATCAGGTACAGTGCGGTCACTTTGCCGTGCCAGGATAAAAAAAAAATATATATACATTATTCATTCTTATTTATGATTTCGCTTGTTTTTGATAAGAAGCAACACTGGTGAAAGATGTTTTAAAAACAATAATAAATTACTAGAGAGTGGAAAATGAACAAAATCACTATAGTCCATAAATCCCAAAAAATCTTTAACAAATAAAAAAAATACACTTTGGTTTACACCCGTGTGATTTTTTAAAAGAACCAGGTTAAACCGGAGAAAAATAAATAGGAAACATAATAATAATAAAATGTTTACTGCCTAAAATAAATAAACACCTTCCTCTACATTTATTTAGTAATCCCCCTCATACATGGAACTAGTTTTTCCCGCACCTTTGCATGCGTGTAAACATTTATCGCTATCGTAGTGCCCCACACAATAAATAAGTACATCCAACATTTTTCTCCAACAAAATGTTTTCCCCTGCGCGAGAATCGAACTCATAACTGATAAAATGTAACACATGTATAAATCCTGCAAATAAACTCATTCAACTCAACTGGACATAATCTACATTCCACATTTCAGTCAAACTCGTATAAATATTAGAGTGTGAAATGTAACAAACAAAATTCGGATAATATAAAAACGCTGAGCACTTAATTCTTTATTTGTTACCAAAATATTCCCCAGATAAACTTGCATATTCTATTTCCCCTTCTAGGTTATTTTTAAGACATATTCAGTGTATGTTGGACCCTATTTTCTTCGCACCAAACTTTAATCAAAATTGATTTAGTAGTTTAGACGGTGAAACGTAAAACATACTCAGTCAGAATTACTTTTACACTTATAATATTAGTATTTCAAAACATCAAATTCCATCCGCACCACCTCGATGTCCAGCGTTACACAACAGCGCGATTTTTACGGCATTTTCTGCCTCGCACAACCACTCTGTGGAACCAGCTGTCACCAGCGGTCTTTCCGAACCATTACGACCTGGGAACCTTCAAGAAGAGAGCATATTCTTTCCTGTAGGGCCGGCAACGCATTTGCAAGCCCTTTGGTGTTGCAGATTTTCATGGGCGGCGTTGATCACTTTCCATCAGGTGAGCCTCCTGCCCGTTTGCCCCCTTTTTCATAAAAAAAATGGATAAAGAACACTATATTTGATAAATTTAATGAATGCCTATGAAAGACAGATAGGTTCATGAACATACTAAATGAGAAAAAGGGAAAGCTTTTTCATTATGGCCCTAAATTGCTAGGAAATATTTCATTTCGATCGAATGATTGGCTCTGGCCCAACTATGTGACGCGACGGATGCCGACAGTCCTACGATGCTCGCTATCAGATGTTCGAGGTATATGCTATTTTTCTCCGCAAGAATACAAATGTCTTGCCAAATTGTCTACTGCCGAACTAGTCCAATTTGGAAAGCAATTTCGCGACCAATTCGTTTTGCAAGCGGATCAAGAGGCCATCGTAAATATGGCCATTAACTCGTTGGTGTTGAAACTGTAATTTTTCTATTAATTTCCTACTCGTAAATATTTTACTTAAAATACACACACTCACACCCACACAAATGACATGATAAATAACTTGAAAATCTACAACATAAATCTTTGTATTGAATTTTAGATCAATTGATTCCCCGAGTAAAGCTCTCTGCGTGCGGTACAATATCCTAACCAATACCCAATTATCACGTTATCAGGCGGCATACCTGTGGTACCTCGTAATGATATAAAATCTCTTTTAAATTACACTTAAATCTCTACCTAAATACGTTTACTTTAAATCTGTTAGACAGCATACGTGGCACAGCGGGCGAGTAGCCGTATGTGAAACGAGAGGCCGTGGGTTCGATTCCCGCACCGAGACAGATGTTTGAGTACCAGATATTTCTTTCGGGACTGGGTGCTGTGGGATCATAGTCCTTCGTAGTTGTTGATTCCCAGGTCACAGGACTCGTATCCTAGTGTAGGATCAGGACTATGTGTGTGACGGTTGGATGTTATTTATTTAAGTTAACCTCAATATGCCACATCTATAAAACCATTGGACTACCCGAACGGGCCGGAGTGGCATCTGATAAATACGTTTGTATCGTAAATATATGTTCGCTAACATGTTCGTTGATAAGGTACCGTTCGTCAGAATGACATCAAAGAGCCATTTCATAGAATATTTTGAAAGGGCATCTGTTGACATGTGTTCGGTTTAACGAGCCAAGTTCCAGCGTGATTGAAACTCTAACCCATACGATAGTCATCGCACCCTTTCATTCAGAACTGACCCTCGCATCCCACACAACATTCTCCATACTGCCTTCATATTTGATAAAAGGCCTTAATTAAAACTTTACGTAGTTTTGAAACTAGCGACGAATGTACGTGTACCATCAAGTCGTATATGTAACTAGCTGTTGCTTGCGGCTCCGCCCGCGTGGAGGTTATTTTCAGGAGCATAAGTATACAATCTAAGGAGTAGTCCTCTGCACTGAGGCACCTGTAGCGATTGTCCAGCCTCGCAGTTGTTGTGCCTGAATCTTGAGAATGCATCTAAAGAATACCTCATAAGTTTAACCTCACTTTGCCACTTTTAGGGATGATTTTTCAAAAACGTTGAAATACATATTTCCTACCAATAGCCTTAATATGAATTTTCAGATCCCTAACTTGAGGAATGATAGATTTCCCATACAAATATTGAACTCTTATTTGACCCCTTTCAAAGTTGTGTTTTGAGAAAAAAGATGTCCTTCTACAAGATATAATCTATCTCCTTGCCAAATTTCATCACAATCCGGTCTGCCGTTTAGTCGTGAAAAGGTAAAAAACAAACAAACTGACGGACGGACTGACGGACTGACGGACTGACGGACTGACGGACTGACGGACTGACGGACTGACTGACTCACTCTCTCACTCCCTCACTCTCTCACTCTCTCACTCTCTCACTCTCTCACTCTCTCACTCTCTCACTCTTTTACTCTTTTACTCTCTCACTCTCTCACTCTCTCACTCTCTCACTCTCTCACTCTCTCACTCTCTCACTCTCTCACTCTCTCACTCTCTCACTCTCTCACTCTCTCACTCTCTCACTCTCTCACTCTCTCACTCTCTCACTCTCTCACTCTCTCACTCTCTCACTCTCTCACTCTCTCACTCTCTCACTCTCTCACTCTCTCACTCTCTCACTCTCTCACTCTCTCACTCTCTCACTCTCTCACTCTCTCACTCTCTCACTCTCTCACTCTCTCACTCTCTCACTCTCTCACTCTCTCACTCTCTCACTCTCTCACTCTCTCACTCTCTCACTCTCTCACTCTCTCACTCTCTCACTCTCTCACTCTCTCACTCTCTCACTCTCTCACTCTCTCACTCTCTCACTCTCTCACTCTCTCACTCTCTCACTCTCTCACTCTCTCACTCTCTCACTCTCTCACTCTCTCACTCTCTCACTCTCTCACTCTCTCACTCTCTCACTCTCTCACTCTCTCACTCTCTCACTCTCTCACTATTTAACTTCGTGTAAAAATGTGAAACACGTATTTCTTTATTTCCTATCAAAAGCCTAATTATGAATTTACAGACCCCTAAGTCGAGGAATTATGGATTTCCCATACAAATATTGAACTCCTATTTGAACCCTTTCAAGGTTGTTTTTTGAGAAAAATATAGCCTATGTCCTTCTCCAGGATATAATCTATTCCCTTACCAAATTTCATTAAAATCCGTTCAGCCGTTTAGTCGTGAAGAGGTAACAAACAAACAAACAAACAGAGTTGCTTTCGCATTTATAGTATTAGTATGGATTAAGTATTCATTATTTAGGAGTAATGGTTATAAAAGCAGCGATAGCCTAATTGGTTGCGGTACGGACTGTCAAGACGAAAGTCGTATGTTCGAAACCCAAGTGGCCTCACCCTCACCCACCTCTGACTTTTCTAAAGTTACGTGTGTATTCATTGATAATTATCGCTTGCTTTAACGGTGAAGGAAAACATCGTGAGGAAACCTGCATACCTGAGAATTCTCATAAGAGTTTCGAGGATTTGTGAAGTCTACCAACACGCATTAGGCCAGCGTGGTGAACTAAGGCCTAACCCCTATCATTAGTAGAGGAGGCCCGTGCCCAGCAGTGGGACAATGTTTAATACAGGGCTAGTATTATTATTATTAATTGTTATTAAACTGATAATGCGGCCAAGGTTGTACTGAACTATTATTTTATTAATTTTATACACTGTATTTACATTGTATATAGGTGGACTTAATGCCGAAGACTGCGTATAAATACATTTGCATACATAAATAAATACACCCCACAGTCACACACATAGTTCTGACTCCACACTAAGTCAAACCTATATCGCGGGTATCAAGAACCACGAGGGACTACGATACAACAAATCCCAGGCCCGAAACTAAAATCTGTCTTTCACACATACATTTGTCTTATTGTGATAATCGAACCCACGGCCTCCCGTTTCACAACCGGCTGGCTACTCACCCGCTGAGCAATGGAAGCCATACATGATGAATATAATAATATTGAAAATATAAAAGTAACTAAACTTACAAAATCAAAAATCAAAATCAAATATTTATTGAATCCATGAAATGTTATACATTATTTAGATTCAGTCAATTTTTACTCTACCGCCAGTTCGGAATGCAGTTTCGCTAGAGAAGAACGGGCAAGAAACTTTAGCGTTGCTCTTTTTCAACATTGGTTAACAATATTTGGTAATACAATTATTATAAAATTTTAATTTAATTACTTTAGATTAGAGCAGCTCAATGTGTGTTAAGCTGCCTTATTGCAAGATTGTGAAATAAACAGTGGCGGCGTAGCATGGGTTGCCACCCGGGGCGGTTTTCTATTGGGCACCCTCAAAATAAATCAATAAATTCTAATAGAAGGGGGGGGGGTGTTTGTCAGAGGTCTAAATCCCTAGTGAATACATTAAATCCAAGTTTGTAACTTTGACGAGTGTTCGCCCTGGGTTCTGGGTTTTTTTCGCAAAAATCTGGGTTTTTGAACATCAACTGATCCCACGGTTCTTCTTCTTAGTCGTGCACTCTTGGCAGAGTGGTCGTGGTTACGGCGGACCCAGAATCCTTTGTAGTAGCCGCTTTCACGATGCGTCTCCATTGATCTCTGTTCTTTCTGAGCGTTGCGAGAACATTCCGTCATTGTAGAGTGTGTAGTGGATTTAATGAGGTCAGACCATCTTGTCGGAGGGCGGCCACGGGATCTTTTGCCTTCCATTATACCTTGCACCACCAGACGCTCCATTGAGTCTTTATTGCGGGTTACGTGTCCGAAGAACTTGAGTATTCGTATTTGCACAGTCGACGATAATCTTTCCTTTATGTTGAGTTCTTTTAGGATCGATGTATTGGTACGGTGTGCAGTCCAGGGAATCTTTAGCAACCGTCTCCAGCACCACATCTCCAGCGCATCGACTTTTCTTCGCTCCTTCAGACTCAAAGTCCACGTCTCAGCTCCGCAAAGAAAGACTGGAAAGACGAGACTTCTCATTAGTCGAACCTTAGTGTTTTTGGTTATTCTGCGGTCTTTCCAAATCTTTGTGAACTTCTCGACAGCATATCGGGTCACTGCACAACGTCTTCGGATCTCATCTTCGCAACCCCCAGTGTTAGATATGTTGGAGCCCAATTAAATGTAGCTTTGGACAACATCACAGTTTGCTATGTGACTGAGGTGCGGTTGGTTGTTGCGAAGCCTGTCTACTATCATAATTTTAGTTTTCTCACGATTGATAGCAAGACCATAATTTAAGCTATTTGATTCCAAGCGTTGCAATAGGTGTTCCATATCTTCCTTAGTCGTTGCAAGAAGAGTGGTGTCATCCGCATAACGCAGATTGGAAATTTTCCGACCCCCAATACACACGCCTTTATCCCAGTCTTCAAGAACAATCCGCATTATGGCCTCAGTATAGATGTTAAAAAGTAAGGGAGAGTGTATGCATCCTTGCCTAACACCAGCCTTTTTTTTTTTTTGTTGTTGTCGCGGGGAAAGCGTTTTATTACTACCGCCCGCTCCGGGGGGAAGCGGAATAAGAATAAAACGGTTATGCTGGACTAGCCGGTCTTACGACCCAGCATCCCCCTCGCCCGGATGATGGCTATCCGGGCAGCCGCTGGGCCGAGTCCCTACCCCCTATGTACACCCCACCCGACACTACCAGCTAAAACCCCGCGGTGGCCTTCTTCGGCGCTTACGGAGCGATCCCGGGGTATTCTAAGGAGTGCTAGAATTGCTGCCGGAACCGCCCCTGCGCGGTGCTGCGTAGCAGCCCATCTCCATGGGAGGGCTTAGGAGCCCCCGCGCACCGAACAACGACAGCGAACGAGGCCTTACCACGCGCGCTGCCGTCCATCTCGGGGTCGCACGATGCTCCGAAACTGGGAGTGCATCGATTCGGGCTGACAGCCCCCCGCTGCGAGCCCGCGACCCCCGATGGCCCCAATTAGTCGCCTCGTACGACAGGCAGGGGTTACCGTGGTGGAATTCAAACGCCCCCGTTCCACAGGGCGGGAGACGCCGGTCAGTCGTCCACCCGGCGCCTCCTACGTCTTCTCTGGCGGCGGGAGGGATCATTTCGTTCCCGATCCCTCTCGGCACTTTCCTTCTGCGAGATGACGCTCTCGCAGAAGTGGGCCACCGCACGCCAGGACCTCCGGCTGGCGACCATGGACGACACCACGGCCGGCAGCGAGAGGTCTCCTCCGACGACTGCTCTGAGAGCGCTGCGCTCTTCGTCCCAGGCTGGGCACTCCTCCAACGTGTGTTGGGCCGTGTCCTCGTCGCAGTTGCCACAATGGTGGCACACGGCAGACACCTCCTTTCCGATCCGACACAGGAACGAACCGAAACACCCGTGGTCCGTCAGTACCTGCGTCAGCCGGAAAGTTGGCGCACCGTGGCGCCTGTCTAGCCATCTCTGCCTAACACCAGCCTGCGTTTTAAAGTTGTCGGAGACAATTCCGTCCACCCGGACCGCTGCTGTGCCGTCTTCGTATAGTCTTCTAATGAGGTACGTTAGATGATCTGGTACACCCATTGCTGAAAGAATGTTCCACAGCTTTTGCCATTGTACTGTATCAAAAGCTTTACGGAAATCTACGAAGCATATGAAGAGGGGATTGTTAAATTCGCGAGCCTTTTCTATAATTTGTCGTAATATGAGGATTTGTTCTCTAGTTCCTCTTCCCTTGACAAAGCCTGCCTGCTCGGGTGCGATTTCGCAAGACAAATACGACTGCAACCTTTTATTGATCACATGTAGGAGCACCTTACTTGCATGAGATATGAGGGAGATCAATCCGTAGTTGCCGCATTTTTTGGTGGAACCCTTTTTGTGCAGGGGTATGAAAAGGGAGCTAGACTAGTCCTTGGGCCAATCCCCAGTCTCCCATATTCTACAGCAGATGGTGTGTAGAGTATCTACTCCAAATTCCCCCATTGCCTTTATGATCTCGATTGGTATCTCATCTATTCCCACGGCTTTATTACATTTCAGGTGGCTTATTGCTACTCTTATTTCATCTTTCAATAAGACGGGTCCCCATTCAGATGGTTGCGGATGTAACAAATTTGGTGTTGTGCTAGAATCAGCAAATAACAAGTTACAGTAATCCTCAGGTGTTGACAATTTCTTTGATTTCTGTTATTAGGCAGGCAGCGGCTTTGCTGTGCCTTGGTATTACAGAAGTCTATGGGCGGCGGTGACTACTTACCATCAGGTGGCCCGTCTACTCGTCTGCCTATCGAGGCACTAAAAAAAAAAAAATATCACTATACCAGCGGTGCTCTCAATAGCCCAGGTCCTTGGTTTGAATTGGCGAGTGATAATGCGTATTTTCATATGAAGATCTTTGGTTTCGAACTTTTGAGAGTGTCGCTCCAGCTCTTCGCAGATGGTGATAAGCTCTGAATTTCGATCTTTTCGACACGCTGCCTGTATTTTGGAGTTTAGAGAGTTTAGTTCGTGTACAGTAGCACCACTTGCTTTGAGCTTTCTTCGATTTTCAACCATAAGCCACGTGTCCGTAGACATCCAGTGCTGGCGTTTTACTGAAGGCTGCTTGGGCTGTGATTTTCGTACAACCTCTTTAATGTGCTTTTTAGCATTCTGCCAAAGTGTCTCAGGATGTTGAACGTGATTATCACGCCAACTGTGCAGAGTCTCCTGTAGAGTTTTGTGGAAATTTTCTCTATCAGATATTTCCATACGCCTACTAGTGTTCTTAGCCACAGAGTTGCGTAATTTGAGACTCAGATTACAAACCAGGAGTGGGTGATCAGAATGGCAGTCAGCTCCAGGTAGTGTGTGTGCATTGGTTATCGAAATCTTCCATCTGGATCTAATCATTATGTAATCAATTTGATTACGATGCTCGCCACAAGGAGACGTCCAAGTATAAAGTCTTCTAGGGTGTTGTTTGAAGACTGTGTTCATTATGGTCAGGTTGTTGTCAGCTGCGAATTGTATAAGCCGTTCTCGTCTTTCATTTCTAGTGCCAAGACCATAAAGCCCCACTATGTTTCTTAGGCCTGAATCAAGAATCGTAGATCCTAATTTAGCGTTAAAATCACCTAAAACAATTAGCAGCTCTCTTTTGGGAATAGTCGCTATGCTGGTTTCAAGTTGACCCGGTTTCGCAGAACCGCCGTGGAGGAGTGGCATTCCAGGCTGGAGAGCCCGACTGCGGGCTTGAGGACTGTCGCAGCAGTGCGTCCTGTCCTAAAGAGATGGCTAGACAGGCGCCACGGGGCGCCGACGTTCCGACTGACGCAGGTATTAACGGACCATGGGTATTTCGGTTCGTTCCTGTGTCGGATCGGAAAGGAGGTGTCCGCCGTGTGCCACCACTGTGGCAACTGCCGCGAGGACACGGCCCAACATACGTTGGAGGAGTGCCCAGCCTGGGAAGAAGAGCGCAGCGCTCTCAGAGCAGTCGTTGGAGGAGACCTCTCGCTGCCGGCCGTGGTATCGTCCATGGTTGTCAGCCGGAGGTCCTGGCGTGCGGTGGCCCACTTCAGCGAGAACGTCATCTTGCAGAAGGAGAGTGCTGAGAGGGATCGGGAACGATATGATCCCTCCCGCCGCCAGAGAAGACGTAGGAGGCGCCGGGTTGACGACTGACCGGCGCCCGGTGTACATAGGGACTCGATCCAGCGGCAGCACGGATAGCCATCATCCGGGTGAGGGGGATGCTGGGTCGTAAGACCGGCTAGTCCAGCATACCCGTTTTATTCTTATTCCGCTTCCCCCCGGAGCGGGCGGCAGTAATAAAACGCTTACCCCGCGACAAAAAAAAAGGCCCGTATCCTCTTTTCTGTCGCGACATATGATATATTTCTTTCACAGCAACCAAGTCCATCACATGTTGTATGCGCTCTATTATTTGTCACCCCCATTCATTACCACGTCCACGGTCCACGACCGCTTCTTGAAAAGAAATTCTGGCAGCTTCCAAGTGGCGCCTCAGTCCTAAAACTTCCAAAATAATTTCCAGTGTAGGAAATGCATCATAGATTTTGTCAGAATTGGAAATGTACCACGAAGTTTGCGTGAGCAGAACATAAGGCTGAACAACACCAAATGTTATGAGAATGACATTCATTGCCTTGTAACTATGATCTAGGTCTCCGTGAAATCTATTAAGACGTTCTAAAATAGCTCTCTGCAGCTGCTTCTGGCAATCTTAGTCCAGCATGTTGGGTCATTTCTCCTAGCCGCCCGTGCCGTCCTCGTCGGGCATATGAGATGCGCAAACAGCGACTGAGTTGCTCGAGTGAGTTATCACCACGTTGGGACCCCTTGGTGCTTGGTACCCGGGGCGGGCCGCCCCCACCGCCCCCCCCCTTACGCCGCCACTGGAAATAAAACTCATTACAGCACCTAGTGCCGCACATGACCATCGTGAGAGTGAAATCTCGATTTCTTCCTTACTGAAATAGTCTGAGCAGACCAGTCCACACGAGCCGCACCCGATCACGAGTAGTGACGCATGTGTCAGCCATCGGCCTCCTCAACCATGTTACAGGGAAGAGACCGACCTGGCACATGGCGCCGCAGCAAGCACAGACACTTTAGCGAGCATGACATACCCAGACTAAATACAACAATTAAATACTAAGACAATAATATTAAGTAAAGTCATGTAAGGCATATAAGTTCGCAATGTTAAGCAAATAAAATATTGGCATAACTTAATATATATAACTCTTATACAAACATATAAAGTTCCCAATAATAAATTAATGACTAACTTCTAAGTAATGGGATAACTTATTCCCAAGCCTTTCGGTCATCTAAATATTCAGAAATTTTGTAATAGGCTTTATTACTTAGTTTTCGCTTAATAGTAGCTTTAAAGCATCTTTCATTAAGTTCTTTAATATGATTGGGAACCTTATTGTAGAAGCGTATACAAAGCCCCTTGAAAGAGTTGCCGATTTTGTGGAGCCTTGTTTTATAACTAACAAGATTATTTTTATTTCTAGTATTTACACTATGGACATCACAATTTTTTGGAAATTGTTGTATATTCTTATGAACATACATTAAATTAGCGAATATAAATTGTGATGCTACTGTCATTATATTAATTTCCTTGAATTTTTCTCTCAAAGAACTCCTAGAATTTAGCGAGTAGATAGATCTTATAGCTCGCTTTTGGAGAGTAAAGATGATATTGATGTCAGCAGCACCACCCCATAGTAGAATCCCGTAGCACATCAAACTATGGAAATACGCAAAATAGACCAACCTAGCCGTATCAGAGTCGGTAAATTGACGTATTTTACTCACAGCATTTTACATTACATTGCGAACAAGTACGCTGTATATGTTTGTATTCGAAGAATATTTTTTGTGCCTGGATAGGCAGACGAGCAGATGATACGAGACGAGATGGTAAGTAGCCACCGCCGCTCATAGACTTCTGCAATGCCAGAGCACAGCAGAGCCGTTGCATACCGTTTAAAGACTACTCTTCTTAATCCTCGTTTAAAGAAGGACATGTCATAGCGCTCAGTGAACACCGCTGCAGGGAGTTCATTCCAGAGCTTGCACGTACGTGGTAAGAATAACGCTGTAGATAGAGTACAGGTTAAATATTTTCTTAAACGGCGATGACAGTAAATATGTTCTCTGCCATCAAAGTTTGATTCGATATCGTGCGAAGTGAACCGTGCATGCAGTACGGTAGACATTGCACGTTGGCAAAGCAAACTCGCGGTACGTGAGGTACATAAACTTCTAGATCAACGTTCCCGAACCCTCGCAGGACATATTGGTCACGTATTTCCACCGTCTGCTTTTATTATCTCTCAGTCTCGTCGCTTTTAATTTTCTGCCAAAGTTAATCGTCGCTAAGCCGACTTGCCACGAATTTCTTATATTGGTTTTGGACGATGCCTATGTTCCCGACTTAGCAATCACGATGTACAACAAATCCACTGGGACTGCCTTTCAATTTAGATATTTCAATATTAAAGAAATTATATGAAAAAGACTGAAGATTTTTTTTATTTTTACTAGACCAAATTCACACAACAATCAATAAAATTTAACGGATTATATTTAAGAATGGTTTGACGTGAAAATAAGTCACTTATGCAAAAAACATAAGTGTTACATTATTATATACAATGTTTCATTATATATTAAATCATTTAGTAATTGAAACAACCTAAACATTGCATTATATGATTTAGCCACCGTAGAAATACCAATTAATTGCTTGACTCCAAGGAAAGCGAGGTTAATCATTATTATTGTCACAGACCAATGCTCAGCAGTGTCGGGGACAGCGCAATACAACTCCTTATTTTTCCACTTGATTACTTTCTCACAATAGCCTGAACTAACAATAACTAGTGAAGTAAGTATTTCTATTTCACAGTCTTCTGCAAATCTTTTTCTTTTCTAAGTAGCTCAAGTATTTACATCTGCTTGAAAAGATATATTGCCTAACAAGTTTAGGCTCGATTCGACCAAGCTAGAACAAAATTTAATCTAAAAGTAAATCTGTTGTATGTTTTACTATATTCTAATCTTAATTTCCTCATACAAGAGTCACTATTTTTTCAGCTAATCTCGACAGATTAGTAACTTTATTAGGAAGAGTACGTAAATATAGCTTTACTAACAAGTAACAAACTATGTAATCATAATACTATTAAATTATATGTTATATTAGTCAATTGGCAATTTAAAAAAAGGAATGCACTTTAATTGAGATAGTTTTTAATACATTCGTATTGCTATTATAAATATAGCTTTTCCTAGGTTTGTGTGATATATAAATATCTAGGTATTGATGTATAAATATTCTTATAAGAATTTGGAGTTACTAATTTGGAGAAAAATCATAAATGCATATTTTAAAGGTTATAATATAATGCGTAATGAAATTATGTTTACGAGGTCAACATTACATTATTTCTACAAGCTGTACACAAGACAATCTAAAGGGATCCTGTACAACAGTTAACCACGCAATAATAAGAGACACGACGAACGTCAATCGTAACATGTTCCACGGCCGTAAAAGTGTACCATAAAATAAATTTAATATAAATCCAAGAGAGGCGACATATAAAATTGGAGTAAATCACCGAAAGTCAGCCGGCGGAGACGTTTACAGCCTCGGAGGCTGTTAGATCCGGAAACCAGCGAGCCCCGGGCCGCGGATACCACTCACACGCGGCATAACGACATGCTTGTACCACACTACACTTAATGGGTAAATAATTTACTGACGCTTCTAATATTACATTGTTTTATAAACCAATAGATAGACTTAAGGTCTAGGGGAGCATCTTAAATTATAAGTTACTATAAACTAAACTATATAATTTCCAAAAAAAAAATATTTTTGACTCCGGTCTCCGGATAGATAAGTCCACATTTGTTCAGGTTAAGTAACAGGTGCAACTACGAAGGGTCAAGCTTACTTCTATCCTATGATGTGATATCGGAAAAAAATCTAACTTCTGACTGGCTCGAGTCTCGGGTTCGATCCCCGGCTTTTTTTATTTAGAAATACTCAGTATCAGCCCAGAGTCTGGAATTGTGCCCGGTATGGCGATAGGCTCGCCCTCTATCACATTGTGAGACCGTAATAAATTCGGCGAAAAGTGGGTGTACTGGTTACACCCCTGTCTATCACCTATGTCTATGTATATGTTCTGGGATCAAAATGAGTGAGTGATTTTGGAATTGAAAATATACAACATTTTTTGATTAGACCGTTAGACCTTCTACTAAAAATACCATTGATTACACAGTCTTTTTCCTTTTCACGGTCTAAACGATGATAATTTTCTTCAGTATAGAGAAATACGACTTCAATTTACACCTACTTAAAAGCTGTGTACACTAATAAAAAGTGTTATGTTAATATTGCAGCTCTCGGTTTGCGTTTCAGACTAATTTTCTTCACTGCTCCCTGCTGTACGACTAATTCCAACTAATGAATCTGATTCACTACTTTCTAAATTGACTATGAACTTTTTATTTCACACACGTCTACAATTTCAAGACATTTCTAAATACACACCTGATTTTAGGACAAATACTTAGATATTATATTTTAGAAATATTTAGTTACTATTAGTAATATATAAACTGCAAGCGTTAGTAGAGGGTGACGGGGGAGAACTTATGCTTATAAATTATCTTCTCCTAAAAGGGCAATTCGTGATTACCTTTAACAATCGAAAAGGTATGAATGTAGACGAGGCGAGAGGAGTGTCAGGATCATAGCTAGTGGTCTCTGCCTAGCCTCATGGGATGCTTGCATGAGTGTGTATGTAGCTATGTATGTAATAAAAATGATCTCCACCCCCCATAAACACCACTAACGCCATAAGATGAGTAACTTATAAAAGATGACTAAAAATAAGTCATAATTTTCAAAATGATAACCTCCGTGACGCAGGTAAGTAGCCGGCTGTGAAACGAGAGACCACGGATTCGATTCCCACCCCGAGACCAATGTTTGTGGTAATCTTCTATACTTATAATAAATCTGTAGAGAGGTCAATTCTGTACATGAAATATATTTCCAAAATAACTATCAGCGGGTGATTAGTGATCGATACTGACGCCAAAAATGCAATCAGTAAAATTTTTGTCTGTCTGTCTGTCTGTATGTTCGTTATAGAAACAAAAACCACTCGACGGATTTCAACAAAACTTGGTACAATTGTTCTTCATACTCCTGGGCAGGTTATAGTATACTTTTCATCACGCTACGATCAATAGGAGCAGAGCAGTGAAGGGAAATGTTGGGAAAACAGGAGAACTTACTCCATTTTTTAAGCTTCCGTCGCGTGTGCAGCCTTAATAGTTAAAGCTACACAGAAATCATGTATGATGGAAATGTTCTCCTTAAAATTATATAAAAAATATTCCACGACAGCAAATGTCTATATTTTATGGTTGACTCACTATAACCTTTTTAATAGTTATCGAATTTGTTCTGAAACAATGCATTATTTGGGAGGGGTTTTTATAAACATGGTATTAATTCTTATCCAAATAAATACTTTATTTATCACAAGTATTTAATTTGAACAAAGTTGCTCTTACATCATTTGATTTCATCGAATATCTTAGGAGATATAACGGTTTTAAAATATCTCCACAGCAAAATTAATATTGTTGTTTGTATGTTGGTTTATTACATTTACCATGACTAAACGGGTGAACGTATCCTAATAAAATTCAGCAGAGGGATAGACTGTATCCTGGGGAAGGACATAGGTTATCTTTTGTCTCAAAAATTATCTTGAAGGGGGTGAAATAACGGTTGAAAGTTTGTATGGGCAATCCGTAATACCTCAACTTAGGGATCTGAAAATTCATATTTAGGCTTTTGGTAAGAAATAAAAAAATACGTATTTCAACGTTTTTAACAAATCATCCCTAAAAGGGGCGAAGTGAGTGGTTAACTTATGAGTTGGATTATATACTTCTGCTCCCGAAAGCAACCTCCACGCGGGCGGAGCCGCGAGCAAAAGCTAGTCTACAAATATTTGTTTCAAGTCTGGGTGTTGTGAGGCCTCGTCTCTCATAGTTCCTAATACCCATGAAACAGACTAGTGTAGAGACTATGTGACTGTTAGGTGCTATTTATAAAAAAGGTGACTAGCTCTCTTTTCATGTTTTTTTTTTATCGAAAACATTCGCTGGCGTATGAACAACAATTACTAAAGTTTCATTGCAATCGGATGAATGATATAGATACAGGACAAACAAACATTGTTTTTTATAGTTATAGAATGTTTAGTGCATAAACGTATCGTTTCATTGTTACAAGGAACATAACCATGTAATTATGGTATGTTCACACTACTAAGCCAGATGTATGGCCCATTGGCCGACACAATCGCGTAAACCCCTACATGTTGTGTATTTGATATTATTCACGGGTCTAACATTAATATCGCACGAACGTCCTGTTGGCTGTTACCATTCTGAAATTAACGTGCCAACAATACTCGTTTAGTATATATTGTAAGCATACGTCATTGATTTTTTTAATTACGTCTAGGTGTTCATTTTGAATTATTATTAGCTTTAATTATTAGGAAAACATCGGAAGGAAACTTGCATGCCTAAGAATTCTGTATAAGAATTTCGAACTACACATACCAATCCGAATCCTTATGAGAGGGCTCGTTGGTAGAGGAGAACAGTGTCTATTGGTAGAACAGAATAATATAATACAGATCCAAAATTATATACATTGTAAATTTATAAATGTTACCATAAAATAAAAATAAATAATACTAGCCCTGTATTAAACAGTGCCCACTGCTGGACACGGGCCTCATCTACTAATGAGAGAGGTAAGGCCTTAGTCCACCACGCTGTCCTAATACGGGTCGGTATATTTCACACGCATTTGAAATTCGTATGAGAATACTCAGGTAATTAAACACTGCTAATTTTTATACTGTATATTATCAAATTATAATGCAGTCGTTTTATTGTTATACTTTCTACATAAATTACACAATTATGTTCTACTAATTCGTGTATAAATACTTAGGAAAACACAAACAAGCTAAAACATTTTCCTATGTATAAATATATATACAGATGTGATAAAACCATTTCCTTGTATAGCCAGAATAGGGACTAAAATAACTATACAAAATGGTATGATGGCACACAGTTTACGTGCACTTATAAAAAAAACGAGGGCGAGCAAACATGCATAATTGATGAATATTTCCACTGGAGTTATACAGCTATTTTCCACTTAATTAAAAGTGGGATATTTCAACTCGAAGTTCTTCTCGGTACACAGATGGGGCTAAACACAGATAAGTACTATACGGAAATAAATATTGGATTTTTGAATCTCCGTTAAAGGGCCACTTGAATCGCTTAGATGAAGAGCAATGCGGCAATTACATAAATACATACCCCATGTATGTTCAAGACTTCACATATTTAATAGAAAGATAAAAACTTATGGAATTTCTTAATAAATTAGTTAATTTGATATTTATTACTGTTTTAATCAATACCTTACGTTACACATATCGATAGAATATTATAAACTCGTTAAAAATATACGTTATGAGCCACATAAATCTGGTGGCAGGGGTAATTTATCAAATGACAGAAGTTTATGACGTCATCGTCCACCATAGCCACTACCGACATTGCAGGCGTGTGAAGGAGATAGTGAGATCTTTCGAATTCAACTACTTCCCGACATTTGCTCGTATCTTTATTTAATAAAATTATTGAGTTTTCTTTATTAATCTATTTTAGTAGTATTAGGACAAAGGTGTTTGATTTCGTTGTTTATATGACTACCTAATATTAACAGTTGAAACTTTGTTATTTTAACGTATTATGATAAGGTCAAAGTTAAGTGGAAGATATGAAAAACTATTTGAAACATACACACACACACACATACACTCAAGCCTGTAATCCCCGAAGGGGTAGGCAGAGGTGTAACTAGTACACCCACTTTTCGCCGAATTTCGGTCCCATAATGTGATAAGGGGCGAGCCTATCGCCATACCGGGCACATTTTCCAGACTCCGGGCTAATACTGAGGCATTTCTAGATAGAAAAACCGAATATCACTTTACCCGACCCGGGGATCGAACCCGAGACCTCAGCACAGCAATCGTAACGCATGCGCAATTACAACTGCGCCACCGAGGCAGTCAACAATTTGAAAATATTTTACTTTCACGTCGACGTCGAGTATTGTTGTTCATTTTCATTCAGCGTGACTCCCGAAGGACCGGGGCATGACGTGATTCATTTCCAGACTGCATTATAAATTTGTATACCATTGTTTCTTTTAGAACATCCAACTGGTACCTACCTATTGTTCAGATTAACAAAAGCTTGAGATACTGATACATTTTTAAAAACAACCTCTGAATGCGTATTATTATCCATTACTCTTGCCGCAACTACAGAAAACTGTCACATCTGCGTAAACTATTTTAATTAAAAAAAAACTTTATTTTGAAATGTAAAAAGTTCAAACATGCGAATTTAGTAGTCTAGAAGTATCTTTAAAAAGTCTAGATTTTTTATTTGACATTGCACTGTGCTTTAATTCAAGACGAAATAAATTAGTCTAATCTTCAATTTGCAAATTTTGATTAAGAACATAAATGTAAATATATTAAAACGCGGCTGCTAAAAATCTGACTGCCTCGGTGGCGAAGTTGTAATTGCGCATGCGTTACGACTGCGGCGCTGAGGTCTCGGGTTCGATCCCCGGGTCGGGTAAAGTGATATTGGGTTTTTCTATCTAGAAATTCTCACTATTAGCCCGGAGTCTGGAACCTGTGCCCAGCTTGGCGATAGGCTCACCCCCTATCACATTATGGGACCGAAATTCGGCGAAAAGTGGGTGTACTGGTTACACCTCCGCCTACCCCTTCGGGGATTAAAGGTGTGAGCGTATATGTATGTATATATGCTGCTAAAAATCTGAAACAGGACTGATTTGGGCAGTTGTGTAAAGAGATAATTTTAAAATTATTTTATTACCATAGTAACTAAATGTATACTCCAGATATTATTTGTTAGAGAATATATGCATAAGTCATAATTTTTTCGTACACTGTAACGTACACTGTGTGTCTTATAACAGCGAAACGATGGTCCTATTTTTGAGATAATTGCGTTTTATGAAGCAATTTACCCTTGCTATGTCGTAAAAATGTTTATTTTATCACGTCTATCCCAGTTTAGTGTAATCTCAGAGAAAATTCAATGCGAAGGTGAACATAAACTGAAGGTGAAAAGTGTGAACAGTTAACTACCCGCCTTGTTTATACCCAACTTTAAAACTAGACGCAAATATAAATGTTATTAAAAACTTTGTTCAGAAAACAATTTGTACACTGGGAGCATATTTAAGGCGCTTAAAATCTTTGCATAAAAGCATTTGTTACGTTACTAATTGAATTTTTTATTTTAAAAATCGTGTCCTTATATTTAAGAACAATACTTTATAAATAAACTTAGACTTATCTGTAGGGTTATGTATAGGTGTTAGTAAATATACATATAATTAGTACATGAACGATTTTCGGGGCTTACCAACAAAAGTCTAATGAAATCAATATTCGTTTCGGATAAATACTGACCAATATTTTTTTTTCATAGTACACCAATATAATTCTATATAAATTATACAATGTGTTTTATACGCCATCTTTATGATTTAAAGTTAAATACATTTTTATATTCTTATTTGTTTCCGGCTCGACCGGGGTAGTACCACTGTCTCACAGAAAACCAATGTAAAGTGACAGTTTACTGTCGCGTTTCGTATGGTAAGTGCTCCGAAGGCCCAGATTCCCCCTTCCCTTCCCTAATCCCTATTCCTGTCCTTTCAATGCCGACAGAGCTTACATGATACTTTCGGTATTGTGGATGTTCATGGGCGGTGGAGATCACTTAACATCAGGTGACCCACTGGCTCGTTTGTCGGACTATGCTATAAAAAAAACTAATATTATTATATTATTTCAATGTTATCTCTTATATGTGAATGTGAGAACATTAAATTTGCTATTCATAAATGAAAATGAGTCAATAATCAAAGTTAATTAAGTCAACACAACTATATTCAGAATAGTAACTGAAATCCCTAAACATCATTTTTGGTATGTTTATTTAATATTTACTTGAAATACCACATTCCAAAAGGCACCTCTATTTAACATTTGTGTAGTGGTTACACATGTAATTCATTCTATTAATTTTTGAATATAGTCATCTATGCAAATATCCATAAGAATATTGGTAATATGATACTGTCTAACGTGCACAATCATTATACCTATATTATAGGTATCTGCTGGTAGTAGGATATTCCTATCCACCTGGATAACGACCACCGTTCACAGCGTGTAAAACCCACCATAGTGTGTCACATTCCGGGATCAGCCAGTGTACATCCTTGTAGGATGTTTGGCCGTTTTGCGGCCTCTGACACTAGATCCTCGACCGCTTCTTCACCTTCTTGCCCATGGCGTAGTGTGAAGCAGTAGGCCGGCATGATTGTGTTGAGTAGCGAGGGATAGATTGTCTCTCGCTACTCGATACTCTAATTGGACGGCACTGCACTTGCCATCACTTAGCCGTGCCAGGATAAAAAAAATAAGTATAATAATTAAAATGTAATTAAAATGCAGTGATAGCCTAGTTGGTTGCGTTACGGACTGTCAAGACGAAAGTAGTGTGTTCGAAACCCAAGTGGCATATACCTCTTACTTTTCTAAAAAGTTACATATGTATTAATTGTTGATTATCGCTTGCTTTAACAGTGAAGGAAAACATCGTGAGGAAACCTGCATACCTGAGAATTCTTATAAGAATTTCGAGGTTATGTCAACTCTACCAACACGCATTAGGCCAGCGTGGTGGACTAAGGCCTAACCCCTCTCATTAGTAAAGGAGGCCCGTGCCCAGCAGTGGGACAATGTTTTATACAGGACTAGTATCATTATTATAATTTTAAAGAGCACATGACAGTTCATCTTTTATAACTTGTTATTAATTGTATAAAGCTGACTATATTTCATAAATATGTTTATACTAACATTTACACACACATACAACAAGCAAGGACAAGGGCCGGTCGTGCAAACGCCCTGTTTATTGCCACCCCCTTTCATATAGCAAAACTACGATGGAACAGTGCTTTATACGATCTGGCTATTGTTCTGGCTGTACATGCTGGAATATATCATTTCACCACTTTACTGCCGCCTTTGGATTCATATATTGCCTCATTTGGGCACGATTTCGTTGGCCGGGCTTGCGTCTTGTTAGAAATACGGTTTGGCTTGGTGTGCTTTTACAAGTATCAAGTTAATTTCGAATGAAATCACTATTATATAGTATATTTTAATGTTTAGTCGAGTAATGACATTTATTGCAATTTAGTTTGATTTGTGCTTACATCAAGGACCAGATTTATAATAAAACTAGCTGTTGCCCGCGGCTCCACCCGCGTGGTTGTTATTTTTGAAAGAAAAGGTATACAATCCATGGAATCATCTTAAGCTATTACATCTTTCTATATTTTCCTATCCCATAGGAACCGTGCATTTTTCCGGCATGAATATAGTCTATGTCATTCTCTAATCCCTAAACTACCACTATGCAAAAAATATGTCGATCCCTTGCTCTGCGCAAAACAAAAGCTATCTCCCAGGAACGGTACATTTTTCCGGGATAAAAAGTTGCCTTTAATTTGCTCGATCAAATGATCTAAGATCAGTGAGTCACAAAACGAATATTTCAGGCAAAATCTGGTAAATTGCTGAAATATACAGACATACGCTATAGATTTGTATATTAGTATATATAAAGAGCGAACGGTCAAAAGAGATAACTAATATTATTACCTATTTGAATTAAGAAAGATCTTAAATTCCAACCATCCACAACCAATAAAAATTTAACTATATTTATCGAACAACATACTATGCTAATTACGAAATCTAGCGTCATTTTATTATTATCCACTTTAAAAGAATCATTTTATCGCAAAGATCTACTTAAATAATGATAAGACGAATCCTCAATGCAGTGGCCAAATAGAGCACCCCTATTTCAGGCCATCTTGAAGCCATCTCAAAATAACCGCCGTTGACAGTCCACTTACTATAATTAAGGCCACAACCTTAACCGATCAAGAGAAATTCGAAACAATTTCATTCCAGCTCTTCAATTTTATTTAATCTCAGGAAAGTCGCCACGACTTGGGGGCTCAAGTAATTTCCTGGAGGGAAGGGGAGGGCTGGGGAGAGCCTGACGGAAGACGGTTGAAAAACGAGAATTACACCATTCGCTAATTGCAGCAATCAGTTTAATGTACTCGACGAGACCGGTCTGAAAGGAATCTAACCGATGGCCATCTTATAAACAACTCGCCACTTTTTTAACTAGCAAACTGTATAGTGCGTTCATTCTTTCCTTTTGTATTTAAAGTAGTTTGTTGGATTCAACTAATTTACTATTTTCGTTCAAAGGGCATTTCACATGCTTTAAAGACAAATATATTTTTTATCAGAAAATACCCGTAATTTGTACTATGTATGCTAATTTTTACTTAAAAATAAACCTCCGAACTTATAGCTTATTTTCATCGCATTTTGTGATGGAGACGAGCCAATCAACATTTTGGACAGAATTTCGAATCAATGATATGAAATAATTAATATTAAAAAAAAAATTCCAACCAGAGCGTCGAACCAATGACCTCACCGGTTTTATAATCAACTTGCTAAACTAACATATTTTCAATTCGTATTAAAACAATTTCACCTTTACGGTATTATTACATTACTCAGCTACTAGAATGACTTGGTTGTGCTTAAAAAATATTCACATAATCCAATGTATTAAACTTGCGCCTGTATCCTTGAAGGAGTATGCAGGGGTTTAACTAGTGCACCATAGTTCGCGGAGATTATTTCTATATACGATGCAATTAATTTTATTTTTTAAAAACTTACAGTTTAGATTGTCATCCATTTAATATCATCGTTTCACATGCCATTCGATAGAGGCCAGAATAAATGAACTGTGAAATGTTATATTTGACCGGCTTTTACCCGCGACTTCGCTTGCGTAATTACGTTTATGGCTACGGTAGGAAAGTGAAATCCCATAGAAAAAAGCACTTTCAAGTTTTCCCGAATTTTTGAACGACTTTTCCAATTTTCCTTAAAAACATTATTCGGACTACTATTACAAACATTAAAAGAATAGCCGTTCTCAAATAATGCGGTTAACAATAAACAGTAATAAATTTTTATAAATATAAATTCGTAGATACTAGATAAGTGTCCATATAAACACTGCTGGCTCTCTGTTATATCACACGTATATACATATATAAAGCAGCGATAGCTTAGTTGGTTGCAGTACGGTCTGCCAAGACGAAAGTCGTATGTTCGAATCCCAAGTGGCATACACCTCTGACTTTTCTTAAGTTATGTGTGTATTAAATGTTAATTATCGCTTGCTTTAACGGTGAAGGAAAACATTGTGTGGAAACCTGCATTCTGAGAATTTTTCGAAGGTATGAGAAGTCTGCCAACCCGCATTAGGCCAGCGTGGTGGACTAAGGCCTAACCCCTCTCATTAGTAGAGGCCCGTGCCCAGCAGTGGGACAATGTTTAATACAAGGCTAGTATTATTATATATTTTATTTTTTATATGTGGTGCAATATTAATACCGATTTTAAATTAAACAATTTAAATATACGATACAGAGTCATGTGAATATCATTTATACAAACCTGTCAACGCTTTTAGCTATCAATGCAATAAAGCTTTATTCGCCTGATAGAACCCATTAAAATAATAATGAAACCAATTACATTTAGAAGGCAAATCCGATACGGAAATAATTAAAGCTGTCACAGCCGCGAGACTCTTCTATTTTAAATATTTTGTCTGTCGATATAAGGGCGCGTTTCCAGCAACTCCTGCATGCAAAGGGAATAATCCAATTTGTATGAGGGCTTTGGCGTGAAGTAGATAAAGTGTATCATAATGTACGGCTTGCATTTTAAATGTATTAGTGCTAAAATTGTCTAGATATTAAAGTTGTTACAGGTACAAAATCAAACTATATTTAATATGTAAATGCTAAAGAGTCATAATAAAAATTGTTACATGTTACGTGTGTATATTGCTCTCTTATCTTAGGTTAAAATTAAATTATTCTAGCAGTAGTTTGCTTAAAATCGATTATAGCGTGTCTGGTTGCTATGATAGAAGACATGACTAGATAATATTAAAAGTTTGATGGCATTAATAACTTCTACAACTATCAATATATTTTAACGGAAATTAATTTCAACGGGAGGCAGATATATGGTCAACTAAAACTAGGAGCTATCTTGGTGTAACTGCACACTGGGTAAATTTTCAACGGTAGGCAGCGGCTTTACTGTGCTCTAGCATTGCAGAAGTCTATGGGCGTCGGTGACTACTTACCATCAGGTGGCCAGTCTGCTCGACTAACTATCCAGGCACTAAAAAAAATTATTGCCAAGCAGTTAAGCATTGTTTTTGCCAGATAAAAATATCGATTTAATATATAAACTGATTTTTTGATGACATGACATATATGCCTGTTCAAATGGGCCAAATTCGGAAATGAAATGTTAAAAATATGTTTACCTGGTCCGGATCCATGCCATATTTTACTTATATATACAAGTAGAAATATTAGGTACTAATCATGTCTGTCCGTCTATAGCTTGCAATTCGCAACATACGACGGACGTATGCGCGTGCTATTTCCATGAAACTTACATAAAAATACTTGCATGCCAGTGATCCAGTGACAGTTGATTATTTTTATACGCTTTATATTAACTTGAACTTTATCTACCTATCTCTATGCAATGGAATCTTTCCACGTACTTTTCACCGCCTTTAAGACGTCCGATTTAGTATTACACCGAGGACCGATGCAATGACAATACATTATTTCATATTAACTCTCTATCTTTGGTTCAATCCCAGGTCACGTATCTCTGACTTTTCTTTTCTGATGTATTATGTATTTCTGACGTTACTTTCGCATTTATAGTTAATTATCGCCCAGTTTAACGTTGAGGAAAAGGTTGCGAGAAAAGTATTTGAGGATTGTCCATAAGATTTCCAAGGAGCATGTAGTCTTCTATTAAGTCCGCATGATAGACAATTTAATACAAGCCGGACATAATAGCACTTGAAGCTGCACTGTCTGTTCAATCCAATGAGATAGTTTCTCGGCGATACCGATGCGATGCGCGCAAAATTAAAAGAATGACAATTAGTGGCAACAACTGGTGTGGTAAAAGCGCGAATCCTTCATTGTTCTAAGGAAGAGAGTTCGTTTTGGTTTAATAAAAATGAGCAATATATATTTGCTAATCTTCCAGAATACACAAACTATATTTCTAACTAACTGTCTATAATTTATCAAAATAAGACAAATGTGTTATTTAGGGTAGTGAATGAAATTTGAAAAATACTTTTTCTAATTAAATATCAAAGAAAATTAAGAAATAACAATTTTTGATTAGTCTTGGCAAAAAATAGACTAAGCACCTATTGAATAAACTCAAATACAGGGTAAAGAAATTAAACAAAGATATTATCATGAGGCATACCACCATGAAAAACCAGTATCCATTGTCGGACATATTAACACCAAGCTAACAAGTATACAATATATTTTATCTTTTAATAAGAATATAAACCAAAACTCTATGCAAATAAATTTTATTTTTTTGTTGGAAAAAAGAGTAAAGTTAATAGCGCTAATACAGACATCAGTATTTTATATAACTTACACAGTCTATCTTTGCCAAACATAATGTTTGGCTCAAATGATCAAATCGATACAGCTTAGTCTTCAAACTATTAACTCTGGCGATAGCGGCTTGGCTCGCATTCAACATGAAGAAAAATAAAAGTAAAGGAACGAATTGACAGCTGCACCTTCTAGCCGGCCGGTCACACGCAACTCCGCGTTTCGACAATTTATATCACTTTGTTCAAGCCACAATCTTTCATCATTTTACAAAACCCTTTTTCCTCGTTTCTAACTTATATGTGTAAAAACTTATACTTATTTCGTGACCTTAGGTAAACTTATTGGTCCGTATTTTTTTTCGTGGCACGGCCAAATGACCACACTGCACCTGAGGTAAGTGCATTGCCATCCAGGTGTGTATCAAGTACCGAGAGACAACCATCCCTTTTCGACACATTCATGCCGGCCAGCTTAGTAAATTCTTCAGACTACGCTTAAAAGACTCAGGATTATAGGAAGGAGGAGATACGTAGAACGGCAAACAGTTCCACAGCTTGATGGCGCGGTAAAGAAACGAATTTGCGAACCTCTTGGTTCTGGCCGGGGTAATAGACAACACGAAGTTCTAGCTCCGCAAGCCAGTATGCGTGATTCTGCTTCTCACTTGAAGCCTAACAACATGTTATAAAAATGTATATGTAACATACTTTCTAGATAATAAGACAAACAAAATAAATCATAGAATAAATAATAAGTTCCATTATGTTTCATTTCCGTAAAATCTCTCATGAGATTTGGAACAATAAGGATAATACGAAATGGATAGGTATTTTTAAAATAAATTTTAGCAGGGTTATTTTGGAGCCTAGTTATGATACATAATAGTTGGTAATTTTATAATATGGATATCTTCGTTAGCATCTGGTTTTAAGAAATGGTTCTTATAAAAAAATCCCTTTATTTAAGTTGTTGCCACATAAGTATGTTACATCTGTGATTCACAACATAAACAACTGCATAGAAATCAAAACCTTAAAGTAGTATAAACATAATTTAGTTTCCAAAACCCAGGAACGTGTACGTTGAGTGGCAATAACAAATGTTTGCATCAATGAGTTCATCGTGACCTGCAGGAGCGTAGTTCGAAATGAAATGAGAGGCGGAACAATAAAATACGACTTTTTAAGGCTGCGCGGGAACAAATTGCGACTGGTAGAGTTCGCAGCCAGCCACGAGATGAGCTCGCTCCCATACTATGAGATTTATTCACAAACACACAATAACCAAACGGAACTACACCAAATATCATTACGCAAATATTGTCTGCACGTTTTTCGCAACTAACGAATTATTATTTTTACTCTATAACTACACTATAAATAAATGTATTCAAGGATTGAATCAAACCTATGATGTAAGTTATTAAAATGATCAAACTAATCTATTTATATCTATCTATACTATTTATATAAAAGGGTTTAAAAATATTTCTTGTATATATAGAGAGTGATCTACATCTAGAGCCAAGCAGTAGACAGCTTTGCGTATAGCGGGATTAATCGGCTCAACCGGTTTTTTACCACTGTCCTATGGAAAACCGCCTTGGATAAACAGTGTTGCGTTTCCTACGGTGGGTTACTAATTTCTTTTGATCCATATGAACGCCAGATAAATTAATAAGTCCCATAAACTAAACTAAATTCAAAAATAAATACATATACAATATTGTTTTATTTTACTTACCTAATAAATAAAAGAGGAAAATATATGTTTGCATTGCATAAATCGGTCAAGGAGATTTATTCGGAAAAGACTTATTTAGGTAAACTTAAAAAGCAAAGCCTAATCTAGACACAAAATTACACCCAAATCGTTAATACCGTTTCTGAGATACGCGAAATAAATATATATAAAAGAATTGCTCATTTAAACATCTGTTGGCTGAAACATTGAAAATTTAAGTGAATTTAATTCGACTTACGCTGACTATGACAATATGCATGCGTTTTGTAAAAAAAGTTAGGACACAAAAATGTTTTTTTTTAAATAAAGACAATGGTAGTAGCCACGGTGGTTCATCCCCCGCAAAGATTTGTAGTTGAGATTTAATTTGAGATACGGTCACGACCAAGCTCCACCGTCGCCAATTTTTTTACGTAACCATACTCTACATTTGCCGCTATTGTTTATTACACAAATGAATATCATTGCTTCTTTTTCATCAATGGGATAAACAAATGAACAGTCTTTCATGTAGTGATATTTGCATAAAAATTGCTTGTAAATTTCCAAAGCACATAATAATTTCACTTCTCAAATACAATTTTAAGCATGTGTACCAAAGACAGTTAGTTACAAGACCTTGATGATTTGAGCGCTGGCTAAGGTTTTTCGGACCTCAGATGCTACATGCAGTATCTTAGATAATTTTTATTTATGATTGCTTTTGTTAAGATCGATGAATACGCCAAATACTTTTATACATATTTTGTTTGATATCAGTAATTATTTGTTGGCAAATTTTTAAAAAGACTTTGGCGATAATCTCCTTGTGTCTATAATGGTTTCTTATGTTTACGCGAATATTATACATTGCAATAAAACGAACGAAACGGATTCTATCGCGGTTTATTTTACTTTTTTAACCCGACGTTTCGAAGGCTTTACAGCCTTCATGGTCACGGGGCAGACTGAGTTGTATGTCGTCACGAAAGTATGGTGCACTGTTTCTACCCTCCATATAGTTGATATTTAATTTTTATTTTGTGTAGTCCGATCTACGCAGAAAGAGCTCACAATGTCTTGAGGTCCGGCAGTTGGTCTTTTGGGTCCCAAAACAGTTAGCTACCGTGGGTAAATCTTTGTTTCAGAGAGCACAAGGAATCTGTGATGATGAACATCTGGCCGCTGAGCTGCAACATGTCAAGCAAGTACTGCAAGACAACAAGCTCCAAATTCCGCGCCGTCATCACAGAAACCGAGTGAAACCAGCCGCAGTCGAGCGTGTCCCGGTTACTTTAGCATACATCAGAGGCGTCACTGACAAGATTGGCTATGTACTGAAGCGTGCTCCTATTAAAACCTATTATAAGCCGCCCAAGAAGATAAGTCAATTCCTACCACCTGTTAAGTGTCATATACCTCTACAAGAACCAGGCATCTATAAAATAGATTGTGACTGTGGACTCTCTTATATTGGTCAAACAAAAAGAAATATAGGGACCCGCGTAAAATAACATATAGCTGACGTAAAACACCGACGCTCTACGAATTCTGCAGTTGCTGAACCTTCAGAGGAAGGCTCCAAGCATTATCTTCGATTTGACAAACCACAAATCCTTACCAAAGAACACCGATTCCTGCCTAGGATGATTCGCGAGGCTATTGAAATTAAAAAACATCCTAAATTCAATAAAGAAGATGGTTGGAAGCTAGCACCAGCCTGGGATCCAATTATACATTTAATTAAATCGGAACCCAAAAGACCAACTGCCGGACCTCAAGACATTGTGAGCTCTTTCTCCTTGTGTCTATTTGACCACACATTAATATATGTATTTGTCATTGGGGGGTACGAACATTGACAATGAATATATTATTCTACTTGATGTACTTGTAACAATTGCATTCGTCATTGACTTGTAACAACTTTAACTAGGCCAAATCTCACACTCCTCTGTGGGTAAAAGTTATCTCACCACGATTAATTTAAAGTGATATAAAAAATTAAGGGGATGATATCACGTCACAATTTTAGCGCTTACCACCCCGTACAAAAAGTCGCTAAAGTGGGGTTTTGGATATTCGATATGCAACGTTTTTGACAGTGTTTATTTCTTTTTTTAATGATTTTATTATAGTATAGGACACGTGAAAAATAATAGTATTGTAGTTTTAAAGACAATTAGTGTTAAAAGCCTGTACAATTTATACATAATATATGAAAGAACTATAATAAATATATATATATATTATAGCTACCGTCACAGGAAATTCTTGGGACTCAAATTTTTTTTTTTCGATTTTCGCAACGTACTCTCTCAACAAAGCATTTAAATATATAAATGTCATCTGGAAGCAAGAAAGCTCGTTTCAAAATATTATTTAATTAAATAATACATCACAACGGATCTACAACATAGGCAAAACAATATGAGACATACATTTACCGTTTTTCTTAGATATAGATCCAAAGAGGGTGACTCTTTGTGCAACTAGTTTAATATGTACAAATCTAAGTCTAAGCTAGTCAAATTATAACTATTGTAATGCCTCAAGAGCGACTTAAAGATATACATCGTTAAAATATTTAAGATGATTTTTTTACAATATCTCACAAAAAGCTGACTAACTGCGGGACTGCAGGCTAAATAAGATAACACTTGTGCAAGATTTCATACTTCGTCTCGGCCGGAGAATCTACGAGGTGTTGCCTACTTAAAACTATAGCTATGAGTTTATCAGACTTTCTAATTGGAATGCGAAATAAATTCGTCAAAGTGTGTTACACGAACACAATCGAGTAAGTCATATTCGAAACAGCGTTTAGTAATTATGCAGTGGTAGGTATATGATAGCTGGCATCAAAAATAGAAAACGGCGCGCGGCGCAATGGTTGGTGGCATGTATCATTCATAAGGAAATGTGGCTTCGGGCGTACATCGCGAATATTTTACAGTCGGTTTATCGAGAGAGCAGAGGCGCGTTTAAAGCCTCATAGAGAACAGGCACAGGTGGCTCGAATATCCTCGCCAATAGTATGGAGACGTGATCGGAAAACCAAATTGCAATTGGCAACTCGCGACTTCCTCTTCAAATAATGAAATTTGAAATTTATTGTACCGATCGAAGTCTTCCCTGTTCCGCTGTACCAATAAATTAGAACGTAGGCAACTGCACGCGAAGAAAATTAAGAAGTTGCTGTTCTATTTTAACATTTAACTTCCATCGCGAGCTTTAATTTTATATGAATAGTTTCGATTATACATTTCATCAATAAAGGGTTATTAGATTTCTAGACATTTAGGCCATGCTACCGTATAGTTTTAGATTTTGTAATATTTACTGTATGTTACATGAAATTTGTATTGTTCAAATTCTGTAAAAGATAGTTCGCAATATACATGTCTTTCATAATTGTAAGTTTTACCAAAATACCTCGAAATTCAGTTACGACAATAATTTAAATTATTGGGTGCTTAGTATGGTCTCCCCATTGTTTAATGCGTAATTCATGAGAACGCGATAAATATTTAAAATAATTCAAACTTTCCCCATTAACCGCATTCCGATATTGTAAAAATATTTCTGTTTGTTTATTCATCCTTTCTTCTTCTTAATAAGTAAAAATATTGAGTTCAGCATTCAAGGCATGCAACAACATCATTTGTTGCGCTTTCTCAATGTTTATTCTTAGTATAAAAATCTCAACAATCAAACAGACTCTTTGAATGGAACAGGAACATTTTTATTTTTTGCACAGAATCTAGTACTTACTTCAGATTTGTGCGCAGCACTCAAAGTTCAGTGAAGCGGTATAATAACGAAGCATCTTTCTATATTATGGTGCAAATGGATAAATACTATACTTACAAAATTCACAGTTTTTATGCAACATTCTATTTAATGACTGCGTCGTTGCCTAGTTGTAATTGGGCATGCATTACGACTGCTGTGCTGGGGTCTCGGGTTCGATCCCCTGGTCGGGTAAAGTGAGATTGGGTTTTTCTATTTACAAATACTCAGTACCAGCCCGGAGTCTGGAATTGTGCCCGGTAAACTAAACCACTTTATATATTTTTAAATCCCAACAAAGAATAAAATAACTAACTAAATAGAGAAAACTCGCTTTATTTTAATACTTTAACAAATACAACAAACAATCTAAGCGACCCTTTCTCATAATCGTAAAGAAAAGATTTACAATCCAGTTTTAGAAAGCAAAGCACATTACGTACGCCCAGATTCAGAAAATATAACAATATATAGTTATAATAACTCAGCTGAATAACTATATCCAGGCTTCCAGTTTCCACCACAGAAACTCTCTCGCTAGCAATAAACGGCCCGAGAAATATTTTCACATCGTTGTGAAAGTTAAAATGAAAGTAACTACACCCCGTAGAGCAATAGCGGACCCTTACACCAACTAAGGATAATGCTGAATATTTCTACGAGTTACATAATTTTATTCATGAGACCAACACTCCCGATTTCGTATCATTTCATAACAGCAGTTAGTACAACGGATGATCAAAACTTTATGAATGACAATTTACAGATTCAGTTTTTTCATCCATACTAATAATATAAATGTGAAAGTAACTCTGTTTGTTTGTTTGTTTGTTTGTTACCTCTTCACGACTAAACGGCTGAACGGATTGTAATGAAATTTGGTAAGGGAATAGATTATATCCTGGAGAAGGACATAGGCTATCTTTTTTTCACAAAAAACAACCTTGAAAGGGGTCAAATAGGAGTTCAAAATGTGTATGGTAAATCCATAATTCCTCGACTTAGGGATCTGTAAATTCGTATTTAGGCTTTTGGTAGGAAATAAAGAAATACGTGTTTCAACGTTTTTGAAAAATCATCCCTAAAAGGGGCAAAGTGGGGTTAAACTTATGGGGTATTCTTTAGATACAATCTCAAGATTCAGGCACAACACCTGAGAGGCTGGACAATCGCTACAGGTGCCTCAGTGCAGAAGACAACTCCTTGGATTATATACTTCTGCTCCCGAATATAACCTCCACGCAGGTGGAGCCGCGAGCAACAGCTAGTCAATGTATAATTGAGTTATAAAACGAGTCTATTGATAGAAACCGTTATAACCGACTAGACTAGACCGCCTCAGTGGTGCAATTATCATTGCGCACGCGTTACGACTACTGTGCTGATGTCTCCGGTTCGATCCCCGGGTCGGGTAAAGTGAAATTGGGTTTTTCTATTTACAAATACTCAGTACCAGCCCGGAGTCTGGAATTGTGCCCGGTAAACTAAACCACTTTATATATTTTTAAATCCCAACAAAGAATAAAATAAGTAACTAAATAGAAAAAAACTGGCTTTATTTTAATACTTTAACAAATACAACAAACAATCTAAGCGACCCTTTCTCATAATCGTAAAGAAAAGATTTACAATCCAGTTTTAGAAAGCAAAGCACATTACGTACGCCCAGATTCAGAAAATATAACAATATATAGTTATAATAACTCAGCTGAATAACTATATCCAGGCTTCCAGTTTCCACCACAGAAACTCTCTCGCTAGCAATAAACGTCCCGAGAAATATTTTCACATCGTTGTGAAAGTTAAAATGAAAGTAACTACACCCCGTAGAGCAATAGCGGACCCTTACACCAACTAAGGATAATGCTGAATATTTCTACGAGTTACATAATTTTATTTATGAGACCAACACTCCCGATTTCGTATCATTTCATAACAGCAGTTAGTACAATGGATGATCAAAACTTTATGAATGACAATTTACAGATTCAGTTTTTTCATCCATACTATATCACTATAATACACAAAAAGGGAGAGAAATGCGATATAGAAAATTACAGACCGATAAGCCTTGTAATAATATAAATGTGAAAGTAACTCTGTTTGTTTGTTTGTTACCTCTTCACGACTAAACGGCTAAACGGATTGTAATGAAATTTGGTAAGGGAATAGATTATATCCTGGAGAAGGACATAGGCTGTCTTTTTTCTCAAAAAACAACCTTGAAAGGGGTCAAATAGGAGTTCAAAATTTGTATGGGAAATCCATAATTCCTCGACTTAGGGATCTGTAAATTCGTATTTAGGCTTTTGGTAGGAAATAAAGAAATACGTGTTTCAACGTTTTTGAAAAATCATCTCATCGTCATCATCAATCAATCATAAAAGGGGCAAAGTGAGGTAAAACTTATGGGGTATTCTTTAGATACAATCTCAAGATTCAGGCACAACACCTGAGAGGCTGGACAATCGCTACAGGTGCCTCAGTGCAGAAGACAACTCCTTGGATTGTATACTTCTGCTCCCGAATATAACCTCCACGCAGGCGGAGCCGCGAGCAACAGCTAGTCAATGTATAATTGAGTTATAAAACGAGTCTATTGTTGTCACAGTACTTAGAATGTAGGCATATACATATTGAAAATAATCTATACCGGTGTATCCTCTTGTGTGACAAAATTGTATATGATAGAAACCGTTATAACCGACTAGACTAGACCGCCTCAGTGGTGCAATTATCATTGCGCACGCGCTACGACTACTGTGCTGAGGTCTCCGGTTCGATCCCCGGGTCGGGTAAGGTATTATTAGTTTTTCTATTTAGAAATACTCAGTATCAGCTCGGAGTCTGGAATTGTGCCCGGTTTGGCGATAGGCTCGCCCTGTATCACATTCTGAGACCGTAATAAAATCGGCGAAAATTGGGTGTACTGAATTCACCACTTCAGGGGTTACAGGCGTGAGTGTATATGTATGTAAAAACCATTTGAACGTATGTATGCTATGCTGTATATATATTTTATTAATAATATAAGATTTGGCTTCTACAAATTTACATACATGTTCACAAAATTTCATAGTTAGGAAACAACATTACGTCACATATTTTGGTCACCTTTTCAGAACATAACTGTAAAAAATCAATTGCCAGTTGAGAGATGCACGCTCGTGTGTAGATTTTAATAGTGCACTGTGCATGTGACTGACGCGTATATAAAAGTGATGCTGCGAAGTGGGTTTTTGAAAACTCAATTCAATGGTTTTAAAAACTCGAATTCGCGTATCTCATCTGCTAACAATTGTCTGATGTAGGAAGATAAAACAGAAAAACTTATAAATAACAGATGGCAGCATTTTTTTTTTTACATTATAAAGAACCTGGACATATGGCAGTGTGGAATTGACCGTGTAAATCCTATACATACTATAGAACAAAGTCCCCTGGCCGCGTCTGTCTGTCTGAATGCGATAAACTCAAAAACAGATTTTCAAACGGTTTTTATCAATAGACGCAGTGATTCATGAGGATGGTTTAGGTATTTAATAATTCAAGTTTTGTTTAACTTGGCTGAAGTATGACGATGATTGTATTTGATCTAGCATGTTCTGAAATGTTATAATTTTTTAAGTATCCTGAAAACTTACACAAATATTTAAAATTTGATCCTACAAGTATCTGTATATTCATATATAAGATAGAAAAACTGATTCTATTACCATTGAGCGTACGATGCATTTAGACCCAGGCGATTCCGGGTTTTATAGCTAGTATCTAATAAGCCAAAGTTAAAAAATTACATGAACGCTTACTGATTTTCAATGTGAACAAATAAGTATACATATTTTAGTAAAAATAACTTTTGTTGGAATGTAGCTGGAATTGAAGAAAATAATAATAAATTTTGATTACTTTCTCAAGTCCGTAACTGTGATTCGATTCCACAATTTCTCATCGCTCCCTTGAGTCAGAAAATATGATGATTATTAAGATGGAAAACATGATTATTTTCAATCATGTGTTTTTCTTAAGCCGCCATTTAGAATTTGGATATTAAGGAACTTTGGTAGCCACCTGTCTATTTACTTAAGTAGATGGTAGAAATTAATTGAATATTTTATGTGCAAGAGACCAATAATATCTCAAAATCGTATAAATTGAAGTCGTCTATACATATACTCGATTAGTTCATTTAAATTTTGAAATGTAAAGATAACAACGTTATTGTTAGGATATCTTTTATGAAAATGTAATTTCAACGACAGATATTAAAATTAAACTTTTATATCTTCACCACATAAATCAATCTTACAATTTTGATTCTATGTTGAAAGTATGTCAACGTGTCGTAAAAATTTAAATTTTCCCTACTCTGATTGTAAATGTGTTTAAATGACTGCCATTTTCAATCTCTGAATAAAATTGTCTGAGGATTCGACTTTCGATTTACATGAATCCGATATTCTATTATGCTCTCTCTGTTCTACTTATATAAAATTATTTTGTGTGTTTATAATTAACATTTTTTTCCTAGATTATAGCGGATTAATTACCTCTGCTTGCTATAGTTAGAAAAATGCCTTTATTTTTGTCAGCTTTAACCTGACTAATATAACCATATTATTCAAATACAATGGTTTATATTGGAATTATACCTCGTCTTGTCTTACCACAAAGTGATAGAATCAGAAAAAATAATCAGGTGATAAACTTGCGCGCCGCACTGTATTGAACAATGGACTCTGGATAGTAAATTCCTTATTAGAGGCCCATACCATATTCTGACCATGTCCGGTGAACAAATTTTCCCGCTGCGTTGTTTGCTAGTTACTAAGTAATAAAAAACTTTGATAGCAGATTAGAAACTACGGCGAAGTTGGGTCTGTGGCTTACGTGACTAAATATATCTGACTCTTTACTTCCACTCCACTATCTCAAGTTTGAGACGGAAAATAAATCAAAACATTAACGAGAAAATAGCATAGCGATTTATAGTGGAATAGTAAATCACTATCAAATATATTTGTGATTCTTAAAATACGGTTAATCAGATCACGTCAAGTTTACTCAGCAGTTCTACAAACTTGTTTTAACTTTTGTGTAAATAAGGGATAAAGTTAACCAATGAAGATAGTAATCGTACGTTTACATTTAAAAGTGACTCAAGACTTTAATAAGAATGCTGAAACTTGTAAAGTCACTAACGAAGATTTAGAAACATTTTAAATCAGCCACTACTAAGGTATAAAATCAAGTCATCCGTGCATTAAAGATTTCCATCAGCAATGTAATATTTTTAGTAGTTTATAAATGGTGAACATTTCTTTCGAGGGGCCTTCTTTTGTAAATATTTCTTCATTTCTTTTAAACTCCTAAAAACCATAGAGTGTTTTTGGCGACAATAATTATTTTAGGAGCTTTCTGTAATGATAAAAAAAATTATAAAGTATCCCATCAACATTTGCATTATTCCAGCAATTGTTTCTTTTTATGAATAAAGCTACAAAACATATTAACAAAACTTTATGCAATTAGTTTCTTAATGGAATATCACGATGCCTGCTTATCCATCGAGTAGGTAACTGTCATAAAATCCGTTGTACTAACCATAAGGGGCCTTTTTTGTCGTTCGATAGGCAGACGAGCAGACGGGCCACCTGATGGTAAGTAGTCACCGCCGCCCATAGACTTCTGCAAAGCCAGGGCACAGCAAAGCCGCTGCCTACCGTTAATGCCGTCCTAATGTTTAGGATATATGAACTTGACACTTTTTTATGAATTTCGTAGGTGAGATCTGCCTTGGGAACTGTAGTGGAAATGGACTCAAGTAATTTAAAGTTTTTAAGTCGTGCTCATGAAGATCAAACATAATTTTTATCGGAGCGAGATTTGTCTTTAAAAATCGATAAATACCAATTTATTTTTCAAAAAGCCTATCGATTCAGTTTTCGTTTTACAAATATTGAAGAAAAAAATCAAGACAGCAAAATCGATGAATTTATCACATTTTTACATACTTCGTAAAATTACTGGCAAAATATTTATATAACCGAAGGTAGTGGACAAATGTGAGGAATACTCAACAATGAGTATTATATTAAATTATGGAAAAAAATCCAGTTTAATAAGAAAAATACATTTGTTGACAAAATAATAGAAAACGTACAACTCTACCTAATCACTAAAAACTATGGTAACGCATAATCACGCTTCGAGATCGACACGACATTGAGGTAAATCTTTTGTATCAGCGAACAGAGATTAAACCGCCAAGATTATTAACATGGGGTCTGATGTCTGCCCCGTGACCACGAAGGCTGTAAAGCCTTCGAAACGTCGGGTTTCAAAAAGTAAAATAAACCGCGATATAATCCGTAAAATTCGTTTTATTTCAAGCAAATACATTGATAATGTAACCTAAAAAAATATCCTCCCATCCAAATATTCTTATATCCTTATGAAGCAAGAACATCCAGTAAACAAATGGAGTTCCGTTTGTAAAAACATAAGTGATTCATTGTTTCAACGGAATCAAGATACCTGAATTGATTGTTGCTCATCAATTTTAATTCAATATCCACCGTCGAATCGTGAGGATTCGTGAGGCGATAAGGGAACATGTTGGCTGAGAATCGAGTATTTTGCTCCGTCGACTACAAATGTATCTACATTAATACGCGAATCTCATCGTGTGATATTCACGTTATTATTTTACTCGTGTGTTCATATTTATTGAACACTTCTGTATTGAGTGCAATAATAATTTAATGCGGCGTTTCAGTGTCAGTTCATTATACAAGTTGTATTCTTGTTTTGTTTATGAAAAGATATAGGTGATTTATATATTTTAAACATGGATACGATTTATTTAAATTTTTAGAGCAACGCCGTATACAGTTTTGTACCACAGTTTCATACAGCATTCATTGGCCGACTCGACCGGGTTATTACCACTCTTTAACAACAAAACTGACGTTAAACGACGTAAAGTAACAGCTTACTGTTGCTCTCTGTAACTGAGATTGCCTGAAACACGCAAATAAAGTATTCTAATATTACTACTATTATAAATGCGAGTGTTTGGATGGAGGATGGGTGGATGGCTGTTTGTTACTTAATCACACCAGAACGGCTGGTCGGATCTGGTTGAAATTTGGCACAGATATCGACATGAATTTTTGCATAGTGTTAGTTGAGGGGTCTGAAAATGACTTTGACTTTTTATGCCGGAAAATGCACACTTCTTATGGGATAACATAATATAGAAAGATGTAATAGCTTAAGATGTCTCCGTGGATTTTATACCTTTCTTCCAAAAATAAAAGCCACGCGGGTGAAGCCTGGGGCAAAAGCTATTCTGTTATAAAAAAAATATCCCTAACGTAATTTAAAATAATTATAATATTTAATATGTACAAATAAATATAGATACAATGAGTTCAAATTTGAAACTTGTGGGGTTCCAGAGGGAGGGTACTCCCACGGCGCGGCGCCAGCCATATCTCTCCGAAAACTTACTTACTGAATGATCACGCCATTATTTCATTGTAATCAGGCACTTGATTGATGTCTACCTTCCAAGTTTTTTTTAATTTAGAAGAAGCACTCAAACTAGGAAAGTGATTGTATTTTTAATATGTCCATATTAAAAGTAATACTAAAATATTTCTGCGTCATTTGAGCGCACAGAGGAATGTAAAAGGGTTTTCTTTAATACATTTAGTAATCATGCATTACCGAAAATGGTTTTTTATTAAAAATAAGCACGTTTTCCATTATTACTTTATAATTGACGCACCTTGGTTAATCAGTCATCAATCAAGAAAGCCCAGCGGCTGTAAAAAAAATATGTATGTCGGTATATGCTTAGCTGATGTTCATCTTAACCAAATGAGTTTTCGGGAGCCACCAGGGAATTGTTTCATTGTATACAGTCGCGAGTGAGACGGTGACAATTGAGACAATTTTTTTGTAGAAACTGCTCTTTTCGCCATCCGCAAGATTAGATTCAAGAGGATAAATCTCTCCTTCCTCCCACTTGTGTCGCCCATTTTGTGTGAAGGCTTTATTCCGGATTATTTATACAGAACATTTCGCTCGCCGGCTGACACACTGAATAACGCCGTCTTTTAATCTTTCTATGTAAGAGTTAGTAGTCACCTTCTGAACGAAATCAACCCTTTCGTTTCTATAAAAGTAGAAAAAATATAGTGCCTCGAGAGACTACCTTGGGAGTGCAGTTGTAACTGCGCATATGTTACGACTGCTGTGCTGAGGTGTCGTGTTCGATCTCCGGGTCGGGTAAAGTGGTATTGAGTTTTTCTGTTTAGAATTACTCAATATCAGCCCGGAGTCGGGAATTGTGCCCGGTATGGTGATAGGCTCGCACCCTATCATATTATGGTACCTTGATAGATTCGGCGAAAAGTGGGTGTATTGGTTACACATCTGCCTACCTCTTTGGGGATTACAGGCCAACGTGTATATGTATGTATGTAAAAAAAATAGTCCCTATTCGCTTTTTGCTAAAAAAAATTACGCTGAAAGCTCCACGCGCTGTTTATTAGTAAACTTATGCAGTATTTTCGAAGCACGTATGTCGATTGATGCGAAATAAGGAGATATAAACATAGAATTACATTTAGAGGCGCACGTAAGAAGCTAGCAATTCGTGATGTACCATGAAGTTAGATTGGAAAACTTCTCATTCTGCAACGTGCTGCTGCTCCGTACTTTTGTACACGAATGTGCATAATGCCGTGTTTATTGAATCACGCAGCTTCTAACGAGCTAGTGTTATTTTGGTTTATGTGAATTGTATGTAATTTCTAAAATGTATATACGTATTACGAAGGAAAAAATTGTGGCTGCGAAATATCCGGGAGTGGACCGGTATCACCTCCGTTGAACAACTGTTCCGCCTGGCCAGTGACAGGGAGGAGTATAAGAAGCTGACGGCCAACCTTCAAGACTGAAGAGGCACATGAAGAAGAAGAATATACGTATTTGTCTCAATATTATTAAATAGCTTTATAAACAAACAGGTCGTATCCTAATACTAGGGAGATTTTGACAGCCTCCGTGGCGCAGCAGACGAGTAGCCGAGTAAACGAGAGGCTGTGGGTTCGATTCCCTCATCTAGAGAAATGTTTGTATGCCAGACTGATATTTGTTTTGGGTCTGGGTGTTGTGGGACCGTAGTCCCTCGTAGTTCTTGATACCCACAATACAGGTTTTACCTAGTGTGGGGTCAGAACTATGTGTTCACACACATTGTTGGGTGTATTTTTTATTATTATTTGACTACTAGCTCATCGACCGTATGTATTTACTACGCTTAATGAGGACGAGAGTTGTGTCGTTGCCTGTGTCATTTGTAACTATGACTAGACGCACTTCAACAGAAATCCATAATTGGAATTATAGCCAAATAATTAAAGTCGTTAGGGAGTATTCCTTGAACTAAAATGTCAACTGTCAAGTCATTAATCTTTTACAAGCACTACACACTACACTACACTCTTGCTCGGATGTTCGACCCGCGCGGACGTTCGATAAAGCCGCTCTCGTGTTTGCTCTATGCGATATAAGTGTATACCATCTGTGAAGTCAAGCCGCGATCCCTTCGTTCACGGGGCCTCGCGTCCGGTAACATCTGTGCGTCTGGACAAGTTCGTGCCCGGAGTACCTGCTAGCTGGACAACCATTGTTCGGAGGGTGCTGCCTCGTCGGCGAGCCGACACGTGCACGCCACCACTACCTGCCTTCGAGACTCGGGCCTTTGTCTGCACTCTAACTGGACGGTGATAAACAACATCTGGTGTATATCATCGGAGTTGTTTCTTTTACTATCTTTTGTTTTTGTTTCTGTTTTTGGTTACTTATATTGTTCGTTTACATTACCTGTTCTTGTTACCGATTTTATTACAAAATATCCAAGCAAACATTCGCCACGACCTAGCAGAATAGGTTAAATGGAAGCAATTACCGGGGCACTTCTCGCCTTCCTAGGCGAGAAGTACCCCGATATTCTAAAAGCCTTCCAAGCTACTCTTCCTTCTCCTACCCACCCCACTAATACCGAGAGACATTCCTTGCCTATTCGAGACCGCTCTCCGATCTTAAAACCAAATTCTGTAGCTTACGCAACAGTTCTCGCGACCTCTCATACTACTGAGACTAACGCCCAATCCTCAACCTGTACCAACGTCAATCCTACAATTGATTCGGTCACAATCCTCCCGATTAAGGGAAAGAAACTAGCGCCTCGTCCTACTCCTACAAAGACGGCGCCGATTATCCATAGAGAACAATGTCCAACTACTTCTCCGCTGCCACCCAACCCAACGGCGGAAATGGACATAGATGCTGAAGTAATATCATGCCAGGAGTCCTCGTCATCTACTTCGGAAGATGAGGAATTTACCTTTGTACAGGGAAAACGCAAGAAACGCCATCCAAAATCCGCGTCACAGCCGGCTAAAACAATCTGCCCCGGAATTGATACACTCCCTAAGAGGCTCACGCCACCGCCCAACCCACAGCCACATGCCTCGACTTCCAATCCCACGGTACCCAAACCTCACACTCCTCCGCCTGTAATATTGCAGGAAAAATCTGCGTGGCATAATTTGTCTAGGCGTTTAAACGAAAAACGCATTAATTACACTCGAGCTTCAAATACAGCCATAGGTATAAGAATTACGGTCCCCACGCCCGCCGATCACAGGGCCTTAACTACTCTTCTGAGGAATGAAGGCATAGGCTACCACACCTACGCCCTCGAAGAAGAACGTGCCCTCAGAGTTGTCATCAGAGGAGTTCCCAAAGAACTCTCTGCCGATGTTGTCAGCGAGGATCTGGCAAGTCAAAATCTCCCTGTGCGTGAAGTACATAGGATGTACAATGGGCGTACAAAAACCCCCTATGACATGGTTCTAGTCATTTTAGATCGAACCCCTGATGGAAAGAAAATCTTCAACATCAGAACGATCGCCAATCTGTCCGGTGTTATAGTAGAGACACCTTACAAAAATAAAAAGCCCTCCCAGTGTCATCGGTGCCAGCTCTATGGTCACTCGGCCAGAAATTGTTTCGCCCGTCCTCGTTGCGTTAAGTGTAGTGATGATCATCATACAACAGACTGCTCACGTAATCCGGAATCTACTGATCCACCTGGATGTGTTCTCTGTGGTGCGGATGGTCACACCGCAAATTACGGGGGTTGCCCAAAAGCCCCACACCAAACTAAGAAACGGGCGATAAGCCACCAAATCGTCCCAACTCAAAATATTAACTCTACCGAACGTCCACTCGAAACTACCAATATCACATCAGCGGTCGCTACAGCAACAAAAGTCACTGTCAACACGTCACTGTACCACAAAAACAACACACACAGTAACACAGCCAAACCCAAAGACCAAACCGGTACTATCCCTAAACAAAATACTGTATCCGTTCGGTCATATCTACCCCAAGAAAAGAGCATACCTATCCCTGAAACCAAACGTATAGCCGAAAATGACATCGCGGCTGATTTCGCTCTGGTGAGCATCAACATGATAAATATCGAAGAAATGCGTATACTTGCAGCAAAGTTACGCCGGACAGATAATACCCCCAGCGACCGCCTCAAAGTGGCGATGGAACATGCGGGTCTTATTATCGCCATCCAAGCCTTTAAGGCCTCTAATTAAAGATCCCAAATGGCTGCCACAACCCAAAGAACCAAGCCTCGCGCACTCAGCCTCGCATTTTTCAATGCCAATGGTATCAGATCCCAACGCGAAGCGATTTCTGAGTTTCTCAAAGATCACCAACTAGATATATTTCTAGTTCAAGAAACGTTCCTTAAACCCAGCATGCGCGATCCTAAAATTGCAAATTTTAATGTCATTAGAAATGATAGATTAACTTCTAGAGGTGGTGGTACGTTAGTATATTATAGAAGATCTCTTCACTGTATTCCCATAGACACACCACCCTTGACCAATATAGAGGCCACCGTGTGCCGCATCGCCATGACAGGCCATCAAGCTATTACCGTGGCTTCTGTCTACCTTCCCCCAGACAAAAGTTTACTTAGAAGCGACATCGAAATGCTTCTTAATCTTGGAAACGCCGTCATATTAGCTGGTGATTTTAATTGCAAACACCAACGCTGGAACTCCCATACCACTACAACTAACGGGAAAGTACTAGAACTGTTAACTGACATGTTAAATTTTGAAGTTATCGCCCCAATGCATCCAACGCGTTATCCCTCTAATCCTAACTTCAGACCAGACGTGCTTGATATAGCGCTTCTAAAGAACGTGACACTCAGATTACGCTCAATAGAAACGTTACATGAACTTGACTCGGACCACCGTCCAGTGCTTTTGCGATTGGGCGATCCAACAAATGACTCCCCCACAACAAAAAGGGTTGTAAACTGGAAGAAACTCAAGTCAATCCTTGAATTGAAAAGTCCACCTGAGCTAGATAACATACCCAATTCTATCTCTAGCTTAGAAGCCGCCAATAGGACAGCTCAGACCTTCACTAATTATCTTCAGTCTGTAGTTGAAAAATCATCTAGTGAGACCCCAGTAGCAAATGACCGCCGCTGGGAACTCACTAGAGACATGAAGGAGTTAGTCAGGACCAAAAATGCTGCAACTAGGGCCTACGACTCGGCCCCTACCGACGCAAACAAACATAGGCTACACACTTTGCGAAGAGAATTCAGAACTCGTATAAAAGAAATCCGCGACGAGAAATGGCAAACCCGACTTGCCGACATATCTCCATCACATCAGGCCTATTGGAAACTGGCCCGATCCCTCAAGCTAGACTCCACTTCTGGAATGCCACCTCTTGAAAGACCTGGTATGCCTCCAGCATTCGATGACGATGACAAAGCCGAATACTTGGCTACCACTCTAGAGTCCCAATGTTCGCCAAGTCACGAGGGTAGAGATCCAACTCACTTCGACACCGTAATCAAGGAAACAGAGCGTAGGTCGTCTATGACACCATCCGATACCCTTACTCAAACATCTACCGAAGAAATTGACGCCATCATAAGAGGTCTTAAAGATAGAAAAGCTCCTGGATACGATGGCATTAGCAATAAAGTCATCAAATATCTCCCGGCCCATTTCACTCTTTTACTAGCGAATATATTCAATGTATTTATTTTACATCACTCCTTCCCCGATATATGGAAGAAAGCCATAGTGATAGGTATTCTAAAACCAGGTAAATCTGCCTCAAATCCTACCAGCTACAGACCTATAAGTCTTCTTAGTAGTCTTGGTAAAATCTACGAACGGGTCCTCTTAAACCGTCTTAGCAGTCATGTTGAAGCCCACAAACTCCTCCCCGATGAACAATTTGGCTTTCGAGCCGGTCATTCATGCATTCATCAGGTTCACCGCATAACGGAGCACGTCTTATCAAACTTAAATAAATCAAAACCTATTCGTACCGGGGCTTTATTCTTTGACGTGGCAAAAGCATTCGACAAAGTCTGGCACGACGGCTTGATCTACAAGCTCTTCCAACTAGGAGTGCCAGACAAGCTCGTACTCATAATACGGGACTTTCTTACAAATCGAAGCTTCCAGTACCGCGTAGAAGGATCGCTTTCCACTTACCATTTCCTGAAAGCAGGTGTACCTCAAGGTTCCGCTTTATCGCCTCTTCTGTTTTCACTCTATACTAGTGACATCCCCAAACACCCCAAAGTTAATCTTGCTCTTTTTGCTGACGATACAGCACTATACGTATCAGACGTAAACAGAAGACTTATTAGGATTTACCTCCAACAGGCCACAGATTCTTTAGGAAAATGGTTTCGCAAATGGCGAATTGACGTTAATCCTGAGAAAAGTGCCGCCATTTTCTTTTCTCGGGGCAGTCCTCGAGTTCCAAACGAAATCCGACTATTCAACCGCCCAATTCCTTGGGAAAAAACTGCTAGGTATCTAGGCGTGGTTCTCGATAGTCGTATGACATTCAAAGATCACATTACCCGCGTCCGAAACAAAGCGGCTTTTATTCTTGGCCGGCTTTACCCCATGATTAGAAGTAAAATGTCTCTGCGTAACAAAGTGACTCTATATAAAACCTGTATTCTTCCAATTATGACCTATGCCTGTGTTGTATTCGCGCATTCGTCTCCTTCTAACATACATAGAATTCAAACAATTCAAAATAGATTTATGCGTAAAGCCACCGGTGCTCCGTGGTATTTGCGGAACTTAGATCTCCACCAAGACCTCCGGCTACTCACCATAGACAGGTATATGAAAAACTGTGTCCAACAGTACTTTCATAAAGCAACCCGACACAGAAATCCTCTTATTGTGGCAGCTGCCAACTATACCATAACCGGTGAAGCAATCTCCCTCCGTCGTCGCCCTAAACATGTTTTGGGAGATCCAAACGATCCCATCACGGTCGCTGTCGAGGCAGCACTGTCCCTGCCCAATCGCAATCATAATCATACTCTGAATGCACGTCGACGTAGGACTCGCCGGCGATACAATAGTATATCGAGACGGCCCTAAACCTATTCCAAGCGACGCGACGGCTTAATTGAAGGCCTTTTAGAAAGCGTCTTTGAGCTTAGCCGTTGACAAATGTTGCGTTTTCTGGCTGGAGCGCCATAAGCGCCGGCCATAATGTTCGGTGAAGCTGTAAAAGCAACTATGAGCTAACAGCACAAATCCATACGAAAAAAGAAAAAAAAAAAAAAAAGACTACACACTACAGCACAACTTTATCTCGAAGTCGATTTACAGTCACGTGATAACATATTTCCGAGGATTCATGAAGTTATATGATTTGTAATCATGAACCCTTAATAAATACATCCAACAGTAAGACACATATCCCACACGAGGTAAAACCTGCATTGTGGTTATCAAGAACTACGAGAGACTACGGTCCCACAACACCCAGACCCGAAACCATGTGTTGTGTGATCTAGAGATGTTATGGATTTGAAATTTCAGATCTGGATGTGGATACGGATATGTGAATAATTTTATATTGGTTTCGGATTCGGTTACGGATATGAAATTATTTCGGATTATCCCTTAGTTTCGGATAGTTTCGGTTATGGATATTAGGTTTTGAAGTAATTGTAAAAGTAAAAACAAATAGCTTTAGTTTTAGCTTACAATTTTGTACTATTTTATGTAAGAAAATGTAATCCCACAACAGTAAATGACTGACTGGCTATGTCTAAGCAATAGAAATAAATATAATAAATGCATTGAGGTACGCGCGCGGCTCGTGTGTCGGTTCGGCCTGGCAAAACAAAAACCAGCCATAACATTCATTTAGAAAATCCGAAATTATTTGAAACTTTTATATCAGATTCGGTTACGGTTACGGATAGAATTTTATTTCGGATATCCGATAGTTTCGGTTACGGTTACGGAGCTCCATAACATCCCTGGTGTGATCCACAAACATTTGCCTCGGTGCGGGGTCGAAACCGCGGCCTCTCGTTTGACAGTCGGTTACTCACCCGCTACGTCATGGAGGCTTTCAATGACAAAATGACATACATGGTACCTACCAATGTTGCTACATAACACAACTCCCGCGCCTTTAAGATGTAAATTAAAACCCTCAAGAACCAACATTTGTCTTGTGGCTGGGACGCGTGACAAGACACATCAATATGGGCAGTTGTTTTCTCCCGAACAAGTCCGAAAGCCATTTGAAGAGTTGGACTACTGACGTGACGTATCAACTCGTGACATGGTCACCCGGTTGGAACGAGTTCCTTTCGCTACATCTTTAAAGGGTATATAAACGTTAAAATTATAAAAATTATACTCACATTATATGCACACTCGCAATATTGACGGCAAGCTGAATCGATTGAGGAAAGTTTTAGTTTCCTATGTGATCGGGAAGTGCTTCAAAAATCACTGCAAAATGATGTCGGTTTTTGGTGACGTTTTTCATTGTTACACCATTTTCGGTCTTTTTTTTTTTTTTTATTCTGGCGCGGCAAAGGAACCACACTGCACCTGATGGTAAGCGCAGTGCCGTCCAGATAGAGTATCAAGTAGCGAGAGACAGTCTATCCCCCGCTACTCAACACAATCATGCCGGCCTGCTGTTTAGCTTCTTCACATTACGCCTAAAGGACCCAGGATCATAAGAAGGAGGGAACACGGTAGCTGGCAAACTGTTCCACAGCTTGATGGTGCGGCAAAAATACGAGTTTGCGAACCTCTTGGTTCGGGCCGGGGTAGTAGACACCACGAAGCTGTGGCTCCGCAAGCCAGTACGCGTGGTTCTGGTATGGAAGGGAGAGGATGGGATAAGATCAAACAATTCTTCAGAGCATTCGCCATGATACAGACGGTAGAACACGCTAAGCGAGGAAATATCCCTACGCAGCTGTAGCGGCTCCAGGCTGTTACTCACGTCTGCATCATTCACAATGCGGATGGCCCGCCGCTGCAACCCATCCAAGGCATCGAGAAGGTACCTTGCGGAACCGTCCCAGAGGTGTGAGCAGTATTCCATTCCTGGCCGCACCTGCGCTTTATATAAGCGGTAGAGCTGACCAGGCGTGAAAAACCGCCGCACCCTGTTCAGGATTCCGACCCTGCGTGAAGTGGCGGATATTACGCCCTCGATGTGACTCCTTGGATTAAGATCGCAGCGGATATCCATACCTAGGACACTAAGGTCATTCCGCATTGCGAGTGGAACACCCTGAAGAACGGGGATTGGAGAAAACGGAGACTTCTTGCACGAGAACGCGCACACCTGGGTTTTCTTGGCATTAAACTCAACCCGATTCCTGGTACCCCATGATGAGATGAGATCCAAGGTATGGTTGAGCTCAACGACAAGATCCTCTCGTCTCCTCTCAGTATCCGCCCGGCAACCAGGAGGCTTGCTGCTATAACGCCCATGAACCGTGCTGTCGTCTGCATAGCAATGAATGTTGCCAAGCGACAACATATCATTGATATGCAGAAGAAACAAGGTGGGCGAAATCACAGAACCTTGTGGTACTCCGGCATTTACTGACATGAGCTGCGAAGCGTGTCCATCAACGAGGACACGCATTCTACGCTCATGCAGAAAGCCGGATATCCACTTGCACAGGTTGTCGGGCAGACCGTATGCCGGGAGCTTGGAGAGAAGGCCACGATGCCAGACCCTATCAAATGCCTTGGCTATGTCGAGACTCACAGCCAGAGCCTCGCCATGCTTGTCAATCGCTTCCCCCCAGTGATGTAATACGAACGCTAGAAGATCACCCGTTGATCGGTTATGACGGAAACCGTATTGGCGGTCATTGATCAACGAGTGATCCTCTAGGTAGCGAACTAATTGGCTGTTTATCAGTCGCTCCATGACTTTACACATCACTGAGGTTATGGCGATTGGGCGATTATTGTTAGGGTCTGACCTATCACCCTTTTTGGGGATCGGCTGCACATTAGCCTCCCTCCAAGATTCAGGCACAATACCTGAGAGGTAGGACGATCGGTATAGGCGCGTCAGTACAGGAGACAACTCCGCTGCACACTTTTTAAGTACACGCGCTGGGATACCATCAGGACCACTAGCCTTCCGGACATCGAGAGACTGCAGCTCACGCCGCACATCACAATGCCTGATACGGATATCAGGCATTGTGTGACCGCAACCGGGCAGCGTAGTTGGTAAATGAGCATTGCAGTCCTCGAGTCTCGAATTAGCCGCGAAGAGGTTTGCCAGTAAATCGGCCTTCTCCTGCGAGCTATGGGCTAGTGTTCCATTTCGATATCTCAGCGGTGGCAGCGAAGGGCGACAGAAATTAGATTGGACGGCCTTAGCCAAGCTCCAATAAGCACGACTGCTTGTTGGGTTATCGGCCAAAGCACATCCAATCTTGGAGACGCGCTGGGCATCTGCTTTAACATACGCCCTCTTGCAGACCTTGGCAGCACGGTTATAGGCTGCTTTGAGTGACTTGAGGTTGGGATCCTTCGTAGCGCGACCCCCGATCCAAGCACGATACGCCGCCTGTTTCTTGCCAACAGCATCGGTGCATGCACGATTGAACCAGGAGCGTCCTCGGCCCTTGCCTGCGATCTCAGAGGAAGGAATGTAATATTCCATTCCTATTCTGATCTCGCAAGCAATGGCGTCAGCACTCGCTGAAGGATCCTTTCCATCAAAGCAGCGCTGCCGCCAAGGGATGGATGCGAAGTAATCCCGCATACCATCCCAATCTGCCAACGAGTAGTGCCAGACCCTGCGCTTGACATTCACGGGACGTGGAGGCAAAGCGCAAGGAACCGACGTCCCAACCAGGCAGTGGAGCAGGGGAGCACCAACCGTCACTTTATACCCGGTTGGATGACTCGTCAGCAGTAGGTCCAGCAGAGAGGGCGCATGACTTGCCACATCTGGGATCCTGGTAGGCTGGTCCACCAGCTGTGTCAAGCCATTCGTCAAAGCGAATGCATGAGCAGTCCTACCGGTATGGTCAGTTCTGGAGGAGCCCAACCACAACTCGTGGTGTGCGTTAAAGTCCCCCAGAACTACCAATTCCGCTGTTGGAAACTGCTCCTGCGCGTCGTCTGTCGCCTGGCTAATATAATTAAATAGCCGAGTTGTCTCTACGTCCCCGTCGTGTGACCTGTAAAGGCACACGTAAACCCGACTCTGGGAGCCGAGGTCGACGTGTACCCACAGGGTGGAGAAGGAGGGGTCCTCCATGCAGCGCAGACGGCGACAGCAGACGTCCGACCGAACATACAGGCATACCCCGGCCCTCGGCCTGAAGCATTCTTCAAGCGAGTATCCGGGGTAAAGCAAGTATGAAGTATCGGTCGGACTACAAATCTGCGTCTCCGTCAAGAAGAGCAGAGCAGGCCGGGCCGTCTCAAGATGGTGGTGGACGGCATTAAGATTAGAATGGAGTCCGCGGATGTTAGCGAACTCCATTGTGAAGGCGGTGGTGGGGTTACGCACCGCTGTAAAACCTGCTCTCTTTGTATGCACTGACATGGAGTTATGGGAGGAGGAGGTGAAGAAGCGGTCAAGGGTCTAGTGTCAGAGTAGTCAGAAGGCCGTAACAAGCGCCGGTCCACTAAAAGAGCCGAGAGGAGGTGAGCTGATCCGCCGGACGGAAGGGCCCCCGTACCCTCCCGGGATAGGCCGCCGGGACCCCACATCCGGTCACCAACCGGCACGACGGACCCACCCAAGATTATGCGCGGCAAGGTGGGGCAGCCTCTCGTGGTGGTTAGCCACGATTGGGCCCCTGTACTGTACCGCGGGCGGCCAGCGGTACCACCGTTTCTACAGGTCTCCCTGGCCGACGGATCAACACGCCTCCAACCGACTGTGAACCAGCTTATACCCGCACGGCCAAACATCGTACCCCAACTCTAGCCCCCCGACGATAACCGGACATACACTGGCTGATCCCGGAACGCGACACACTTGCGTGTGCCACTATGGCGGGTTTTTCGCCCTGTGTACGGTGGTCGCTATCCGGGCGGATACGAATATCCTACCACCAGTAAAAGCCCAGGTCTAGCCCTTCAGTCAGCAAACAAATGAAAGCGTGCGATAAGGAACTCCGTTCCAAAAACACCGTACTTGTAACAAAAACAAAATAACTAACAGCGGGACGTAACATACCTATGCAACAAGAAAATGTGCGTGCACATCACACACTACAAAAAAAAATTGCTAGTTTCAACGCTTTTAAATAGATCGCTGTGTGACTCAAGGTCGTAACATTTGTTCGTGTAACAATAACTGTCCAGACTTGTGTTTTTGCCATGCGTGTTTGACAAGGTTACGGAGTCGCGGTGCGTCAATATGTCACAAATGTGGACACACCCATAAGTTTCCAAGTAAATACACTCTTCTTAAATATCGAAGCCGTCTAAATATATTGTACGATGTTTCTATGTGTTATTTATTTAAAAACTGTGTCTAGACAAACAAACATTGGAACCATATATGCCATTTTTCATTAAAAGCCTCCGTGACGCAGCGAGTGAGTAGCTAACTGTCAAACGAGAGGCTGTTCGATTCCCACACCGGGGCAAATGTTTGTGTGACAGATAGATATTTTTATCCGGGGTCTGGGTGTTGTGAGACCGAAAGTCTCTCGTAGTCCCTGATACCCACAACACAAGACTCGTATCTTAGTGTGAGGTCGGGGCTATGTGTGTGACTGTTGGGTGTTATTTATTTATATATATTTATTTTAGCTATCTGTATAAAAATGATATTGACCATTTAGTGATCTTTGGGTCAACACATACATAGATAAGTTCACGCCTATATTCTTGGAGAGGTAAGCAGAGGTGCACTATGTTTCGACGAGTTTACTCCTATTTCGTTATATGATAGGTCGATAGTCGTATTGTATATCAAGCACAAATTCTAATCCTGAGCAAATCGTTTAAGATAATATATTTTCTTGAAACGAAAAGCTTGACTGATGCAATCACAATTCAACTTTATATACTTGGAATTTGAAGCCAGGACCTCAATGGTTTTACAGCCCAAGTACACTTTCACTATCTAAACATTAACACGTTGACTTTCCTTGGCCTTACTAGTACAACGTGTAATATTATTATCACGTTCTAATTTTTTCCTGTGTGTAATATCGCCTCTAGACGTTCGTCGTAAACAGAGGCTTTGTTACTGCAATTTCCACGATACCACATTTCTGCGAGATTAAATTCGTAATACGGCTTCCGTTTAGCTCTGGATCCGTATTCACTGCGCCTACTACGGGTATTATATGAGTAAGCGTAGTTGAGAACCATTCTGTGAGACACGAATGATTCCTATTGTGTTTTACAATGGAGTTGTTTGAAGTTTATTTGCTGTGATTCACGGATACCTTTAGTAAAATTATTTATTTTATCAAAACAATATTTAATCATTTAAATTTTAGTGGAAGATTCCTTCTTTCATGCTATCGTCAATGGAAAAATTATACAATCCAACCCTAAATTATATATTGCAACTTTCGAGGACCTAACTTAGATACTCGGTTTACAACGAACACGGTGACTGTATATGTATAGAATGAGTGAAAAGACAAACAAATGAACAAACATAAATCCTAACATAATAATCATGCGTAATTCTCATTTTTTTTCATTTTGTCGTGATTTGCGCGTTCACACCGCTTTAATTAATATTAATAGTACGTAGTAGGGGTTTCACGAGAATGGGATCTTTTTCAGAACGGCGTATTTGTCAATGTCAGGCCAGCCAGTGACGCCTGCGTCTGTTTCTGATAGCCTCGTTGTTTCGTTTTATTGGTAAGCACATTTACTTTTACTGACTGCGTGTATGTGGAAAACATGTGGAATGGTGCTAATCGAAAACTATTTGAAACATGCCCTCTATAATAATGTATCCAAGGAAGTATACGTTCTTATTTTTGTACTGCAAAATCTCTTTTGTTTTGTGACTGTTTGGGGATTATAATTTATATAAAACTAGCTGTTGCTCGCGGCTCCACTCGCGTGGAGGTTATTTTCACACAGTTTTTTTACACCTTGGGTAATTGTAGTTTATTGCACACTAGCTGTTGCTCGCGGCTCCACCCGCGTGGAGACCATATTTGGGAGAAAAATGACGGATGTTCATACAAACTTTCATTCCCTATTTTACCCCCTTAGGGGCGGAATTTCCAAAAATCCTGAAACATATATTTTTTATTTTTAACTAAAATGCCGAATACTCATTTTCATGAATTTAACTTCAAAAATGACGGATTTTCATACAAACTTTCATCCCCTATTTTACCCCCTTAGGGGTGGTATTTCCAAAAACCCTTCCTTAGTGGATGCCTACGTGATAAAAGGTACCTACTGTCAAAATTTCAAGTCTCTAACCCCAGCCGTTTAGACTGTGCGTTGATCGATCAGTCAGTCAGTCAGCTTCTTCTTTTATATATACAGATTATTTTAGTTTTATTAGGATCCTTATGTTTTCTTGTAATTAAAATAGCCTATATTAATCAGTGATAACGTAGCATTCATTTTTAAAATCGGTCCAGTACGTTTTGAGCCAATTCGTTACAAACTTACTTACATACAAATCTTTCCTGTTTATAATATTAGATTACAAAAAATAACATCTTTTATATAATGTATCGAGGATATATTTAACATAACCTGAATCTAAGTCTCAACAACAGAAATATAATTTCCACAGAAAAGTCTGACAACAAAATTTTGCTATTGACCGAATGAATACACCCAAATATATATTGGGTACTTTAAATTAATTATTAACGCTTTTTAATTATTTTCTTTACATGACTAATACTTCAGCAGTAGTTATTAATTGAACACTATATTAATATTAATTATTTAACTCAATTCCACTTTCAAAAAAAATATTAATTCGCTTCAGCATATATTATACATGTCGGGACGTCGGGATAGCCGATCTGCTCCATCTTGCTTATTCGTGAATTTGTATCACGAAATTCCATTGTAGGCGTTAAACTTCAGGAATCGTTTAAATAAGTGGACTATGGCCTTGACTTTACAATATTTTAATAATACAGACATTTAAATAACTTAGACAATTAGGGATTACAATAATAATTAGCGATTTAGAGCCAATGAGTTTGCGTATCACCACTACGCACTACCGCTGTCAACCAGAGAACCAACTGACCAGCCATTCGCACGTAATGACAGACGCAACTCCATTCGGGGTTACCCGCTCTTAATTACAAATAGTATTTAATCGAATACAAAACCATAATTCCTTAGAAATAATAAAGTTAATGGATAATTCTCAAAATTGACTGATTTTCATTATTCAATAATGTCGCGCGGCGATACGGCCATTCTGCATCTTCACACGTCCTCGGGTGTTTAGTTTATCTCATCATCTGTGGACAATCATAAAACAGCGCAAATAGACAACTTAACACTCGGTCATTCTGACCACAATATCACACAGAGGAATCACAGTCATTACAGTTTATCGGATAACACGAAACAATTACATGATGACCACACGGATTAATTCAACATAAGTTATTGCCACAGAGGCCCCCTTCACACAGTCTCCGTCATAGTCTCCGTCACACAGTCCCCCTTCACACAGACCCTTTTGCCACATAGGCTCCTCACACAGATCCCCCTCCACACAGATCCCCCTCATATACCTTAAGCGCGGACCGCGGACCCGAGGTCACTCAAGATATATTGAGTAGACAATAACCAGGCTACGGACGCAAGGTATAGACAATAAACCCTGATATTTCAGACCCCTTGCCACATAGGCTCTTGTCACAGTCTTTTGTCAAAGTCTATTGTCACAGTCTTTTGTCACCCATAGTTATTTTACCAAGAGCTTTCGCATTAATTATTTATTTTAACAAGTTAATTAGCCATACAAATCATCTGTGCCGTTACGTAGACACTTACCAGGGAGCTTATTTGCCAACTTTCTTTAGCTAGAGAGCATTAAGCATTGGAATCATAACAAAATGAAAACATCTCACCGGGTTTAATCGTTAGGTCATAAGTTGCTTGCTGATTTCATAGTGCAGGTTTTCACTCTATGTTCTACGCTACCGATGCTAATCTTGATGTTCCTTTTCGGGCAGCGAGCGGCAATGTGACCTGGCTCGTTGCAGCAATAACACGTACGCGAGGATGTTTTGTTCATTGCTGTCACCTCCACAGCACCTCTACGGCTCCATGTGAAACCATCCACAGCATATGAAATTTGAACACAAAATCATTAACACAGTAATCATCGACGCTTCATATTTTCTAGATGTATTTTATGACGTTAATATTAAGACTTGTTGAAAGTAATGATTTTTATAAATAATAAACCAACGAGGTTTATATTTAGCCAGTGCCTTAAGAGATTTAAATTTGGATTGCTGTCAATCTTACATTGTCAATAAATAGAAAATTGTATTTTACTTCTTATGTATTGCTCTAAAGGAATGTACTAGTTATGATATAGTTCATCTTAAATAAACGATAGAACCACACGTATACTATTAAGACTATAACGTTATTCTTTTTACAATTTGTGAACATGGCATGTTAAAATGGTCTTAATACTCGTAACCCTTTCCATGTATAGTAGACTATAGTGCATTGAGCCCTTTTTACCACATATAACGCCGTAGAATACCACACAATACCATCACTATTGTTTTGATGATAGAATACCAATCAAAGATAGCCTCTTGTACAACCCAACAAAGTTCACACCTATAGACAACTACCAATATTGTCTAATCTCTCAATTAACAAAAATAACATAGTAACCATTTACTGTATTACATCACCTGATTTACGATAGTGAGCGTTATCCTTTATCCCACTTCTGATGTCGGGACGTCGGGATAGCCGATCTGCTCCATCTTGCTTATTCGTGAATTTGTATCACGAAATTCCATTGTAGGCGTTAAACTTCAGGAATCGTTTAAATAAGTGGACTATGGCCTTGACTTTACAATATTTTAATAATACAGACATTTAAATAACTTAGACAATTAGGGATTACAATAATAATTAGCGATTTAGAGCCAATGAGTTTGCGTATCACCACTACGCACTACCGCTGTCAACCAGAGAACCAACTGACCAGCCATTCGCACGTAATGACAGACGCAACTCCATTCGGGGTTACCCGCTCTTAATTACAAATAGTATTTAATCGAATACAAAACCATAATTCCTTAGAAATAATAAAGTTAATGGATAATTCTCAAAATTGACTGATTTTCATTATTCAATAATGTCGCGCGGCGATATACATATATCCCGAAAGACAAACAAAGCCATTGGAAATATATTATTCGTATAACGGTATATTTGATTATTATATATGACCCTGAAAACATGAAAATACAGGCGACAATAATTAAAGTGTTTCGCGCTTCTGTTGTTTTATACAATTCGTTGTTTGTACCACCCGTATGTCCACGTAGCGGAGCGTCAGCTATTTGTCATTTTGTTAGTCGCGGGGCTGGCAATATTCTACGAAATAACTCGCTAACTGTGTGGCGAGATTGCTTTTCACTCTAATGTTTTCCTCCCGTGTACAGGGAACTGAGAAAAAGTTGTAAATTTGACGCCAAATCGCGCGTTTAACTACAGCCGGTTGACCCCAAGAGTCTTTGCCGCACTGCGCGTTATGATTTTTGGTAGAATTTAACTCACCTATATTCCTTAATATGTCTGATTCTTTAGGATAGTAATTACATTTCTGCTTCCAACGCGTATAGACTTCACCATGCTTAAAACATGAAGTAGGTGTTTGTACATAATACGATGTTTATTTTGGTACTTTTTTAGCAGATAATAGACAAATGAGTAACTTGTTCACTTGATGGTAAAAAAAATCCACCATCCATGAACGCTTCCAATGACAGACTAAATATGGGTGCAATACAGACTTTTAAGCAAAATTATGACATAGATTTTACGGAATATGACAGTAACATGACACTTTGAAACGATTTTATGTGACATAGTGATACCAATGAATCAAACCGTCAAAACTAACTAGGTGTCAAATCGTAAAGAAAGCGTTAGCTTAAGCAAATTATGCTAAGACGTAGAGTACTAACCTAGTGATGATAAACTTTTGAGTCATATTTTTTTTTTTTTACCTAAATAGGCTTACCTTATATTTAAGGATAGTCTGTCTCATTCCTGGGTCGCGTCCAATGACGAAAGAAATTATTAGGTTTCTTCGTCATTGGTCGCGTCGCCTACACATACGCCCCTCTATACATTTTAATCCACTACTAAATCTGAGTTATGCATTGCTTTTCGCCTGACCGTCAACGTACGACGTTAGTATGTTTGAAATAATCTGATGTATATGTCGTAGTCATATATTTATTTGTAGACGATTCATAAATGGACACATTAGGCTTCCAAATGTGATAGTCCAGCCCGCGAGTCGTAATTTTCCTTCATTTGACACAAGAGGTCGTAATGCCAAAATTACGATTGAGGGTTGTCTAGTACACAGTGTAGATATAATAGGTTGCCTATACATAAGTTAGAAGCAACGAGTACCCTAAGTTACCAATTATCCTAATTTAATCCGGCTAATAGTACAAAGTGTAAGTGTTCATTGATTGTTGTCAATTGTGTTGGGTCATAAGAACGAACATAGAGTTCATTAGTTTTTCTTTACAGGAAAAAGCCTTCTGAAAAATAGTTCTAGTAAACTAGATCAGAATAATAAACAATGACTAGTTAAACCTGTGTTGTTTCTATCGAATATATCTTACGCTATACCTACATTAGATATGACCAGGACATATCTAATGGACCTTAATGTATGAGATGTATGTATAACGCATATCAATGTACTATTATCAACATATACATTTTTGTCGAATGATATGACAAATGAAGTAAACAATAAATAAATTAAACAATAGCCTCGGCGTTTAAATGTTAATAAAATTAACACTAATTGCCTGAGACTGAAAATATTCATAGTTATAACTAAACATTTTTATTTTCTATGACTATCTTTTTTTATTATAAAAACTGCGATAACAAATTATTATCCCTGCCATGGTCGTTAGCAAATTGTGTAATTTTCCTTTTTTCAAGTTTCTGTTGGACGCGAACTAAATTACTTCGGCCTCGCAACTCGCTATTTAAAGGCAGGAATGATGAAAATTGACTTCAACAATAATTACGTGAACCAAGTTTTTCCTTTGAAATTGTTCTGGCTTCTATATCTCTATCTAAAAATTCTGTAAATAAATAAAATTTTCACTTTGTGTTCAATTAATAGGAGATTCCAAAAAATATCCTTTAAAAAGACGGTCTCAAGGCAGAAATTTGGTCTTTAGATGTTTTTGTTCAAAAATGTTATATTAAATTGAGATCATTTACGTCCATTGAGCCACAAACCAAACAAAAAATTATAAAGATATGTGCTTTTTTCAGTACCTATATAAAATTGTGTTGAATACTACATTATAATTAATATTATAGCTCTATATATATTAGTATATTTTTATACTATCTGGCGATAAAATATATTGATAAGATGTAACTAAAGTCAAAGGGTGTTACTAAATTTCACTATTGTGTGCGCATAAAGCTTCAAAGAATACACAACTGATTCAAGTTTTACTTTTTTTCTCCCTCAACATTTCATACAAACTACACAATAAACTACTTCACAAACTCCATATAATAACACTCCAATTCGACTGGCACGAATGCGAAAGCGTTTCCAAAAAGAGGCCCATAACTTGTTGCGACGCCTGTAAAACGTGATGAAAACCGGCGTTTTTGGATTGGCGCCAACGCGTAGCGGTCACTCCTTTTTCCTTGGCAAGCACCGAAACTTTTACATGGTTTAATAGTTGCGAAGATATAGTTCAAGCCCACGCACTTATCTCGCAAATTATTAATTGACATAAGAATAAGGAACTATTACGAAGGAAATATGGCAACACAAAACTATTACAATGACGAATATAATAGTGGTGAATGTAATAAAGAGTAATTCGATAAGCCCAGAACGAACATTAAGTTTCCCACTGAAACAAATATGTGAGAAGTAGTAAAGTACTGTTATGTATTTTGGGGTAGTATATAATCTCGAGTTAATTGAATTTCGGACTTTATATAACACTGGGTTTGATATGGATCAAACTTTACTAAATAGTACCTACAAAGTTGTAGACAAAAACTGAGTCTTTTTAACCGACTTCAAAAAAGGAGGAGGTTACCAATTCGTCGGAATCTTTTTTTTATGTATGTTACCTGATAACTCGAAGACGCCTGGACCGATTCGAGAAATTCTTTTTTTGTTTAAAAGGGTATACTTCCCAGGTGGTCCCATTGGCACCAAGTCAGGATCTGATGATGGGATCTTAGACAAATCAAGGGCAACCCTCAAAATTTATAGTGTCGCATAACTTGTTTTTATTGAAGTCGGTGTACTTTTTATGAATAAAAAAACTTTTACTTATTATTTTAATTAGCAGAAGGTCCTTAATCAAACAAATAAAAATCAATTCATGAAAACACACTATCATCGTAATAAGAATCGATAATTTATACTACGAAAAAAAAATTATGCCTTCAATACTGTCCCACGAATTAGTTTAACTCCAGTAAATTTTACTATGATAATTCTAATATAATCACAGAGATAATCTTATACTCAGCCTGTTGCCGTCCACTGTTGGACGTAGGCCTCCCCAAGTGAACGCCAACCATCCCGATCTTGTCAATCCATCTATTAGTCACAATTAATGTATGCTCTTAAGTCATATTTGGACTAAATTGTTCTCAAAGGTATACCAAAGCGTGCAAAAGCATTTTTACAATAGGAACTCATATATTGCTGCTGTTCACTCTCAGGGGACGGAATTTAAATGAACTTTGGCCAACAACAATGACACTAGAGACTTTTGTCCCATGAACAATACATTTCACCGGTGGAATTAAAAACTGCGGACAAAAGAGTACAAATTCATAATGCAGCCGCAGCCGGCCCGCCACGGTTGCGTGAAGAGTTCTAGCAGCATAAGGAAAAACCGAAAGAATTTGGCAGATTATTCTCATGCTCTTATAACAGACATCAAAAGATAATAAATTGAGGTGTAAAGTAAATCTATAAAAGTAGTATTATTTTTTTACATTTCAAAATCAATATTAAAATGATAGCTGAGAATACAGGTTGTATTTACACATTTTATATAGTAATAAAATAAAATAAATAAATAATAACATACAACAGTCACACACATAGCCCCGTTCCCACGCTAAGATATGAGTCTTGTATTGTAGGTAAGCCTCTCAACACCCAGACCCGACACAAAAATCGGTCTGTCACACAAACTTTTGTCCCTGTATGGGAATCGAACCCATGGCCTCTCGTTTTCGCAGTACTCGTCTACTGCGCCAAGGAGGTTGTCAGTTATTATTATCTAGGTATTTAATGTTTAGAATTCATGTTTAATAATAATTGAATCATGACATGACATATTTTTGTCAAAATTTAATAATGACCACAAAATCATACAGTTTTTATTCTATGATATGAGTTTAATTAATTTTGTATAATATATTTAAATCGGGCCTCCTTTACTAATGAAAGGGGTTAGGCCTTAATCCACCACGCTGGCCTAATGCATGCGAGTTGGTAGACTTCACATACCTTCGAAATTCTTATAAGAATTCTCAGATATGCAGGTTTCCTCACGACGTTTTCCTTCACCGTTAAAGCAAGTGATAATTAACATTTAATACACACATAACTTTAGAAAAGTCAGAGGTGTATGCCACTTGGGTTTCGAACATACGACTTTCGTCTTGACAGTCCGTACCGCAACCAACTATCGCTACCCGTGCCCAGCAGTGGGACAATGTTTAATACAGGGGTATTATTATTATATTTAAATCAAATAAGTATACAAATCTGAGTAATAATACAATATTAAATATTTTCTGTCCTTTGAATATGCTTTACGTTATAAAAAAGTAAAAGTGGATGTTTGATAACATCTTCATATCATGATATACAAAGATATTAATCTATGTATAAGGCTTTGTATAGGCTCTTGTGAAATCAAGCATTCAATTCAAATCCAACGCAGTAAAGAGAATAGAATAACATGGAATGTCCGCAAAACGATTGGTTGCGAAGACAGACGAGCAGACGACAGCCTCTTATCAGATGAAACATGTTATTTGTCTCGACGAAAATACAAAAGTCAGCCAAATGTCTCGGCTTGGACAGCTCAAAGCTTGAGAACCGTTTACGAATACAAGATGTCTTCGCGGATCTAACAAAATGCACGCCGAAGGCTACTAAAAGGCAAACTATGTCGAAAATAGAGATACGAGATTTCACATAAAGGAACCTATGTAGTCTTTACATTTCATACTGTCTAGACGCTAGGTACAAAACTGTCCTAAGTTAAAATAAAATAAATAATATTTTTTGACAATTTCTGTGTACATAAATCATTAGGTACTTTTACAGGATACACACAGCTGAATGGAGCTTCTCTGATATGTAGTATAAATTATCATTTTCTATAAAAAATATTGTAAAAATATCTTATATTTGAAGAATAATTTAATTTATTTGAACACATTGAAAATGTTTTCAAATAAATTAATTGGTTATTGATAAAGCCTGCGTTCCGTTTTTGAATGCCTCAACAAGTTTATAAACCGTTATATAAATTATAGAATGCAATCACAACCATATTACCTCGAGCTAAAGCCTCTAATTTTATCAGCAAAAAGGAATAGCGCCGGGATCATAGGTTCTTACAAAACGTAATTTTCATATTTAACTCCATCAAACGGTATAAATGTACGCTTTGCTGCTCATGAATGTAGAAAAACTCGCAAGTAATAAAAAACTGGGGAAAAAATTCAGTCTATATTAAAGAAGTTTTCAGGGTTCGCTATAATATTATGTGTGTTCTTTTTTATTCGTGCGCCATAAAAATAATATAAAAACATATTGACAAACGTCCGTTTTACATAAGGTTCTTAAAAAATACAATAAATAGATTTAGTTATTAATTGATACTATTGCTGGTGGTAACATATGCTGGTGGCAGGATATCATATCCGCCCGGATAGTGACCTCCGTACACAGGGTGTAAAACCCGCTATAGTGGCACACGCAAGTGTGTCGCGTTCCAGGATCAGCCAGTGTACATCCGGTTTTTGTCGGGGGTCTAGAGTTGGGGTACGATGTTTGGCTGTTTGGCGGCTTCTGTGTACTCTAACACTAGACCCTCGACCGCTTCTTCACCTTCTTGCCCATGGCTTAGTGTGAAGAAGCAGGCCGGCATGATTGTGTTGAGTAGCGGGGGATAGATTGTTTTTCGCTACTTGATACTCTAAATGGACAGGATAAAAAAAATATATTGATGGATCACCCCACAATTTTATAAAATTTTGTTGCTACTTCCAATATATTACGGTAATAACATGCAAGTATACTTCAAATGCCCAAAGCTGGCTAGCTTTTCGTATGTAAAGTAGTCTTACCTGTTCGAAGTTACCTACCTATTATCCGTGTTTTCGCAGTCATACTACTTCGGATAGAGAAGCGACTCTTATCTCTGGGCTACGGCTTGTTTATCGTCCAACTGCCATTTATGACTTCGTTATTTTCCTATTCTGACAACATAAAAATGTCGTCCATAAGAATAACTCCTGGCTTTTATCTTTCTATGTACTCTGATAAGGGAAAATAATGAGAACACTACGCGTCGATCGCTATTAACTTGTTGTCGTGGTCAAGTTAATAAAACCGAATGTGGCAACGCGAGACGATTTGTGAGCGGAATATGGGATAAGATTTCCGTAGATAAACGGATGACACGAATTATCTCTACATGACATAGATAAAGTTTCTTCTTTATTTCAAATGTTGCCCGCGGCTCCGCCCGCGTGGAGGTTATTTTTGGGAGAAATAGTATACAATGATATATATATTTATATATATTAGTATAGATAAAACTATTCTAAAGCACTCAGGGATTTTTAACAGTGAAAGAATTTTCAAAATCGGATCAATAGTACCGGAGATTACCCTGAACATCCAAACTCATAAACATTACCTCTTTATATATTATCAGTATAGATACCGTGCTTACGGATAAGCAAAGATTTATTAATCTTCCTTTAATGATAATAATGATAGACAAAAATAAAATTAAGTTCTTTACATGACTCTATATCTAATGTTACCTGTCCTTTCTGACATATTCGTTTTCAGTAATAACCAAGACGTAAATAAATTCGAGCCTTTGAAACCAACATTGATCTGGTGCCAATATTGACGTAATATTTTACCAATTTCATGTTTCTATGGGTACATTGGTTGACTGCGAGTAATTTTGTGGAATACGTGACGCATCACATGTCGTAAAGCTCGTCTCCTTCTGTTTCCAATGTTTCCATTTACATATTCGTGAAGTCTTACTGTCGAATTTATAGTCTACAGATGAGATTCAGGATAATTTTAGCATGACATAAATCTTTTACTCGCACGAAAGATTTATACAGATAGGGAATTATCTGCGAACATACATATGTTATGCAAATCTTTTATGGCTGTGAAAAAAGACGGCGTCGTTTGTTTCAATGTATGTTCGAATTTACAATTTACTACCCACAAAGAATTATTTTACATGGAGTATTAGCCTATTGAAATATTCGTAGGTAGTTAGTTGTTCTTGGTTTATTCTGGTTCTACAAGATTTTTATATCGTCACTCAAATTGGACTGTAAAATTGTTTGAAATTTTTTAATTTATATAGTAATAAAAAAAAATTAAAATTAATTAAAGTGTTTTTACAATGTTAGTCATAATAACAGTTAATAATTGTATCGTTATTTGTTTATAATATAGTAAGAAACACGTTACTCAAGTAAAAACTACACATACGTACAAAATTGCAACAAAAGTGATAACTCGTGTTTATGTTTTGTACTATTCATATATTTGACCTGTTTTCATCATACGAGTAATAGGGTAGTCTTATTATATTTTATGAGGCCTCTTGCATGCCTGAGGGAACATGTAATGTTCACCACTCGACGAAAACGCCCCAGGCTCTTATTACCACCTTCCTGCCCAGTTGGCTATTGTTGATATTTATGCAGTCACCCCTTCGCGAGGACCTCGTACCGTAACAATAACTACTTTGTATTGTGGCTGCAATTATTTTAATAAGATATGTAGCAAATGAACGGAGTTTAGCCATGAAACTTTCACATCATACGCGCACTCACAAATGTTAAGAAAATTTATCGTAATTGAAAAGTGTATAAAGCTTGCCAGCGGTGTCTCTAACTTTAGGAATAACATTATTGATTCTTGAGCGAAGATTCAGAATGGGGTGGAAGCAATTTGGAATATGTGTATGTGTAACAAAAACTCCCTGTAATAGCAACTAATGCATGTGAACATGGCGAAAGTTTCCGAGAAGCCATTCTCGGCGCAATCTCAAATTAAATCTCTACCGACGAGCCTGAGTTGCGAACTGCCAGACATCTTTAATGATATACATATGTTAATAGTATTTTTCAGTACTTTTAGTAACATATGTACTACCAAACTGCTTTCTCTACACGAGAACATTATTATTGGATCTAGTTTTTTTGCGTTATTTAATACTAGCTGTTGCTCGCGGCTCCGCCCGCGTGGAGGTCATGTTTGAGACAAAAAGTATACACTACAAACTACCAATTTTCATGCATTTAACTTCAAAAATGAAGGATTTTCATACAAACTTTCTTACCCTATTTAACCCCCTTAGGGGTGGAATTTCCAAAAACCCTGAAATATGTGTTTTTAATTTTTAACTGTTAGGCCAAATACCAAATTTCATGCGTTTAACTGCAAAAATGACAAATTTTCATACAAACTTTCTTCCCCTGTTTTACCCCCTTCGGGGTGGAATTTACAAAAATCCTGAAATATATATTTTTTTATTTTTGACTAAAAGGCCAAATACTAATTTTCATAAACTTAACTTCAAAAATGACGGATTTTCATACAAACTATCATCCCCTATTTTACCCCCTTAGGGGTGGTATTTCCAAAAACCCTTCCTTAGTGGATGCCTACGTGATAAAAGGTACCTACTGTCAAAATTTCAAGTCTCTAACCCCAGCCGTTTAGGCTGTGCGTTGATCGATCAGTCAGTCAGTCAGTCAGTTTCTTCTTTTATATATACAGATAAATATATCTTACCAATTAGGTATAGAAAACGCTTTAATTAGGCTTATCTCAATTTCTTTCTTATCTGTAAAAATAGACCTCACAAAATAAATTTGCATAATAAAAAACCATTACATATGAAAAACATTTATTTAAAACACAATTTATTTTAACAAAATCGATACCTTCTTCGCTTACAATAGAGCACCGAAAAGAGAATTTTTAGTATTAGAATGTAGTTTGAATATCGATATCACATTGAATAGAATTCGATCCTTATTTCAATTTATTTCTTAACAATGTTGCGAGAATGATTACAATAAAGGACAGGATCGTATACAGTAAAAAATCGAATATTTTATTATCACCATAAAACAAGTAATGTCGTTAAGACCGACAGAAAATATCATACAAAAGTTTAATGCAAACTTGTCGCTTACTTATTTTTAACCGACTTCAAAAAAGGAGGAGGTTAACAATTCGTCGGAATCTTTTTTTTTTATGTATGTTACCTGATTACTTGAAGACGCCTGGACCGATTCGAGAAATTCTTTTTTTGTTTAAAAGGGTATACTTCCCAGGTGGTCCCATTGGCACCATGTCAGGATCTGATGATGGGATCTCAGAAAAATCAAGGGAAACCCTAACATTTTATAGTGTCGGATAATTTGTTTTTTATTGAAGTCGGTGTACTTTTTATGAATAAAAAACTTTTATTCAACCATTTTAACATCAGTCGCGTAGACAGCTTTGGTAAATTTGCAAATATTCCAAGGTGGACTATGAATAATCCTAAAATATTATACAAGAATACGAGTTTAGGTTCTGTTTTAGTATATAAGTAACAGAATATTCTTGAGGTTCAAGTTTCTGACGTGAATGGCATCAGACTGACAGCCGTAATTGTTTTGGGAATATGACCCAACGTATTAATTACTATAGAGTATAAATTGCGATGACTAGGCACCGTATCTAAGTGTATATGCATTTACTTATATACAAATTATTTGGAAGTATAATCTATTCAGAATATCATGTTTGATACAACAATCCGCTTTTCCTACGCTTGAATTGAAAATGCCTAAGTATTTTAATATAACGTTTCAGAATTAAATATGACACGAGGTGATATTATTATTCATAACTTTACAAATATCTAAACGTTATTTAAACTCAGATATATCTTTCTTATCACGTCTTACATATACCGTTAGTTGATAAACTGCGTGTATGTAATGGGGATTTGCTTTTACATGGTAATCTGTAAGAAGTGAATATATTCCGCTCCAGCCGAGGCATCAAAAACCACTACACCGTCGGTGTGTGTTGAGCAAACGTTTCTAAACCTACATCCACCGACGTAAGCATTCGGAGCGTTCCGAATGTAGGATGAAATATGCCGAATAGATTATAGTTGGTACATTTATATGGGACTATTTACGTTACGTAAACTATTTTCTTTTGAGATTGTCGGGTATATAGTTGTCTTTGCCCGGTATGCCGGTCCCGCCGGAATCTCCCAGCCACGGGAACCTGGAAGTTGAATTGTAGTATTAGTGCTTTTCGAATAGGCTTAGTGTCACAGTACCCTAAAATTTCATCAACTTAGAGCTCTGTGTTCAGAGTATAATTGAACACGGAGCAATCAATATGTTTAGATTTTAAAGCTTATTATAAAACACAGACTAATGTTAACCCAGGGTTATATCAACTGATTGTTATAGCAACCCATAGTACCTTGGTGACATTAGCCTGGTTTAAAGTTAATCTATATTTTATAATAACACCCGAGACGTTTAAAAAAGAATGTCGAGGACTAGTGCTTGTGTTCAGCACAAATAATACAGCTGATACTCATATCGTTTAGTTATTATGAAATAGGTTTCAATTTTATTTTATAAGTGTGGTTAACTAGAAAAAAAACTTTAGGTCTTAGATTTTTATTTTCAGCTTAACACAATCGATCTTAGATAAAAAAAAATCAGACGGCGTAGAACTTTAACAAAATGAAATACAGTTTAATGTTTTGGGTTTCTGAGAACGATTTTTTTTTGGGCAACCAGAATTAAGTGATCCCTCGTATGGGCTAGTAGGTATTAATAATGTAATTAGCCTTTCAAACATATCATGCGTTAGTATTAACAAGCCCAGTATGAAGCCTCTCTCATCATGAAATCTCTACGATCAGCCTAATTCGAATAAATAACACACCTAAGTAAAAATAGTGCTTAGTAAATTGCAGTGAAAAATATTTACATCGGTGTAGAATTTAAATTAACTTCGCGCAATATCAACTTGTTATTTAGAAAACTAATTTTAACTCAGTGGACAAATAAACCACGAGTTTGTTTTGTTAAGGCGACAACCGTGGATCTTTCGAGATCCAGGCTCTGTTAATATCTCACGCCCGTATTCAAGAACAAAACTTTAAAATGCGCTACTTGTTATGCGTAGATTTGTGTATACGAACAAGTTAGTTTTAGGCTATAAACGGCGTAATTCAGCCAACTAACGGGTACTTTATTTTTTTAGTGCCTCGATAGGCAGACGAGCAGACGGGCCACCTGATGGTAAGTAGTCACCGCCGCCCATAGACTTCTGCAATGCCAGGGCACAGCAAAGCCGCTGCCTACCGTTAAAATTATTCAGTCCTTAAAGTATATTAAATTACAAATATTTTTACTAATATGTCTATTCTGCGACAAAAAGAGTAAAGAGCCGAGCACGAAACCAATAACATTAAATGTCTCTCGAATTTGATCAAGGCGGATTGGATTTGGTCTGCTGTAGAACCGTATCCGTCCGTCTATAGAATTGCCAACAATGTTATTATTATATCGTGTTCAATGTGATTTAATGGTGTATACGTTGAATTTTATTCGCGTCGTACTATATCCGAGCATGTACACCAGCGAACATTTACAATATAATATAGACATAACACCTTTCATAATTGGAGACCTGTGCCCAGCAGTGGGATATTTTAGTAGAGGTCCGGTTTTTATGCTCTTATATCATGTTATCATCATATACTTTCAGATCCAGTGATTGTTATATGTATGTTATATATTTATATATATATATATATATACAGCAGTATATACATAAATAATACATTAAGCCTGTGTATGACTTATGTGGAATAGAATACAGATAATAAACGTTTGTTTGAAAAATTCAGGGTTTAGTCATTCTCTGCCTGTAACCTGAGGTGGTGCAGAGATACTATGTTAAGTTATCAGCTACTAAACTGTTTCCACTCCACTAAAGTCTAACTCTGAACCTAGAATATTTTGCTGTAAGAAAATCCTTAATATTCGTAAGCTTGTCATTGGCAACAGTTTATCATTATATTGTAATCAAAACTACATGATTGTATTGGTCTGTAAGCTTTCTACAAAACTAATAAAATAACCCTCGACCGCTTTTTCACCTTCTTGCCCATGACGTAGTATGAAGGAGCAGGCCGGCATGATTGTGTTGAGTAGCGGGAGATAGATCGCCTCTCGCTACTCGATACTCTAATTGGACCGCACTGCGCTTACCATCAGGTGGGTCACTTTGCTGAACCAGGATAAAAAAATAAAAATAAACAAAGAATACTCACTGGTTGGGGCATTCGCTGCATGTCTCCATATATCTGGTGTCAGTGAAGTTACTCTCGGGCAGTTTGAAGGAGAGTGCGCACTTGTTGGAGAGGTTGCAGGGCGCAGGGGGCAGCTCCTTGTCGCAGCGCCACGCGTCGTAGTTGTTCAGAGCCTTCACTGGACGGGGGTCAGTCATCCACGTCAGGGCCTGAGTCGTGGTGACGAACCAGACGTCTTTGCTGCACGGAAGAAAAACTATTTCAGAATACCCGCATTAGGCAAGCGTAGTCGTAGTGGACTAAGGCCCGTACTAAGCAGTAAGACAATGTTTAATCCAGGGTAGTATTAGTATTATTATTTATTTTATTATGTTACTAAAAATATTTATATAAATATTGCAAAAAAATCCAATGTACGTAATAACAATCATGGTTGTCGGAACTTAAGTTCATGCTTAACTGGACGCATTTAGGCATAAAATTGGGATGCACTAATCATAAACGGCTGCGTAAATACTAAGGATATGAAGATAATAGACTGCCTCGGTGGCGCAGTTGTAATTGCGCATGCGTTACGACTGCTGTGCTGAGGTCTCGGGTTCGATCCCCGGGTCGGGTAAAGTGATATTGGGTTTTTCTACCTAGAAATACTCAGTATTAACCCGGAGTCTGGAATGGTGCCCGGTGTGGCGATAGGCTCGCCCCCTATCACATTATGGGACCGAAATTTGGCGAAAAGTGGGTGTACTGGTTACACCTCTGCCTACCCCTTCGGGGATTACAGGCGTGAGAGTATATGTATATGTATGTATGAAGATAATAAGAACTTGACATTTAGAACCTTATTTCTGAGTTAAGCTTTAACAAACTTTTGTGCAAACGGGAATCATACAAATTATTTTAGTCAAATAAATCAAATGTTAAAACTCCGACATCAAAACCATTTAATTATTTGAGGAAAGGAGAAGCAGTCAGATTTTTTATAAGAAAACTTTACCTATCACATTTAAAGCTTCGGCTGACGAGAAATATTGGATTGATAGAATATACCCCTTAGCGAACTGAATAAATAAAAATACTTTTTGCTCTTTCATTCCTACAAACTCCTATTAATATAAAACACCGGAATTACATTATTGAAAACTTCTAAAATTACAGAGTCGACTCAACTCGATTAATCTTTACCAAAAATCCTTTACCCTGTTGGAACATGAAGCGAAATTTTCAATAAAACCGTCGCAATCAACGAGAAGATACACGAGTGCGTGATCGTCAGCGGAAACCAACAATAAGTGGCGTGAAGCGCTTTGTCAACACCGAACGAAGCGACTGACTAATATGAGCCGTATTATTAGTTTTCCCCTGCGATGTGATACGAACGGGATATTCATATAGACTAAAAGGTAAAATAGCAAAAATGATATTTGCCAGAGCTAAGTTAATGTTGCAAGGATAACCTAGTTGGTTGCGGTACGGACTGGCAAAACGAAAGTCGTATGTTCGAAACCCAAAATGGCATACACCTCTGACTTTTCTAAAGTGACGTGTGTATTGATTTTTAATTATCCCTTGCTTTAACGGTGAAGTAATACATCGTGACGAAACCTGCATACCTGAGAATTCTCATACGAATTTTGAAAGTATGTGAAGTCTACCAAGCCGCATTAGGCCAGCGTGGTGGACTAAGTCCTAACGCCTCTCATTAGTAGAAGGGGCCCGTTCCCAGCAGTGGGACAATGTTTAATACAGGGCTAGTATTATTATTAACTGTTATATTAATAAAGGGTTTTAATTATGTCTCGGCAAAGTGACTATCCTATTTTTGTCGCGGAAAGCGTTTTATTACTGCCGTCCGCTCCGGGGAAGCGGAATAAGAAGAAAACGGGTATGCTGGACTAGCCGGTCTTACGACCCAGCATCCCCCTGGCCTGGATGATGGCTATCCGTGCTGCCGCTGGGACGAGTCCCTACCCCCTAAAAAAGTAACTATCCTGCACCAAATGTTAAGCACAGTGCATTCCTTAATATCTACGTCCGAAAGTCGTTTCACCCCTTTAAAAGTCAGAAATAATTTCGACAAAAGACAGAAGTAACTAGATAGACACAAGCTAACCCCGGAACGTGTCTTATAGAAGTTAATAGTGAGTTTTCCCCATTTTGACAATAAAGTACAAATATATATGACGTACACACAGACTAGCTAAGTAGAAAATCTAAAATAATAGCTTACAGATCCGCCGCCCATCTCAAGAACTTGTGAAGACCGTTTTCTAATTCTTTGATCTGGAACCAGTTGGTGTGGAAGGGCATCATGTATGGCGCTCTGTTCTGATCATAATAACGGCTGAAATCTTCTTGCAACCACTCGAATACCTGCAAAAACGTCCAGTTTACTTCCTACTTTCAATACACACTATGCTATAGTTTAAAATAAGTAAGCAAAAAATATGTAAAAAATTTTATCAAATCGACCGTTTGAAACAAAGTTCATTCACTCTTGAATGGATCCATATTTTCATCATCCGACCAAATTGTACTTCAGCTAAGTGAAATATACTGTAGGGAATCTAGAGCAAAATAAATACAGAGTTTCAGAATAATCGTTACTCATGGCTACATTTAATTATAAATTTGTCTTTTAATTCCTGTTTCAGTTCATGTTTTTAATAAGTACCTGCATAACGACTACAAATAAAAAATATTTGCTGTGGAACAGTAATTTGACTCCGAAAAAATTCAATTTCTAATTCGTGAAAAAAACTATTAATTATCATTCTCTGTGGGTTGGAAACTCAACGCTATCAAGCCTACATGCGGTATAAGCTTTATGTATACTTTCATTAAAAAGTGAAAAAAAAGTAAAGTAAAAAAAACGCTACGGTTATTATTTTTACAACAGATTAAAAACTATACGTGTCGGTACAAACTTAGTAAGTGAACCGTTTCCGTACCGTTTCAAACTCCACTCGGCTTACTTATTAATGAGTGATTAGGCAGTGGATACCTGTTTTATTAATTTTATGTTATAATGATTAAATTATCGAAAGACTTAATCATTTTAAAAAAATTACTTACACATAAAATTCACTTAGTTTGATAAGGGATTTCGTTAACTGTTTACTGCTGCATTTAAAAAAGGCTTTATCACCTGGATTTATGTTCGAATTTAGTTTGTTTTGACTATTTCACAAAGAGTCACCGTTATTTGCTTAGTTCTAATTATAATATGGATAATATTAACGTCTTTTAAAAATTACTGTAATCGATTCAGGGACCCAATTTTAACAGACTACTTTCAGGGTGAGCATTTATAATGTATACGTCTTAATCGCTTACATATCGAAAAGCACTCACAGTTTGATATGTCTGCATTATTAATGAAGTTCAAAGACTGTATTTAATTTGGAAAGTCCACATCATTTAAACTAGAATCAAAAGTCCGATTCCGCTGTGTTTGGAAATTCAGTTTGTCTTTCCTAATAAGAATATGCTATATTTGAATTATATACTCTACTCGGACTGCCTCGGTGGCGCAGTTGTAATTGCGCATGCGTTACGACTACTGTGCTGAGGTCTCGGGTTTGATCCCCGAGTCGGGCTAAGTGATATTGGGTTTTTTTATTTAGAAATACTCAGTATCAGCCCGGAGTTTGGCACTAAGCCCGGTATGGCGATAGGGTCTCCCTCTATCACATTATAGGACCATAACAAGTTCGGGTAAAAGTGGGTGTAATGGTTACACCTCTGCCTACCCCTTCGGGGATTATAGGCGTGAGTGTTTGTGTTTGTATTAAACTACTACTTTTTATATTGTGGATATGGTACTACAAAATTGTACCTTGAATCATTCAAAAAATAATTAATCAATCTGAATGAGATGAAATAGTTTAACTATCAGATGAACACAGTTTAAAATAGCACAATAATTACAACATGAAGTCTTAGGCCGCAGTCGCACCAGGCAAAGATAGGCGTAAATCATTACGTGCAAATGGCGTTTCATCGCCTTTATTATTAGGCGCTAACATAATAAGCCCTGTAGCGGAACGCCGCAAACTATGCAAAACTCGCGGCGTGTGAACGCTCTAATTATTTACCACAAAATGTTTGCCAGTTGCGACTGTGACCTAAAATTATACCAGTAATCTCACCTCATTAGCGTCATGGTTGTGTAACACGCACTGGTCGAGGTAGGGACAGTGGCCACCCTCGAACGTCTCCACATAATGCGCGTTGAATGGAACCTCCCACAGACCTGACACATTTCACCATTATTATGTGCTAACTGCTACTTAAAATAAACAACGGTTTGTAAAAACATCTATATATATATATATATATTTTTTTTTTTATAGCATAGTCCGACAAACGAGCCAGTGGGTCACCTAATGATAAGTGATCTCAACCGCCCATGAACATCCACAATACCGAAAGTGTCATGTATGCGCTGTCGGCCTTAAAGGACAGGAATAGGGATTAGGGAAGGGGAAATCTGGGCCTCCGGATATCTCACTTTCCATACGAAACGCGACAGTAAACTGTCATATTACGTTGGTTTTCTGTGAGACAGTGGTACTACCCCGGTCGAGCCGGCCTATTCATGCTGTAGACAAATATGCCTACAGCGTGGCTCTACCACTTCTTAAATTACAATATAATTGATAATATGTTATTATCTAGTGTCATTGGCAACTACAAAATAATTATTTAACTTTAAATAAAGGACATGTTTCAAGGGCCCGGTTAACCTGTATGTAACAACTCTGTTTCACAAAAAACCGACGTAACACATTACTGTTGCGTAAACAATTACCCCTTCTCAATCCCATTTTTTTCCAAGGTGGGCATCACACCCATGATTCTTCTGGTATTGTAAGTGTTTATAGGCGGTGGAAATCATTTAGCATCAAGCGACCTACTTATTAACCGGCCTTCTGCTAAAAATCATGTAACAGTGTGAAATGACAAATTACGAAAGACCTACGGCTGAGTTTCTTGGTGCTTCTTCTCAGACCAGTGGGCATTTCCGAAGCAACAGTAGACTTTTACATTATTATGACGTAAAAAGTGCCCATCGGGGTCTAATTTACGAAATAAATGATTTGATTTGATGTGAGCTGATTTTTTTTAAATAATGGTCTGTAGATTGTTCTTTAAAACAGAGTTACATATCTTTCTTGGTGGTTCTTTTCAGGTCAGTGGGTATTTCCAATGCACCAGTTGAGCATTTTTATCTGTAACCACCAGGGCCTACTTACTTAAATGTATTGAATTTCATTCGATCTTTGTTCTTTTAACCTCCTTTGAATGATCACTAACCTGGGAATGATTTCGTAGGACAGGTGCCAGATTTACACTCGTGCGGGATCTTGTAGTCGAGAGTGTAAGGCCAGATGGGCATCGGCAGCGGCGGCACGCCCACTGAGCTGTCGTAAATGTAACCAAAGTCCTCCAAAACCTGTACAGTACACCCTATCTATTAATATTACATACGTGTCGGAGAGATACGCTGAATTTGTGTATACATATTAAGTTGAAATTTCGATTTGTATGCGTAAAAAGAGCTTGGCCTCGCCTGGCATACAAAATATAGCCGTGTTTTATCTAAGATCAATAAAGAATACATAATTTAATAAGGTTCTTGTTATTAGTTTCAGTCATCAACCTTGTTCAAATATTACTTAAAATGAAGGAAAACACTCGTCTTATTGTAGAAACAATATACTCATTATGAGACCGGTCAAGTCCTAGACTCCTTTCCTAGGTCCAGCAATCAAATATCTCTCTATTTTTGATAACATTCTAGATATTTTAAGTTAATTGACACTACAATTAACTTAAAATATCTCAATAACCACTTATTATTTCATAGTTCCATGTTTCACTTACATCGGCCGTCACACTGATTGCCATTTTTTGTCGTGACACAGCAAATTGGCTACAGTAAAGTGCAATATGAATAAATAACTTATTTGTGCAAAATATACCTTTACATTACAACACTTAGGCTCGAAATGTGGTTAAGTGAGTTCAAATTTGGATTGAGGAAACACCCACATTATTCCATCACGTCCGGTTATATCGCGATTGTGGAACACGCAGGTAGTAAACTAACGAATTAACACCTTATTCAAACCAAAAGTTGGATAAAAATCCAGTCAAACGCAAGTGAGATCCGAATTCTAGGAGAGAATCATAGCAATAGATGTGTACGAATAGTATTGTTTTATTTAAACATCCTTAAAGAGAAATAAATATTTATTCGCAATTAGCTTGTACAACTTTAAGTTCATTCATTCGAGGATTTTTTCCTGCAGTTGTGCTTGATCACATCGAGAAATATCGTCTTTGACGAACGAAAAGACAGAGACAACCAGGTGATCTGGTAAGAATTTTTCCCCTTAAGGTCGATAACCGAAAATATTAAATCATTGTAAAGAAAAATAAAAATCGGAATTTCATATTTTTTTTAAATCAAGATAGGATAATGCAATTCATGAAACTAAACGGCAGCATAATTTAAAAGACTAGAAACTATTCATAAATTAACTTTTATTATTAGATATAAGTATACATATACAAATATCATATTCGAATCTGGAAGCAGAGCTAGATCTATACATACATATTACATATCTATACATATAATATATTTGTAACTGATCGCTGTCTGTACATGGAAGATATATGAGAAAAACTATGTTTGGGGGTCTTTATTAACGCAATAGAACTCAAATCAATGATTTTTAGAATCTTTGTCTGTTTGTCTGTTTGTCGGTGCTTGTTGTTCGGTCGTTGTTCACGCTAATCTCAGAAACGGCTGAACCGATTTCAGTGTGGTTTTCACTATTGTATTGTGGTAAACTTCACTTAGGTCTTAGGGAATTTTTATAATTGAATCGGTTCATAAATAAAAAAGTTATATCAATTTAAAGAGTCACGGCCGAACATTTTTCGAAAAAAATGCTATAATTAGTGTAAGATAAGATTGTACATATACATACGCTCACGCCTGTAATCCCCGAAGGGGTAGGCAGAGGTGTAACCAGTACACCCACTTTTCGCCGAATTTCGGTCCCATAATGTGATAGGGGGCGAGCCTATCGCCATACCGGGCACAGGTTCCAGACTCCGGGCTAACACTGAGAATTTCTAGATAGAAAAACCCAAAATCACTTTACCCCACCCCGGGGATCGAACCCGAGACCTCAGCACCGCAGTCGTAATACATGCGCAATTACAACTTCGCCACCGAGGCAGTCGAAGATTGTCTCGGTAGCTCAGTTATATCTGCATACGCGGTATGACTTCTGTGCGTGAGGTCACGGGTTCGATACCCACGGTCGGGTAAAATTATATTAGATTTTTCATCTTTATACTCAGTATTAACCCGGCGTCTGGAATAGTACCCGGTGTGGCGATAGATTCGCTCCCATCACTTGCCAGGTGCCAGGATAACAAAAATCTCAATCGACATGTCAAGATTCTCCGCGAGTTAATATAATCATCTAATACATTTAGATCTGCCTACTGCCTCGGTGGCGCAGTTGTAATTGGGCATGCGTATCACATTATGGGACCATAATAACTTCGGCGACAAGTGGGAGTACTGGATACACCTTTGGGGGTAGCCCTTCGTGGATTACAGGCGTGAATGTATATCTATGTACATTTAGATCTCGGTTGCAGGGCAAAATTAAATTTTAGGCTTCAGCTGTAAAATTAGCACTCGCTTGATGTGAATTGTTGTTTTCAATAGAGGACGCCACGCGCGCCCAGCAGTGGGTCAATGAATATGTACATAGTGTACGTATACATGACTACATTATTTTTATTTAACCGACTTCAAAAAAGGAGAAGGTTAACAATTCGTCGGAATCTTTTTTGTTTATGTATGTTACCCGATTACTCGAAGACGCTTAGACCAATTCGAGAAATTCTTTTTGGTTAAAAGGGTATACTTCCCAGGTGGTCCCATTGGTACCAAGTCAGGATCTGATGATGGTATCTCAGAAAAATCGAGGGCAACCCTCAAATTTTATAGGGACGCATAATTTGTTTTTTATTGAAGTCGGTGTACTATTTATGAATTAAAAAACTTTTTATTATTATTAAGGTGCTTGCGTAATATTCAATGTTTTTTTAATATAATTTGCTGTACACGACTACAACTAAAACTATTTTTTTATCCTGGCACGTCAAAGTGACCACATTGCATCCGATAGAAAGCGCAGTGCTGTCCAAGTAGACTATCAAGTAGCGAGGACAAACATCCCTCGCAAAGTGACACAATCATTTCAGTCAGTCAGAAGCTTCTTTACAGTACGCTTAATAAACCCGGGAATACAGAAAGTAGGGAACACGGGTGCTGAGAAAATTTTCCAGGCCTTGATGGTGCGGCTAAGATACAAATTCGCGAACCTCTTGGTTCAGGCCAGGGTAATAGAAACACGCTGTTGTAGCTCCGCAAGCCGGTACGTGTAGTTCTGGCGTGGATAGAGGAGGATGGGATAAGACCAAACAATTCTTAAAAGCATTCGCAATGATAGAACATCGAGGGCGTAATATCCGCCACTTCACGCAGGATCGGAATCCTGAACAGGGTGCCGTGGTTTTTCACGCCCGGTCAGCTCTACCGCTTATATAAAGCGCAGGTGCGGCCGGGAATAGAATACTGCTCGCACCTCTGGGATGGTTTCGCAAGGTACCTTCTCGATGAAGGCATCGAGAATCAATAGAGGGGGATAAACCCAAGGGGGTGGTTTGCAGCGGCGGACCATCCGCATTGTGAATGATGCAGACGTGAGTAACAGCCTGGAGCCGCTACAGCTGCGTAGGGATATTTCCTCGCTCAGCGTGTTCTACCGCCTGTATCATGGCGAATGCTCTGAAGAATTGTTTGATCTTATCCCATCCTCTCCCTTCCATACCTTCTGGTATGGAAGGGAGCACTACGCGTGGTTCTCCACGCGTAGTGGCTTGCGGAGCTACGGCTTCGTGGTGTCTACTACCCCGGCCCGAACCAAGAGGTTCGCAAATTCGTATTTTTGCCGCACCATCAAGCTGTGGAACAGTTTGCCAGCTACCGTGTTCCCTCCTTCCTATGATCCTGGGTCCTTTAGGCGTAATGTGAAGAAGCTAAACAGCAGGCCGGCATGATTGTGTTGAGTAGCGGGGGATAGACTATCTCTTGCTACTTGATACTCTATCTGGACGGCACTGTGCTTACCATCAGGTGTAGTGTGGTCACTTTGCCGCGCCAGAATAAAAAAAAAATAAGACTCCGGACACAAATATCTGTCTGTCACACAAACATTTGTCCCGGTGTGGGAATCAATCCCACGGCCTCTCGTGTCACAGCCGGCTACTTGCCAACTGCGCCACGGAGGCTGTCGGTCTCAAAATTCAACTGCCATATAACTGACAGGTTAACTGATCGCGTGTGTAAGATATGCAAAATAAATACTTAGAATAATACGTGAGTGGTACTTAATTATTGAAGAAATTGTAAAAGTAAATGTATTCACGTTATAAACTCACGTTTTATAAATACTAAGAATGTTTGTTGAATGTTAATAGTATGTTTAGAATTATTCAATATTGCATTTGATAGCTTTAAATAATTATGTTTCTGTATTGACTTATTGGAAAGTCAAATGAAGGAAGGGGAACCATCATTGAATTGTATAAAAAGTGAGCAGTAGGCGGTTCTCGTTTCATTAAAGTATTAACAGAGTAAGAGATAAGACCAATAAAACTCAAGAATCAGTATTTCAATGCATCTCTGCTGGATTTTAAAGAAATAACACCCCCGAAGCTTTTACGTGTACCGTTCATTACTTACCCAACTGACAAATTGAGAGCGTCTTCACATTTTCTCAAAGTAAGAATTTCACTGACAGCCCTCAATTTTTATTTTAATATATTACGTTACCTGTCAATTACTTCTGTCAGGAACGAAGGTTAGGAAGTGTTTTCGGATAAAATACACGGGGCCATTTCGTGTTCTCCATGGAGACGAGGCACTGGGAGATGTGTCACTTAGCAACCAATTATACGCACAGTGTATACCAATGTTGTGATAAGACCCGATCGATAGGCGACCTAATTAGTGTTAATGGCTAGAGGAAACATCCCTTGATTTTTGTTAGATAGAAGATTGAACATTAGAAATTTCTATGAAATTAATGTTTTAGGGCGCTCGACTTGTTACGTTAATATTCTATTTTTATTATTCGTCATTGCTAGAAATCTGTATTAGGCAAACGCTCTTGGAAATTTTATTGTACATAAAGATGGAGAATCTAATCTTTTTACCTAAATAAATGTTATCACTATACAAATTTCACATTAAACTGATAAATTAACACTTTTGATTAACTATTTGAAATGTCATTTCTCTCTCGGTGTTACTCTTCACATATTTAACCTATGGTAAAAAGTGACAAGTCATTCTATAGTCATATTTACCTTAAATTGCGTATTTCTGCCTGGTTTCAGGAAAGGTGCGCGAGCGCCGACGATTTCTGACCTAGAAACGTTGGCGAACTTCTTGAGGATCTCTCGCATGCCGATCATCTCCCCTGCCCATTCTTCATAGCCCTTGTCTTGCAAGCCTTGTTGCTGAGATACAGTACCAGTGGCGATCTAAAGATATATAGATATGATCAGTTTAAACAGTTCACTAAGTATTGACAAAATTCACATTGCTCGAGTGAAATATTATTATTACAAATGGATGATAAACATTCCATAGATTTATTATTAATTCTCATTCATAAATGTATGGAATATGGTATTAATCTTCAATATTTGTGTTATAAATTAATAATAGATAACATAATGTTGCAACTTCATAGATTTCAAATATTCGGTAAAATATATTTTTTTATATAATTTTTTAGGCTAAGGACTAAGTAAGGCCTAATCCCTCTCATCAGTAGAGGAGACCTGTGCGCAGTTGTGGGACAATGATTAATACAGGGCTAGCTAGTATTATTATTATTATTATTATATAATTTTCATCTCAAAAAGGAATCATTATCATTACTAAATATTGTATTAAAAATAAGCGAGGCCACAAAATTAACCACAAAATGTCATCAACTTCCATATAATTTATGAAGCTTAATAACATCAACAATATTAATAGTCGTGCAAATACAAGTCATATAAAACGTGAGCTCCCCAATTTTTATTTTTACTAAGTCCATAAAATATTTATAATAGAATCATTTCAAAACTTTGTCTTTTCAATTAATGTAAATACAAGTCTCTTGTAAAAAACATATGAGGTTTTTTACTGTAAACATAAATTAAAAAATAAGTATAAGGAAATTCAAACATTAACTCTTTATCCCGGGAATTATTCTTACGAGTATTGGACCATTAATAGGTAATGCATGCACGGTAGGCAGCGGCTCTGCTGTGCCCTGGCATTGCAGAAGTCTATGGGCGGCGGTCACTACTTACCATCAGGTGGCCCGTCTGCTCGTCTGCCTATCGAGGCACTAAAAAAATGCATATATGAACTTACTTCGTGACCACCGTGTGCAAGATGTTGGACCATGACGTAGTTGCTGAAAATAACGTAAAAATCATAATTAAATGAATAAAAACTAAAACCGGGATATGTGAAAACAAATACATATCTTTCTTACTATAAAAATAATTGATTAATTGAAATTGAAAGTTAACGACATACCGATTAGAAGTTAACGATATAATTAGTACATATAAATGAGTTAATTTTAATTTAAATAATTATTAATCATGATAACGTATCATAGACGTCGTTTATAATTATTCTAATCATTGACTTATATTCTATAGACATGAACTGTCGAAGAAACAAGATGTTCCAAAAACCTTGTCCGCCCACTAATGCCATCTATTCATTTTACTAAGAACTATTTGGATGTTAGAATCGTGATAACTCCCGTCACTTTCTCTCGAACGGGACTTTCCGCGCGCCAAAACGGGACAAACTATATAATGAATTTTGTTGTGAAAATGACATCTATTAATTTTACTAAGAACTATTTGGTAGAAGCGTGATAACTACGTCACTATCTCAAACGGGACTTTCCGCGCGCCAAAACGGGACAAACTATTATACCTAGTCAGGTCATAAATTCTGTCACATGTTTAATATAAAATAATTGAAACAAGTTTATTCTTTATGTAACCATTTATATACCTAAATGAACTTAAAAAAACATAGATTCTTATGACACTAAAGTTTATCCAAAATGACCTCCGTGATTTTGAATACAGGCCTTCAATCTGCGCGGCCAGTTGTCTATCGCAGCACGAACGAGGTCCATGTCAATATCGGCGGCTGCCTTAATCAAGAATGTCTTGAGTGACTCCAAATTGGGATGAGGCTTTGAACACGCCTTTTCCTCCAAGTGTTGCCATATCTTGTAATCTAACGGATTCAAATCTGGACTGGAGGAGGGCCAGTCTTCGTGCCAGATGAAGTCGATTTCACGCGCCGCCAGCCAGTCTTGTGTTCTCTTCGCTCTATGAGCTGGCGCCGAATCTTGTTGGAATACCCAGTGCCTGTTATTGAACATGGTATGAGAAACAGGTTCCACAAGGTTCGTCAGGACTGTATTTTGATACACAACTGCATTCGTTTTTACACCTTTCTCACAAAAATGTACCTCTGTTAAGCCCCAATAAGAAACTCCCAACCATACCATGAACGAGGATGGAAAATGACCTCGTTGGACACGCGGAATATGATTGCTCGCTTCTTCACTACTGTGTGCGTACACCTTATCATTTTGTTTGTTGTAGCTCTCTTCTACGGTAAAAATTTTTTCATCTGAAAAAAGAATTTCCCGATATTTTTTTCCCGCGTACCGCTTCAACAAAGCGCGGCATCTCTTCAGTCTCAGGTCCATTAGACGAGCATTCAAACGATGTCCTGTTTTTCTTCGATATGCCCGAAGCCCTAAGTCTTCGTTTAACCCCCTTTTCACCGTGGTTCTGCTTAACCCCATCTGAAGGGCCAACAGTTTCTGCTTACGTTTGGGATTTCTTTGAATTCGCGCCTTCACAGCTTTTATCACTGCTGGAGTCCTAACAGACCGAGGGCGACCACTTCTTGACCTGTCATCTACACTAGAGTCTTCATTGTATCGTTTGATGGTACGATAAGCGAATCTTTTGGTTATATTCAAATTTTTCAGTATGTCAAAAATTTGAATTGGCGCGTAACCGCAACGATGCAACGCAATTACTGCAACACGGTCTTCTTTAAGCGTCCACTCCATATTTAAAAATGAGTAAAATTCTAAAAAGTATACATTTTTATTTTCATGAACAATTTGAAATTCGAATTCAATAAACTTTTTTGTGGCCAGCATTCTAAAATAAAAGTTTTTACTGTGTGACAATACTTATGACCTGACTGTGTATAATGAATTTTGTTGTGAAATATAGACTTCCCGTATTCAGAATTGAAATTAATTAATATTTATTGATATTACGTTCTAAACATTACGTTATTTACCTTATATACTATTAACAGTTTCACTGTAAATTAATTTAAGGCAGATTTTTTCGGGAATGTCGCTACAAATAACTAAAATTAACTCGACACTAAAAGATACCATGTGGTGTGCATACTTAGGTGGCATGAAGCAAACTAACGTCGGTGCGGTGGTTCCACCGCAACTCGGTGGAACATAATGTTTGTTCTGGTCGCCGCATCTAGTACGTTGTACATATAGATCGCTGATTCTAATAAACGAATTTTAAACGAATGGTGACGGTCTAGTTAAATTCATTTTATAAGAATATATAGCGTTAAGATTACATATTTAAAATTAATATATTTTGACAATTTATTTATGAAATGACACATAATGTGCTAAAGTTATTAATATGAAAAAGTTACCAAAAACGTTCCGAACATAAAACTGGCAATATTTCTTAATGTTATATTTATAACAAACGAGGCGTGTTGATTAATCCAATTATATTCGGTTGTACTGGAAAGTTTTAATGACATGGGCCTCGTCGAGCATTGTTACTTTAATGTTTTTGTTCGCGTCCCCAAAACGATCGTGGACGTAATAACAGACAGCCATCGTATTTATTAAAAGCCGGAACGTGCACGCCCTCGGCATAAACTCAATAGTTATATTCGTATACCTCAAACGATTACAAAAAACGTTCCGCTCACAATGTCTTTCAACAAGGACATTAATCGAATCGTCAATCGATGAATATAAACCCCAACATCCTCAACCATTAAATACACAGGTACTAAAATTATAATTCAACTCACCTGTATTCGTGAGATAAAAAGAACGTTCCTCGTATGTCACATCCATTAGGGTTCTTTAATTTCCCATTAAAAACTTTTTTGTACAAATCGAAGTTATTCAAATTGACAGCGCCGTCGAAAGTCAGCAGTATCATTTGTGGCGTCTGCAAATAATTGTTCAGTTGTTTCAACTTTTGCTCGACACAATCGCTTTCCTATGCAATGTGTTTATGTAACACATAGCATGCGCTGTAACACGCACACAGTTCCGGTTTCAATACCAGCTTCCTAGTAGTTTGTAATAATAACAAACTGTAATTTTAATAGTCAATTATAATAATAATGATTAATTATTTATTTTACTTGTAATTTTAAAACAATTTACTAAGTCTGACCGCCCTACTATTACTGCCCGCACGAATATTGGGACTAAAAATCATCAACCAAAACTGGCTCCAACAGAGCACTATTGGTGATAACTAAGCAAATAATGTAAGGTATATAGTACATTGGCTAAACAAATTAAAAAGCTATTGTTCTACGTAATTGTTTATAAAAGTTGGGTTACGTATTACTGTATTCATTCACTTTTACTATTACTTCATTCATCAGAAATATAAGTAACGCCTATTCTAAACTAAATATACTATACAATCTAATATATTAATAAAAAGTGTGATAAGATCTAAATTTAAATAATATTAAACCAATATAAAATATTAACATGGTAAACAAATTATTATTAAAATAGAACATGACGCAAAAAATGTCTTATATTTCCCTGAATCGCTGTACATAATGACTGTAAAAGACGTAAAATTATATCAAACTACAACGAATATCATAAAGTAAGTGTATAATTAGTTAAACACATGTTTCCTTTACAGCCATTATTTATCTCTTATACATTTTATACTCATATGTTTTTAATTATTTTAATTTTGAACCATTAGTATATAAATTTTAGTTACTGCAAAAGTATATAAAATGAGAATATAAATTATAAGACTATGTAGCTTACAGCAGTCAAAACTTAGAACATTGATCGGACCTTATTCTAAGTAAGTCTTAAAATAAACCCTCAGTAAAACTGATTGCATAAGTTGGTTTTACGATTGAACTTAAACACTTCTCGGAATCAATATTTCATAATGCACAAGCAAAGGTAACTATGCAATAAATATTTTTAAATAGTAATATTGGACCTAAAATAGATGACCTTAAAACACCAACTTCACAAATTGCCAGTACCGTTATCGTACAGAAGATACTTTCAATAAGAAGTTTTTCCGAAGTATAGTAATATTATATTATATCATATTTATTTATTTAAATGCAGGCTGCTTCTGACAGGTTCGTTTGGAAACTTTAGAGGGCCTATGTTCAGCAGTGGACTTCCAAGGGCTGAACATGATGATGCTAACAATGGTGATGATGATACAACAATATTTCGAAACTCAATTAGAAAAAATATAAAAATTAGAAAGTATTACAATTCAATTTCATAATACCTATAGACTGCCTCTTTGGTGCAGTTGTAATTGCGTTACGGCTGCTGTGCTGAGGTCTCAGATTCGACCCGGGGTCGGGTAAAGTGATATTGGGTTTTTCTATAATACTCAGTATCACACCGGAGTCTGGAATTGAGCTGTTATGCCGATAGCTATAGCCCCCTGTGACAGTATGGGACCGTGATAAATTCGGTAAAAAGTGGGTGAACCAATTACACCACTGCCTACCCCTTCGGGGGTTACAGGCGTGAGTGTATATGTATGTATGTTCATAGTACCTGGCTTGCTTTGGAATAGGGTAGTTTCCTGTGTTTAATTTTGTACATTATTCGATATGGTACCGAATATGATACGCAAAAGAAACCCTTTTACGAAAACAGAATCAAAATTGCTTGAAAATTAAGGTTAAAATATTTATTTTAAATATAGGTATGAGCAAAAAAGGTTGCGTATTGGGAACATATCACCATCTCCCTCGCACAACGGCACAGTAATGGCCATTCTGAGAACCGTGACGTCACGGATCATATCATGCATCATTTTAGTGTCATTTGACAAATACCCCTTCCAGCAGATTTGAATGGCGTCTAATTTACTTATTTTTATTCGGATTTATGAAATTCTTTCGATAACAGGTTATAGGTGAGATAACTTGTTGATTAAATAACCCTATAGTACCTTCCTTTATAATAATTGATAATTGATTACCTAGATATTTCTATATGATATTAGATTCCTTTTTCAAATTGGTTAAATCAAGTTTAGTGTGTCAAACGCAATCTGTGTTGTTATGTTAGTTTTTGACCACACGCTTGCGTTAAAGTGCGAGTTGGCTAGGATTCAAGGATCTCCAGCACTCGAGATAGTAATGTTATGTTTTGTATTTGTCAAGTAATATAAACAATATTGACCAAGCATACCTCAATATATAACTGAAAATCACACCCAAATTGTTTCAGTGGTTGTCCAGATTAGCGTGCACAACTACTATATAATTTATGTTTATATTTCTATCTAGCTTTTACCCTCAACTCCGCTTTCTTGATTGTGTTTATTGCTATACCTCAGGCTCTGTAATACAGAGATAAAATAATATTCAATAGATTGACTACAGCATTTGCTTACTTAAAATACAACCGTAAAATCCGGTTTAAGCCCATATTAGATTAAATAACGTCTTTATATGAAAATGCAAATTCTAACGTCAAATATAATGACTTAGTTGAAGAAATTACCGGTTTCAATGAAAAACGAGGAGCACACATAACGCGTGACGTTCGATGGTCCATGGCCAACAGGTATTTGAACACAAGGTGCGATGTACCGAAACCAACGAACAAAAATAAACATGGTATATTTTAGTCCTGCAATGCGCAAATAAAAACACGACTTCAAGAAAATTATATTATTATTATTTATTAGTCTCTGTGTTTAGAACTAATAGTCTGCCTTAGTCCTTAAAGGGTGTAGCCCATAGCATTGGTAGAGAAAGGCTGTGTCGAGACAACGAACATTATAAATCAGTTCAAAATAAATAATTAAAAGTTTTTGGAGACATGTAAGATTGCCAATTCAAAATAAAAATAAAGATGCACGATGCATAGCGCCACGTTGTAATTATGATGCGGACGTCTAAGCATATTATAGCTCTACTTCATAATACTTTATTTCTCTACTACATCATTTCGACTAACTTTTACATACTCAAACTTTTCGACATGCTAATGTATAAAATCTCAATGGCCGCATCAGGTTTTAATAAAGTAGTTGACATGATTTATATTTATTATTTTAATCAACGAATTTACAAATTATTTCGATAATATAACCTATTATCGAAATAATAGCAGCGATAGCCTAGTTGGTTGCGGTACGGACTGTCAAGACGAAAGTCGTAGGTTCGAAACCCAAGTGGCATACACCTATGACTTTTCTAAAGTTATGTGTGTATTAAAATGTTAATTATCGCTTGCTTTAACGGTGAAGGAAAACATCGTGAGGAAACCTGCATATCTGAGAGTTTTTCGAAGGTATGAGAAGTCTGCCAACCCGCATTAGGCCAGCGTGGTGGACTAAGGCCTAACCCCTCTAATTAGTAGAGGAGGCCCGTGCCCAGCAGTGGGACAATGTTTAATACAGGGCTAGTATTATTATTATATTATCGAAATAATGTTATAAGTCCGCTCGAAAAAATATAGGTTAGGCCATTCAAATCTGGTGGGAAGTGTAGTCGTCAAATGACAGAAAAAAATGCTCGATATGAGCCCTGACGTCACCTCCCAGAATAAATGCATGATACCGTCGCGTCGTGCAAGAGAGATAGTGAGATGCTCCGCACTTAAGTTCGCACTAATATTTTAAAAAATAATAGGCACCTTATTTTTGATTCTGTTTACACAAAAGGATTGCTTTTTGGTATGAATTTCGTTTGTATTTCACACAAAATTCATATGTTGCATTACATTAAAAACAGGCAACTACCTATTATGATGTTATGGCAACAAAAATATTTATTAAGTTTATTTGCAGTAGGTTATAAAATAATATACAAAATCAAATATCGGCTTATTTACGTTGCGATGTGCGTTCATAGTTTTAATAAATCTTTTCTTAAAATACCCAGATAGCTTATTATATAAAAAACAACTTACCTCCTCCGGATCGATGCCTCCGGGTATGAGCGTGCCATCTTTCGAACAGAAACAATATGGTAGCTGACATTCGGCCGGTTCACATTTTGTCGCCAAGTCTAGTGGTACTTCGGTTATTGGTGCTGGTGCTAAAGGCAATATACGAAATATTTTAGATGATATTGGTATTTGTGACGGTTATCGCAATAGGCTAGCCACCTATCACATATCAGGACAGAAATAAGCTAGATAAATCGCGGATGCCTCTATCTATCCTCTCGGAGATAAAGACGTGTTTTGGATACGCGTATTAGTTCCAAGAATACTATTTTCTGTAAACGCAGATTTTTCTAAAATTTTTTACCGGTCTCTTTTACTTTGGAACTTAAAAATTAACTTACACATTGATGTCAAATATTTCGAAAAAGGAATTTAATTTGTAAAATATTTTATGTATATTAAAAGACCCAGTCACTAACATTCACATTATATTAATAACACACACAGTCCAGACTTCATACAATTGCGATAGACTTTCAAAACACAAATATTTGTAGATCACAGAAGCATTTGTTTTGGTGCGGGAATCGAACCCGCAGCCCTAGTTTCACAGACAACTAACAGCCCACCGCATGATATTTTCATTTAATTCTTTCCATCTCTAAATATTACATTTGCTCTAAATATTTATTTGCTGGTGGTAGGATATTCATATCCGCCCGGATAGCGACCACCGTACACAGGGTGTAAAACCCGCCATAGTGGCACATCCGGTTTTTCTCGGGGGTCTAGAGTTGGGGTACAATGTTTGGCCATTTTGCGGCTTTCTGAGTACTCTGACAATAGACAATCGACCGCTTCTTCACCTTCTTGCCCATGGCGTAGTGTGAAGGAGCTGGCCGGCATGATTGTGTTGAGTAGCGGGGGATAGATCGTCTCTCGCTACTCGATACTCTAATTGGACGGCACTGCGCTTACCATCAGGTGCAGTGCGGTCACTTTGCCGTGCTAGGATAAAATATATATATATTCTCATGGCTAGCGTGATTTTATGGGTTCGGTACTTTGCTACGAAATCCCAAAAAGACGATTAAATCACTCCCTTCTCGCTATATACACAATTAGACAAATCTTACTTATATTTTATATGAATTTCAAAATAGGTTGATATTGAATTAATAACGTTATTATCTAAAATACAATAAGTTGACAATCATCAAATACGTTAGGGGTCCAAGGGGGAGGAGGGTTTCAATAATCTCTACATGACCTTATGAGGGGGGTAAAAGTGCATAATTGGTAAAATCTTAGGTAAGAACTGGTAAGGGTAGTCAAAGAAATATTATGTTTCTTAGGGGTAGGAGGGTTAAAGTAAGATAACATCATCCTTACGTGAATAATGAATGGCCCCTGACAACTTGTTCCCGAACCATAATAAAAAATAATATTCTTTAAACATCATACAAAAATATAATCAAAGTTATAAAGGTAAGGTTGTTTTAAGCTATAAATATAATACGACCGTCTTATTGCTCCCCTACACGATGTTATTAAATAATAAAAATAACAAGGCTATAAACGAAATTATAAACATCTTAAATACAATTATAATCCAATATTTAAAGGCTATTATACTATTACGCAATGTTTGTGAGCACACGAACAAATTTTAAAAGTTAATACCTCACAAGTCACAAAATGGCTAAACTACTGTGTAACCGCAGCTAATGACCTACGGATTAAATTCACTACAGCCAGTGGTTAGTGATTGTTTTATATATGATGAAACAATTGTTTGACCCTCCTCAAAATAAAATGTGAGTGGCAACCCTAACATTTTATATAATTATACTTACTTGTAGCGATGGGGCCGCATCTGGCTTCAGCTTTGAATGTACAATACTTGCTAATATCATCAAAGTACAGTCCAGATGGACATCTGTTCAAGTACGGGTATCCATCGACGCACTAAAAATGTAATTTAAAGTAATTTCATTAAGTTGTCGAACCGAAGGCCTTGTTACTTAGACGATAATGAAATGACCTAAGTAACAATTTGCAATAAAACAAGTTTATAACTTTGCCCTGTGGATACATATAGTAAGAAATATGCTTCCAAATCTTCTAGATCGAATATAACATTGGGATATAAGAAGCTATGTATAATATATAATACAGTTGTGAGTTCAATTCAACAATTAGTAAGCTCAAACATCTGAAATAACATTTTTAGTATGTAGACATAATACATTTGAAGTTTTTTTGTCTGCATCTAGAAGAATTTTATTAAGGAATATTGCTGTCAAGGGCAATTATTGTTGTCTAATGTCTTATGATAAAACATTTTTATATTCTTTCATTTAATTTGAAATAATCAAAATATGTATATGACAGCCTCCGTGGCGCAATTGGCGAGTAGCCGGCTGTGAAACGTGAGGCCGTGGATTCGATTCCCACACCGGGATAATTGTTTATGTGCCAGGCAGATATTTGTGTCCGGGGTCTGGGTGTTGTGAGACCGAAAGTCTCTCGTAGTCCCTGATACCCACAACACAAGACTCGTATCTTAGTGTGGGGTCGGGGTTATGTGTGTTGGGTGTTAATTATTATTTACTTATTTATTAAATTGCAAATAGGTTTCCTCATATATTTTATCTAAGTATTAAGTACAACCTATTGTGTGTTATACCTAATCGTACGAATTCATAATATTAGTAAAGACTATGGTCGGCCATTTTTATTTTTGAATCCGCCCAATTTCGGAGACGTAACATAAACTCTACGGTAATCCCACGAGAGGCAGTCACGCGGGGCTCTATTATTACATACGAAAAGAGGAAACCTACGTTTTTATGCGCGAAATATTCGCTGTTTGCTTATACGAAGAATATTTTCTGCGAATATTACTTTCTTAGTTGGTAACCTTTAAAAATGTAAGTTCAACTATGTATTATAAATTTCCTCATAACATTGATATTTAATTTATTAATTTTGCTGGCAGTTTTTTATAAATCATTGCGTTTATTGGTATCGTAGAAGACAAAAATCGAACGCAGAAATAAGCCATTTAATTTTAATTTTCTTGGATTTTAAACGTTGGAAACGTTTCTTTTCCAACTTTAATTTCCTTCCGACTATTACAAATATTAAAAAATTAGATAAGTAGTTCCAGCCATTCTGATGTGATACGTTTACCCAGTTTTATTTTAATAGATCATTTAGCCTCCGTAGCACATCTTGCGAGTAACTATGAAACGAGAGAACGCAGATTGGATCCCGAAATCGAAAGAAAATATTATGTTGTGGAACCATAATCCCTCACACTTCTTTATACCCTTGATACAGGTTTGTCCTAGTGTGTGGCCAGGATATGACTGTTGTATGTATTAATACTCTTATACATTACCCGTAAAAAATCAAGTTTAAGGAGTATTGCACACTACATACGCCGAGGAAATTAAATCTGATAAGCACGTTACCAAAAGAGAAACAAAACCTGTTTAATATACTACATTCAATAACGTAATATATTCACGTTTTTTGTATAATGTCAGAAGGAGATAATTGTTTTTTCTGTTCTATTTTTAAAAGGTCATTTGATACTACAATAAATTTGTTGTGAAATTACCTCCATAATTAATTAGATCGAGTTGGTAATTAATAATAATATGTTATTACATATTATATTATGATCAACAAAAAAATTATAACTAGACAATGTAACCACGGTAGTCATTTCTGCGAACCTACACATCAATATCATCAATACCTAATAACATCAGTACCTAAATCTATATTTAGTATTAAACTGTTGCGGTCATATTATTCTTGAATGTTCCTGTTCTTATAGGTTACCAACTAAACTTATTTCCAAGTCTTTTGTTCTTTTTAACACTAAAAATACCTGACTCATTTACCCATAGTCACAAGTTCAAATTGTATAAATAAGACAATTATGTTTTAATATAATAAAAGGTAGGTAGGTATTTCTTCAATATACCAGTGGGCAAATTTCGCCTGCGCATTCTGGGGCATATTAACATTCATCCGGCATAAGTAATAAAGGCACGTTTATATGAATAACAAAAAAGCCGTAGAAATCCGACAAGCGCTGTAGACAAAATACCGATATTTCCAATGTTATTTACTCAGCATACAAAAGTGAGATCACATTATTCGATATATCTAACTAGGAACAATCAGTACCATCGGTAAAAAAGAATGAACATATTTATTAAATACGAAAATATATTTTGACAGCATCCATGGCGCAGTAAGCGAGTAGAGGCCGTGGGTTCGATTCTCACACCGGTACAAATGTTTGTGTGACAAACAGACATTTGTGTCCGACGTCTGGGTGTTGTGAGACCGTAAGTCTCGTAGTCTCTGATACCCACAACACAAGACTCGTATCTTAGTGTGGAATCGAGGCTTTGTGTGTGACTGCTGGGTGTTATTATTTATATTTATACTCAATAGGTTACCGCTCTAAAAGAGAGAAATAAATCACTTTATTTACTTAATAATTATAACATATCACATAGAAACTCGAGGCAACATTTTTATAGTTCAACAGAATTCAGAATACTCGTTGTCGATGAAGATTCACAAATAATTTATTTAAGTGCCAAAATACTTCCTCAATAGCTTATACAACTAACAAAGCCACCTACTGACCGATTTACGGTTATATGATTGTCTAATGAATTGACTTTTATTACTCTTTATAAAAAATGACAGCCATTCCCAAACGATATACCTACGTATAAACTGGTTTTATACAATATGGACATAACAAGATACTACTAATTTATGATTGCAGAGTTTTAAAGAATTTAATGTCACTTACCAGATTCGCTCGGATTTTGAACCGACCGCGACTGTCGCAAAGAAAGATATATAATATTATACGTTTCTGCAAAATGGCAAAATTTCAATTGAACTTATAAAAAGAAAAAGCTTATTTTAATATTGTAAATTTATATTAAACGAAAGTTTTTGTCATTACGCAGATATGTCATATATACTCCAATTAGCCATTATTGTACTATAAATATTTCAAATGAGCCGCATGGCTACTTTGCTTATCTCAATTGTCTCATCGCTTGTACACCCGACAGAGAAAATGGTATGTACTTCCCTATTTGTATTAATATCGCTTTTACGCCTTACTAATGAATCTTTATAGTTACGGAATTGAAGTGACTAATGTCTTTTACACCCTATCGCATGAACGGTGTTTAGCTTAGTAGACAATATACTTTAATTAGTATTCATTACATTGTAATTAAAACATAGAATCTTTAAAAGATCACTTTTTCCTCAGTCAGTGTTAAAATCTTTTTTTGCGATCGAAAGTATATATTTTATACTATTATGGAATATTATCAAGTTATAAAGCCTCAGATAAATTTCAACCTACTGATCATCAAAACCCATACGGTACGTCCTGCTAATCTATAATGTTTAAATTGAGCAAGAAGGAAGATCTTGTAGCAAAACTAAATTCTATACATTATGTGCAATACTAAATATAACTTTGAGTATAATTCACATAGTCCTGACCTCACACTATATTACACCTGTATCTTAGGTATCAAGAACTACGAGAGATTACGATCCCACAACAATTAGACGGCACTGCTCTTATCATCAGGTGCAGTGTGGTCACTTTGCCATGCCAGAATAAATAAAATATATCTCTGAAACACAAATATATTTTTTGATGCGGGATTCTAACCCACAGCCTCTCGTTCGTACAATCTTTCAATGGTCTGATTTTCCATCAAAACCTACATATTAATAACTACCTGTCTAGACAGAATGTATTACAGATGAAGATACGCTGCGATGCATAAACAGTAGTGCAAAGTTGCAGTTGGTTATAATGTGATTTGAATATAAATATCAGTAGCAATTCTCAAATGAAATTTCTATTTGCCTTAAATATACATGCTGCCTTTAATAAATAAGCGAGAGTACTAATTACATGAAATATAATACAATGATTTTCATTCTAATGTTGATTTCAATGTGATGTTATTTAACAAATGTATAAAAACAGAGCCAACACAAATAAAAACTAAATTAATAGATAATTGTGAAAATTTATATATTAATTAATAATATAAATACTTATTATAGTACCTGGAGGTACACATTCATTAGAACAGAATCATCGTAGTGTGAATTTTACTCGCATTTTCTGGGTTTACGGTGTCGCACCTAATAATAGCATAGAAAATAAGCACTTTACTGTCTGTCTGTTTTTAAACTTCTAATAAACCGCTCGAGGCTTCTGTTGAAGTTAATATAAAATATTAAAATCTGCCTCACTCTACTTCCAGTCCAAAGCAATGAAAAGCTAAGGCCAAACAAAACGCTAGCTGACTCGTCATCAAAACCTGTAAGTTACTTTACGATTACCTATAGACTTTCAGTTTAAAATAAAAGAAGGTCTTGCGGTACAGTAAAGGAAAAATTCTGAAAATCATTAATATTGGCTTCCGTGTGCAATTATTACGAGACAAATTTAGCACTTACGTGAGTGAATCTTTTTCATAAACTAATATTAATAAATATTTAGGTATGGTTTATACTGCCTTTGTACTACTGCATTTGTACTGTAAATATATATTTTTTTAAATAATATAACTGCATTAGTTAAAAACTGTGTTGTTGATTGTAAGCAAGAAGATTTTCAGTGTAATCGTACGTAAGTTTTATAAGCCAGTTTAGCACACGAGCCTTGCATTGCTGCATGTTTAAAGGGAAGATACTTAATTTTTTATTTAATTTATTATACAACATAGGACTTAAAATAATGTCCCTAGTGAAATATAATAAGATGATGACTCTCCAAAGGTTACTTTCAACTAACACACGTTTCATCTAAACCTATAGGATGGACCACCGGCCTTAAAAACATGATAAATTATACATAAATTTATATTAAGGACTGATGATTTGAATAGTCATAGTTTTTTCTGTATTCTAGATTTATTTATTACCTCTCCCGTAACGTTTCTAAAATGACTCTATAACCAATCTATCCCGACTTATATAAAGAGTATGGGTATAATCGCTTTTGCATCAAAGTAGGTATAGTATTTGGGAATGTAAATAAATAACATCCGGCAGTCACATGTAGCATAGCCCCGACACCACAATAAGATATTTCTATCTTGTGGGTGGGTATCGGAAACTACGAGAGACTTTCGGTCTCACCCGAAATAAATATTTGGCTGTCACACAAACATTTTTCTCTGTACGGGAATCGAACCCACAGCCTCTCGTTTCTCGTCCGGCTATTCGCCCTCTGCACCACGGAGGCTGTGGGGTGATTTATAACATAATACTAAAGATATCAAGTTGTTTAATTTCGTATAGAGTACAAAATTTAGGTCGGCATCATGGGTAGCTGAATAAATTTATAGAACCCCGTGACCCGGGGTTTTTTTAGATTGGATCTGTACTCTTCGCTTATAGTTGCTTTTACAGCTTCTCCTAACATTGTGGCGCTTATAGCGCTGTAGCCAGAAAACATAATATTTGGCAACGACTTAATTGAAAGACGCCTTCTAGAAGATATATTAGTGTATCGAGAATCTGAATTCCGACTAAGATTTTTGGACTCGCCTACGAGAACAGGACTCCCCGGTGAGTCCAAAAAACAATGTTCACAATATAATTGTTATTACGGTTGGACAGGGACAGTACTGCGCCAATAGCGACCGTGATGGGATAATTAGGATCTCCCAAAACACTATTTTTAACCGACTTCAAAAAAGGAGGAGGTTAACAATTCGTCGGAATCTTTTTTTTATGTATGTTCCCCGATTACTCGAAGACGCCTGGACCGATTCGAGAATTTTTTTTTTTGTTTAAAAGGGTATACTTCCCAGGTGGTCCCATTGGCACCAAGGATCCAGGATCTGATAATGGGATCTCAGAAAAATCAAGGGCAACCCTCAAATTTTATAGTGACGCATAATTCGTTTTTTATTGAAGTCGGTGTACTTTTTATGAATTAAAAAACTTTTACTTATATGCAAACTAAGTAGTTATTTTTAATTAACTAAAAAGGTAACTAAAATAATATAATGTTCAATTCGGTCAATACAATTCTACAAAAAAATAAGTTACAATTGTGTAGATAAATTTACTTTCTTAGCACCCATTGAAATATCGGCGACTCTTATTTTCTTAAATACATACATACGAGTTTAAGAAACAACATAACATTAAGATTTATTCAAAAGATTATTGTCGTTGCTAATTACAATAACATTTGGTAAAATACGATACGTAAATACATTCTTAAAGAAAATATCTAAATTACAAATCTTACTTGATAAAAACGTCTGCAAGTGGCTGGATCAGCAAAATTCCCATTACCTTGCGTGCCTTCGGGACAAACATATTCTTCTGCCTCCTTATCTTTCTGTTGGTAGCTACCTGAAAATCGAATAAACGATCAGTAAGATGAATAAATAATTCTCGAATTATCTGTACCAAGAAATATAATATAATAAGATTTTGTTCAACATAAACTTTTGAATACATGTATCAATATAATATTCTAATGTATGTGATGTTTGACACGAAATACATTTTTAGACTAATTACTTTACATCACATTAGAGATAGGTTTCTTTAATTCTATTAGTTTCCATATACCTAATAATTTCAACAAATTATAACAAATGTTTTATAAAGAAACAATGATTGTTATGACTGCTATAATATAATTCATTCCAAAATCGTTAATAGATTAGATACTTTCACACATTATATATCAATTAGCATTCATTGTCTATTGTCTCATTTAAAAGAGAAAGCGAATTACGTAAAAATTTATACTTTATATTTGGTACCTTAAATAAACAATGTTAGCGAGTTATTGTTAGCACCTACGTATGAGGAAATCTTTGTATAAAAGCTCAAAATGTGTTCCTCAATATTAAAACAAAGGATGTTTAAAATTTAACATACAAAGCCGTCCAAATCTTGTCACGCATTCGAATGTTAGACATGAAGGTAACGTTAGAAGAATAGCAAATTTTTATAAAGATGTGTGCCCATGGTCGTTGAGTTACATTGAGTATTAACCGCACATACCGGCTGGCTATGACTATACCAGTGAGTTCATAATTGGATATTATAAAGCCTTGTATATAACTTATAACAGGGACAGGTTAATAATAATAAAAAAGATAAAAATATATGCCTCGGTGGCGCAGTTAATGGGGTCGGGTAAAGTTATATTGGGTTTTTCTATATAGAATTTCTCAGTATTAGCCCGGAGTCTGGAACCTGTGCCCGGTTTGGCGATAGGCTCGCCCCCTATCACATTATGGGATCGAAATTCGGCGAAAAGTGGGTGTACTGGTTACACCTCTGCCTACCCCTTCGGGGATTGCAGGCGTGAGTATATAGTTAAAAATATTTTTAACTACATATCTAATGTATGTAGTTAAAAATATCGACAAGTAGCACGAAATAAAGTATATGTAGTAGGTCAATATATCCGAATATAACTTACTCTGTCTACAAACAAAGTACACTGTATAAGTATTTTATGCACGTTCTTAACCGTGCTTGACTATTTGGCCTCGTGTGTAAAAAGTCTAATCGATTGGTTGTTATTTATTGTATATGTATTTTTGTCGTTTCCAGCGCAAGCCAGTTCTTTAACCTGTCTTACTCACTATAAGCTCTCGGCCATGCGACAATATCTTATGTATGGTTATAATGCGAATAAGTTTTAATTAATGTTGTACAAAATACATCCAAAACTAAGTAATGAATACATGAAAACTGAACCCAAAGTTCTAAAAGCCATTTTTGATGCTCAGATATTGAATTAGCAGCATATTCACGTAGTATTTAAATAAATTATTTTTTTATAAAATGTGAATATTTAGGAATATTTTATTAATAAAACTATGGTTTTTAAATGTAGCGTGCTCTACAGAACAGTTCGCCTATTTTGAAAAGTTTTTAACACATTTTTAAAACTAATAATCATGAGTTGCATACATCATTACGATCGTCCGTTGAGTGCCATTATCCTGAATCATATATAACCGGTCACAGGCCTCAATGTCAAGTGAAAGAATGGACGTGTCCAACGAATGTGTAATTAATCATACAACGTACCTACATGTATCAAGCAAATATAACTAAGCTTTCTTTTTAGCACGCCTCAACATTAAATGTGTGATATAAACTCACGTTAACAGCTCACACGCAACTCGTTTCTACGGGAAATATTACACAATACATCCATCTACACAAATTTAGAACCAAATACCACGAAATGCAAATAGCTTTCACCGTATCATTCTGCCGTAACAGTTACGTTAACAAGTTAACAAATTGATCCGTGGAATCGCTTGCATAAGATTACTAAGTGAATTTTCTAAATCCATGTAGAGACCAACGTGCAACTATAACAAATGAATGAATCTAATTCACTTAAAAATATAAATATAAAAATGTAGAAAACTAACCGTTAATTAAAAGCACACAAATAAGAAATATTCGCAAGCCAGCCATACTGATTGTCCGTGTAACGTTTACACTACGTGTCGACATGGTCTCTTTCACCGGCGCGCACACACTGCGCTTGCCAGGGTGCGAGCGCCGCCGTCCGCCACCAGCCGACCTCCGCAGACGGCTTTCTCCTCAGATCCCTGACACTCGTCACTCAACTAATGTGCCTACTACCCAGTACCTACTACCGCGTCTGAGTCGTTATTGACGACTTATAGCAATGCAATATCATCAACATATATCTACGACTAATACGACCCATGTATGATAATTTTAGTGCTCATTTAATCGCTTAGCTAGTAACACAACTCATCAATATTGGAGTTAAATTAACACTTCGAAGATGTTTGATCATTTACATTTTATACTCAGCTGACCAACAGAAAAATAAAATTGTCTGCCCTCTAGAATCAGCGAAGTAAGAATTATAGCTCTTTTAAGTATCCATTGCCTCCCCTTGAGTCGAGGCCCTGAAAAGTAGCTATAAAAATTATATGGCTTATTCAGATTAAAGTATTTTTATCATAATAATTGTTCTGTTCGCGTTCTTGCTGTGAATAATACGTACATACCTATATCCTGCATGTGACTTGTTATTTCTTATAGTTTCTCCGAGTTTATCATAGTTTTCAAGGCGTCTAAAGAGAGCGTTTTTAATCTTAAAAGCTTCTATCTAATCATCTGCAAGAACATACTTATAGGTATTACACATACTTGTCATGAGCGAAACTTGTTATATGTTAGGATTAAGTCAAAATTATATAAAATTCTTTATACTTTTGTACAAAATACCCTGCAGCAGCCAATGAAACCAGTTTACTTGTTTATTGTATTTTTTTTTTAAATCATCTGTGGCTGATTCAAATTTCTGATTGCAATAAACACAAATTTCTACTTAAGCCTATGCTATGAGCCTATGATGGTTTGCGATTATTTCCTCATTACTGCCTGTTTGTTATACTTTATTAAAAAGTTATTTTTCTTTTCTTCATTTTACTCTAATGACGAATGTACATAGTTCCAATCACTCCCTCTCTCTTTCGCTATCTGATTAAAAGTTTAGAAAAAATATAAAGCATGTTGGGCTGAGTAGGTCCTACTACTACCCTTAGAATACCCCGGGATCTCTTTAGAATACCCGGGATCACTCCGTAAGCGCTGAAGAAGGCCACCGCGGGGTTTTAGCTGGTATTATCGAGTGGGGTGTACATAGGGAATATGGACTGCCCGGATAGTCATCATCCGGGCGAGGGAGATGTTTGGTTTTAAGATCGGTTAGTCCAGCATAACCGTTTTGTTCTTATTCCGCTTCCCCCCGGAGCGAACGGCAGTAATAAAACTCTTTCCCCGCGATACCAAAAAAAAGTCCGAGTAGGTACAGCATTTTTTAAATATTATCTGTTATTAAACTAACTTAGTGTTCTAGTTAACTTTATATTTAAAACCAAAAACCGTCTAATTAATGAAATTAAAATATAATTATAGCAAAAAACTCGATGATAAACCGAATCGTAATGTAATGTAATCGGCTGGCTGGAGTAGTCAATGATGAGGAACAGATCCCCACATCTAGCTTCCCTCCACTGGCCGGGTCAGAGTGGAGTCGCGAGAGCGTTACGCTCGAAGGCTGTATGTGAAACGTAAGTGGCGAGTGGGCAACGTGATGGGACTCTAACCCTTTTGGAGAACCCATTTGCCTGATTTGGCGATTCACCACCTGCCTATTTTATCCATGTTTTAACATTGGTCAGGCAGGTGCTATAGTTCTTCACATAGACCCAATTATCCAATCCACTGACACCTAGCTGCAATAAACCAGCATATATTTTTTTATCCATCCATACAATAGTCCTACATCAACCGTGTTGTCCTTGGGTTCACTTGTATAGGGTATACAGGGATAACCGTCGCTTGGTGTCACACTGCAATATTAAATTGAAATTGTCTAACGGGCCTCCACATGCTCGCTTTGGCCCCACGCATGTCTTTCATAAGCCCCGAAATAGTTCCGAGATTATGGCACGACCAACATAATAATAATGCATTTTATTATTGCATAGGTATATAAAATCTTATACCCATTTCTTATTAACAAATGATTTCCTATGAACCATTCCTAAGCAACATTTTTACAGTCCTTAGAGTAGTGTTAAATACTCTATGTTGCAGTCAAACTTTTAATTATCAAACTTTTAAAATGGCACATATGTCAAGCGGAGTCATCATTACCGTCCCCGATAGAATGCAAATCATATTATATTCACATACATCTATTTGAAAAATCGTAACTAATATGATGTGACAAAATATATTATTGTGCTATGTTAAATCCATTGCTTCTAGCATCCTCGAACTCTATCGAGCCCAACCATCCCATACATAAATTGAAACTACATCAGATTTCAATTAAAACGCACGGGGAATATTTTACATATATTTATTTAATGACTGCTTTTCGGCCTAAAATAAAAGAAAAATAGGTTTAAAGTGAGTAAACAAAGCCCTTTTATACCCCTCTTGACCCATTTGCTCCACATTACTAGGTACCTACTTTTAAATCTCAGATGACTTTGAATAAAACACAACTGTTTTCATTATAATTTTCCACTTAGAACATATGTATTATGAAAATAGTGGAGAAAAATATAAATCAATTGTATTTATAGGATATTTTTTATATAAATACATACATTCATAAATTAACTCACACCTGAAGTTCGCAGCAGGAGGCAGAGTTGCCACTATTACAGTCAAACTGTTCGCATAACTTCTTCACATTTTTTGTTTGTTGTACCTAGTGGGGAAAAATGAGTTATCGCTACCACGCGGGGGAGAGGCGGGACTCGGGTTATGTTGGGCTCACCAATCTTACGACTCAGCATTAAGCCGCCCGGGAAAGATAGCGACATCCAGTCGATTACTGAGCCGAATCCCTAACACTATATACACCCTATACCGGCAATACCAACTAAAAACCCCGCGGAGATCCTCCTCGGCGCATTAGGGACGGCCCCGGGCACCCGAGACGAGAAGCGCCCAGGCCTCGACCAGAACCACCCATGCGCGCTGCCACCTTGGGGCCCATCTCCATCTATGGGGGAGCTCATAAGCCCCCGCACGCCTTCTGCGTTCACGGCAGCAACTAACCAACCACCTGTGCTGCTGTGCATCACGAGTCGCACGAGGTGCCGACGACATATAGTACGACGACAAACAAAACTATGTACAAAACATTCAGAACACCGTAATAGGCGCTACGAAAGCCCCCCATTGCGCGCCCACGAATGACTTAGTTGCACCTAAGGGATACCGTGGTGGAATTCTCCAAACGTCCCCAATCCACAGGACGGGAGACGTAGGTCAGTCGTCTAACCGGCGCCTCCTACGTCTCTACTGGCGGCGGGAGGGATCGAATTGCACCCGATCTCTGTCGCCACACTTCTTCTGTGAGATGACGTTCTCACAGAAGAGGGCCACCACACGCCAGGACCTCAGATTGTCGACCATGGCCATCACTAAGCCCAGCATCAAGAGGTCTCCTCCAACGACTGCTATGATGGTGCTGCGCTCCTCGTCCCAGGCTGGGTACTCCATGTCCATGTCCCGTGAGCAATTGTTATTGTTGTGGCGACACACAGCAGACTCTTCTGCACTCGCCAAAACATCCGTGGTCTATGAGCACATTTTCAGCCGGAACCTCCATGCGTACCTACTTATTTCACATGTAATTTAATATTGTCGCATGATGTGAGATGGTGTATCTTTCACCATATCGTCACAAATTCTAATTCCTAGGAACTATTTTTTTATTATTTTGATTTATTTTTTCGATCTAAAAATCACACACAACCTGTAATTGCCCAATCTGAGATTTGAACTCATCAATTTCGCAACCTAAATAAGGTGTTACTAGATTATACATTGTAATTATTTTTTTATGAATTTTTGCTTCTCCTAAGATCTAACGAAAATATTACCTACCTATTTAATTTATAATTTGAAAGTCTATAATCGTGATAGTATTTACATTGAGCAACGAGTAAGCAAATTGATAAGCTTGGCGTACAGTGTGGGCACTAGTTTTGTAAGTTATTTACCATTTCGAGGAATCAAATGAACGTAATACCTATTATTTTTGTAAATAATCACTTCCATAAGAATACTTACACTCAACTATAGCTACGTATAAAAAGATGCATAATATGAGCCGTGACGTCACCTCCTAGAAGGGCCTTACTGTGCCGTTGTGCGAGGGAGTTAGTGAGATGTTCCCACTAACTACCCATCTTTGCACATACCAACATCTAAATTCAATATTGTGTAATATTTTTCCAGCAATTTTGTTTCTGTTTTCAAAAAAGGGTTTCATTTGTGTATTTTTTTTTATTTATTTACTCTATAAAAGAGAAGGCAAAGGTTCTCCACCATGCAGCCATGTCTGTCGTTATTTTTTCCAAATCTGGGCTGGAATTAAAGTTCTTCTTCTCTGGTTTTAACTTATACAAAAGGCCGAAGCCATGTCTGCAGTCTTCATCCATTCAAAAGGGGGAAGCCATGTCCGATATTTTTCTCATTCTAAAGGCCGGAGCCATGTCTGAAATAAACACAATTCAAGAGGCCTAAGCCATGTCCGTAATAGTCACAATTTAAAGGCCTAAGCCATATCTGAAATATTTTTTCACTTATTAATCACAATACAACATCACATCACATTCCCGCCATTTTCACAGCTTCTTTTGCATATTAAATTCTGTTGCATTTCTTCTTCTTCTTCCTTTTACGTATGGCTACTCCGTTGAATTCGGTAATTTTGCCAATGTCAAACAGGCCTGATATCTTTATATGGTCATAATTATTTTAAAATTACAAAACTGTTAGAATATATAAATACTGTAAATAGAATGTTGCATATCGATTATGTACAAAATTTAAACACAGTAAACTACCTTATGATTAAAAAAATTAACATTGTTTTGATTTAGCTAAACCTTCTTTATTTCAATGAGCTAAACCAAGTATCGGAACGTGTCAGCTACGTGTCATTCGTACGAAATGAAACGTCACTTTGACGTTAATCTGTAGATGTTGATTTTAATTTTCAATCAGTGGGCTGTTTCAATTTAATTTACTTTGATGAATGAGATATTCGTGACCTAAAATGACGACTTTACGTGAACGACAATTAAGTAAGTACAAAAAAAATATGAATTAATAGAAGACAAATCATCATATTGACAACTTATGTTTATGTCATTACAGATGCTTTGAAGCAAATGCTCAACTTGAACCAACCGCTAACGAAGAATACGGCAAACGAGCCTGTTTGGAAAGTGTTGATCTATGATAGGGTTGGCCAAGATATTATTTCTCCACTTGTGTCGATCAAAGAGCTTCGAGAGCTAGGCGTGACACTACATGTGTAAGTGCCAGTGTTTAGCAAGAAACAATGAATTAGTGCATTCAAGAAACCCATTTTTTGTTGATATTAACATTAGTAAGCGTCATGATAAGATCCTAATTGACCGGCAAATAACACCATAGTTTTAGAGCTTGCTGGTAAAGTTCTACGCTTAACTGTCTCATATATGAATCTCATATTCACATAATCCTTATAAATATAAAACAAAAATAATATTTTATGTTGCTTATTATTCTATTGTGTGATTCTATCAAACCTATGGTATATAGGTATTGTAGGTACAGTGTAAACTCTATATAGCGACACTGAAGGGACTGTGCATTTTATGGCGTTATAGAGAGTTGTCGTTAAATGGAGAGAAGAAACATCAGAATTAGAAAAATAAAAAGTTTATTTCTGACTATTGTTAGTAGTTATGTGCATAAAAAAGAATGTTATTTGAACGCTATTGAGTATAGTCTGTTATTTTTGTCTGACGTCTTTTGCTGCACCAGTAATTTTGTTGTATTTTTTTAGTTATTTTATTAATATCTAGCAATACTGAGGCATCTTGGTTATAAAGGAAATATTTTTCCAATAATTTTGCTGCTTCCAGAGCTTCTTTAATGCTCGGCGGAAGCTCAGGCTCATCCGTCTCATCTTCTTCATCACCTTGTTCTTGATCCTCAGTTTTTCTCACTGAATCCAAAATTTCTTCGTCTGTGAGTGAAGCCGTTGTAAGCAGGCGGTCGTCCACTTCAATGTAGGTTTGAAGATTTACCGTATTTCCTGCCATGTTGAATTGTTGAATCCACTCAGTTAATGGAAGGTCGTCGTCGCTTTCAAACTCAGATTCTGTTTCCACCTCATCACTCGTAGAATTGGTACAAAGTCCAGCATGTCGAAAAGAGTGCTGTATAGTTGTGGGTGTCACTTCTTCCCAGGCTTTAGATAAAAAATTTACTGCATGCAGCATATTAACAGAAGTTTTACCCTCAGATTCGACTAGCTCCATCAATAATTTCCTTCTGTAGTGACCCTTGAGGCTTTTAATCACACTCTGGTCCATTGGCTGTAAGACACTAGTCGTATTTGGAGGAAGAAATGCCAACTCTATGTTTTGAAGGTTTGATATAAAAGGGTGGGCAGGGCAGTTGTCAACAAGAAGTAAAATTTTTCGTCCCTTTAATTCTGCATCCCACTTTCGCACTTCTTCTTCAAAAAGTTGACTGGTCATCCAAGCTGATTTATTAGCTTTATACGTCACTGGCAATTTTTTGATGTTCTTAAAACAGCGCGGATTTTTCGATTTGCCTATTATTAGTAGCTTTTTTTTCTCTGTGCCATCCATATTAGCAGCCACAAGCACCGTAATACGTTCCTTGGAAAGCTTTCCTCCCACACACTTTTCCCCTTTAAATTTCAGAGTTTTATCTGGAGTCAACTTATAGAAAATTCCTGCTTCATCAGCATTGAAAATGTCACTTGGGGCGTATTTTTCTATGAATTTTGACCACACTGTTAATCCAATCGTGAGTCACATTTGTATCAACACTTCGTGCTTCCCCACTTATTTTACCATAGTTGATATGATGACGCTGCTTGAATTTTCCGAGCCATCCTTCTGATGCTTTGAAAGAAGTTAAACCAAGTTCAGCAGCAAAATTCTCCGCCTTAGCTTTCACGAGCGGCCCCGAGATAGGCATATTATTCTGGCGCTGTCGATGAAACCATGATAGTACAGCTTTATCCAAATCTTCGTATATAGGTTTCTTTAATTTTTTGGAAGATTTTCCCTCGCCCGCAGCGTGGAGGATTTTTTCTTTATTTTTCCATATTGTGGACACGGTAGAGCGACTAAATCCAAAGCGTTTGCCAACATCACTTATCTTCTCTCCCGTTTCTATTGCGCGTATCAGTAAAACTTTTTCGTCAATACACAGTGATTTTCTTTTAGTAGCCATGTTTACAGTTTGCAAGTTTGTGAGCAACTAAGAATATGATAAGGTATAGATAATCCATGACTCCTAGTTATGAATCATGGTCAATAACAGTCTACACGTGCAAGCAATCCCAATTTGTAAACAAAAGAATGAATTTCTTAGAAAGTTCGGTATGCATGATGCCGACAGTCGAGTTTATTGCGGGCTAGGATAATAAAGCGACAATAGATCGTACACAGCTGCGCAGTTTTTACTAATTTTAGCAACTTAATTGTTGTCGTTATTGAGAGTGGGTGTAATGCTATATAGAGTGAAACATTGTATGAAAAACAAGCTAAACCAACCAAAGCCAATTGATTTCGACGCTTAAGAGAGTTTGTCGTTAAATAGAGTGACGTTACATGGAGTTTACACTGTATATATACTTAATAAAAAAATCTGTGTTAAACAAAGTTCCCGAAGCCAGTATTTATATATCTTGAATAAGAATGTATCACAAATCCTATTATATTTGTATTTGATTTAAAATGAAATGAAATTTGTGCATTGTAGGCAATTAAAGTAAATCAAGAATATTATCAATAATATTTAAATTTACCACAATATTACATTAATAGGTGCGTTTGTATTACATACATAATAATTATTTCAGACAACTCCACTCAGATCGAGATCCAATTCCTGAAGTACCAGCGGTTTACTTCTGTGCTCCTACTGAGGAGAACCTGGGGCGTATATGTCAAGACCTTGACAATGGAGTGTATGACCAATACCATCTCAACTTTATATCCCCCATCACCAGGCAGAAACTTGAAGACCTTGCTGCCTCTGCCATACAATCAAACTCTGCTGTGAACATTCACAAAGTATATGATCAATACCTCAATTTTATATGTCTGGAAGATGATCTGTTTATAATGAAGCACCAGCAATCTGATTCATTGTCATACTATGGTAAGTAATATTACAAACTAAAAACTCCATACTTTTACTATGGAAATAGACCATTAAATATACAGCAACACTCAAAGTAACACAATAAAGTGCCACTTAACTTGTGCTCTAAAGTATGTAGTTATTTTTGTACCTATAATAAGATTGTTATAATCACATAACTTTGCATGAACTGAATAGTTTTTTTTTTGTCTCAATGGGCATGCGAGCAGATGGGCCACCTGATGGTAAGTAGTCACCGCCGCCCATAGACTACTGCAATGCCAGGGCACAGCAAGCCCCTCCCTACCGTTACATTCATTTTGCATGAGATCTTCATTTGCACTAAAGAAAGGTTCCGACCCTGTATTTTTCTTAGTGTACGCAAGTGCTGTCACTATAGGAACATTGTAGATAAATATCTGCCTAATATAATGATCTATACTATTATAGTGAGTTAGTAAGGTCTGATTATAATTTAATAATACATTTTTAACACATTGACTGGGATGTGAAACAATATGATAAACACATCTATGGTGCTCGTAACATGCTAGGTGTGTTTCTTGTACTCGTATAGTGTTAAAACACACCTGGGGTGTGGTGGTCGCATATACACAGTGCAATAAAAAAAAAGAAATGGTGTAAAACTGCCTTATGAAAACTATCAAAGTTCTCTCTCAACACAAGTAATTTATTGGTTTCAGAGTGTAACTCATACAAATGGTCAGACAGACAATAGTTTAAAGGTTTTATGGCCTTATGGTTTTGTTTGTTTTTTAAAGGGCCATTATTTCAAAATTACAGACATATTCTAATTTTATTTATATGTAATATTAGTGTTTTTTTTTTCAGCTATAAACAAAGGTGACACAAAAGACACGGAAATGGAAGCCATTATGGACAATATTGTTGAGAGCTTGTTTTCTGTGTTTGTCACATTAGGTATATATTTTACGCATATAATATTTAAAATATCCGTTTAATTTGCACCATATGCATATCAACTAATATCCACTTTGGTATACTATTAATACTAATTTGAATTATAAAATGCAATATACCACTAAAATACACTACTACCATTTAATTTTAGGTAATGTACCAATAATAAGAAGCAGTAAAGGCAATGCAGCAGAAATGGTAGCGAAAAAGTTGGATAAAAAATTGCGTGAGAACCTTTGGGATGCTAGGAATAATCTTTTTCATGGTAACACTGGTCAAACTGCGTCATTTAGCTTCACCAGACCAATGTTAATATTGTTGGATAGAAACATTGATATGGCCACACCTTTACATCATACTTGGACATACCAAGCTCTGGCACATGATGTCCTGGATCTGTCATTAAATAGGTTTGTTATAATATTTATTTATATTAAATAACATTTAAGTATGTACTGCTCAGTGACTGCCTCAGTGGCGCATTTGTAATTACGCATACGTTACAATTGCAGTGCTGAGGTCTCGGGTTCGATCCCTGGGTCGGGTACATTGATATTGGGTTTTTCTATTTAGAAATTCTCAGTATTAGCCCGGAGTCTGGAATTTGTGCCCAGTATGGCTATAGGCTCGTCTCTTATCACATTATGGGACTGAAATAAATTTGGTGAAAAGTGGGTATAATGGTTACACCTCAACCCCTTCGGGTATTACAGGCGTGAGTCTATATGTATATTTAAGTATCTTTTTGAGCATAGGTGGATTAATGAGATAGTCATGTCTACATGACTATGAAAAATAAGCTCTAGCTTATTTTTGGACTTAAACAGATTTACTCGTAAATATAACTTACTTAACAATTGTTTATAATATGATTATTATACACACAGATGTAACTTCATTACTAATATAGTATTATGATTAATTCCGCAGAGCAGTAGTACCAGAAAATACCAGTGTGGCAGTGCCAGGACAAAAGACCAAAACAAGGATATGTGACTTGGACTCTAAAGACCCACTTTGGTTGGAACACAAGGGAAGTCCGTTTCCAACTGTAGCTGAAGCTATCCAGGAAGACCTTGACAAGTATAGGTAAGTGAGTAATTAAATAATAGTAATAATACTAGCCCTGTATTAAACATTATCCCACTGCTGGTCACGGGCCTCCCCTACTAACAAGAGGGGGTTAGGCCCTAGTCAACCTCGCTGACCTAATGCGGGTCAGTAGACTTCACATACCTTCGAATTTCTTATGAGAATTCCAAGGTATGCCGGTTTCCTTGCTCTGTTTTCCTTCAACATTAAAGCAAGCGATAACAATGAATTCACACATAACTTTAGAAAAGTCAGGGGTGTATGCCATGGGTGTGTCGAACGTGTGTGTGTTTTAAAAGCTGTACATGCCAACTGGCTGCTTGCTGGTGACATGATGATTACTTGTACTTGGTTGAAACTATCCAATAGACCACTCTAAATATAGAAGCCCTTTCATTCATCTCAGGCCAGCATAATTTTTTCGACGTCAAGGTATGTTGCGTCCCATATATACAAATATGTAGGTATCATCTAAACAGGCAGCAGCCTGTTGTCATGCACAGATTTTAAAATTCTCATGATGTTATTTGCATTGCACTGTACTTACAATGAAATGCAGTGAAGCCACTTTGAGGTGCCAGGATAAAATAATCACCATTCCAGGAGTTCTGAAGCGGAAGTGAAAAAGTTAAAGAGTTCTATGGGTCTGGACGCAGATAGTGACTTGGCTCTAAGCATGGTGAGCGACAACACACAGCGGCTGACGAACGCAGTCAACTCACTGCCACAACTCATGGAGAAGAAACGGCTCATCGACATGCACACTACTATCGCCACAGGTGACATTAACACAATCTTCTTCTCTTTCGTATCACTCTTGACAGACCGGTCGTGGTCATCATGTAGTATCTTCCTCAGGGGCTAACGTGATTCGCCTCATGATGTCTTGCCATCTCTTTCTGTTGGAGATATAGTGTATACTGAAAAACCAGGAGAGAGAGCTGGCAACTCAAATGACATAACTTTAAAAATATATGCTTATTTTTTTTTATTCCGCTATCTCTCTCCCTCACCCGCACTATAACGACTCGATACTTGGCGTGCTGCCACGCCTTATATCACGTTTTTTTTTATTTGTCAATCACCCTTAGCACAAATTTTTGCTATTGAATACATTGTGCGCTATTGTAAGAGTTTCAAAATATTCCTTTATTACAGCAATCTTAAACGTAATTAAATCCAGGCGGTTGGATTCATTTTTCGAATTGGAAGAAAAGATAATGAGTAAAAGCAGCAGTGTGGAAAGTAAAGCTGTTATAGATCTCATTACCGACCCCACTGCGGGTACGGCGGAGGATAAAATGCGTTTATTTATCATATACTACTTGTGCACGGGCCAAATATCCGAGGATGAATATAAAAAGTTCGAAGCGGCACTGTCGGCTGCAGAATGCGATATTAAAGCCATGTCTTACATGAGGCGATGGAAGTAAGTTACACCTTATTTATGGATTTTATTGATTACTCATATAAGCTATTTTTTATGGTAAAAGGGGGCAGGTGGCTCACCTGATGGAAAGTGATCACCGCTGTCCATGAACATCTACAACACCAGAGGGCTTGCAAATGCGTTGCCGGCCGTACTTCAATTTACGTACTTATTTATTTTATTTATTGAGCTTGTACAACATTCTCTACCTGTCGACCTTTGGGTTGTTTATTTTTTATATCCTAGCACGGCAAACTGACCGCACTTCACCTGATGGTAACCGCAGTACGGTCCAATTAGAGTATCGAGTAGCGAGAGACGATCTATCCCCCGCTACTCAACACAATCATGCCGGCCTGCTCCTTCACACTACGCCATGGGCAAGAAGGTGAAGAGGCGGTCGAGGGTCTATTGTCAGAGTACTCAGAAGGCCGCAAAATGGCCAACATTGTACCCCAACTCTAGACCCCCAAAAAACCGGATGTACACTGGCTGATCCCGGAACGCGACACACTTGCGTGTGCCACTATGGCGGGTTTTTCACCCTGTGTATGGTGGTCGCTATCCGGGCGGATATGAATATCCTACCACCAGCAGAGATTAATGACCTTAGTGAACTTTCTACAGATTTATATAACAATATTTCTCGTATACAGGGGTTAATAAAAACTACATACATAAACTTGGATAACTGGAATAATGACACATAACAATATTAAACAATTTAAAGTAAATACTATGAATTGAAGTACAATGTAAACTTTTTCCAGAGGTTTCACCAAAATGTCTAATCAATACGAGGGCGGCGGCACAAAAACAGTGTCAATGTTTTCTAAACTCGTGTCTCAAGGTTCGTCATTCGTCATGGAAGGTGTAAAAAATTTAGTCGTAAAGAAACATGTAAGTAATCGCCAGATATATTCCTAACGTATCTAGATCTCGGTCTGAACTGATCACACAAACATTTGCCTAGATGCGGGAATCGAACCGGCGGCCCCTTTTATCACAGCCGGCTACTTTAAAAATTGTGGAATTTTACAAATTAAATATTTGTTTATACATGAGTTTGTTTGATAAGTAGAGGAGGCCCGTGCCTCCCGCCCGTATTATTAATATTACATGATTAAAACGGCGTATCTTTTCGTGTTGCTTCCGAAACTCCATAGAATCTTACTACAGTCAAGTCTTCACCGCCTTACTGAGGCGTGACTTGGACTTGACCTTCGCTTCAGCATAGCATAGAGTTGCTAACCATCCTATACTCCCAGGACAGAACATGACATGGTTTTTAGTGTCTTCGAGTGTCATGGATAGTTTTTAAGCAGCGTCTTGGGTTTTTAAAGCGCCCTGATAATGCCCTGTATTTTAAAATTCGCGCGCAACTTTCCTTACGGCACTGACAGCTCGTGCTACCCGCGCTGTTTTAAACCAAAGAACCGTCCTGTTTTTAACCTCTCAAGTATCACACGGACACGGTGTTCCGAAAAAGGTAATAGTAGTGAGTAAAAATCTACTTTATTTCTATAATATTAACGTTACAAATACGCACGTCATTAAGGCAGAGTATTGGCAGTTTGGTATGGCCAAATATGTCCAGATGATACTGGAGTGATCTTGTCTAACTTCAAATCCTATTTTTTGAATTTCGGGTTTGGCAACCCTAGCATAGCATAGCAACTCAGTGCATGTTGCCATAGAATAGAGTTGCCAACCGTCCTGTTTTCCCAGGACATGTCCTGGTTTTTAGAGTGTCATGGGATGTCCTGGATAGTTTTTAAGCAGGGTCCTGGGATATTAAAGCGCCCTGATAAGGTCCTGTATTTTAAAATTCGTACACCAATTTTGCAATCCTTACTTTAGGGGCGGCGTCTCGACTCGCAAGTATTTACGCTATTTTAAAACGAAGATGCGTCCTGTTTTTAAACTGAATTGTCCTGGTTTTTCTCACTTCAAATCCTAGTATTTGAATTCCGGGGTTAGTAACCCTACCATAGAAAAAGAGATAAGGAGTGTGTGTATGTAGAAGCTGCCTGTGAGCCGCGCGGTGGAGAGTGCGCTGGGTGGTGGTGGTGGCGGGGGCGGGGAGGGTGGCGCAGAGCTCACGTGGCTGGACCCGCGCGCCGCTCGCACCGACGCCGCCGCCCGCGCGCGCGCCGCCCGACACCCCCCGCCCACCGACGCCGTCGTGTTCCTCGTCGGCGGCGGGAACTACATCGAGTACCACAACCTCATCGACTTCGCCAAGGTACGACGCACTACATACATCAGTCATCACACATGGCTATCGTGTTTATAAATGCGCTCCTTGTCTGTGTCACACACGTGACGTATTATTTCGCGCCGCAGTCATTGTTATTCAAAATATACTGTACTAGGTTTTGCCCGCGGCTATGCCCGCGTGGTGGTTATTTTTGGAAGAAAACGTATAAAATCCATGGAGACCTCTTAAGCAATTATATCCTCCTGTATTATGCAATCCCGTAGGAACCGTGCATTTTCTAGTATAAAAAGGAGCCCCTCAACTAACACAATGCAAAAAATCATGAGGAACTCTTGCACTGTGTAAAACAAAATCAAAACTATCCCAAGGGAACCATACATTTTTCCGGGATTAACGTAGCCTATGTGCTATTCCAGACTATAATCCAACTCTGTGCCAAATTTCAATCAGATCCGTCGAGCCGTTGTAGCCAGACTGAGTAACAAACATCCATCCATCCAAACATTCGCATTTATAATATTAGTAGGATTATTGATAATCCCCCGATAAAAAATGTATATAAACTTTCATGCCCTATTTTACCCCCTTAGGGGTGGAATTTCCAAAAATCCTGAAATATGTATTTTTTATTTTTAACTGAAAAGCCAAATTCCAACTTTTATGCGATTACCTTAAAAAATGAGGATTTTCATACAAGCTTTCTTTCCCTATTTTACCCCCTTAGGGGTGGAATTTCCAAAAATCCTGAAATGCATATTTTTTACATACACACATCTGAACCTTTTGAATGTGCCTTGCTGGTGTTAGGATATTCAAATCCGCCCGGATAGCGACCACTATTTGAATTCTGGGTACACCCATGATGAGACCGATACTTTGTACCTACCGTTGAATAAAGAATAAGCAGACGTTTGCTATACGCACAAAATTTCAAAATGTATATGTATGTGACCTTGTGGGCGAAATGAAAACCGATACCTTACTTTGTTTCCGTAGTCTGTTTCACGCCTTGCCGGGATATCGAAGATTGTTTATGATTTTTACACCAAGATATATCATTTTTTTAATTACAGCAGCAGGCAACCGGCGGCACTATGAGGAAAATAATCTACGGCGCCACCACTCTTCCGAATGCTTCACAGTTTCTGAAACAGTTGTCGCTACTAGGCGAAGAAATACAATAAACATTCCTATTATCGTCAGTTGTATGTAAAATGATTTGTAACATAAGGTACCTACTACAAGACATACATCTATCGGGTTGTTGATTAACTAATGAAACATGTGTCTCAACAAGTTGGCATTTTATTTACAATGACATTGAAAATATAGCTAACATCGAGTAATCTACGAAGTATAAATTTTGATTGTTTTAAACAAGAAGTATAAAATCTAAATCACAAGATTAGTTAATTCAACAATATTAACCCACAATTTGTTACATGAAACTTTCACGTAGCCGAAACAAAACAGTTTCACAACCGAAAATATAAATACAGATCTTGTTTAATTAAAGATGTTTGTTTAAAAGGACAAACTTGTTGATTTGTCATCCCATTCCTTATTCTATTGTGCTTAATTGCTATAGAAAATAAAATGTGTATTTTCTTTTTAAAATATAGTCAATAGCCCTCGAAAAATAGAAAATATGCGTTTTGGACTACTTTACACACTAAAAATATTTCAATGTTAAAGAAATATGTTTGTAGATTTCAACGAAGAGGAACTTGAATTTCTTCCTCATTACTGCAGAAACTCAACCATGCATAAGGTTAAGAAAGTCTCCATTTATTATATTTATGACAATCTAACAAACAAAAATCCTTATTCATCATATACAACATTTATCACTGATCATGATATGGTTTTGGCACAGTGAAAACTAAATCGCCCGATAACATGAACCGAGAAAAACTTGATAAACAGGCGCATACTAATGTGCATGACCATTATCGTAGTATGGCATGCGCCCGTATACTGCATCTCACAATGGCAAGGTCGTAACACTCGTGTATATTAAAATGTTATAATTTATTTCTTTTATATTTGAGGCTGTCAGTGCAAAAGTGGCCAAACCCTCAATTTTTCATAATCTGACCGATGTACTACAAATGATTTAAAATGTGCGAAAATTTAATGCAAAACCGGCCTATCTCTAGTTTCACCAATTGCCAATATGATGACAAGATGGCATTGCAAAAATTGCATTTATGTACATTGATTTAAAATTCATGAATATACAAACCACATTAATTTCATACTCATTGTCTCAAGTTTAGGCCACTTTTGCGCTGACGACCTCATTTGTGCATAAAACAAAACTTCTTTAAAATTGTATATTAATTGGTTTGATGTAATAATAATTATTTTATATAAGCATAACTTATTGTGTTATAAACCGTTTAGCGGTATAAGCGAAACATTTTAAGTGTTTAAATTGTGCGCAGTTCAGTAAAAGAGGAACTGATTGTAGATATAATAATGAATATATAAATCCTTAAGTCATTACAATTTAAAATTACCTTTAAATAAACGGAAAAAAACTACATGGCACTTTTTATTTTTCCAATTTGAACAAAGAATTGCATTCTATGTTTCAACACAAAACGGCCCAATATTTTTATGCAATATTTATCTTTAGGCCGTATTCAAAGTTTAACACTCTGTCATAGAGTTCGACAATTCACATGTGGTACTTTTTAAAATTCTGATTATTTAATGCAACAACAAAGTAATTACATGATATTATGACCAAACAACAAATTTTATAGCACATAATTTCACAATAAACAGTTTAAGTGAATAATAGTTTCGGTATTTATCTGCAAACGAAACTATTCTGATAGTGTACAGCCTTGTCATTCAGTAAATCAAATCTCAACATGACCCTATAACCTTTCTTTAAACAGATAATAAACAAACAGTACAGAAGATAATAGGTTACTCAGCTTCTATCTTATATAGTGACAAAAGCTATATTGATCTTAATATTACAACAACTACAGTAAATACTACACGGAGCACAGACAGATCTACTAACTTTACACAGATCATTAAGGCAGGCGATTTATTTATCAAACTTTATTACTTAAAATATTAAAGATATAAGCAGTGCAACGCTTAACAAGGAAGCAATCGTTATCATAATAATATAACAAACATGTATTGTTTATATTTAAAGCCCTTTCGGGGCATACGTGTTTAATGACATGGATTTATTGAGACTACAGTTAAAAATAAAATATCTAAATTAAATAAACTAAAGAAAATAAAATTCGTAAACATGTGAGCGAGAGATGCGCCATCTAACAATTTTCAAACATACTTTCCAGTTTCCACAACCTAAATCATATTGAATGTTTTGTGAAAAACAGAAATCTATAATACAATAAATGCCAATACAGTAATTATAAACTAAATAATAAAGATGCAATATAAAACAAGTCATGAAGACAGCAGTCATGAAGCATTTTATATTATCATTTAACACAATGTAAAGATTCATGTCAGTCTGTCGTCGACGGCGACTAAACAGAAAATTGGTGATGTAGTGCGAAGCAAAGCGAGGTCTTCGGAATATTCATGACCAGCCAACATTTATAGCATAGAGAAAGAAAGGAGAAAGAAAGAGTATATTTGGATTTTAAGTAAAACAAAAAAAGAATTACATAAAAGAAAATGCACATTACAACGAAAAACCCAAAAGGATCAAGCTCAGCTTAATGCTGCAGCATTTATGTACTACAGCGCTGATTTTCAGCTAGAGATGGACGAAACCTTTATGGAGGTGGTAAGTTTTGCGTGCTCACAAAAAACTCGAATACGCAACAGAAAAATTTAAAAATAGTCTTTCATTAGTAATCTATAAATGTTTTAACTTAATCACTTAAAGCTGTTTAGACCGATGTCTAACCATTTTCGTCATCCACGATTACAGACTGAATAAATCTTTAGACTGCTAGTATGTAGCTTGTCCACATCAGAGCACAGATAGTAATCACATGAAAAAAATAGTAAAAATCACATGTTTGACCATATATTGTATCAGATTAATGCACATAAAATGACGACTGCCATCCATCTTTGTTTGCCCTCGTCCAGAGGACATCTGTAGGTTATTTTCTAAATTATAGTAATTTTACGATCACGGGTCAGTAGACACTTCCCAATAACTCATGTTGGCATATAAACGGTTACATTATACATATATGTGTTTATTAACTAAACATTGTACGCTGATGTCAACTAAGCTACATAAATTTATAAGATATATACGTTTGATATTTATATTACTTTATAAAAGATATGAAGCGGATTTAGATACAAAATAATTTTTTTAAGTATTCACTCAATCAAAAGTATGGACGGAAACTTATCCATTATTATGTATACAAGTTGCCAATAGTTAATTAGTCTTCAACGCTATGTGCTTGAAAATAGAAATTACTTAAAATCATAACATACTTATGATTTTATAAATCTAAATTAATTGGAATGTTGATTGCAAATTAATCCCACTTATCGAATATTTGTTTCATAATTTGGTTTTTAAAATGCAGAGTGAGTACAAGAATATTTCATTATGAAATAAAAACATACAAGAATACATTATTTAGATTTTATAGACTTCTTTATTATTGTATGTTGTCAAAGTCCATTTTACAATGGAATGTAAGGAGTTCAACAAAGATAATATTTATTGCGTTTGTTCCATGACACATAATAACTCATTCGGAATGTTTTCGATGCATACATACTCTGAAATCGCTTTATGTGCTTGTTTAGAGATATCAATTTTTTTTACAGAAAATAAGTGTGCCGGGTATGCGAGTCACCAGCGGACGGTAAGACTGCTTTGACATGCCTTAGAAACGACTATATGTAATAAAGCCTATAATTATGCGAAAATGTTATGCAAATCTATACGCTCAATGTAGGTAGGTATATAAACTAATAACATTTTATATTTTTATAGGCTGTCGCGGCGCCATTTTCTATCTTCGGTTTTCGTGGATAAATAAAGCTATAATAATGTCTTAAACAACCATTGTCCGAATGCACATCGCCAAATGCATAATTCAAAAACAGCTACAAAGGTAGAAAGAACCTTAGACCTTTCTTTAACCGATTTTGTTAATGCATTTGGTTGGTTTGTACGCATCGTCATCATACAATTTTAAGAAATTATTATCCGTATGTAGGGATAAAATAAAAAGTAAACATCTTATCTCCAATTATCTATCCCTAGGTTAATTATTCAAAAACGATCAGCATTCTGTCGTAACAGGGTCAGTCTTGAACAGAATGCTGATACCATATAGACAACTATATTATAAATTCACACCACAATACAAATAAAAAATAAGTTTCGCTCCCAAACATAAAACACTAAGCAATTTTTACCTACTTGGTATACAATCTAAGAGAGATGTGTTTAAAATTCGTTATAATGTATATAGAGAACCATATACTTTGGATTCAACAGTGCAATATGGGTATGTTAATACCAATTACTACGTAATAAGATATTGAACTTTATAGTGGATAAATAGGACTTAGTTTTAAAATCACGAAACTTACTCTAGGTATAACATAGAGGTGATTACTCAACCAATTTTTAAACAACTACGTAAAGGGATTAAATATGTTATTATTACGTGGCCATCAATTATAATGGCTAGAGAAATTCATATTCAGATCTCTGATTATGTCAAGGGTAGGCAAAGTTGACCATAGCAATGTCTTAAAATTGTTTATTTACTTAAATTATTATTTTTATTAAAACACTATCAAGTTGTAAATATTTCCATTTTATCATCAATTTGTATCATTCTAAAGAAGTTTGCAACAGACTTATCATTAATAAGTGATTATAATCACAGTACCTAAGTATGTTATATAGTTATAAGTCAGTAACTTCAAAGAGAACTTACTTAATCTATATAATTATTTTGATTACTGTACTAGAAATGTTAAAGGTTCTTTAATAACTTATTCTCAAAATGTAGATGAGTATAGCAATAGAATAACTAATAGTACGAGTATATGGAATGAAAGCTTTTTGTAAATGACCAAAACACAGTGGTATAAATAATATGTAAATACACTCGACAGTCACACACATAGTCTAGACCCCAAGCTATCATAACCACTATGGCAGGTAGAGCTATCAGGAGCTCAAAAGAGCCCTAAGATCCACACAACACCCGGAACGGAAACAAATACCTACTCGGATAAATCGGATCCATAATCACAACATCTTAATTTAAAAAATAAATGATTTTCAGTAAAATAACAGAGAGCATGTTGAGCCGTGCTTAGAGTAGGGTTCCGTAGCTGTTATTACAACTTATAACATTGTTGGATATCTCAATAACTTTTACTTTAGTAAGTTGCTATTTGTGAAAATTAATTTATATATTGATGATTGTATTGATCATTGCTAAAATTGCTTCAAATTTGTATGTTGTTTTGCAATAATAATAAAAAACGTATTTCTACGTTTTTGAACATTCAACCCCTAAGTGGAGAAAAGTCTGTATGGAATAGATCAAGCGAGTGGAACATCAAGCAATATCTACTAAATAAATCATACTAGATACTCAGTTTTTATGTTAGAAAACACTAATTACTATAAAAGACGGTTCATTAGTTATCTAACATTGGAATGTTGAACAATTAAATGAATATTAATAAAAAGTTAAATGATTTGAAGAAAAAAAAATACTTACATACATTGTAATAACTGCAAAATTATTAATAATTTAACACTCAATAATCCTTGTAAATAAAATTAAGTGTTTTAAAGACTTAGTGCAAATTAAGCTCTTTAATTTATGTGTTGTATGAGTACAAATAACTGCAAAAATAATGCCTAATATTGTGCTAACAAAAGTTATAAATAATGATAAGTTTACTCATCTGGATATATTCACTTTAACTCGCAGATAGTTCAGAAAACGCATCATAGAAATATTGTGCAAGCTAAGGAGTTCTTTGCTCTTGCTGACTAAGTGGTTTCTTTCTTATTTTAATTTGAATTAATTGACTCCTATGTTCATTGTATGTGGAATATTCCATACTGAACCCAATTGAATCCGCCCACTATGTAAGCAATTATGCATAAAATTATTGAACAATAGTAAGGATCCTAAAATCATATTGAATAATCACACTCAATAAGCTAATTGTATGTTATGTTTTTTATTAAGCCCCATATTAATTCATTTAAAATATTAATGTTTACCGATCTCATAAGTGTTCCTTGTTTTGCCACGGAATCCTAGAAGGCAAGGTTAAACTGAATTAGTAAGCAACGCCACTACTGACTGATTAGTTTGTTATAAAAATGGCTGATAGTAGAGTATTATCGTGACCTTGAATTTCTGACAAGTTTCATTTCTTTATTCGTATTATTAGTTATTCTTATAGTTGTGGTAAAGCAGTACTTATTATATAATTAGTATTTTAACGTAATTATGATTGTCATGTATTACAGATCAGTGGCAAATTGTCATTCAGACAAGCCAAATGAGATTCCACATAGAGTGCAGAGACTATATGATTAATACAATATGTAAACATTTTAGTAATCAACTACGAAATGTTTTCAAATATATTGTTAAATAAAGTACAAATGGATTTACTCTAGTTGTAAGCATGGTGATTGTATGACTAGACATGATGTCCTATTAACATTTCGTTGATTTTCCAAACTACACACATAATTATTTACTGAATAAGTATTTTTATAAGCACTGCTCCAAGTACATTACAATTTCAAGCACTGATACATGTTGCCTATATTTAGTAATGAAATGAATCACAGTTGTCACAATTACTGTCTTGACAATGAATTTCAACTAAAGTGACACAAGTACCAATTTAACAAGTGTTGCACATATGGTGCTCAGTACCAATCCAATTAAGACTATACGAGCTTATTTCAAGCATATTTTAAATATAATTTTAAGTACCTTGTTAAGCAAGTGTAACGATGGCAATATGAAGGTGGGCAAGTTGTAGAACACAGCTATTGTTTGGGCTGAGTTTGGTTAGCGTTGCGACTTGAACTGCTGCTGTTTAATATCATCTTCTGCATTTGGCGAATGACGGTGGTGGCATGGTATGCTTGTTTCCAGCGAGACTTTGCAAAGTTCTTCTTAAGTTGTTCAGATACAGTACCATGGATGTTCTTATTACTGGCAGCATTACCAGAAATCCATGGGTGTGCTAAAGCTTGTCTGTAAATTAAATTACCCATTTTATTTTAAGAATTTCATATTTTCTATAGCAAAGGATATTAAGAAAAAATAATAGGTGTTTTATAAAGGTGGTTATTTAAAATGTCTTCTGATAAGTACATTGGAATTTGTAAAGAACATCATCATTCAACTTGCATGTCTATAGATTGTAATCAAAAAAAGAATTATTGGTTCAACAAGGTTTATATAAGGTTTAAACCTTTCATAAACTAACCAACTTCTTGAATTAAAATAAAGCCTTGTAATTGTTACCGGAAGCATATAATAGAGAACAAGTTAACTTTATTTCTTATTTAGACTTGATTTACATAGTATTTGAATATATGTTTCATATTATCAACATATATAAAATGTTATAACTATAATATTAAAAATAGGAACTGCCTTTAGTTTGATTCTTAATAGCAGATGTTACAGGAAGAATTTTTTTTTCTTGCATGCAGGTAGTATTGCTTTTGTATGTGTTTATGCTCATCTATAAAAACTGAATAGATTTCATCTCATTTAAATATATGGAAGGAAATGGAATATCTGATAATCATAATTGAATTTTACTGATGACTGGATTTGCAGAAAACAGAAAAACTATTTTCGACAAATTTTTACTTACTTGCAAGTGTATCTCTTCTCAACGTCGACACACATCAGATGCCGAATAAAATCCTTTGCAGAATCACTTATGTCATCCCAATATGGAGAATCAAATTCAAAATCACCCTTTAAGATTTGGGCAAACAAATTTGCATCATTTTCATCGTAAAATGGTGGATATCCACACAACAAGATATAAGAAATTACTCCTATACTCCACACATCTACGGCTTTGCCATATGGTTTCTGTGCCAACACTTCGGGCGCCACATAACCAGGTGTCCCACAAGCAGTGGCCATAATCCCAGAATCTTCAATTTTCGATAGCCCAAAATCGCTGATCATAATTTTACTATCTTCGTCAGCACTATAGTAGAGGAGGTTTTCAGGTTTCAGATCTCTATGTACCACTCCTTGCGAGTGCATGTAATCTACAGCTTCCAAAACTTGCCGTATTAAATTGGATGCATCTTTTTCCGTATACGAACCTTTCTCGACAATCCTGTCAAACAATTCCCCACCCGTGACTAGTTCCATAATGAGATACACTTTATTTTTGTCTTCATATGTTTCCAACAGCTGTACAATATTCGGATGTGAAAACATTTTCTTCTCGGCACCCTCGCCCTTTGCTTGCTCGCTGAATCGTTTCAGGACTCTGATTTCATTTTCGAGCGAATCTTCTTTGCCCTTTAGAGCTTTCTTATCGATGATTTTACACGCGTACATCTGGCCGTTTTCTTTACTCTCTATCAGACGCACCTCGGAAAAGGCTCCCGTGCCTAACAGATCTTTTACAATATATTTATCTTCAATGGATGGCTGTTTTTCAGATTCTTTGCCATCTTTTTTGGATTTTCTCCCAAAATCTTTTTTCCCGAATAGAGGCATATTCACGCCTCGATTGCAAAAATTTGACGTTAATAATTTTATCTTAAAATTCTACGTAGACACTAAATTATACACACCGAGTCTGCGGGTAGAGAACATTGAACAATAATCTCGGTAACTCGTTCGTAATGCTCGGCTGGCTTCACGAATGTTGCGTTGCGCAGGACACCCTACAAGGTCAGGTATTTGTCAAAAATACATAATGTTTTGTTTATCGATTTCGATAATCTGATAATGCTTATCAATTTCTAATTTTTTTAAAAAAATGTCTTATTATAATTTTCTTGGGAAGCGAAAAAAACTTAACATGTTATTAAATTTATGGCCACACTGTTTTATGGTGTAATATGGTGTCACTTCTTTATTTATTTGTACACTCCACGAGACTGACATATATTATTTACCACTAGACTTGTCACATATACAGTATAGAGGCTAGAGTTTAAGGAGCAAGATCTCTGTGTATGAAAAAATGACCGTCGAAAAGCGACCAATTAGTGGTTGATTACGTTAACTCGCGGGTACGGTAGCGGGCGCGGTCACAAAATATCAAACACAAAGCATTATATGCAAGTGTTCACATACAAAACGCAAGTGCGGAGGAAGTAGCGGGCAAGCTAGCGACGAATGGCGCGTAATGCGGGCGGCGTGCGCGCGGCCATTTCAAACGTATCACATTGTTTTATTTAGTAATTTTTTTTATTAATTTCATGCACACATATTCTAATTTTGGTCATCTCCCACATTAAGTAAGAATTTTCGATTAAAAAGGATCTTGGTTCATGTTTACAACCTCTGACAACGCGGTACACTTGTGCAAACGCCTGGCGGCCAATGTGAACACGAGCTCGCCTAGATCACCGCGTCCGCTACCGCGACCGCGCGCGCGTGTTCTACGTGAACAAGCACTTAGGGTGTATAGCGCCAAAAAATACTAGAGTAAGATGGTGACTCAGCACACTTCACTTCGTTTACAAATGCTTCATTTATATAGCAACCAATTAGGGCTACACCAGGGTATCTGAGTTGTAATTTGCTGCATTTATTACAGCTGGACACTTTTTCAACGTTTTCTCCATATATGATGGTACTCCTTATATTCTAGTCTCCATAATCACAGATAATAAATGCCATTTCGATTGGCAGTGCTGCTTGGAACTATTATTGCAAACATTGCAAATTACTGCCAAAGTAAATATAAAAATACCTACGCATTTGGAGTAATGCGTTTCTTTTTGTCGAATTTTTGTTTCAGAGATTTTTTACTATATTAATTTTATTGTCATGAAATCAGACATATAATGCCTAATTATAATTATAAACAAATATTATATTAATTGTTTGAAAGCAGTTAGTTTGAATTTAAATTAGACCCGTAATAGGGTAGTTGATAGTAAGTGAAAAACTGATAGAATTTTGTTTTTATTCTGAAAATATCGAAAATTAAGCCTATTTGTTAATTTATATTAACAAATTGGCATTTGACAGCCTCCGTGGCGCAGTAGGCGAGTAGCCGGCTGTGAAACGTGGGGCCGTGGGTCCGATTCCCACTCCCAGACAAATATTTGTGTGACACATAGATATTTGTTTCAGGTCTGGGTGTTGTGGGACCGTAGTCCCTGGTAGTTCTTGATACCCACGATACAGGTTTTACCTAGTGTGGGGTCAAAACTATGTGTGTGACCGTTCGGTGTATTTATTTTATATGTGATTATTTTAATATTAAAAAAACAAATATGTTATAATAAATAAACAAATCATTCATGCATGACGTCACCGTTCGAAACATCTTTAAACGCTGAGCCAAACGTCTATTAGATTTTTTTCGTAACGTTTAATTCTCTCTTTTTTATATACAAGAGAAGGCAAAGGTTCTCCACCATGCAGCCTTGACGGTATTTTTTCCAAATCTGGGATAAAATTTAAAGTCTTCTTCTTCTCTAGTCTTGAAAAGTCAAAAGGCCAAAGCCATGTCCAATATTTTTCCATGCCGATGCCGATGCCATGTCTGAAATAGTCACAATTTAAAAGGCCAAAGCCATGTCTGAAATAGTTAATTCACTTCACAAATCCGTCTATTAATTTTGCGGATGGTCCCGTCACATGAGAGGCCATGACAGTTGGCAGCTTTTTGGTGGGATTTAAATCTTAAAACTTATGTTTTATGTTAATTAATGAAAATATTTTTTTATATAGCCAATGAAGAATATAATAAAACTGTTTCCAAAAACAGTCAACTAGCCTATTTATTATTGACTTGCTTACAACTCGGTAGTGATGTAGTTATGCATTTCGATAGACGATCGATTAATTTTATACTTACGACAATTCTTTCTCTAGTTGTGATATGACCTGTATGGATAGGCTTGTCTAACCATTGAATCAGCAAATCGATGTCATCCTTCATCATCATCATCATCACATAAATTTTATTTACTTATTTAACTTTTTATTACGTGACATTGGCAAAATTGTGGAGTTGTTCCTCCGCAGAGGCCATTAAAGCAAGAAGAAGAAGAAGAAGAATCAGCAAATCAGTCTTTCTAATTATTCAACACTATTGAAACAACTGAAGCCAGACTGAAGCTGATGTTTTTATTCAAGTAAAACTGGCCGAACTATGGGTGTGACGGTGAACAATGGAATTTTTCAGTTTATACATTACAAATAATTTTACAAACAATCAAATCTTTCCTCTTTATAATAATACTAGATTTTGCTCGCGGCTCCGCCAGCTTGGTGGTTATTTTCGGGAGCAGAAGTATATAATCCAAGGAGTTGGCTTCTGCACTGACGCACCTGTAGCGATCGTACTGACTCTCAGGTGTTGTGCCTGAAGCTTGAGATTGTATCTAAATAATACCTTATAAGTAAATCCCTTGCTTCGCCCCTTTTAGGGATGATTTGGCAAAATCGTTGAAAGACGTATTTCGTTATTTCTTACCAAAAGCCTAAATATGAATTTTCAGATCCCTAAGTTGAGGTATTATGGATTTCCCATACCAACTTTCAACCCCTATTTCACCCCTTTTAAGATATTTTTGAGACAAAAGATAGGCTATATCCTTCTCCAGGATATAATCTGTCCCCCTCCTGAATTTCATTACGATCCGTTCACCCGTTTAGTCGTGAAAAGATAACAAAAACACACACAAACAAAAATATTAATTTTGCTGCGGAGATATTTTAAAACTGTTATCTCCTAAGATATTCATTGAAATAAAATGACATAAGGGCTAACTTTGTTCAAAATTAAATACTTGTGATGAATAAAGTATTTATTTTGATAAGGATTAATACCATGTTAACCCCTTCCGAAATAATACATTGTTTCAGAACAAATTCGATAACCACTAAAAAGGTTATAGTGAGCTAACCGAAAAAGATAGACATATGCTATCACAGACTTTTTTTAGAACTTTTTAAGCGAAATAATTCCGTCATACATGATTGTTACATTACTTTAACCGTTTACACAGCACACGCAACGGAAGCTCTCAAAAGGAATATTTTTCCCCGTTTTTGAAACATTTATCATTGCTGCTCCGCTCCTATTGGTCGTAGCGTGAAGTTATATAGCCTATAGCGCTCCTCGATAAATGGGCTATCCAACACTAAAAACAATTTCAATTCGAACCAGTAGTTCCTGAGATTAACGCGTTCAAATAAACAAATAAACTCTTCAGCTTTTTATATAAGTATAGATTAGTGTAGATATCATATTATTTAAATTTTCCATATGAGAAAACAGCTTCAAACACATAATATTAAGTCGAAGACATAAAATTACAGAGGCACTTATCTGTATATTACATATTTTTGCAAAATTTTGATTGTGTTATACTATCGATATAAAATCTAAAACATTTTTACTTGAATTATTGTCTGTCTGTCAAGGCATGATGTCTACATTACTGTGTTTTTAGAAAAATAACATCTAAGCAAGTGGAGCCGCAGGCAACAGCTAGTTTTTCCTATGTATATTTTCAGAAGTTTATGAATTTTATGTTTCGTATGTGGCATATTTTGGCGCGTGAATTCAAATGAAATTTACCAAACATATTAATTCCCTTAAGCTCGGGCGCTGCTAGAAAAAATCTGGCTTGATGAGCTGCAGATTGAAGACCATTGCTCTACAGTCTTCAAACAAAACGTTCTACAGCGTAACTCTACCCAAACGGGGGCCCCGCGCCCGTATCATTGATACGGATGACAGCTACGCCCCTTATTGTAGCTATATCAAAATATTTAACTTTAGTATACCAATATTATAACTTGGTACTTTTTACATGATATATACCTAGTCAACAGTTCGGATTCATGGTTATGGACTGTTCACTAGGTAACTTAATTATTTGAATTTTCATATTACCGTTTAAGTGACCGTTTACATAGTAAGTGGTATTTATCTATCGCAACTGCATCTTAAATCGGCAAACAAAATAGTTTAGCGTTCATTGTGTTTTTTAACCGCAACCCTCGTCTACAATTTCCTTTGTCTATGCTTCCACCCCCTGACGTCACTGTGAAAATCGACCAATCCTATTGGGCGCAGTGTTCGATGGCCCTCACAAGCTATTTCACTACCGCGCACTGTACCATACCTTATCTTCTAAATGTTTTCGTTGTGCGACAATATGTGTGGTTCAGATATGATTCCAGCTGTGATTAAAATTGTTTAACATGAACAAAATTATCTCATCATTGCAGTAAAATATTGTTTTCATTTTATTTTTACCTCAAGTGCGTTAGGTTTCTAAAATTACGTTAGGGGGTGGTGCCGTGATGCCAGTTCGTAAGCAAGGTAGGTGTTCTACTTACTGTGCCATTATTGTGTATTCATTTTTTTAACAGTGGGTGCCTACGGATAGTTCCGATATAGTTCAGATTGATTTTTATTTATAAAATATTTTCACAATACATACAGGGCGGGTGGCCTTTACAAAAAAGACCCTTCTGTTGATTAATATCGATAGCAGAGGGTTGCCAGGTGTGCCAATGTGCATGCATACTTTACATTTATTATGTTCGCACAGCGTTCAGCCCACGGCGCTTAATTCACTTTATTTTCAATGGCTGTATTTTTGAACTAATCTTAAAAAAATACAGGAAATATAAAACACACACGCTCCTATCCTCCTATCTATATTATAATTCTAAATACGTAATTACAACTAAAACAATACATATTCCAGCAACAAATCTAATTTACATGCGTATAAATAGTTCACAGTCATTACACAATATCTTCATCGACTCCGTGACTCCTTAGGCTTGGATATTTAAGGCTATAGTCATTTCTAAGACTGAATTCGATTCGATCTGATCGAATTACGATAAAAAGACTGTACTAAACACAAATATATTCAACATTTCTTAACTATTTATAAAATAAGAGACACATACTTGAAACGAAAACATATTCATAGGTATCTACCTATTTATTCAAAAACAAAAAATGACCTAGCTATATTATTTAAGCTTATTGTTCAATGTGTGGAACTCAAGTTCTTAAATTGTTGCAGAGGCCCATCGAGCTTTAGAACTGCTGGAAGATTATCACAGCAAATTGTTAAAGCCACAGGACCGTCAGCTAAAGCTTGCGATCGAGAGAGTTATCAGGATTTTCAAATCTCGCCTTTTTCAAGCTCTTCTTGGTAAGTTTAATCTAATCAAATCAAATATTTATTGAATCCGTGAAATGCTATATATTATTTAGATTCAGTCAATCTTTCTTACTCTACCGCCAGTTCCGAATGCAGTTTCGCTAGAGAACGGGCAAGAAACTCTATCGTAGTTCTTTTCGAACACCGGTTACCAATATTTGGTCATACAGATAATATACGATTCAAGTTCCATTATATTAGATTAGAGCAGCTCAATGAAGGTTGATTAAGTTTGCTTATTGTAATATTCTGAAATCAAATTTATTACAAAACTTGCCGCACTAGGTACCTGTACTTTAAAATGTGACACAGGAAGTAAATTATGCAGGTTCATAAAATACTTATTTTACTTTATTATTTAACATTGTGGTGTCATAGTTTGGTAAAAGTGTATCTACGTAATGTTGCTAGTCATGAACCTCGAGGCCTTAGATAAAATATTCTGATCAATCCTTTCTGTATTTTCTTATGGCACGGCATTAACCAAAGGCGTATTAGGACGAAACTCAGAGTCGGCAATGAAGTTTCCTTCATTACGTCATTGAATAAAAACACGACTAGCGAGTGACGAAAATTAAACACTTTACAATCCTGCAAAACCTATTATTAAGCGATTAACGTGCTTCGTTTTTTTTTTCAATAATCAATTACCTATGTAAAACATACAAATTTTTAAACAAAATTTGAATTATATTTCTGAACTAAGTATATTTTATGGGATTTTTAATTGGACTGAACATTGAAACATGTGAAATTATTACGCATTTTTTGCTTCTGTCTCGAGATAATCGGGGTGCAGTATCAAGCATTACCTATTTTGTATGTTAGCGTGGTGAAGCTGCAATCTATGGGAACATTGGACTGGCATGCGCCTTCCATCAGTCCAGTGACCAGTTCTTCTCGTCATTTAGATGTATAAATATTTTTTTATTTATTCTAAAAATAAAAAAAAACAAATACCTTATATATCACCTAAATCAATGTTACCTAAAGAAGTCGTCATCGACCCCCAGGGTCTTCGATGACGACCTATGAGGGGTGCATGTGAGTGAACAAACGAATTAGGGGTCTCTGGGATGTAAACGGGGATCCTCAGCTCCTACATAAACCTCACTAAATGGATGCCCAAAGTTTACAATTTATTATCATAGCACCAGGTTCATCTCTCCCACTAAAAAGAGTTTATCTTTACTTATTGATTTCATGTAATACGTATATAAGTACTTAGTTTTATTTTGGTTTGTGTTATTTTCGGTTTCATCAATATATTTTAAAAAATAATGTGTTTTTATTGCTTTTTTATTCTACAATTAGACACATTTGAAATTGATGAATTTTCAAAAGAGCAATACTAGCTTAATAGGGTGTCGACACAAAACCAAAAAACATGGCAAGGGTCTATGATACAAAAAGTTTAGGGACCTCAGACCTAAATGGTTAAAAGTAGGTAAATGTATTAAGCATTAGGATATAAGTAGAGTGCTTTGGCATCAATTCAAACGTGTGTCATTAAGTTACATCTTTCGATGTCTGAATTGTAGATCAACTGGAAATGTTCCGAGTAACTTCCTATTTAACAGCGTTAGATCGTCGCCAATTTACTCTCACAATTGCCCTATACAGCAGTAGGAACGCTCTTCCATATAATCTGGAAATAGTCAAATGAAGTCAATATACGTTGCAATTTCTAGAACAAATTAACTTTACGGCTATTACTGAGTGCTATTCAATAATAGGAATTGTTATTTCTTTCATTGCCTACCACATTATTAGTAGAGCATTACCGATGTCTAGAGCAGTGATGCCCGTTTATCATGAAACGGGCCACTAGCACGTGTGCCCGCCCCCAGAGGCAATAAAAAATCAATCTGGCCTAATAATATTTTGTCATATTTCAAAATATAACACTGCTATAAATTTTGCTCGGAATGTTTTTTTACCGTGATATAAACCCAATTTGAGAGGAACCATACGTAACTTCCAGGGCAGTATTTTACGTCCGGCTTATTTTAGAATTTCACTGATCGAAGGGACTCCGTCGAAACAGTGAATCAGTTCGATCAGCGCGCTTCTATTCTATAAATAAGCATACAACAGTCCCGCGTGACCGCACCGGCGCACCGCGCGTCACACACGCTCTTGAGCCTTCCTTGACCACGACACTGCCATTGTGATCCGTATTATATTTAGCTGACTGCAATGAGCAACACGCGCAATGAAAACTGTTACCTCAATGGAAAAAATATTTGATACTAGATGTTGCTCGCGGCTTCGCCCGCGTGGTAGTTGTCTTTGAAAGAAAAGGTATTTAAAATCCATGGAGATATCTTAAGCTATTACATTTTTCTATATCATGCTGTCCCATAGCAACCGTGCATTTTCTGGGATAAAAAATCTATGTCATTCTCAGACCCTCAACTAACACTATGCAAAAAATCATGTCGATCCCTTGCTCTGTGTAAAACAAAAACTAAATTAATTAAATTTTAAAACAATATTCTGACTTCACAAAAGGGTTTCGGTTGCATATTAAATAATACACAAACTTAACCATAGAAACTCTCCTATATTGTTATTCAACTCTATATTTTTTTTTATTCTGGCACGGCAAATTGACCACACTGCACCTGATGGTAAGCGCAGTGCCGTCCAATTAGTGTATCAAGTAGCGAGAGACAATCTGTCCCTCTATATTTTTAACATCTGACATGCGTCCGCGTTACTACTCTACACGCAAGAACAAGACGACAAGCAATGAACAAGACGCAACTTGCAAATTGAAAACGTTTCATTGAGAACATACATAGCTTACATTATTAGTTCATGGAAACTTATGGAAACTTGACAAAAATGAAGATTATCATATATAAAATAGTAAATTTATAATTTTGAATTCAACTTGAACGAAAATTTGTTATGTGTGCGCCCGCATAATAAAATCCTATCACATAAAACCGTATACGTAATTGAAATAAACATACGGGTATAATATATATCAGGTATCTATTCATTATCGTGGTACGAATCCTCAATTATAGTTTCCGATAACAATGTTCACGTATAAAACACTAAAAATATTTTGGAAAAGTCATTAGGAATAATTCTATATTCTATTTTATATCAAGTAGCGAGAGACAATCTGTCGCCCGCTATTCAACACAATCGTGCCGGCCTGCTTCTTCACGCTACGCCATGGTCAAGAAGGTGAAGAAGCAGTCGAGGGTCTAGATCCTAGTGACAGAGACCTAGTCAGTGTAGTAGAGTACTCAGAAGGCCGCAAAACTGCCAAACGTACACCAACTCTAGACACCCGACAAAAAATTTAGTATACCTATCAAATATCACTGCACATTAATTTATCAATATCCGAGCAAAATTTTGTTTACTAATTCCCTACATATTGACTTCTGCGCGAAAATTAACGCAATACAATACCTACTCTTAATTTAATGAATAAATTGTTATAATCATTAAGTGTATCTTCATCTGTAAGTTTTAACCATATATGTTATAGTTTATTACTTTTTAAATAATAAATAATTACATTTAGACACATGGCCAAGTGCCAGCCAATTTTCGGTACACAAGTAATTCCCTGGGGCAGTGTCAACTACATAGTACACGAACCATTTCGAGCTAGTTTGGACTCCAGTATAACTGAAAAACTATTAGGCATACAAACTTGCAACGAAATCTCTAATAAGAATCTCACATGAAAAATTAGAATTTCAATTTTCACTAATAAAATCAAATATATATTTTTTGGAAAGTATTTGGGCACGCGACTTATCAAAGCGACTATGCTCCCCGATACGCGTCTGGCGATAGCGACACTTCTATTTTTTAGACAATTATATGAAAACTGTTGTGTGTTCCTGTCTGTATACTATTGGTGGCATAAAAAGCGAAGTGTCGCTATCGGCGCGGTCTCCTGTCTCGTCATCTATTGTGTGTATGAATTGCTTAATCGCGTTCCTAGCCCGCGGACTTAGAGCCGAGATAAAAATAAAATATGTTGCGTTGACTTACGATAGGTCCACCCAAGAGCTTTCAACTTGCAAGAACGTTTCGAAAACTTTACATCCCCATGGTCCGCCCCGTGACATGAAAACGTAAAGTAAGCCGAGATAAAATAAGTTTTATGAATGTAATGTAGTCGACTGTGAAACGAGAGGCCGTGGCTTCAATTCCCAAGAATTGGCTTTAAGATAAATATTTTGTTCGGGTCTGAGTGTTTTGGGACCGTAGTTCCTCGTAGTTGCTGATACCTAGGTTTGACCTAGTGTTCAGGACTGTGTCTATGACTGTTGGGTGTATTTATTATTTTTTGATTATGTACTATATAAATACTATTTGATTTGTATTTTGAAGATGGATAAATTCCTCAGATATATCCGCCACCCACCTCACTAATTTTACAATGAACTATGGTCTATTGATCCGGTCCATTACTCGCTCGGAATAATTCTGTACTGTACTCTCTGAACTGTGTGATGTGGGACCATAGTCCCTCGTAGTAGATAATAACGATACAGGTTTAACCTAGTGTAGGATCATAATTATGTGCATGACTGTTGGATGTATCTATTTATTTCAAAATGTAACATTCGCGTAAACATAAGAATTCATTAAATTGCCACTTATCAGTTTTATATAAGACCGAGGAAGTGGTTCGAGCCAGTCCATTCATACTATAGACAAAATTGTATAATGTGAATGTGACAATACATCGATTTTGTACGATCAATATTAAAAATCTCTACTAATGGCTCTACATTTGCGTAAATCTTTATATATTCCATTTATGGTATACTAGTGGTCCCGGGCAGACAGTGTCCTGCCATAAACCGCCTTCCCTGTGGACAAAATTTTCGTTGAAAAAATAATAAATTCAGATCTCGACAACAGCGCCACCTATCGGATCTAAAACTATCCTATTTCATTGAAACATTTCTCATTTTGTTTACTTTAAATTAATAGATGCGCCCACAAACTCCATGATACGTGCAGTGGGCCGTTTGACCCAGATCATAAGATACGGGTCAATGAGTACACTGGACCTGACGTAGATGACAAGATTCGCCTCTTTCCTGTTTAAATTTCATTTTCAACACCCAACCTCGGGGTTTCAAAGTCTAGAGCTTCGACTAAAGATGCAAATATGGAGGTTAATTTGGTTATGTAAAAATAAATGGTTTGCAATTCAAATTAAACGTATTCAAATATGTCCGGATTTGCTTTTTATTTAATAGGTAAGTTTATTTAGATAAGTTCTAAAAAGAATACTTACACATATCGTTTTGTGTATCGTTTGATATTGCTACATCATTTTCAATATATTTATTATAGCTATGTATATAACATTTATACTACTTGCTTATCCTTCTACTCGCGATAAACCTATGCGCTTGCGTCAGCCATTTTATATTATGCGTGAAGATATCGTTTACTTTTGCTCGACAATCTCACACATACTATATACATTGCATCTTAAACCTACTAATTCTTCTAATATTATAAATGCGAATGTTTGGATGGATGGATGGATTGATTTTTATCCCGGAAAATGTACAGTTCCCGTGGGATAGTTTAGTTTGGATAGTTTAGAGCAAGTTTTTGCATAGTGGCAGTTTCGGAATCTGAAAATGACATAGGCTACTTTTTATCCCGGAAAAATGCACGCTTCCTATGGGATAGTAAAGAGCTGTAATAGCTTAAGAGGCCTCCATGGATTGTATACCTTTTCTTTTGACAATACACACGCACGGAGCCGCGGGCAACATCTAGTAATAGTTAACTAATTTAAAATCAATTGATAACATACAAACCTAATACATAACGTAATAATACTAGCTCTGTATTAGACAGTGTCTCGCTGCTGGGCACGGGCCTCCTTTACTAATGAGAAGGGTTAGGCCTTAGTCCATCACGCTGGCCTAATGCGGGTTGGTAGACGTCACATATATCTACCTTCATATAGCAGTGTTTCGATTGTCGTCATCGTATGTCGTATTGGTGTACAATGTGCATTAGAAAATTAACACTGAATATTGTGGTGGACTTATAAATGTGGGAAATTATCGCCTACATTTTTGTTAGTTATTCTCTTTTTGTTTTTCTTGTTTAAGTGTGTTATGTAGATTAAAGTTTTTGTCGACTGAGGTATTTTATTTTATTTATTTATTATTTTGTGTTTAATTTTATTTAAACCTCGTAAAATAACTATTTTGCGCATACGCCTCTGAATAAATGTCCTCGATATAATTGATTATAGACTGATGACTGTGTACCATTTAAAAAATGGAAACACTTCAACGAATGAAATTACAACACATATCTCAATTGGCTTATTGAGTTGGAATATCCTTGTAAATAAATCCAAAACCGTCAAATTAGCAATATAAACATAGTTTAAAACTTAAAAATCTATATAACAATAAAAACACATTTATCTACACATAACATATATTTTTACATCAAATATATAATAGTAGAAGTTTATTGAAAGCCGGTACAATTGACAGTCATCGTGGTGCAGTGGGCGAGTAGCCGTCTGTGAAACGAGAGGCGGTGGGATCAATTCCCGCACCGAGACAAATATTTATGTGACACATAGATATTTGTCTAGGGTCTGAGTGTTGTGGGACTGTAGGCCCTCGTAGTTCTTGATACCCACGATACAGATTTTACCCAGTGTGGGGTCTGAACTTTGAGTAACTGTTGGGTGTATTTATTAAAAAAAAAGGTATTTGACAAGTATCGACACCGGCACCGCAATTGTGTCACAACGACTAAGAGAAAAAGCTAAAGATTAATGCATGAACATTTGATGAAATTGTTGTAATTTTTTTTTGAAATTTTAGTAATAAAATTTAAACGTACCAACAAAAGCTTATTAAGTTTGCTCTTTTACTAAACATGAAGCTTTCAGCTTTGTTTTAGCCTTACGCTATTTTAAAGGAACTATGACAAAAATACACACACACACAAGCATATATTTTGCTGCTTACTTTTTACTTCTTTCTTGCTATTACATGCATACTGTCTGTCTAAAACAGCATCGTCTAAATAAGCCTTGAAGACCATAAACTCAGTAGCGGCGTAAGGGTAATTCGTTGGGCGACCGCCCAGACACGGACACCCAGAATTAGATATGCAACTAGGTGACAGAATGAATTACAAAATGTTAGTTTAGTATTTTATGGTGTTAGGGCACGCTACATTTCATACATTTATTTATATTTTTCAAGAAATCAAAATATTGATTTCGCTAGAAAAGCTGGTTTGGTGGTTTCAGTTTAACCGTATTTAATGATAAATTCTACTGCACTTATTTTTGAGTGTTTAACCAATCGGGGTGTGATTCTTTCACACTTAAGTAATTAATCAATTTATATCTTAATTTCACGTCATCACATGGAAATTAAATCAAAAAGAAGTTAGTTCATAAAGTTGATGAAATTAAAACAGTGATTAATTCAAACACTGATTTAAATTGCTTACAGGTAAGGTGGTTAATTTTAAGAAATCAGTTCAGTTTTAATTGATTTAACAATACATTGCGTGATATGAACTTAGTAGTTCCCTTTATATGAAAGAGAAACGGGGTCGGCGCCCCTTCGCTCTATATCGATCTTCGACATGACACGATTCACGCACGTATACTTTCTATTAGGTACAAATGTTAAAGAATTACTACAAGTTATAACATGGAGTTGTTAACTCATAGTACATTGACGGTACCTATATATATAGGCATACCTATATATATACCTATCAATACTTTTTCCATATTAAGTTTCCTTCAAAAATATTAGTAGCAACTTTTATAATATTGAAATTGAAAACAATATATTATTTTCGATTATAGACATACAAGAGTTCTACGAACTAACTCTACTAGATGACAACAAATCGATACAGCAGAAGACAGCCGAAACAATCCGTATCGCGAACAAGTGGGAAGCGGATGGAACCCGTCGTGAGGTAATACAACGTAGATAGAGTATAGCTAATACAATAACTTTTGCTTACACAATATCGCGTTTCTGTCACAAAGGCGTAGGTAGGTAGATACATACTTAAACGTACATAACGTGCGTACTAAGTTCATGTCTCGCCAATTTAAGACGGCCTCCATTTATAAAATTAAATAGTGTTTGATTCATATCAAGTAATTACCTAATAAACAAACGGGATTCTAATTCCAAACTCTACATACGTCTTGAAGAGTAATAAAGGAGAGTTTTATCAATTTCGAAAAACAAGTAAATTGATTTATTTCCCTAAAAGATGTAATTCAGGTAAATTGTAAAGCGTGGAAATATTACCTTATTTTATCATAAAATTAACGTGCTATACTTACGGGCAACGCTTTTTTTGCATTTCGTAACTTAGTTACAATGTAAATTTTGTATACAATACTGTTTTAACAATCTAACGTATTTTACAATTACGAAATATTTTACACGTGGATCCCTCTATATAGAATTATTGGAATACTATTTACAATATGATGGTAATAAATAGTTATCGTGACAAATGACTCCAATACGACAGTTACTTTTTTTCTCTTTTTCTCCGTGGGAATATCCCTATTAAGGATACTTTCTGGTTCTCGGGGGTTGGTTATGACGGACTCACCGACCTTCCGACCCAGTTCACCCGAAGGACTACTAGATCAGGACCCTAACCAATTTTCCTACACTGGTGTACCGACTAAAAACCCCGCGGGAGCCTTTTGCGGCACATGTGGGACGATCCCGGGGGATACTGAGTGTACTCTGGATTGCTGCCGGAACCATCCCTGTGCTGTGCCTTTACGGCTCGTCCCTTCTTGGGCTAGATGCCCTCCACAATTTACAGCAGCAGCACGATATTTCGCTCCGCCACCCGTCTCAGGGTCGCACCATGAAAATATATATAAAGGCCGCACATTCCCCGCTGTGCAGCCGCGACCCCCGTGGTCCCTTTTAGTCGCCTCTTACGACAGGCAGGGTATACCGTGGTAGAATTTTTCAGGGCCCCCATTGCACAGGGCGGGTAAAACAGAGACTTAATATCAATGTGCAATGGTTGTATCTATTTATTTAGAAAACATTTATTTCTTACCTGAAAAATAGTAAAGCAGAGAGGTAAAGACTTTTTTTATATTCAGTGCAATATCATTTGAGAGGGACAGTCCTGCACCAGCACCGGCTCCGGAAATATCTACAACTCTATTATCTCATAAAAATCATGTATTTATTAATTTTTGAAGTTGGTTTTATGTTTGGTTTAAATTTTGTAGATACCAACCGAAGAGAGTGACTATAGATCTATCTCCAATGCATTCTTTCAAGACAACAAAAAATCCGAATGTCGCAATGCAACACCAGATTCAGCAAAGGTTAGTTAGTTAATAAAGGATTTCTAATGTTATGAAGCGCTTTTCTGAAAACGAATTAATGATTGTTTTAAAATATTCAGATACTACATCCTGTTATTCAACCCAACGACGACATCGAAGAAAAAAAGGTAAGTATCTCAAAGGAAAATTACTTATTTTAGTACAGATTCTTGTTGTATTTTATTTATTTTGTTCGAGTATGACATCTTACACGCATCTTCATGGCAGTGATATTCTAGCATGAGAGCTCCCTACCCTAAAAAATGGGGAGACTCCAGAATCAAAAAAATCGTTGCCTACCCAAAGAGAACAGAAATATATATCGGTTTAACTTAACAAAGTAATCAATTTACCAAAAGATTACCGTGATCTCGAAAATAAACTGTATAAAAAAGCGCTCTTAGCGGCATCTTTTGGACATATGTTAAACCTGTTGTGTGGTAAATCGTTACGATCGACGACTATTTTTTTTATTTTGATGACGTGACGAAGGTGGCTGAACAGTGAACGATGCGAGGCGCGAGCACAGTACACACAAGCACAACAAGTGGCCAGTAATGGCGGATGGTTGGTGTTTCGCGTCTCGTAGTAGTACTATTTATAACCTAAAATATAGTACAAGTTTTCGGCGATATGTGCGCTAACGTTTCTTCGTACTGTGGATTGGTGCCGTTAAATTTCACAATTGTGCCAATGACGTACGAATACTACAACAACTGAAAGTATACTGCTCGTAAACGATTATCAGTGAAATGATATTGCATACAAAATTTTGACATTCACACTGCTGATATTTCGTATCCGTCGCAAGTAAGGCCATTTAATAAACACTAATCTATTTATAAACGTTTAGTAATTCTCTTGCTCTGTGGGAACATTTTCAATTTTGGTGAAACTATACGAGTGCCCAGACAGATTTGCTTGCAACAAATCGCTGTTACTCGCTGGTGCAAAATAATCTTCCAACTACACCTATGATATTATCATTGAGTGCTCATAAATTGCACACTAATAACGTAACACGGACATTCTAATTAAGGTTCATCGCTTTGACATTCATTCCATCCTATCATCGAGTATGAGTTGGTATCACGCCTAATAATTGCCTATCCATACATGACATATCTACTAAACTTGCTATCAGAAAAGGGCTCGGTTCGATTTGTTACATTCATTAGATAAGGTTGCTGCTATTTTAAAGCCAAGCTAACATGATAATGGGCTTAAAACATTATGGGATTGTCAACAGACAGAAGAGGTGACATACTTACTTATAAAAAGGTCACATGCGTTTGAAATACTTGGTGCAAGTTAGTTGTAGGTTTTAGGTAGACAATGGTGCATGCTGAGCATCGTCCAGTAAGATGCTGAAAGTGAACAAAGTGTGTAACTAACAATGCATGCAGTGTACATAGTGTAGTACAGACCACAGTCTTTATTACTGGAGGGCTATGCAAACTTGATATTGAAAATGACAGAAAGACGGAAGAAAAAATCACATAATGGATTCCTTCGGAAAGTGTCCTCCTTGTTTAATCTTGACACGGTGAGTAGGTAACAATTTGGACTTTAAAGTATAAAATAAAAATTTGTTCTGTAATATAATGCAGAAAAATCTAAATTGTAAACAGTATTATGCCTTCACTCAGAATTCCTCAACTATATTAAATATTAGAAATAAATTCACATATTTACACATGTATAGTATAATAAAAAATATACTCTTACTAAAATTATATAATCCATAACTTATCAAGTGTAAATTGTTTACTGTTAACATTTACAAGTGTATTTATTACATATTACATCCTATATAAATAATTGTTCCTGGTATTTTAATTACCCACATATATATTATTTAAAATATCCTTAACCCATTAATCTTTCAATTTACTTCATTATTTTCTTACCTCGAGTGAGTAGAGGTCATTGACCAGGTACTGTCTTATTATTAATAATGTAATAACAAGTGATATAAAAATATAATTGTTGATAAAAGTACACAGAGATATAAATAAACTTATTTAAAGGATTATTAGAATAGTTTTGACATAATGTGTAAAAGAACCAAGATGCATATTTACTATTTATCCTAAGGTAACAAATAGAAATGATACATATTTAAACTACTACCTATCGTTTAAGTTTTTTATGGTTTAGATGTTATAATGTTTTGATTTTATTTGTTATCATAGAATAATCAATAAAACCAGACTTAATCAAATATTTTACTCAAAATTTCTGAATGAAATTTTATAGTAAACCAACAATGATTTTATTCAAACCATATAGATTTTAAACACTCTTATTATGTACTGCTATTTTTTTAAATTACCACATAATTAAGAGAAAGCCTAAAAATAAGACATTAGGCTGTTTACACCATCTGTAATTTCTACTTTAAAATCTTCTATTTATGTTATAGAGCATTGTAACCGTTATTGGCCAATACTGCTTTAGTTTTTGAAATTTGTTACACATAATTTATAATATAAAAACAGACCTAACATTATTTTTACACTCACATAGATGAAATTAAAATAAAATCTATTCTATTTTTATGAACTTCATCAATAAAAAAGATAAGCATGGTTTGGTACCCATTGAAATATTATTCAATCATATGTAAATTATTGAAAAGTATTAAACATCATTTTAATAGTTTGTTTATCTATGTATGTAATTTATTCAAATTAAATTTATGAATCAAATTAACAAGAGTAAAATTTTATTGCAGATATGTGTGAATAATATACATCACATCTGTTACAAGTCACTCACTTGTGTCTCTGAATTTGCCCCATGTATTGACAATGTTTGTACATAGATGTAAATGGCACACTTTCTCCTGTAATGTTAGGTCTGCTTTTTCCTTATAAATCTGTGGAAATTTTGGTGTTTTTCAATTATTTATAAAAGTCCTGTCAAAAATTTAAAGTCTGGAAAAGATTTGATAATATTTTACTATTAAATTACAGTATTTTCCAAATTGTTTATTGTTTTCAGGCTCACATTACGTCGCCAGAAATGAAGCAGGTAATTGAAATAATTACTTATAACACAAACAGGAAAATTGGGAGCAAAAATGTATAATAATAATTCTAATACCCCCATATTTCTAGAACACATATCATTGGTTCTCCTTAGCCTAAAAAAATCACAGTATTGAAACGATTTTGAATTAAATAGCAATATTAATAAATTTTCCTTTTATAAACCAATTGTAAATTAATGAAATGTTTTAAAGATATAATGATTTAAGGTGTAGGGGTCATGAGCAAGTCGTAATCCCTACAAGTATGTTGTGGCCTGTGGGAAGTTAAAGCTTGGGTTGTTGGTTGAATATGGTTTATTGTTTCCCCAATACCTATGTTATTGTTAATGTTATGTATGTTAAATGAGTGCTTTATTGTGACTAAATTGTTTTAAATCATACAATACAAGATGTGCGGATTAGCATACTTAAAAGTAGGTCATGCAATGCTGACGCATGAATCACAAGAAATTATGTATATAAAATAATAATGTGCATATCCGTACATAAGCTTTTAGCACCAGAACTGTTTCACCACATTATTGATTCTATTCAATTGTTTAAACTAAAGAACACCTTAAAATAGTTAAGACTAAATAATCAATACTTCATTATCTTCTGTTCTGTAATAAATACAAAAAAAAATATTTCTTGCAAGTATTAGTGGGCTATGCTCTATAAAAATATTCTACTTAGTGCAAGATTCCAAAATAACCTATATATAAAACTAAAGTCATGTTAATTCTTCTGAAAACCCCACTTTGATTTGTTTAACAGTTATGTACATTAATGTGCAATCTGTTTTCTGTTTACTATTTGATTGTATAGAAATAAAGTTTAAGATTATAAGACTTTTAAGTACCTATTCATGTAATAAATATATATATCTCAATTTATAAAATATTTTATGGAAGTGGTGCCATCAGAGGGCTCTTGATTGGTCTTTTAATAATTTTATAGTATAATGAATACACAAAATGTAACTTGTTAATAAGTTATATATATGCTTTAAGGTGACAAATCAATATGTATAATATATAACAGGGGTGGCCAAGCTACTTGATACTCTAGCCATTTTTGAAAATTTGATATTTTCGCGAGCCGCAATTAAATATGTATTTAATTTTTAACTTGGACGGAAATCAAATTTGTTACAACGTTGCACTTAGTCTTTCATATTTGTTGTCAGTCATTTAACAGTCATTGAAACACATACGGAATGATATATTTTTTTTATATAGCACAAAAATGAAAAAGAAACTTGGGTACATTTATAGCCCTAAATAATCTTTCAAAGAGCCGCAGGTTAGCCCCCCCTGATATATAACACTAAAAGTTGCAGGTAAATGGAATCGAGGGTGGCGGCACGGAGCGTACTCAGGAGGATGGGTACATGTACATGACCGTGGTGCTGTCGCGGGCGGGCGGCGCCGGCCTCGGGTTCAGCATCGCCGGCGGCTCCGACAACCCGCACGTGCCAGACGACCCGCGCATCTATGTCACCAAGCTCATAACCGGGGGCGCCGCCGCCGCCAGCCAAATGCAGATCAACGATGCTATATTACAGGTGATCTCATTCACAAATCAAATCATTTATTACGTAAATTAGGCCACTATGGGCACTTTTTACATGTCATAATGTTGAGGTCTACTGGTGCTTCGGAAAAGCCAACTGGTATGAGAAGAAGCACCAAGAAACTCAGCCGTAGGTCTTTTGTAATTCGTCATTACATTATAAAAATAATTCACATATAAAATACATACATTGTTAAACAAGTCACATTCACATGACACATACTATCAAAATAATAAACAGATATCTGAACAGCTGGCTAATCTAAACCGAAATACCCTAAAAATCTATTTGGAATCTTACTCTACATAATTGAGTTTTGAATAATGGTAAAGCACATCATTTTCCATTTGATAGCGCAGCGGGCGAGTAGCCGGCTGTGAATTACTAACTAACTGAACTACTAACTAGTCAGTGGGTTCGATTTCGGTCTGGGTGCTGTGGGACTGTAGTCCCTCTTAGTTGTTGATACCCATGATATAGGTTTTACGTAGTGTGGGGTCAGCCGACTGCTTGCGAATATGTCTATATGATAGATAGTGATATTATTTTTTTGCTTTAGTAGCCCGGTTTAAATAAAGCCGAAGGGGTTATCGCGTATATAGCAGAGGCTGACTGCTGATAGACAGCTCCCGTTTAATCCAAATTCCATTCTGTAGCTTGGATTGGCGTCGCAATGTGTCGACAGTCGACACTCTTATAACGTTGTGTCATCGTATTACCGTGTTCCCGCTTTCGTACGTTTGAGTACCCCTGATTTACGTAATAAAGGATATTACTACTATTATATCACATAAAGGTCTATTACATAACCTTTGGTGTTGTAAGACACGTCCGAAAAATTCTAATGTCAATATGTAAATTTCATATACCTGTTGGTTACTCAATATTAAGAACGAACCTTGGAGTTGTAATCATAGTGTTGACACATAAAATTAGTAAATCCTCACGCACAGATAAACGCGTTATATACTATTATAAATTTTTATTTTATAATTAACCGAGTCTTGCCTGTAAATAATTATTAAATAGAAATTAATTATTTTGACGTCGTATATTATCCTAAAGTGCAAACGCGTGTATTTTTATTGTAAGTACTACTTAATCTGTCTTGTATTACAATCGATATTTGTGTGACAGGTGGATGTTTGTTTTGGGTTTCGGCTTGTACCACCGTAGTCTCTCATAGTTCTTGATACAATATAGGTTTAATCTAGTGTGGTATACAAATCTATCCGTGTGACTGTTTGATGGGTGGGTGTTTAATATAATAATAAACTTTTTGTTGTTCCATAGGTAAACGATACGAACGTAGAAAATGTAACGCATGCGGAAGCAGTCGATGCACTCAAAAAGGCTGGCAATACAGTAAAAATGGTAAGAACATTCGTCAAAATTGATTTGAATATGTTTTCATACTATTTGGTAACATCTGATCACTTTGGTTTTATTTTAGAAAGTCCGTCGTCGTGCTGCAGAAGACACCCTGAACGAATCCCATTTGTCAGCTAAAGAAGAGTCTGTTGAAATTGAATTGTCCAAAGGTGGATCTGGTTTAGGTTTCAGTATAGCAGGTGGCCTTGGTAATCAACATATCCCTGGCGATAATGGTATTTACGTGACTAAAATAATGGCCGGTGGTGCTGCACATCGAGACGGACGTTTGAGGGTTGGCGACAAGCTGTTAATGGTGAAGAACACTTCTGTAAGTAGCTCTCTTTGCATTATGTTTTTTATGAAAGCAAAATACTGTTGGTTCATAATGTTTAAGTTCCACCTCCAATTAATGGGCCAAATATTTTTTCGTCATTATAACGGGAGTTTCAAAAGGGAGGTACTCATAAGAATAAAAAAAGAAAATCGAAATTTAAATTTTACTTGGCATTTTTGTAGCAAATATAATTGTTACTTTTAAAACTATTGAAAAAGTATCAACTAATTCGAGTTCGTTAGTATTTATTATTGGCTTCAGGGATCATAAAATGAATGATTCCATAAAAAAGTCAAATTGCAACTACTCAGATAAGATGAGGTTTAAGGGATTTTTAACTTGATTGATATGTTACTATTCACAAACTCTATACGTGGTGCTTTTATTAGTATCCCATTTTGCAACACCCTGTATATTACTTAAACTATTTGCTCGGACATAATGTAGTAGGCGCATAAGTTTTTAATTCATAATAAGTACACCAACTTCAATAAAACAATTTGAAGATTGTCCTCGATTTTTCTGAGATCCCATCATCAGACCGTAACTTGGTGCCAATAGGATCACATGGGAAGTATACCCTTTTAAACAATAAAAGAATTTCTCGAATCGGTCCAGGCGTCTTCGAGTAATCGGGGAACATACATAAAAAAAGATTCCGACGAATTGACAACCTCCTCCTTCTTCTGAAGTCGGTTAAAAATAAGGTGTAAATACATACTGTGTGTGACTACTGTGTACTGTGTGTTTCAGCATGGTGATGTGAACCTGGACAACGTGACGCACGAGGAGGCGGTGGCGGCGTTGAAGGCGACGGGGGAGCGCGTGCAGCTCGTGCTGGTGGCCGGGCCCAGGCACGGACAACCCTCGCCGCGCGTCTCACGAGCTAACACACGTAACCTTACTGCACCATATTTCACCATACTCCACTCCATCGGCACGTATCGACGGTTGCCGGACTATTTGATTTAAGCGACATTCTTAGGGATATTGAGTTACATACATAAACGATTTTTTCGCATCTTTTGAGCTTGCAAATATTTTTTTTACTGCCTGAATCGACAGACGAGCCACCTGATGAAGTAGACACCACCGCCCATAGACTTCTGCAATGCAAGGGCACAACTAAGCCGCGGCCTACCATTGAGGCTGTTGAAATAGTCTGACAACCGTTGAACCATTGTGTGATATTATCACTCGGCTCGCGGTATCGCACGTGTTAACTTAACTATTAGCGTAGGCATAGATCGATGCGATGAAGGGATTGACACTCATATTCAAACTCAAAAATTGAGTGGATTTCTGTATACCTTGGGTTAAACTTATCTATCGCGTGTACAGAAATAAACGTATAGTAAAGAACTCGCAAGTAGAAAGTAGAAGTGGTTTCTTGAATATGGGCGTTAATTGCTTAACCATTGAAACGTAAAGTTATGTCTTTTTGTATACAACTGACATCAATGATATCTGTAGTGAAACTAGTGCCTTGGTTACACATTGCCAGCTGCTACTAACAATAGACAGTTCCAATCAACATTAACTCACATATTACATATGTAACACAAAATGTGGAAGGTACTTGGATGCGAACTGATCCACTCACACACAATTACACACATAATGCGGTCACACATTGGCTTATTGTGCGCAACCAAGGCATAAATGAACCGAGTATACTATTATAAATAATATTTCCAACTCCTCCCTATATTTCCATTTGATTAATTGCATTGCCGGATAAAAGAAAGTTAATCATTCCCAGAGACTTGCCGAGTTTCATTACTCGGTGTCGAAAAAATGCGTGCCATTGTCGATCATGGCTTTTTTTATTCTGGTACGACACAGTGACCACACTGCACCTGATGGTAAGCGCAGTGCCGTCCAATTAGAGTATCGAGTAGCAAGAGACGATCTATCTCCCGCTACTCAACACCATCATGCCGGTCTGCTTCTTCACTCTACGCCATCGGCAAGAAGGTGAAAAAGTGGTCGAGGGTCTAGTGTCTGAGTACTCAGAAGGCCAGAACACGGCAAAACATCTTACACCAACTCTAGACCCTCGATCATATTGAAATTAAACAATTGCGTGGATTTCTGTATCTTCCTTGGGTTAATCATTCCCAGTGACTCGCCGACTTTCATTGCTCGGTGTCGAAAAAATGCGTGACATTGTCGATCCTGGCTAAACAGGAGTTACAATGGTGGTTGTGTGGGAATAGTGGTATTGCCCCTCTGAACTGAGAACTAATTTCCAGCATCGAGTACGGCGAACTCGCTTCGTCGCGAGGACGTGACGGACGGCGCGGTGGATGCGGAAGGCGCGGTCGATGCGGAGGGCGCGGACGGCGCGGAGGAGGTGCGGGTGGTGGAACTGGAGAAGGGGCAGGCGGGGCTCGGGTTCAACATCGTGGGCGGTGAGGATGGACACGGCATCTATGTGTCGTTCCTACTGGCGGGCGGCCCGGCGGAGCGCTCTGGTGCGCTGCGACGTGGAGACCGACTGCTCGCAGTCAACGACCTGGATATTTCGCACGCCACCCACGAACAGGCCGCTAAGGCACTCAAGGTACTTACTGCATACTACGCATTACACATATAATTCTACTGTACGTGTGTATGTAACTGAACTCCTCCTAAACGGCTGTACCGATTTGAATGATTTTTTTTGTATGCGTTTGGGTGGCGCCCCGGATGGTTTAGATTCACAAATCAGCCCGGCAGATGGCGCTGCTTTTATGGACAGAACGATGCCTGCCGGGCCCGCTAGTCTGTAGTAAAAATCTAGCTTTTCTGAAACAACTGACTGACTAACTGCCTCGGTGGCGAAGTTGTAATTGCGCATGCGTTACGACTGCGGCGCTGAGTTCTCGGGTTCGATCCCCGAGTCGGGTAAAGTGATATTGGGTTTCTCTATCTAGAAATTCTCAATATTAGCCCGGAGTCTGAAACCTATGCCCGGTATGGCGATAGGCTCGCCCCTATCACATTATGGGACCGAAATTCGGTGAAAAGTGGGTGTACTGGTTACACCTCTGCCTACCCCTTCGGGGATTACAGGCGTGAGCGTATATGTATGTATGTACTTTTCTGCAACATTCTTAGCTTCAATGGACACGAGTAAACAATTAGTTTATTGTGTGAAAATAACATTCAACAAAATTAAATTATTTGTGGTTATATTTATTATGTTGGCATAGTTTTGGCTAATGGGCCGAGTCAGGAATAAAAAAAACTCTTTAAAAAATTGTTATACGTAACAGTTCTATACAGGAAAAAACAGGAAATTGTACTAAAAATATATCTATATTATTTACAGAACTCTGGACAGAATGTCAAGTTGACAGTAGTATATCGACCTCAGGAATATAATAAATTTGAAGCCCGAATTAATGAACTAAAGCATCACACACTTCTGAGAACATCTCAGAAACGATCTTTATATGTTAGGTAAGTGTTATACTGGTTTACTGAAAGTAGTCAGAATTACAAATATGACAAAAAATTTCAGCACTAGTTCAAGTCTTGTGAAAACCAAAAAAATATTCTATAACTTTACAGAGCGCTGTTCGATTATGATCCTGTCAGAGACGACGGTTTACCATCAAGAGGATTACCTTTCCGATATGGAGATATTTTGCATGTGACTAATGCATCTGACGACGAATGGTGGCAGGCTAGGTGAGCTAATCATAATTTGAATATTCCATATAATTAAAATAGCTTTGTATATAACTTTCGCCCAATTCGTGAGATTTATTTTATAATATCTGAATATGTTATTAAGCCATATTTGGGAATTAAAACATGTAGAGGAACGGGTGATAGTGTTCCTCTAGCGAAGGGGGAGATTCTCCAGTCGGGCAGGTGTTATGCCCGACCAGCCGCGGCCCCTCCAACCGTTGATACTTTGAGCTTGTACATATATAATTCGCGACAGGTCGACATGGCAATCGGGGTATGAGGTGAGGCGCGGGGGAGGGGTCACCCCGCATACCCGCACATCGCCCGCGCTGTCTTAGTCGTAGCGCTGCACGACGCACGAGTTCGCATCGACCGCGTTTATCGATATCGATCTCGCTCACATTGTTCTATGTCGTTGTGTATTAAAATGACTTCGGTCGCTTCCTCGTCACGTGTTACAAACAACAACGTGTTAACAACTAATAATTAATTCTTAAGCACGAGAACTAATTTGAAAAGTATTAGAAAATGGTAACATTAAACGGAAAGACAATTATTATATTTACCCTGTCAATTAGACAATATGGCTGCGTTTTACACCGTCGTTTTAGAACTTTGCCCAGAATACAATCCGAATCGAAATTAGCAGGATCCAATAAACAATTAAAATCGTCCATAATTGATATTGATTTGATGAATAAAATATTTTACTTATGATAAACCTCATTTAATTAATTTTGATCTTATTTTCTTCCATTACAATAAAATAAATATCCATATTTAAATTCCTGCTACATTTTGCCACATCAGTAGAAAATGGCCATGTCGACCTTTCGCGAACTATACAAAGTGTCGCGCAATTTAAAGTACCGCTATTCAGTCTGGCGTCATTGCTATCTCGTAGGTGTGAGGCGCTCGTGTGCCGCCACAAACACATTACTATTCCACATTCCAGTACATTTTTTTTGTTGTTGTGTTCAATACACACAAATGCACCATTTGACATTGTCGGCAGAAGATTAGACAAGGCGGAGTCAGACGCGATCGGTATCATCCCGTCGAAGCGTCGGTGGGAGCGCAAGCAGCGGGCGCGCGACCGACAGGTCAAGTTCCAGGGGCAGGCCACGCCCGTCTCCGCTGTGAGTCACGTCTCATTATACATTACACCTTACACATTAGACAAGGCGGAGTCGGACGCGATCGGTATCATCCCGTCGAAGCGTCGGTGGGAGCGCAAGCAGCGGGCGCGCGACCGACAGGTCAAGTTCTAGGGGCAGTCCACGCCCGTCTCCGCTGTGAGTCACGTCTCATTATACATTACACCTTACACATTAGACAAGGCGGAGTCGGACGCGATCGGTATCATCCCGTCGAAGCGTCGGTGGGAGCGCAAGCAGCGGGCGCGCGACCGACAGGTCAAGTTCTAGGGGCAGTCCACGCCCGTCTCCGCTGTGAGTCACGTCTCATTATACATTACACCTTTACACATTAGACAAGGCGGAGTCGGACGCGATCGGTATCATCCCGTCGAAGCGTCGGTGGGAGCGCAAGCAGCGGGCGCGCGACCGACAGGTCAAGTTCTAGGGGCAGTCCACGCCCGTCTCCGCTGTGAGTCACGTCTCATTATACATTACACCTTTACACATTAGACAAGGCGGAGTCGGACGCGATCGGTATCATTCCGTCGAAGCGTCGGTGGGAGCGCAAGCAGCGGGCGCGCGACCGACAGGTCAAGTTCTAGGGGCAGTCCACGCCCGTCTCCGCTGTGAGTCACGTCTCATTATACATTACACCTTACACATTAGACAAGGCGGAGTCGGACGCGATCGGTATCATCCCGTCGAAGCGTCGGTGGGAGCGCAAGCAGCGGGCGCGCGACCGACAGGTCAAGTTCTAGGGGCAGTCCACGCCCGTCTCCGCTGTGAGTCACGTCTCATTATACATTACACCTTACACATTAGACAAGGCGGAGTCGGACGCGATCGGTATCATCCCGTCGAAGCGTCGGTGGGAGCGCAAGCAGCGGGCGCGCGACCGACAGGTCAAGTTCTAGGGGCAGTCCACGCCCGTCTCCGCTGTGAGTCACGTCTCATTATACATTACACCTTACACATTAGACAAGGCGGAGTCGGACGCGATCGGTATCATCCCGTCGAAGCGTCGGTGGGAGCGCAAGCAGCGGGCGCGCGACCGACAGGTCAAGTTCTAGGGGCAGTCCACGCCCGTCTCCGCTGTGAGTCACGTCTCATTATACATTACACCTTACACATTAGACAAGGCGGAGTCGGACGCGATCGGTATCATCCCGTCGAAGCGTCGGTGGGAGCGCAAGCAGCGGGCGCGCGACCGACAGGTCAAGTTCTAGAGGCAGTCCACGCCCGTCTCCGCTGTGAGTCACGTCTCATTATACATTACACCTTTACACATTAGACAAGGCGGAGTCGGACGCGATCGGTATCATCCCGTCGAAGCGTCGGTGGGAGCGCAAGCAGCGGGCGCGCGACCGACAGGTCAAGTTCTAGGGGCAGTCCACGCCCGTCTCCGCTGTGAGTCACGTCTCATTATACATTACACCTTACACATTAGACAAGGCGGAGATCGGCAAATAATGTTGCAATATAAAAGCGCTCTGTCCTTTTCCCCCAAAGCAAGTGTTAGTTATATTTACCAGGTGTATGTTCAAAATTGTAATGAGCCAGACCTAAAGCCTACTTTACATATACATATACAACAACTCAAGGTAATCATATTTTTCGAATCAAAAACTTGCAATGCAACAGTCTGCCATTTTAAGTGCATCAGAAATATCTCTTTCTCAACAGAGTCAATCAACATTGGAGAGGAAAAAGAAAACATTATCATTTAGTAGAAAGTTCCCGTTCATGAAGAGCAGAGAAGATGGCAAATCTGAGGATGGTTCAGACCAAGAACGTATGTACTAACTAATTGTACATTTATTGCATTTACATGAACAATGTCACCATTAACACAATTATAAGATATGGGTAAAGGAGTGGGCACCTTACTAATACCACATTTCGAATCACTTGCTTTTCAGACTTCTCATGTGACAATCATATCGGCACAATATGGTGTACTGCACAAAACACCTGTAGAATAGTCACATCTCACTATAAACATATAACATCTGTATTCCTATGGGATTACAATATTTGTATAATTCAGTATGAGTCCTTAAAGAATATCTCGCACCATATCTGTGTACACATGTGCATTGAGCTGTCAGTCTAATATAATAATTTGTTTACAGCTTTCATGCTTTGTTACACGCAGGAGGATGCTAACGCGGACGGTAAGTGCATAATATATATCCCTAAGTACACGTTTACATTTGCTATTTTGCTGTTAATCGTATGTAGGTTATTATGCAGTTTTTATTTCATGCGGCTGCAACAACCACTATTAAATGTTAGGTTGTTTTTACATTGAAGCTGTGTTCGCTTTGTCTAACCACAGAAATATTAGGCTCGTCGCCCATATATGGTTATCATTATTTCGAGTGGTTTCGATTTTATAGTGTTTCAAAATAAAACTATATTTTTTTTACCAAATTTATGTGTAATTTAAAATTTGATGATGGACCTTTTATTAATATTAAGACGTCAAATGTTGTCAGAATTTTGTTTATAGCATAAGTAACGAGAATTTCACATAAATTTGAAAAAAAAAACGTTTTATTTGAAACACCTATTGTTTATAAACACTTATTTCGACATGTCTAAAGAATTTTTCTATCGCCAAACTCGAGCACAATAACAATTTTATTGTGTACATATCTGCTTATTACCAGGCATAATGTAGTTACATTTGGCAATATAAATTGTGCTCGAATCATTCTCTATTTATAGGAGAGTAGCTACAATTAATTTTAAAACTAAATAAGCTATGAAGTTGACTCGAAGCTGTAATGTAAATGGGCGACGAGCCTTATGTGTAACATGTGATGAAATTCCGGTATTCCATATGTTTTCAAAAATATATTTTATGCAAAGTAAGTATAGCGGTGAATAAAACGCTGTGTGATTAATTATGTACATGGAATTTAGCTTATGTAGGGAACTAAACCTCTATTTATGAAAATGAAATTATAATGATTTCATTGCTTTCATTATTTTGGTTAAACGTTTTATCTTGAACCTCACCAATGTTATCATTGAAATATACATGAATACAGCGTGTTTTTTTTATTTGACACCGCATAAAACGGATTATCAAATAAATAAATGGAATACGGTATCGAAACTATAATTATTTTACAAGTTGTCTCATATTAAATTTTGCGGGATTTGTGTAAGTAAGTTACATAGCTTTTAGTGTGTATTGAGGAGCATGGTGAAGCCTTATATATTTTTTGATTAATGAAATAATAAATGGCTAGTAATGTTATCCTCAGTATTGCCGTAACATTTTGCCGCTTGTCGAATAATAATTACTATGTGATAAACAACTCTGTGACAAGCCATGTACTCATTAACTCTGTGTTTTAGATAGAATCATTTTTTTTATAAAGAACTCTATCCACATAAACGTGTTTGTAACCATATAATATACAGGGTGTAGATTTCTTCAAAATTATTAATGATTTGATTAATTCAACAAAATAGTTTGTTTTTGTCAAAATCTGAAATTAGAAAATTGACGATGCCCTGGTTATTGCTGACGATATTTATTCACGGCAGTATAAGCACTCCACTTTACTAAAAACGCTGTACATGTCTTCTACAGTTATAAATAGTTTTTTCTTGCCCCTGAAGTAGGTTTTTAATTAAAAAAATAAAATACAACACAGAAAAAGGGGTAAGTACTCTTTTTCAAGTCATTCAAGTGATTGTTTTTGGGTAATCAGGCTAAACAGTTCATTATGTTATATTAATATAGGAATATATATCTTCTTCTTATACATATTCTGTTTTTACAAAAGTAATAAACTAATATTTAAACTACACCCGCCAAATGCTCCGTAGCCCAATTCTGGATATGATTAAATCCACACCCTTTTTATTTTGTATTGTGTTATTGCTAGCAGAATTTTTATATTTATATGAAAATGGTTATATGGTTAATGGTATATTGGACACGTTTGTGTGGACAGAGCTTAGAATACAAATGGATGTTCCACATGTAGTTAATGTCGAACCAAGAGTGGGTCGCAGCGAGCACGCGGGTTGGTTTGAGTCTTGAGTTGAGACACGGCCGGCCGCAGTCCCGTGCTTCTAGTTGCCTAACCTGAGCAAATAACCGACGTTACCATCTCACAGATAATGCGGATTTTTATTTCTTGTTTATTTTCCTGAGCGCTGTTAACGATTATGTACATACAGCTACCTCCAGGCTACAAACATAGTGACATATGATAATACCAAAACTCCAGTAAGGGTTCCCCATTCTGTTCCCGTATCCGTGTCCGGACTGTACACATATAAAAAAAACGAAATATTTTTAATTGTATGTAACGTTAATTTTTCTACGTGTAGGAGAAATCTTGTACCGAGTGGAACTTCCCATGATGGAGGAGATAACGCTCATTTATCTCGAGGACGAGAGTAAGTTTTGGGAGTGAGGCGTAGCTTGCGAGTGCCGTAGCCGATACCTTACCTCCCGCATTCTGGTTATGATCATCAATTAGAGACGTAGTTTTCATTTCAATAACACTCCAGTTTTTTTCTTATTATTTGTCATTATTTATTTCGTTCAGTTGTTTTTAATTCATAAAACGCGATTATTCTAATAGCCTCTCCGCACTCGTTAAATATTACCATCGTGATCACGAAAGTTTTTAAATCATTATTTTTATGAATCGCAACGTTGACTAGAGGACGCGCACTATTCGCGAACGCGCGAGTGTAACGACGGACGCGCCGCGCCGTGCCCGTCCAGTTAGAGTATTTAGAGTAGAGCGGAGGATCGATCAGTTGCGGTGGGAGTATGGGGCCACTAGGCCAATGGCCACTGGAAGCACACGAGGACACTTAGTGCCGCCTCTGTCACACTAGCTGCTGCTTGGGACGGGTGCCTCACCCCGCCCCGCCCGCGCCTCACCGCCCCGCACCCCCCTCGCCTCGTCTCGCGTCGCGCATGTCGCAGATCGCGCTTTGCCATTAGATAGTACGCGTACCTACACGTACACCGCACCGCGTGATACGTCACGAGACTCACGAGCATGCGTCAGAACTACGACTCGATCACACGACATCCTCATGAGAGCTTGATTTTTAAGTTTTTTTTTACAATTACGCTGTGCTGGTTTACTTTAGATTTAGTTTTTTTAGCTTCTGAAATGTCAGGATGCTGTAAATTGTTGGAATAAGCCTAGAAGACGCTGATATTGTTTGTATTGAAATGTATAAATCTGCTTATTATATTTTACACGTTTTTAGTTAGCAATACTAAAGCCATAATTAAACACCGGGTTACGTTATTTTGGAGCAATGATAAGTGATGAATTAATAATGGCTTTAAGATTACATCATGATACCTATTACGTGAAGCATGACAGTATGACGTAAGATGAAAGTTAGTCGCTCATTTTTAGACATAGCTCACATATTACTCTGTGCTCGGACGTTAGGTACCTATTGTCATTATAACATTGTAATTACTACATTCAACGCACTTAGGTTTTTGTATCTTATGTCATGCTGTAAATCATTCACTAAATTATTTCAAATATATTATGTATATAGCAAATTGTTATCGACCACTCCCGTTTCTATTTTCTAAATTTTGTAGACTAAAATAAAGCATTTATACAATATTTTATGTTGAATAAGAGCTTTGAACAACAATTATTAGGTAGCACTGTGTATAGAGCGTATGGTGTAGCTTAATATGAAACAATATTAGAAATGTATGGGTTAATACTTTAATGTATGGGAAACCGTTCAATTATTAGCGTAAGACAAATCATATACGAGGCAAGTGATATCTATTTACAAATACATAATTACTATCTTGTATATTAGTGTTTAGCATTCAAAATATATTTATAAGATGAACAAATTACAATTAGTTTTTGCAGCACATACAATGCACGTAAAAATGTTATAGGCACGGGTAGCACTCATCAATTGTAAATATGAAAATATATTTGATGCAAAATTTTATTATAGGCAGAACAAGCTTAATATTATAAATATGCAAATTTAGGAGCATTTTAAACACATGTTACAAGTATATTCGCCACATCTAGTTAAAAAACAGATACCTGGTATTCCCAAGTACTAGTTTTTTTCTAACAGAAATGCAAAAGATAACTATAGCAATTTGTTTGTGCTAATTTCCAGGTCAAGACGAAACCGTACTATCTTACGAAACTGTGCAGCAGTTAACGATCAGCTACACGCGACCCGTCATAATACTCGGTCCTCTGAAGGATAGAATAAATGACGACCTCATATCGGAGTTCCCCGATAAATTTGGAAGCTGCGTGCCTCGTGAGTAACATCATTTTTATTATGCTATCATGACTGTCGACTGTTGTTTTTATCTGTACTGCTACATATCAATGTACTTAGAATCGATAGACGCTTGTATAATAATACTAGCCCTGTATTAAACATTGTCCACTACTGGCCCTTCTCTACTAATGAGAGGGGTTAGGCCTTAGTCTACCTCGCTCGCCTAATGCGGGTTGGTAGACTTTTCATACCTTTGAAATTCTTATAAGAATAGGGTAACTACCCTGTTTATTTTTGTACATTATTCCATATGCCATTCGGAATATAATACGTCAAGAAACCCTTTTATGAAAACATAATCAAAATCGCTTGAAATATGAGTCCACAATATTTATTTTATATAATGGTATGAGCAAATATATGTGCGGTGAGGGAACATCTCACTACCTCCGTCGCACAACGGCACAGTAATGGCCATTCTGAGGGGTGACGTCACGGCTCATATAATGCATCCTTTTGCTGTCATTTGACAAATTACCCCTTCCAGCCGATTTGAATGGCGTCTGATTTACTTATTTTTGTTCGGATTCATAAAATTCTTTCGATAATAGGTTTTAGGTAATGTAACTTGTTGATTATAATTGATTAAAATAAAATAAAAATCGTGTCAACTACCCTATTCTCAGGTATGGAGGTTTTCTCACGATGTTTTCCTTCGCCGTTAAAGCAAGTGATAATTACCAGTGCTACGCTTGCTGCCTGAGAAATAGTTTTGATGAATAAGACTTTAGTCTTTTCTAAAGTTGGTTTTTGTCGCCAACCGGTATGAATGAGAGATTTATAACTGTACCTACAGTTCTGCTCCACTGTTGCAAGTTGTTAAATGTGTGTGTGTAAGAAAGAATGAAAAAGAAAGAAAAACGATTTATTTGTTACAGTTCGCAACGCGCACATACCACAATTAACATACAAATAACAAATTATACATATATGTTAATAAAAACTAGATTTGGCACTTGCTTGTCGCAACGTAGGTGACCACTCAGCGTACTGCTGTGCTGTGGCACGTACATAGTACATACCACAACACAGCGCTGGTTTTAAACACTTATTTAAACTATACTTCTATACTAATATAAATAAATAACAACCAACAGTCACACACATAGCCCAGACCTCACACTTAAGATACGAGTCTTGTGTTGTGGGTATCAGAGACTACGAGAGACGCACGGTCTCACAACACCCAGACCCCGGACACAAATATCTGTCTGTCACACAAACATTTGTCCCGGAACCCACGGCCTCTCGTTTCACAGCCGGCTACTCGCCAACTGCGCTATGGATGCTGTATAAAAAAAAACAATACAGGGCGTATTAAACATTGTCCCACTGCTGGGCACGGGCCTCCTCTGCTAATGAGAGGAGTTAGGCCTTAGTCCACCACGCTGGCCTAATAAAAAACAATAATAAGTGTTATTGTTCCCGTACTCACAGACACGACCCGGCCTCGGCGCGACTACGAGGTGGACGCACGCGACTACCACTTCGTCGCCAGCCGCGACCAGATGGAGCGCGACATACAGAACCATCTGTTCATCGAGGCCGGACAGTACAACGACAACCTTTACGGCACGTCTGTTGCTTCCGTTAGAGAAGTTGCCGAGAAGGTACCGCACTTTTTGTACTATTTTTAACCGACTTCAAAAAAAGAAGGAGGGTAACAATTCGTCGGAATCTTTTTTTATGTATGTTCCCCGATTACTCGAAGACGCCTGGAACGATTCAAGAAATTCTGTTTTTTGTTTAAAAGGGTAAACTTCCCAGGTGGTCTCATTGGCACCAAGTCAGGATCTGATCATGAAATCTCAGAAAAATCATGGACGATCCTCGAATTTTATAGTGACGCATAATTTGTTTTTTATTGAAGTCGGTGTACTTTTTATGAATTAAAAAAGTTTTACTTATTGAAGGAAATACTTTAGCCGCGATGAGCGTATTGGTAGGGGAAAACCAAGGGGCGTCATACTTCGTTCAAACGTTTATTTTACTTTTGAGTTATTATGCAAAAAATATACTACATCATGGACGTTGTTCCAAAAAAAGAACAGTAATTCATTTAAGTTTTCACTTCTGTCTATAGCTAAATAAACCATGAACGTTGATTAAAAGAGTCGAAAATAGGCTATAGTTTTTTTTAAATGTAACATATTTTGTTTTTCAGGGAAAACATTGCATTTTGGACGTGAGTGGAAACGCAATAAAGAGATTACAAGTGGCGCAACTTTACCCCATTGCCATATTCATCAAACCAAAGAGTGTAGAATCCATTATGTGAGTATTGATTTGGCGGATTTTTAGTATGTTCTAATGATATGGCATATAATATTGACTCAATTCCAATTTATGTTTCAGGGAAATGAATAAACGAATGACTGAAGAACAAGCGAAGAAGACTTATGAACGCGCACTTAAAATGGAACAAGAATTTGCGGAATACTTTACTGGTGCGTATTAAATGCAAATCAAGTTACCATCGCTTATCTTTAGTTCACTAAAATTTGTAATCAAGAACGACACTTAAGAGATTTTTGCTTAGCTTAGATTTATTATTGTCATTTGTTCATTTTTGGTGCGAAACAAAAATGCCCAATAACATATACAGAAACCAACACATAACGAAGAGCTCATTAAGATGTTGTTCTTGCACATGCCAAACTGATTGCGGCTGATTTAGTCCTTAATAGTGTAGCTATGGTGAAATCATAAAAATGGCTGGGTCGCAAAAGATTTGCTGGATACTCTTCGAGTGATAACCGAACAAAGTCGGGCTTCATTAAGAAACTTAAACATCTTGATAGAATTTTTGTACAAGTATATTCGTATAATGCCATTGACCTAAGTAATTTATTTCGCAATTATTATCATGTGACATGCTTGAATAAAATTAGTTTTAGTCAATTTTCATTAAAATCCGGTATGATTTGCTTTTTGTACTTTATTTGACATCAATGAATGATAGACATTCTATTGAGACAGTTTAGTAATTTAGATATATTTGACACATTTTTATATAGCCACGTCAGCAGATCAAGCATTTCTTGGTACTCAACTATTTGTGAAAAGTAAATTTTTAACGCACAATTAACAATATTTTTTTAATCAACAGCCGTAGTGACGGGCGACACGCCGGAGGAGATCTACGCGAAGGTGAAGGCGGTCATCACAGCAGAGAGCGGGCCCAATGTGTGGGTGCCGCGTCGCGACCCGCTGTGAACACACACACCACACACATGTACACATACACACACACACACACACACCGTGTACTAACTAGTACCTATTATAGTGCCTCGAGTTCACTCGCCGACAATGCAAGTAAAGTGTGAATCTGTTATGTTCATTACTATGTTTTCTGTAGGTAACGTGGTATCCCATGTCGGCATTTTCTATATTTGTCGAATGCGCCGTCAAACAGTGGAGAATTGTCGCGTTGCGCTTCACTTGAATAAGCAATAAAGTAGTAGCGAGAGAGTCGGTGCAACGTCACTTGTACCGACGACAAGCACAGTTGTGTGATTTCGAGTGACCGTAGATTTATGATCAGAATTTTGACTTCATCGCTTGACAGTTGAATCTTATCCCGGTTTGTGTAGCACGAATAATAAAAATATATTTATATGAATGAAAATTCTCACTTGTGCATACTATTATTATTGACCAAGAATGTGTTATTGAGTAGCGTTCACTAGATTACGCTTCTGTTTATTGTGCAAATATTTTATAATAGCGATAAATATAATGTATCGTCAAATGCAATTGTATGTATCAAATTATTAATTTTATGTTATGTGACAAAACCCACTAATTATTCTTCAATTAATTAATTGTGTAAATTGTATATTAATAAATTTTTAAATGGTATTATACATGTTAATTTACTCAGGTTGCTAGATACTTTTAAACTTTCGTCAGTGTTAAGAGTTTACTGTAATTAAAGTATTTGAAAGTAAAGTTGTCATATAAAATGGATCACATGCACCTGTGATTTTAAATTTCTATAATATGATAATGTGTACTTATTTACTAAATATTATAGATACTATGACGCTGAGTAGTCGGACCCACCTCACGCATGGCTAGGCTAAGAACTTCATCATCTGGATTATTTGCTCAAGCGGCAATATATTATAGCAACCATTGAATCTCATTACATGTACTGCACACCGACAACCCCCTTGACACATTAGGCGAGGTGCAAACTTGATTGTTGATCATTTTAATAGTAAGCAATTATGTTATATGGTGTGAATGTCTCACCAATTAGTGTTTGACATTTATTTATTGAGAATTTTATTTTCTTACGGATTAACTGGATGCCCATCTGCAAATATGGCGCTAGACGCGAGCATGTAAAGCTTCAGTTTATACATACATATTATAAGCTTGTTATATTGCGAGTGCAATGTTCATTTTGACCTTATCTGCTATATTGTAGCAGGTAAATACGGTGATTTTATTCGTGTGGTACTTAATAGATGATAGTGCATTATTAATAGGTTTACAAATTGCGTATTAACGTTTGAACACATGACAAATATACATTTTACAATAATAGTTTGAAAAGGAATTACGACAAATCTATCCCTGATATTGTAACCAAAGATATGTGCAAATTTAATGTGTACTAACAGATAAGTCATCACACATCGTTTTATTATTATAAAAATTAATTGCAGTTTGTCTTGATTCCTTCAAATAAGTTTTGTTTTGTAAATAATATTATTAAACCTTATATGGTTCTATACCAATATTAACAATATTGTTAGAAGTATTTTATTTTTATTTATTTCATTGTGTCTATTATAGGAATTCTATTTAATTGAATGAGTGTGTTAATCAATGTAAATTAAGTGTAATTAATATTTTTAACTCTATTTAACTTTAAAAATATTCAAACACCCATATTTGCAGATGTACAATGTTTATGAGTTAGTGATGTTCAATAGAATAGTTTGAATAAAATTATTTACGTTGAAAATTCTATTAATGTTTTTCTAAACACCTTTCAACCATATACTTACTATACAACTATTGAAAGTAATGTTTTTTTTTCTGGCACGACACCATGATCACACCACATGATGCTAAGCGCAGTGTCGTTCAATTGGAGTATCGGTCGAGGGTCGAGTGTCAGAGTACTCAGAAGGCCGCAACATTGCCAAACATCATACCCCACAACTATAGACCCCCAACAAAAATGAGCCTGTATACCTAAAGAATTTGGGCGAGCAAAATTTAAGTAATGCAACTACAACTAAAATATATTACTGTAAAGGTTTTCGGATTATCCATTAATTACGTGCGATATTTAAAATGTATAGCAGCGATAGCCTAGTTGGTTGCGGTACGGACTGCCAAGACGAAAGTCGGTAGGTTCGAAACCCAAGTGGCATACACCTTTGACTTTTCTAAAATTATGTGTGTATTAATGTTAATTACCGCTTGCTTTAACGGTGAAGGAAAACATCGTGAGGAAACCTGCATACCTGAAAATTTTTCGAAGGTATGAGAAGTCTGCCAACCCGCATTAGGCCAGCGTGGTGGATTAAGGCCTAACCCCTCTCATTAGTAGAGGAGGCCCGTGCTCAGTAGTGGGACAATGTTTAATACAGGGCTAGTATTATTATTTATTTAAAATGTGTTTGCACAATGGGAAAAAAATATCTTCTCTCGAATGTTTTAGTTAGTTGAAGCTTTCTAAAAAGGGCTTTCTAGCATTATCCTTAGCCCGGAGTATGCAACTGTGCCCAGTATGGTGATAGGCTCGCTCCCGAAATGTGGGTATACTAGTTATACTGTTTCCAACCCCTTTCGGGATTACAGTCGTGAGTGTATATTTATATATATGTATTTTATAAGAAAGCATGGAGTTTCTCATACACGCAAGGGACTGCTTACAGTATAAATAAAAAATACATTATTATTACTTATTTTATTGATTTTTATATCTCATCAAGCAATACGGTTGTCTTCTCAGACACATAGAGACCGTCCAAAAACTTTCGGATATCCTTGTTTTTGACTGTTGTTGATTGCTGGATGAGAGCTGCTGAGCTGGAGACATCCTCAATGGAATTGCCTTCAATGATAAGCTCATCTTTCTGTTTGGGTGAATTGGCGACAGTGACACCAGGAGCCATTTTCACTCTCCTGATGTATTTCTCACCAAGGAAGTTACGGATCTCAATTATACTGTTGCCTTCAGTGGTGACACAATTAATGGGGAAGTGAGCATATACAGCACGCATCTTGTATTGGAATCCCTTGGTGACACCTGAAACAAATATATATAAAGAATATAAATAAATATTACACTAGGAAGTTGTTTAATGCAGTTTTTTAGTTCATTATCACTTTACTTAAATACTTTTTTTGTAAATAATTTTTTCATGATGAAGGACTAGCTTCCATGCTAGTCCTTCAGATGTTTACTTGAAGACATAAATCATAGTATTGCCCAGAAAAACACTAATGTTCATCAACTTCAAGATATCAAATTTACTATAAAATACAATATCTTTAGAACTGGCAGGATAATAATTATGCTAGATCATATTTTTTTAATCATGAGGTCTTGATTTGAAACAAATTATTTTACCTATTTTTATTTAACTACTTTTGATGCTGTTTTAGAGACTAAAATGCAGAAGATAAGTTTAAAAATATGGAAACTTGGTGGTAGGATATTCAAATCCGCCCGGATAGCGACCACCGAACACAGGGTGTAAAACCCGCTATAGAGGCACACACAAGTATGTCGTGTTCCGGGATCAGCCAGTGTACATCCTGTTTTTGTCGGGGGTCTAGAGTTGAAGTACAATGTTTGGCCGTTTTGTGGCCTTCTGAGTATTCTGACACTAGACCTTTGACCGCTTCTTCAACTTCTTGCCCATGGTGTAGTGTGAAGAAGCAGGCCGGCATGATTGTGTTGAGTAGGGGGAGATAGATTGTTTCTTGCTACTCAACACAATAATTGGACGGCACTCCACTTACCATCAGGTGCAGTGTGGTCACTTTGCCATGCCAGGATTAAAAAAAAAGTTACTTTTATATTAATTATATTATAGTGATGTGACATATTCTTATAAGTTGTGTAATAAATCAATACACAAATAAATCAAATAATATCCTCATGTATCATGTTAGCAGGATATTTCTTTAATCAATGCAGTTTAAAAAAAACAAATTAAGTTACATTAATAGGTTTTATCAATTATATTTAAAAACCTAAAAATTTTAACTCACAGAAATCATTTTTTTTTCTGGCATCGCAAAGTGACCACACTGCACCTGATGGTAAGCACAGTGCCATACACTATCATGCCGGTTTGCTTCTTCACACTACCCCATGAGGCCAGGAGGTGAAAAGCAGTCAAAGGATGTGTAAGATTGACAAAGGAAGTGTGCGATTACTCAGAAGGCCACAACACCGCCAAACATTGTACCCCAACTCTATACCCACACAAAAACAGGATGTACACTGGCTAATCCTGGAACTCAATACACTTGTATGTGCCATTATAGCGGGTTTTACACTCCGTGTATGGTGATTGCTATCTGGGCGATTATGAATATCCTACCACCAGAATAATATACATAATCTATATAATATACATAATTCAACATATAAATAAAATTGTTACCATAGTATAAATAAGTTTATAGAAAGATTGAACAAGAGTTCAAAACTGGACTGGACTGAAGGAAATATTTAACTATGAAATTGTATGAAAATGTCGACATTGAATTTATATAAATTGTTATCCCACATCCCTATACTTCACATGTAAATTATAGTCATTTCATCATAACAAATCTCAATTAAGCTTCTGTATGGTACATAGTACACACAAATACACATACACTTACTGAATTACCTATTACAAAACATTCATATATAGCAGCAATAGCCTAGTTGGTTGCGGTACGGACTGTCAAGACGAAAGTCGTAGGTTCGAAACCCAAGTGGCATACACCTCTGACTTTTCTAAAGTTATGTGTGTATTAAAATGTTAATTATCGCTTGCTTTAACGGTGAAGGAAAACATCCTGAGGAAACCTGCATATCTGAGTTTTTCGAAGGTATGAGAAGTCTGCCAACCCGCATTAGGCCAGCGTGGTGGACTAAGGCCTAACCTCTCTCATTAGTAGAGGAGGCCCGTGCCCAGCAGTGGGACAATGTTTAATACAGGGCTAGTATTATATTATTATTAAAACATTCATACATTTTCAAATACAGGTAAAATTTAATTAATATAAGAATTATATCTTAATGGCTTATTTTATTATGTAAATGTTCTGCAAAGTATGTTCTATGCTTGTAATGTATAGTGTTACACATTATGTATTCATTCTAGAACTATAATAACTAAATTAACTAAGGTTAACCTGATTAGGATATAATGACAGCGAAGTACCAATAGCCCCTAACTATCAAAGTCAAGAATTTACACAAACTTGAAAAATAATTTATTTTCTAGACAAGTTGAAAATTTGTTAATATTTTTATTTATTTAGAATAATAATTAATGTTGTTGTAACTAAAACCACACATATGAGATTTACTATATGGGAATCTCGCCTACTGAAAAATAATATCAATTTGCTATTTGCCCTGTATTCAACTAGATATGCTCAAGATTTCAATACTTAAAAATGTACTGAGATTAATGACCGAGTATAGTCTACATATGTATGTATACTGTAGTCTCCCATGCTTAGTAGACACAGGCCCCATTCACTTTTGGGTTAGGCCACCATGCAGGCTTGTAGGTTGTTTAAATATTTAAATACATAAACTGTGTTTAAATGTTTTTCTTAAAAAAGTAATAAAATATATCACAGCCAAGGGTTTACAATCATAAGTCACGACAGTTTACTGGATTCCACTGGCATTATTTGAGCAATGCTACATTACTTTAATGTTAAAAGTAAACAATAAATAACATACCTTTGATCATATTTTCTACGTGCGAGCACACTGTCCTCACTGCAGCAAGCTCTTTCTTAGAGCCAAACCATTTCTCAACCTTGAGCTGGCGAGAGTTCACCATGCGAATATCAACAGCCAAGTGTTTGAAATTCCTTTTGAGAATACCCCGTGGGCCTTTCACTGTCACCAGACGCGATTTCACATGAACAGTGAGTCCATCTGGGATGTTCACTTTTTGGTTAGCCACTATTTGCTTCATATTGAGGCCTAAAATTAAATAAACCAAACCAATCAGTCCTAACCTAGTGGATGTTTGTCAACTATGGAGTTTTTTCGATATATGAGTAAAATATAAATTAAAATCGATATATATTAATTCCACATAATGCATACTATCACTTATTTGATAAAAAAGCGATTCCAATATAAGATTTTTCTGGATTATTTTAAATAATGCCGAAATTCACCTACTTTGTTTGACACAACAGCCGGAAAGAAAGAATTGACATCTGAATGAAAAGTGTTGCCAAGTTTTACATTGTGTATTAAAAATCGAATAATTCGTCATATTGTCTTCCGAATATAATGTAGCTTTCATAACGCCGTGGCTTGTATTGGAATTTTATGTGACTCAAATATTCTCCGTTTTTTTACATACTCATTAGTTATATAGATTACCATTTTTAACTAGCACACATCATTAATTTTACTTCTTTGAAAACTCGTATGATGTAAGAGTGCCAAAACGGCGTTCATTAAATAGGCACGTAACGAAATGACTGTTGCTAAAATATAGGTCATTTACAAATTACACCCATTGATATATAGATTACACCTTGAAGACTAGGCGGCATAGCTCTGCCCTTTGCCTTTCCGAAAGAAAAAAGCTTTTTGGAAGAACTCAATATCACCATCATTTTTGTCAATCCGGTTTAAACAAGGCTGTATGGTGGAAAATCTTTGCCTTCTCTTTTAGATAAAAAAAAGAGAATGAAACAAAAAATAATGACAATTCCGGTTTTGTTGATATATTGTCAAAATAAGTAATAAAAATATTGGTAATTTTTATTATATGTTTAAGTTTAATTCATATGTATGGTTTAAATAATAATTAAAGGTGCACGTAATGCACAATGTGCCACTGTTATTTGTAGAACCAATAAATATTTTGTTTTGACGGATACCAATACTCGAATATCGTGAACAATTAACGGCCGCAAAGAAAAAATGGATATCCCCGTTCAAATAGCTATAAGGCTAAAACCGCCCAGTCTTGCGGATTCTACACAGTGTATATTTAGTAACCCCGTTACTCAAATTGTTATTACGGAAAGCGGTCAAACATTTCATGTAAACAGAGCTTTGCCTGTGGACTGTACTCAAGCCCATCTATTTAACTCGTTTATGATTCCGCAAATTAACTGTTTTTTGGATGGATGTGACACGTCTGTTGTTATTTTCGGCCAATCAAAAACTGGAAAAACTTACACATTGTTTGGAACAGGTGGAGTACTATTCCATAAATTAAATAATTTGGTTGTGATTTACATTTATTACATTTAATTCATATCAATTTGTTGTTATAGGTTTCGAATGTATCCATAGTGAATGTGATCAAGGTATAGTGCCAAGATTTCTTACAGAAATATTTCACAAACTTAATCAAATGCCAGAAAGAGAATTTGTTTTACACATAACATGGATGCAAGTAGTCAATAATAATATATTTGATGTTCTTGGAGCTGGACTAGTCAGGTGTAACAATGTTGAAGAGGCTTTTCAATATCTACAGATGGGATGGAGGCAGAGGTGTCAAGGGAATAACCACACTGTCTTTACTGTTAGTGTTGAACAAAAGTGGGTGGGTGCCAACGGGGTTTTAAATCATAGGATGTCTACTGCAAGCTTTTGTGACCTTGCAGCTTATCCAGATCCAGGGTTATATGCTTTAGAAAACATACTCAAGGAACTACTGGCTGGTAATCCCCCAAAACAAATAAACTATGACAGATGTATCCTCTCAGCTATGCTCAGAGATTCATTTGGTGGGAGAGCTTTCACTTGGGTGATTGGATGCATAAGTGCTGAACCAGAAGACTATCAAGACACACTGAAGATATTAAATTTGTGTTTGTGTTGTAGGGGAATTAAAAATTTTGTTACTGTTAATTTATTTGCTGATAATAACACTCCTGTATACACTGAGAAAGCAATACTGCCTAATGCAGACAATAATTTTAATTTACAATTTGCTACAGCTCAATGGATAAAACTGGTTTCTAATGCTGAGGGACTTTTTAATAAAATATTGCAGTCTAAATCATTAACTGAGACTGATATTAACCAGGTTAGTGAGTGGTTATTCTTGAAAGCTGAATGTGATGAATGCCTTAATGGTGATGCAAGTGTAGACAATAAAGATGTTGGCACTAAACAAGGTTTACCAAGAATAGCAGAAGACACAGAGCCTAGTGAACTGAGTGAATCTGATGTTGACTCAGATTCAGAAGAGGATACACATACTGACACTGTCTTTCAAGACAAACTTGAAAAGTTGATGGGATATTTCAGGGAAAAAAATGATCAGTTATTTGCAGACAGATGTGAAGAATACTTAAACCATGTTGACTCAGATGATATAACAATTTCAGAGACAAGTGGGTCTCAATCACTGCCTATCATGACATCACAGTCTAATTCAGGAAGGAGAAGAACTATACAACCTGGTGAAAGTTTATCAGGGGCAGAATTAGAATTGTTGAGAAAAGTAGCAGCCAAAGCAATATCACCAGAATCACAAAAAATAATCATTGAATCTCACAAAAAGGATCTTGACCCAGAACCCAAGTTAATTGAAAGAGAACTATTAAAAATGATCGATACACCTAAGACTGATGAAATATGTAAAAAATATAAAATTACTAAAGAAAAATACACCCAGAAACAAGTTCTAGCTCGAAAGCTTTCCAAAGAGATAAGCAGTACCCAGTCACAACTAAAAGAACTTATTAATCTTTGTATTGCAAAAGAGAGGTTGATAGATGAACTAAGTAGAGCATTGTTCCAAAGTAATGAAAATAAACCATCTGAAAAGGGAATAGAGTGTAGCCTTATTGACCAAGATACCATGAAAGAAATAAAACGGCATGAAACAAACCTTAAAACATATAAAAAGCAAATTGAACAAATAAAAAAGCAAATAAAGAAAGATGAAAAACGTAAAAATACTTTAGACACAGAACTTGTAAAAGATAAACTAAAGTTAGATGAATTATCTGACACATCATTGGATGTAAAAGATAAAAAAGTTATTTCATTAAAACATTTCACAAATAGAATTACTCAACTAGACAGCATTTTAAAGGAAAAAACAAATGATTTGGAAAACACTGAATTATCCAAAGAGAAAGAGTTGATGTTGAGGAAGGAAATCAAAAACTTGAGAAAAACAAGAGAATGCCTTCATGATCAAAGATGTAGTTTAGGTCACAAGAGAAAAGTGTACAAATCACTTTCAGATTCTGAGGTAAATTTTCATTTAGTAATGCTTTGTTTAGTTATGTAATTCACAGTAATTTTACGAGTTACAGTTAATAAAGTTTCTTAGAATCAAATTGCGATGCTCCAAATTATTTTATACTTAACATGAGAGTTCATCAATTAATCTTAAATAGTGTAGCTGAATCATCCCATTAGTATGCGGTTTCCTTGACGGTTTACTATATGTATATATATATATTTATGTTATGCATGTATGTATTTGTAGTGTGTATATGTTTATATATATTTATTTATGTATGTAATGTGTGTGTATATATATATATTTATTACACCTACTACTATATTCTCTGCACAACCCAAAGGTTGACAGGTAGAGAATGCCTCAGGCATTATGTCTGCCTTTATACAAATTTTGTATAAGAAGTTTAAATAAATAATATATGATAATGCATGATTATTAAATATTATTATTTTGAGTGTCACACTGAGATCCAATTGTGTGTCATTTGTATATTTATTTATTTGATTTTTTTAGGAACGCAAATTGTTAGAATGTGAAGAAGCCATAGAAGCAATAGATACTGCAATAGAATACAAAAATAATTTGATTTGTGGCAAATCACCATCTGCTTCCCTGTCTGATTCTCAAGACAACAAGGACTCCAGAAGCAGAGGAGAGCAAATGTTGATGGCAAGATTAGACAAACTGTCACATGATGAAATGAAAACATTACTTTATAGGTATTTCCAAAAGGTAAATAATTTACTAATACCTGTCGCTTTTCATATAGATAATAAGATCATCAGAGGCTCATCAAACATTGATTCCATTTCTACTGCTTTACTGATTCCTTCAAGATTGTTGTGGCCTTGAGGGTGGTACTCATGGATGAAGGGTTCAGTCTTCTCAAACCTACCTGATTATTGGAATATCCATAATGAATTTTTGACTCATTTATAGATATACTAGTTGTTGCTCGCGGCTCCGCCCGCGTGGAGGTCATGTTTGGGAGAAAAAGTATACCATACAAATTACCAATATTCATGCGTTTAACTTAAAAATGACGGATTTTCATACAAACTTTCATTCCCTATTTTACCCCCTTAGGGGCGGAATTTCCAAAAATCCTGAAACATATATGTTTTATTTTTAACTAAAATGCCAAATACTAATTTTCATGAATTTAACTTCAAAAATGACGGATTTTCATACAAACTTTCATCCCCTATTTTACCCCCTTAGGGGTGGTATTTCCAAAAACCCTTCCTTAGTGGATGCCTACGTGATAAAAGGTACCTACTGTGAAAATTTCAAGTCTCTAACCCCAGCCGTTTAGGCTGTGCGTTGATCGATCAGTCAGTCAGTCAGTTTCTTCTTTTATATATACAGATAATAAGATCATCAGAGGCTCATCAAACATTGATTCCATTTCTACTGCTTTACTGATTCCTTCAAGATTGTTGTGGCCTTGAGGGTGGTACTCATGGATGAAGGGTTCAGTCTTCTCAAACCTACCTGATTATTGGAATATCCATAATGAATTTTTGACTCATTTATAGAGATAAATGAGTTTTTTTTTCATTTTTTTCATCTGTCATTTATGTAAACATTAGTTTTTAGATTTTTTTTGTATAGTTATTTGTATATTTTTGTGTTTGCATTGTTGGTGTGCCTTAATAAATATATCAAAATGTCAGTCTGCTTATTTTTACATAATATATTTACATGTGGCTTGCACACATCTGTAGCATTCTTGTCGGTGCACAGAACACGCCATGTGGGTTGGGACTCATGGTCGTAGAGCTAAATTTTTATGGACTCTGCGTTTGTTTGTTTGGTATACCAAATTATTATAGGGTCCGCAGTCAAACTTTTAAACTTCTATAAATTGTTTAAAATAAAGGTGGTGGACCTGCGAGGTGCGTGCGCGGCGCTAGAGGCGGGCGTGGCGTCCGCCAGCGAGGAGGCCACCGAGTGGCGCGCGCGAGCCGCCGCCGCCTGGAGACAAGCGCAGAGGCTCAAGGCACACGCACACGCACACACTCACACCAGGTTACTGTCGCTTACCACCTGCCACTACTGCTACTACTGCTACTCTTATACTACCATCACGACTGGTGGGGTTGATCACCAAATACCAATGCACTTATCAGTATTGGTTTTAGTAAAATTAATCATTAATTAATAATTAATGTTATATAGTGATACAAATGTTATCATCTTATTAAAGAGTTATTGCTTTTCATTTTTGCCCTTATGAATGTATTTGTATAACACTAGCTGTTGCCCGCGGCTCCGCCCGCGTGGAGGTTATTTTTGGGAGAAAAAGTATACAATTCAAGGAGTTGTCTTCTGCACTGATGCACCTGTACCGAACGTCCTACGTCTCAGGTGTTGAGCCTGAATCTTGGAGGCCAACGTGCGCTCGAATCTATTTTCGAGCGTGTTAATGTTTTGCGATAACTCTTAAGATATTCATTTAAATTATATGGTATACTATATTATAATAATGTGCATGAAATGCTTAAGGTGTCGTCATATTTCAAACAATTTACATAAAACCGTGACAAATTGTGTACCTAATTATATAAATAACGCCCAACAGTGACACACATAGCCCCGACCCCACACTAAGATACGAGTCCTTTGTTGTGGGTATCAGGGACTACGAGAGACTTTCGGTCTCACAACACCCAGACCCCAGACTTAAATATCTGTTTGTCACAAAAACATTTGTCCCGGTGTGGGAATCGAACCCACGGCCTCTCGTTTCACAGCCGGCTACTCGCCAATTGCGCCACGGAGGCTGTCAAAATTATTCAAATTAATTACAAAGGCTTCAACGTTTGCTTTATGTTTTAGACATTTCCAATCCATACATAGATGTCTCGATGGTGGCAATGCGGAGAGAGCTTTGTCGTTCGGCATGACATCAGACTCGGAAACTTCAGACGATGCCATGCGGTTAGTTGATCGCATGAAACAGCTCGCCAGGTATCCTGCGGTAAGTACTTATGTCCCAATTGTTGAAAATTAGAACATAGCGATAATAGGGTACTTGACAAGATATTTTTCATTAATTTAATGAACAAGTTACATTACTTAAAACATATTATCGAAAGAATTTTATATATCCGAACAAAAAGAAGTAAATAAGACCCCATTCAAATCTACTGGAAGGGGTAATTGTTAAATGACAGTAAAAAGATGACCCGAGATGTCACGATTCTCAGAATGGGCATTACTGTGCTGTTGTGCGAGGGAGATAGTGATATGTCCCCACTTCGGAACCGTTTTTGCTCATACCAATATTTAAAATAAATATTGTGACCTCAATTTTCAAGCAATTTTGATTCTGTTTTCTCAAAAGGGTTTCTTTTACGTATTCGGTTGGATATCGAACCATGTAAAAAAGGATACACAGGAAACTACCCTATTTTTACGGTACGTAACGGAATTTTATTTTTTTCAGCCACCTGTAATACCTACTCAAAATCTGCGGCAACTCATGCCCGCGACCAATATACCGGTTGCTAAAGTAACTAAAGAGAAGAACAAGCTCGTAATTATACAGCAAAGCAAAAAACACTGATATTTGGTGACACTTTTTTCGTTTATGTTGACTTTATTTCTTATTTTCACGTTTATTTGCTATATCATTGTTCTAGCATCACAAATTGAAATTAGTAAAATATCTTAATATATAAGCTGTAAAGTAGTCTGGTAACGAATAATATTTAAGTTGTGTATTTGTACTCAATTAGAATTAATATGTTTCGCCTCTAATAATAAGTACTCGAGTATAATGTTAATATTTTGCTAATTTTGTTTAAAATCGTTGTAAATATTTTTGTTTAAAGACTGTTTTCATATTAGGTATAAATAAATACACGTAAATTTGCTCATGCACATGGAGATATTTTAGTCAATGAATGATATTGCTCTAGTGCCAAAATGAGGTTTATTTAATTTATGGCACTCGATAGTAATATTGTGATGAAAGTGAATTTTTTATATTGGTGTCTATTGATGATTACCAAATTCGTCTCAAAGGGCATTTGGCAAGTTTATAAAGTTCAGGCCGGCATGATTGTGTTGAGTAGCGGGGGATAGATCGTCTCTCGCTACTCGATATTCTAATTGGACCGCACTGCGCTTACCATCAGGTGCAGTGTGGTCACTTTGCCGTGCAAGGATAACAAAAAAAATATCACGCCACGCGTGTGCCGGCCGCACACAAGATGCGCAATTGAAAACACGCCGCAGTGAAAGTGTTAATGCAACAAAAAGTCACATCAGAAGTAATATTTGTAGCCAGATCGCCCAATAAAATGCACTAGTGAATTTTTTCATTATATAATACTAGCTGTTGCCCGCGGCTCCGCCCCCGTGTAGGTTATTTTCGGGAGCAGAAGTATCAATGCAAGGAGTTGTCTTCTGCACTGAGACACCTATAGCGATCGTCTTGAGTCTAAGGTGTTGTAACTGCACAACTCCTAACTTAAACTTCTGGCACTCCTTATAATACCCCGGGATCACTCCGTAAGTGTCGAAGAAGGCCACCGCGGGGTTTTAGCTGGTAGTGTCCGGTTGGGTGTACATAAGTAGTAGGGACTTTGCCCAGCGGCAGCCCGGATAGCAATCATCCGGGCCAGGGGGTGCTGGGTCGTAAGACCGGCTAGACCAGCATAACCGTTTTATTCTCATTCCGCTTCCCCCCGAAGGACGGCAGTAATAAAATGCTTTCTCCGCGACAAAAAAAAGTGTTGTGCCTGAAGCTTGAGATTACATTTAAAGAATACCTCATAAGTTAACTCCTCACTTCGCCCTTTAAGGGATGATTTGGTAAAAACGTTGAAACACGTTCTTTATTTTTTACCAAAAGCCTAAATATGAATTTTCAGATTAAGTTGAAGTATTACGGATTGCCCATACAAACTTTTAACCTCTATTTCACCCCTTTCAAGATATTTTTTTGAGACAAAAGATACCCTATGTATGTATAGATTATATCCTTCCCTAGGATATAATCTATCTCTACTGAATTTCATTAGGATTCGTTCACCCGTTTAGTCATGAAAAGGTAAGAAACAGACATACAAATTAATTTTACTGCGGAGATATTTTAAAACTGTAATATCTCCTAAGATATTCATTGAAATCAAATGACGTAAAGGGCAACTTTGTTCAAAATTAAATACTTGTGATGAATAAAGTATTTATTTGGATAAGGATTAATACCATGTTTATAAAAACCCCTTTCCAAATAATGCATTGTTTCAGAACAAATTCGATAACCATTAAAAATGGTTATAGCGAGCCAACCGAAATAGATAGACATATGCTATCACGGACTTTTTTTAGAACTTTTTAAGAGGAATAATTTCGTCCTACATTATTGTTATGTAACTTTAACCGTTAACGCAGCGTACGCAACGGAAGCTCTCAAAAGGAATCAATTTTCCCCGTTTGTGCAACATTTTTCATTGCTGCTCCGCTCCTATTGGTCATAGCGTGATGTTATATAGCCTATAGCGCTCCTCGATAAATGGGCTATCCAACACTAAAAGATTTTTTCAATTCGAACCTGTAGTTCCTGAGATTAGCCCGTTCAAATAAACAAACAAACAAACAAACTCTTCAGCTTTATATAATAGTATAGATAGAAGTCGTTAAAAGCAACGGTTGTAAAATGTTAAAATTTTGGGCTAGTTTTCATAGGGAACTAACAAGGTGTTTGAATAGTATTTAAAAAAAACACCCAGTGCCAAAAATATGTACATATATTTTTACTATATTATTCGATTAGCACGCTTCTAATATTTGATATTTATTTAAAATTCCAAGGTATACACAATATGCCCTCGGTCAGCACAGAGAAGTAATGCGTTATGTATAGAATGTTCCCTCGCAATTTCTGTAACAAATAAAATTATAATGTTGCATTATGTAGTTTTAGTGAGTATATTATTATGGTCCGGGGGGTGATGTCAAATTTACCCGGACCATTTCAGCACAATTTATTTCAATTTTAGATGATAGTTTTTGCTCTATAAATAAAGAAAAAAATTGTCAGCTGACCCAACTCTGTGGCGTTTGGGTGTGGCAGATCGGAAAACTCTTAAGAAAAACTTATTTTTGTAGTCATTTCAGCAAAGCTGAAACTTCGTAGATTATTTATTTATATTATTTATGTCATGAAAAAATGTGTCAGCTGCACGGAATAGGTGGAAAACTTTGTCAGTTTCCCATGTTAAAATGTATGAAAAATAAGGAAAATCGGGTGATTTCAGCAAAGCTGAAAATCATTTGTAAAATAGTTTACGACCTAAATATTGTATTTATAAGTGTCAGCTGGTATTAAAATGTGGCAAAACCTGTTAGCTACCATTTCAAAGCGCAGCGTAGCGATCAAGCGCGCGCGGTACAATGAACAATATATCTTCGCAGCTTTCGAAACTCATATGAGAATTCTCAGGTATGCCAGATTTCCTCACGATGTTTTCCTTCACCGTTAAAGGAAGCGATAATTAATATTTTAATACACACATAAGTTTAGAAAAGTCAGAGGTGTTTAGGTTTAGAGGGTTTCGAACATAAGACTTTTGTATTCACAGTCTGTACCGCAACCAACTAGGCTATCACTGCTTGTTAAAGTAATTTATATAAAATAAAAGTCACTGATATGGTCCATCTGATGAAAAATAGTCGATAAATGTATAAAAAGAATTCCGAGAAAATATTTAAATAAATGTATTTGTGCAATTTAAAAATAAAAAAAATATATGAAAATCTTTTGAACAATAATATATTTTTCTAAGAAATACAGTTGTAATTATAATGTATTGCTTCATGCAAATGTATAAAACGCGGCTTCAATCGACTCTTTAAAAATGATATTTTATAGCTTTCATATTACCGTAAAATAAAAACATAAAATAGCTTTACTATACATTTATATAATAAAACCTTATTTTAAACTTTCTACATTAATACTTTGCTATTATTGTTGTTAGAAAAAAAAAATTAATTAAATGTTGAATGAATTTGAATAACGGATAAATTGTTTTTCTCGCGGATTGCTAAAACTATTTTAGACTTTTTAAAAGTAATTTCTGAGAGTGCCGTCAACTTTGGCTTACTTTGTAAACAAAAATTACAATAAGGCTTCGTCATTTTCGTATAATACAACACTTCCTTAAATTATTTTCGTTTATGACTGTTCGTTTGGGGAATAGTCAAGAAACTGAGCCAATGCTCCGCTCAGTAATGCCATCTTGCGAAAAAAACTAAAGAGTAGAAAAGAATTCCTTTAATTTGATTGTAAAAGATCGTGGAGTGCTTGATATCATATGTAACAAATACTTCATTGGTAGCTGTGTACCATTAGAAAACATAGTCTTTGCGGCTTCAAAAAATATTTTCATATAAGATACATTTTCAAATTATAAAAGATACTGTTATCCATTATTTGTAACATTATAATATCATGTTTCGTGCCGTTTTACTCCTGCATTCAATTTCAACCACATTTAGTTAGTAATGTGATATCAGCAACTATATAAATGATAACACCCCCAGTTTATTATATAAAGAATACGAAACGATTTGTCAGCTGCCAATAAAAAGTGGAAAAATGTGTTAGCTGCGATGTTACATTATGTATTGGACCGCGCGGGTCTGAACGCTACGCTGCGCTTTGAAATGGTAGCTAACAGGTTTTGCCACATTTTAATACCAGCTGACACTTATAAATACAATATTTAGGTCGTAAACTATTTTACAAATGATTTTCAGCTTTGCTGAAATCACCCGATTTTCCTTATTTTTCATACATTTTAACATGGGAAACTGACAAAGTTTTCTACCTATCCCGTGCAGCTGACACATTTTATCATGACAGAAATAATATAAATAAATAATCTACGAAGTTTCAGCTTTGCTGAAATGACTACAAAAATAAGTTTTTCTTAAGAGTTTTTCGATCTGCCACGCCCAAACGCCACAGAGTCGCGTCAGCTGACAATTTTATTCTTTGTTTCTTAAGTAAAATCTACCATTTTCAATAAAGGTACCTTATGCTGAAATGACCCATGAAATTTTGACACTACCTCCCGGAGTATTACGATTCACATATCATTATATTTTCACACCACGTACAAGTAAAAATACATTTTAGAGATAAAAAATAACATCTATATTACATCATTCCATCAATATATATATTTTAAACAAATAAATATGAAAGCCTCTAGCCTAATCAGCACGGTTATAATTAAATCGCGGCACAAGTTTTGTAGATCGAACAATCAAGAGATTTTTTATTATTGTATTGCAGGAGTAAATGAACTCAAGGTAAAATGTACCAATTATTATTTTAAGATGGCCACAATTTTTATCTCTGTGCGCGAATTATCACCCACACCACGTTACAATACACTAAACCCACAGTATATTACATTTCAAGTACAAAAAATAGCAGTCTAAACTAACATAAAGGAATGTTGTATATCCACTATAGAAAGGTACGGATAATTTGAAATAGATGAAAGTAGATATCTCTATATATAAAAGAAGAAGCTGACTGACTGACAATCAACGCACAGCCTAAATGGCTGGGGTCAGAGACTTGAAATTTTGACAGTAGGTACCTTTTATGACGTAGGCATCTACTAAGGAAGGATTTTTGGAAATACCACCCTAAGGGGGTAAAATAGGGGATGATAGTTTTTTTTCCCATGGAATAGTTTTGATTTTGTTTTAGACAGAGCAAGGGATCCACATGATTTTTTTGCATAGTGTTAGTTGAGAGGGTACTTTTTAGTTTTTATACCAGAAAATGCACGGTTCCTACGGGATAGCATAATACAGGAAGATGTAAGAGCTTAAGAGGTCTACATGGATTTTATACCTTTTCTTCCAAAAATAAATACCACGCGGGCGTAGCCGCGGGAAAAAGCTAGTAAGAAATAAACCCTAACGTTACACTTACCACATTCAGTGGTTCACTTCTGGTCAACAGTCTTTGACAGCAAGAAATCATATAACCAGGTGTTATGCTGTCGTCTTTATGCAGATCTAGCAGCTGAAACCTCTCTTTAACTTCTTTGCATAGCGCTCTTTCGACATGCTTATTTCTGAAAGATAAGATTTTGATGATTATGATCCTGGGTCCTTTAGGCGAAGTGTGAAGAAGCTAAACAATAGGCCGACATGATTGTGTTGGGTAGTGAAGGATATACTGTCTCTCGTTACTTGACACTAACTGGGCGGCACTGCGCTTACCATCAGGTGCAGTGTGATCACATTGCCGTGCCAGGATAAAAAAAATAAGTAACAGGAATATTGGGCCTCTATTAAATGGTCTCATTTCTGGTCGCTAGCCTCCTTTACTACTGTCATGTCATGGTCTTTCGTCCACCACACTGACCCAATGCAGGTAAGTAGATTTCACATACTTACGTAATTTTTAATTTGTAACAAAAATAAATTATTTAAACTTAAATAATTCAACTGTAGGATAATTACTCCACAGATTTTTACAGACCCAAGTTCTTTCATTATGTTAGTGACATTTTGTCTGCATTGTTCACTTACATGCTGTATTCTGTCAAGAGCAGTGTCGCTTCATCCAAATTGTTTGCGATAAATGCTATAAGTTCTTCCGCGCGGCATGATGATGGAGTTATAAACTGTCCTGTGGGAGATACCATCAATGGCCCGGCTTCCCTGCAAATGTTTTTTCATTATAGAACAAAACATTACCTGCACCCAACTTTATGTTGGAGCATCCCAGAGTATTCTCTCAGAGCCTCATTCCAATGCTGCCTTTTTATTATTAAGGAGTTTTTGTAAATAATATGATAGAGAGTGCTTGGGGCTGACATTGTTTTACAAATACCAAAAGACCCTAAAAACCTTTATTAAAAAAGAAACTTTATGTTACCTAAATAAATATAAAAAAACTTACGGTTCCACAACAATTTCATATTTGCTAAGTGAATCGGGTACAGATGATGGAAATTTATTACCGCGTCCATAGAAATCGCCAATTGAAGTTATCAGCTGCCTCAAATGATTGCAGTACTGGGTGGCAGAAACTTTGGGCATAAATTTCCTGCAAAAAAGCTTATTTAAAAATAATTGGACTAGAGATAATTAAAAATATATATATAAAAGTAGTATGTGTGTGTGTGCGCAATTCACGCACGGTAGAAGTGGAACTTCAGAAAAGTAACCTACGTATAAGCTTTGTATTACGCAGACGCATACACGCATATTAACACATATACTAACATAAAAACCCTAAAATAAATTAAATAAAACATAAAATTATAATATAAAATACTGTGCAATGTATTCTATCTCATTTTCTCGCGCCGCGTCGCACAACTCTTCAAATCACAAAGATTTTAAATTTCACTCCAAAATTCCATATAAGCTGAGCTAAGTCAACATAATAATGTGTACCTTGACATTACCTTCTACAAATGTGTATGTCTCGTAGAATACTCGATAATGCTTTCTCGTAATTAGGTATCATTGTCAGAGCACTGTCCTCTTGGCTTACTTTTTTGATTAACTGAAAATAACGTAACTATTATATTGAAACAATGCATTTATTATATAAGTTATACACTTGCTCAGTATGTATTAATTCAAAGATTGTTCAATAGAAAAAATCATGCTCATGGTGTGTTTATCATGTGATCTATGGTACTTATTACAGGTATTTTTAAAAAAAGCTTTGCTAAAATATGATTAATTACACTTGGAAACTAAAATTTATCATTTATTTTATCATTACTATGTTTCTTTAATAGCAGCCACAAATTAGCTCAATCTTTATCCTAAGTATTATGCTGCGATTGCTCTAACATAGATAATGAAGCAAAAATTATGAAATTCTCGAACTGTATTATACTCACCGAAAGCCATTCATTTCTTACGTCTATAATATTGAGAAAAACGTCACCGTCTAAGCTGACGCCAGTAAATTGTCCTAAAGCTATCGTTCTACCTAGAATAAGATAGTAAAATTTCATTTTTGTTTATAATTTTTAACAGTATTTTTATTTATTTATTTATTTAATACCAGCGATCTATATGTACAACGTACTAGATGCGGCGACCAGAACAAAAATTTTGTTCCACCGAGTTGAGGTGTATGCACCCACGTTAGTTTGCTTGATGCGACCTAAGCAAGCGCACCACATTGCATCTTTCAGTGTCGAGTTAATTTTAGTTATTTGTAGTGACATTCCCGAACAAATCTGGCTTAAATTGATTTACAGTGAAACTGTTAATAGTAAAGGTAAATAACATAACGTAATATCAATAAATATTAATTAATTTCAAAATTGAATACAGGAAGTCTATATTTCAAAACAAAATTCATTATATAGTTTGTTAGTAAAATGAATAGATGGCACTTTCACAACAAATTGATTATATAGTTTGTCCCGTTTTGGCGCACGGAAAGTCCCGTTCGAGAGACAGTAACGGGAGTTATAACTTCCAAATAGTTCATAGTAAAATGATAGATGGCATTAGTGGGCGGACAAGGTTTTCGGAACATCTTTTATCTTCGACAGTTCTTGTCTATAGAATATAAGTCAATGTTTAATACACATAAAAATGATAGTAATCTATACTCTTACAATTATTCATAATTGAGAAACTACTACATAATTGGTGATATAATTTGATGAACAGCCATTCAGTTACATAGTTAGTAAAGCATTATGAGTTTTTAAAACTAAGAGCACCAACCAAAATATATGATTTTTTTTTATTCTATAATTTTTAGGGTTTTTTGGTCTTTGTAAAAACCATGTCAGCCCCATAGGAATCACTTTTTAATTTAATTACAAAAACTCTTAAATAACAAAAAGGCCGCACTCGAATGAGGCTCTGAGAGAACACTCTGGAATGCTCCAACACTCATAAGATTTATGTTTAGTGTTCTCATCAGTACGTCACGAATATTTCTGGTCCTGACACATTCCACCAACCAGTGATAGACATCTTCGACTGTACCACAATCTTCACAGTTGGGATTGTTACTTAAGCCCATTAGATGTCTAAACCTGTTCAGTGGAACATGTCCAGACCGCATTCTATGTGCCATCACAACAAGCTTTCTGTTCAACATATATGATGCAATCCCAAACTCCACTTTATTCAAACAAATTATTTTAAAATGAACTTACCTTCTAGATTTGCCATAACTTGTGAATGCTGTGTTGCTAATGAAACTAAACTTTGCAGAGCTCCGCGAATATGACTGATGTTCCAACCGCTGTCATATTTTACCTTGAATGAACAGTTTTTTAGGTATTTATATCTCCTACACTATTTTTTTCAGATATTAGATTCGCAATTAAACCTTGGCTTAACATAGATACTATTCCCGAAAGGAAAGATGAAGGTGAAAATTGTGGACGAATATTCGGAAAGCTTATTATTAAATATACAGACTTCATAAATGTAAATAAAAAAAAATTATAACAAGTTTTAACCAGCAAGATTTTGTTCAAATACACCTAACTAAATAAAACAATTATTTAATATTCTAAAACACAAATTACTTAGTTTTTACCAACTTCTCTTATACCATAAGTATTGCGTAAATGATCTATCAAAGTTTGAACTTGATCCCTTGTAGCTTGCGTCGCTTCATATTTATCCCTTGCCATGGCACTATGTTCATAAATCCAATCACTGTAAAAAATATATAAATGGCAGACATTTTTATAAAGCAGACAGATGAGCAATTTACTCTAACTGACATTAAAAATAGGAATGGTGATTTCAGATTTTTACCACTTTACCCCAGCCTCTAATATAATGGATTAAAAGTATATAAGTTTTAATGGCATGGCAATACAAATTCTATATTGTGATAATTGTTAGTGTTATTTTATTAGAACATGATATATTTATATTAAATATTTCTAAATAAGAAAAATATAATTTACTTATAAATAGTATAATACTAATACTATATATATTGCCACAATAATTATAGTAAAATGTTACTAAGAAATATTATAATGAATTATCTATTATGGTCAGAATAATAAATGCGGCAAGTAATAATAATTACCGCCAACTGAATAAAAACTGCAACATTTGGTATGAAATAGTAGTGTGCATGTAACAAAAATTTATTTAAAAAAAAAAATCCTTACAATCTTTAGCACTAGAGAAATACAATTTTAAGTTAAAATACTCACAATATGTGGAGTATTTTGAATATCTCGCTTATTTTATGTATATTTTTAACAGTTTATAAATTCCTAAGGCTAAAGATTTTAAGGAAAATTCATAAAAAATAATATTTGTGCCGCATGCATGGTTCCTATTAATTACCAAATATTGTCGTCATGTTGCAGTTATTATTAGTACTTACCAGTAAATATTAACACTAACACATTTATAACACTGCCTATAACTAATATCTACTGTTATTAAAGGTTTTCTCGCCTCTGTTGTATTTGGCAATGTCCATTATTCATAAGCTATACATACTATGTCTTTAACATCTGTGAAACAATCAGTGTTATTTTGAAAAGAGTAGACCATTTTTTACAAATAGAGCAAGATTAGGAGAACACTTACACAATGTTGTCAATTGCTTTCTTTTTTTCAACATCTCTCTTCATACGAGTTGCCTTCTCAAATCCATCTGTGTACTGTTGATAAGCTTTAGCAAAATCTGGTTTACTAAAATATTGATAAAAAAATAAAAAACATGACTTAATATATTATTAGGAAAAGATCATTCTTTTCTTTTTGTACAGTAGCTTACCTAAACTCCGTTTTAGGTGAGGTATGTGGTATTTTATCTATATAGTTTGTTGATATATCACAGGCATTTAAAACTTTTACTACTGTTTCCCTCACATTATTGCCATTTAAATGAATGTTCACTAATTTGAAATTACCTGTAATGCAATTTGACCACTATTACATATAATTATTTATACTAGTTTCATAATTTAACATTTCTTTATGGATTAGCAAAACACATTTTTGTTTCAAATTCACTATCTATATATTTGTAAAATGTAGTGTAGTATACACTATTGAATTTCCCTGTAGGTTTTATTATAGTAAGTTTCGTATAAGATCCTTATTATTTCTTACCCTCTGGCATATCTCTTTGTCTGATATAGAATGATAATGGTGGAATCGTCATTTGTCTCCTCGATTGTTGGGCTTCTAAAAGTGCACTTAATTGTTGAAGTGAGTTTTCATTGGTGCTCTGTAAAACAAAGAATATACATTACTATAAGGATAAGGGAGAGCTAATTACATTTTACTTACTTTAGTTGGGAACTGACTCTTTGTTCAGGATATTTTCCAAATAGATCTGGATGTACACTGAAGTAGAAAGGTCTGAGTGCAGTAGATATTTCGGCTGAACTCAAAAACCTACATATAACTCCACTTGCACACCCACAACTGCGAATTTGAAAAAAACTAAAATATACTAAAAATCTACAAAGTTAAGACGATTCATTTAATTTTAACAATATCTAAAGGACACTGTACCTTATTTTTACTCTGGAATACATGTTTAATTGGTCTGACACTGATAGAACAAATGATTTTGATATTTGCGCACGAAAAAATATATTTCTAAGTTTACTACATGTTTATGGCCTTGAACCTTACCAGGCAAGTATTATTTATGATAAATACAAGTTACTTCAGACAACTAGGCCAAAACTACTTTCATTCTGGAATCTGAACTTAAATCACAGATTGTTATATTCGTAGCTGGCTTATAAATTTATTACACTTCTACTTCTCTTGTTTATAAGGTCTTTGTGGTGAAATAAAGTATGGGCACTAAGAAGTAAAGATAGTACAATAGTTTGTTACACAAAAAAATACAAATAGCAGTAGAATCTGTACTCTCAAATGTCAATTGTCATTATTGTCACATTGACAGCTAACACTAATGGCTTTTAAACTCAACATTGGCAAAATCATTGAAGGACTATGGAGCCACCATATAAAATTTGAATTAAATAAAAGGAATTAACAATGCTGGATAAGGTCCTTTATTAAATTTCTTACGTCATTTTATTTCTTCTTTTATTGTTTAAATGATTATGCTAGCCATGTAATCGTATTGCACTTGTTTATAAGAATTTATAAAAAAATATTTTTATACCTATTAACAAATATTATTCGACCAATAATTGCTACCCAATTACTCGTTACATATCTATCGATATAGATCTCGTAAAAGGATAAAAAATATAATGAAACTTAGTTTATGACGCGTTCATGACTCCTACAACATCAAAATAGTGAATACCGCGTCCTGTAAAAAACGTACAATATATAGTTATATAGATCAGGCGCTATTTTAGTATTTGCTGTTTTAACAAGTCTTCGTGTTGCTTACATAATTCGATTTAAGCAGCCAGTCAAGTTGCCCTTATTTCACTGAGGTGTGATTTGACTGTGAATATTACTAATGTCTCTTTTGTCGAGATTTATACAATAAAAATCAAGAAAAACCCACATGAAATATTACTCTGATTTTCTTATCTAAATTCAGATTTTCACATAGACCGTATCTATACTATTATATAAAGCTGAAGAGTTTGTTTGTTTGTTTGTTTGTTTATTTGAACGGGCTAATCTCAGGAACTACTGGTTCGAATTGAAAAAATCTTTTAGTGTTGGATAGCCCATTTATCGAGGAGCCTTTAGGCTATATAACATCACGCTATGACCAATAGGAGCGGAGCAGCAATGAAAAATGTTGCAAAAACGGGGAAAATTGATTCCTTTTGAGAGCTTCCGTTGCGTACGCTGCGTTAACGGTTAAAGTTACATAACAATCACGTATGACGAAATTTTTCCTCTTAAAAAGTTCTAAAAAAAAGTCCGCGACAGCATATGTCTATCTATTTCGGTTGGCTAACTATAACCTTTTTAATGGTTATCGAATTTGTTCTGAAACAATGCGTTATTTGGAAAGGGGTTTTTATAAACATGGTATGAATCCTTATCCAAATAAATACTTTATTCATCACAAGTATTTAATTTTCAACAAAGTTGCCCTTTACGTCATTTGATTTCAATGAATATCTTAGGAGATATTACAGTTTTAAAATATCTCCGCAGCAAAATTAATATTGTTGTTTGTATGTCTGTTTCTTACCTTTTCATGACTAAACGGGTGAACGAATCCTAATGAAATTCAGTAGAGGGATAGATTATATCCTAGGGAAGGACATAGGGTATCTTTTGTATTCTTTTTATCAAAAAAATATCTTGAAAGGGGTGAAATAGAGGTTAAAAGTTTGTATAGGCAATCCGTAATACTCTAACTTAGGGATCTGAAAATTCATATTTAGGTTTTTGGTAAAAAATAAAGAAATACGTGTTTCAACGTTTTTACCAAATCATCCTTTAAAGGGCAAAGTGAAGAGTCAACTTATGAGGTATTCTTTAAATGTAATCTCAAGCTTCAGGCACAACACTTTTTTTTTGTCGCGAGGAAAGCATTTTATTACTGCCGTCCGCTCCGGGGGGAAGCGGAATGAGAATAAAGCGGTTATGCTGGACTAGCCGGTCCTACGACCCAGCACCCCCTCGCCCGGATGATGGCTATCCGGGCTGCCGCTGGGCCGAGTCCCTACTACTTATGTACACCCAACCGGACACTACCAGCTAAAACCCCGCGGTGGCCTTCTTCGACACTTACGGAGTGATCCCGAGGTATTATAAGGAGTGCTAGACCTGAGATTCAGGACGATCGCTATAGGTGTCTCAGTACAGAAGACTTGCATTGATACTTCTGCTCCCGAAAATAACCTAAACGGGGGCGGAGCCGCGAGCAACAGCTAGTTCAAGTATAACGCTGGAAATAAAAATGTAACTATAATCAATGCCTAGTTAAAACGACTACCATAGTGCAGTGGCTCAGTAGCTGGCTGTGGAATAGGAGGTTACGAGTTCGAGCCTTGACCCGAGACAAATATTTGTGTGACCCACAAATATAAGTTTCAGTTTTGGACCGATACCCACGGCATAATATTCGTATCTTAGCGTGGGGCCCAGTACCTAGAACTATTATTATTATTATGTATTAGTGTTGGGTGCTATCCATACTAATACTATAAATGCGAAAGTAACTCTGTTTGTTTGTTACCTCTTCACGACTAAACGGCTGAACGGATTGTAACGAAATTTGGTAAGGGAATAGATTATATCCTGGAGAAGGACATATCTTTTTCCTCAAAAAACAACCTTGAAAGGGGTCAAATAGGAGTTCAAAATTTGTATGGGAAATCCATAATTCCTCGACATAGGGATCTGTAAATTCATATTTAGGCTTTTGGTAGGAAATAAAGAAATACGTGTTTCACATTTTTACACGAAGTTAAATAGTGAGAGAGTGAGAGAGTAAACAAACATGTGAGATTTTTCATTTTGAACATGTGCGTATATGAATATAACGTTGTGTAAAAATTTAAAAACGATCGCTAAAGAACTTTAGGAGATTTGTAATTTTGAGCAAACGAAAAATACATTTTTATATATTATATTATAGGTAGTGTTAGCGTTACCAATATTACAACGTTAGGGTATAGTCCCTGTTTATTGGAAATATCTCTCATAAAATATTTGCGGGTAGATTATAAAGTCAGTAAGCGAAGATTTGCAATAAAAGAGAACGCCTCGGAGCTTTTGAGACAGTCTATACAAGTCTAGCAACAGTCTATACAAGTCTAGTGGCAGTGTAGCTCAGTTTCAATCGGTGTGTGTTTAATCGTTTTTTGCCAACAATAGATTGAATCTAACTTATCTTATGAATTAAATACATATCAAAAGTGGTAAAGCCACGCTGTACACAGTTCTGTCTAGGCCGCACGATGTGCGCAAAATGGGGGCTCCCTTTCAGAAATAATAGGAATCAGATGTTGTTGAAACCCTCGTAACATTAAATAATATTGGGGTTTTGATCTGTGCTTTAACCCGAAAAATAGATAAGCGGACTATGAAGATTTCAAATGTATGAATGGATTTTTTTTGTTCATAACTTTTTTGTTACCATACAGTCAGGCTGAAATTGATAGGCACTGTTATCGGGGTACCACTGGAACCATATATTTTTTGGCCTTGACCCAAATCGTCCGTTTAGTAGATATGAGCGAATTAAAAATTCAAATTTGGTCAAACATGCTAATGTGCCTGAAAACTTTTTAATTCCTTATATTTGTTTGTGCGGTACTGTTATTTGATAGCTTAAGGCTCTACATGACCTTGACCCCTAACGACCCCATTCAAAAGATATGAACTAATTAAAAATGTATGTTTGAACGATATTGTCACACGGGTTTATGTAACTCAAACAACTCATTGTCTTCAATTTGTTATACTAGTAGGTACTGGTACTTGATAGCTATCTTAGCCCATATGAAGATGAAATAATAAAAAGAATATGAAAGACATGAAATAATAAAAATGTGTATTTGGCCGATATTAAATTAGTTGACATAGTATAATTGTTTCCAATACTTAAATACCCCATATAATGTTTGACTTTGACCCCAAACGACCCCATTCCAAAGTCATGAATCCACCACGCTGCCCTAATGCGTGTTGGCAGACTTCACATACCTTTGAAATTCGTATGAGAATTCTTAGGTAAGTATGCAGGTATCCTCACGATGTTTTCCTTCTCCTTTAAAGCAAGCGATAATTAACAATGAATACACACGTAACTTTAGAAATGTCAGAGGTGTGTGTAACGTAGGCTGGTTTCGAACATATGACTTTCGTCTTAACAATCCTTAAATCAACCAATTAGGCTGTTGCTGCTATTTCATTAAAATTGTTATGTTATTAAAATTCTTATTTGGGCGATATTACTTATTAAAAATATTTGCCTCATGAATGCAAATATTTCGAGATATTACAAAAGTTCTTCTATAAAAAGCAACTTAATATAAATGTAATAAAATTTCTGCGTCTACTTAGTAATCCTTTGTAGAGATTTTTTATCTGTCATAATACTGATATATTATAGGTATATAACATAGTGATTATTTACCTGTGAACACCGTAATTTAAGAACAGCCTAAGTTCTGAGGAACGTTAAGCTGGGTCCAGACGTGAGTAGTGTGTAATGTAACGCGAATTCTTTGTGTGAACGGATCTACGAATATGAGATACTTGTAACTTTCATGCCAGCGCTCGCATTGATTCATCGGGTGTCGTTTTTTACGCGAATACAAAGGGGCTTACAGTGCTCGTTTCACGTTGAGCTCGTATGCTGTCCACAGTCCACACTACCGCATGCTATTAAGTAGTGTCCGACCGTAACCGAAAACGAATCTTCGGTAACTGTTTCAGTTTCGGCCGAAACCGAATCCGAAACCGAAACTTTTTCAGACATGTTAAAATCTATTGTTTAGTGAAATTTGGCTTATTTCATACACTTATACATTATACAGACAGTAAAAACGCTTTAAGGTAAATAAAAAACAATAATTGAAGTATGTGAAAAACCTTAATAATTAGGTATATATTTATTTGATATTACCATTTTTTTTTTTACTTTAGACTTCACTTTCTCATATGTTTGTGGCATCAGTGATATTCTAAAATGTTTTACAGACTTCATGCTATAATTTATGATCCACGTAGGGATCAGTGAAATTGAGTCTTCGGAACGCTTCGCCTTCTACTATAGTATACGGTATGTCCACAATTATAAGGTCAATTATTGCTTTGTCAATACAATCACGCCAGATCGGCCGGCGATCTGTAGCTGACGATGGTGGGAGACACACGATACACGAACTCTCCCCATTGATATATAAATATTGATATTCCTTGGTCAAAGACTCTTCCTAAGGCAACCGAGCGACGCGCGATAATTCACGAATGCAGTTTCGGTGTGGCCGAAGGCTCGGCAGGTTTCCTGCCGAAACCGAAACTAGATTTTTTTGCCGGAAGTTGCCGAAACCGAAACCGAATCTTCGGTCGGTCACTACTATTAAGCGATACACCCACAAAGTACTTTGTATCATATACTACGTTAGGTACACATTACACGCATGTGAACACCGTTTTATAAACCAAAGAATATAATAATAATTAATATCTGTACCTACACTATATTATACATACAGCGTGTGGTTACTTGATAACGAATGATGTTTTATTGTGGATTTATAGGTATTTCACTAAAATATGTGCTAAGTAAATAAGATTGCAGTATCTTACTCGGTCTAATAAGAGAAATTGTGATAAAAGTACTTTATCTGGGGTACCTACATCGTTAAAGCTAGCTGTAATTTAAGTCTAAACATCGCAAGACTAAATGGATCACATTAATACCTTACATGCTATATTTGCACATTACAGAAATCAGAGGGTAATTTAGCAGTTTTCAATATCGGGATTTCAATATCTTCGACGAATATTTATAACACGCAAAAATACGCTGATTTTGATACTATGTAATGTTGAGTCCATTATTACTACCTAGTTTAACTTCAATAATTTACTATAGGTATTATTGGCCGTCTATGACGACATTACAACGGCTATGCATAAAACTACCAAGACCCACTATACCGTTGTTATGGGGGACTTTAACGCCAAAGTGGGAGTACAAGAGTCTGGCGAATCGGCGATCGGACCACATGGTCATGGCAGCAGAAATCCTCGGGGTAAAATGCTAGTAAACTTCCTCGAGAATCAGCGGCTCTATTTGATGAATTATTTCTTCAAAAAGAAGCCACATAGGAAGTGGACATGGCAAAGCCCCGATGGTAAGACAAAAAACGAGATAGACTTCATCATGGTAAATCGAAGGCATATATTCAAAGATGTCTCAGTCATCAATAGATTCCACACCGGCAGCGACCACCGTCTCGTCCGGGGCACTTTAAATATCGACTACCAGCTGGAAAGAAACCACCTGATGAAGTCTACGCTCCGTCCTTCACTGCGCCAACTCGACGTGGTATCGAAAGAGTTCCAATTGGAACTTAAAAACCGATTTGCCCTGCTGGAAATCACTGAGGACGTTGATCAGCTTGCTAACAATTTCACAGATGTAGTCCACGAAGTGGGCAGTGCTTTTTATAAGCCAGGGCGCAAGAATAAGGAGTCCAAGATTTCAAACGAGACTCTAGACCTGATGAGGCAGAGACGGCAAATGTCACCAGATTCGGTCGATTACTCCCTTCTCAACAAGCGTATTAAAAGGCAAATTCGTTTTGACCTACGCCAACATAATACTCGTTTCATTGAGGAACCGATACAGCGAAATAAGGGGTCAAAAGTTTTTGCCCAGCGGTTGGGAAGGAGTAATCTCACGAAATTAAAGACATCGGACAACAAAACCGTTACCTCTAAGCCAGAGATCCTCGCAGAAATCGAGAAGTACTATGGGCTCCTTTATTCTTCACACGCTCCCAAGCCAGCTGCCTGCGATAAGGACGACAAACGTGCTCCTCTGTTTCGCCATTACACAGATGAACTCCCGGATGTCGACATGGGTGAGATTAGGATAGCCCTTGAACAGCTAAAAAACAACAAAGCCACAGGCGAAGACGGTATTACATCAGAACTATTGAAAGCTGGAGGTACTCCCATACTCAAACAACTACAGGAGTTATTTAATGTCGTGATTCGCACTGCAACAACGCCAAAGAAGTGGAGCAGCAGTCTGACCATCCTGTTCTTTAAAAAAGGGGATAAAACTCTTTTAAAGAACTACAGGCCAATTACGCTCTTGAGTCACACCTACAAGCTGTTTTCAAGGGTTATCACAAACCGTCTCACCCATCGTTTTGACGACTTTCAACCGTTTCGAAAAGGCTACAGTACTGTAGACCACATCCACACGCTAAGGCAGATAATACAGAAAACACAAGAGTATAACCAGCCCTTATGCTTAGCCTTTGTGGACTACGAGAAAGCCTTCGACTCCATCGAAACCTGGTCTGTTCTTGAATCCTTGCAGCGATGCCAAGTCGACTGGCGTTATGTGGAGATGCTGAAATGCTTGTATGACTCCTCTACGATGTCCGTCCAATTACAGGGTTTGCAAACAAAACCGATTCACCTTCAGCGCGGTGTGAGACAAGGGGATGTGATCTCCCCAAAACTGTTTACTACCGCGCTGGAAGACGTCTTCAAAACACTAGACTGGAATGGACGAGGCATAAACGTAAACGGAGAGTATATTGCGCATCTTCGCTTTACCGACGACATTGTCATAATGGCGGAAACGCTGCAAGAACTGATCGTGATGCTGCAAGGACTAAGTGATTCTTCCAAACGTGTAGGCCTAAGGATGAATTTGGACAAGACTAAGGTCATGTCCAACTGTCACGTCATCCAAGGGCCAGTAACCGTCGATAATGTCAGCATCGAAGTTGTTCAACAGTATGTTTACCTAGGGCAAACTATTCAGCTAGGTAAAAACAACTTCGACGCCGAAGCTGACAGAAGAATCTGCTTGGGGTGGGCAGCATTTGGAAAGTTGCGTCACATATTTACGTCGTCAATACCGCAATGCCTAAAGACTAAAGTATACAACCAGTGCGTCCTGCCTGTTATGACGTACGGCGCTGAGACGTGGACACTAACAAAAGGCCTAATACACCGATTCCAGGTCACTCAACGAGCTATGGAACGGGCTATGCTTGGAATAACTCTGATGGATAAGATCCGAAACGAGGAGAATCGTCAGAGAACCAGAGTAGCCGACATAGCCCAGCGAATTAGTAAGTTGAAGTGGCAGTGGGCTGGTCATATCTGCCGTCGTAATGACGGCCGCTGGGGCCGAAAAGTACTGGAGTGGAGACCACGTCTGTCCAAGCGTAGTGTTGGCCGACCTCGTGCCCGCTGGACTGACGACCTAAGAGATGTTGCGGGAGGCGGCTGGATGAGGAAGGCGGAGGACCGTCAAGGGTGGCGTAATCTGGGAAAGGCCTATGTCCAGCAGTGGACGGCTACAGGCTGATAGATTATTGGCAATATTTAACTCTTGTACAAAATGCTCTGCAACCCATTCAACGCATAGAGTAGATATTCAGCGGAACCGACCTAGAGGTGCGAGCAGTATTCCATTCCACATAGTACAGTTCATGGTGTGGGTTTGGCAAGGCTTATAATTTTTTATGGCTGGAATGATAGCAAATGAATAGTAAAATAATGTGACCTGTATGTTTCGGTCCCAGTCTTCCGAATTGATTTAATTGCGACCTTATTCGTTTCATACTATGGGTATTTCCGAAAACAATTTGAGTAGGAGTAAAACGTGCGAGAAGACTCTCGCTGCCGGCCGTGGTGGCATCCAGAGTCGCCAGCCGGAGTTCTTGGCATGCGGTGGCCCACTTCTGCGAGAGCGTTATCTCGCAGAAAGAGAGTGCCGGGAGGGATCGGGAACAATATGATCCCTCCCGCCGCCAGAGGAGATGTAGGAGGCGCCGGGTGGACGTCTGACCGGCGTCTCCCGCCTTGTGGAATGGGGGTGTTTGGAAAATTCCACTACAGTAACTGCTGCCTGTCGTAAAAGGCGACTAATTGGGGCCATCGGAGGTCGTGAGCGCGCAGCGAGGGCAGTCAGCTTGTATCGATGCACTCCCAATTCGGAGCATCGGCAACCCCGAGATCCCGGCAGCTCGGGTGCTGTTTGCTGTCGTTGTTCGTTACGCGTCGTACGGTCTAAGCCCCCTATGGAGATGGGCCGCGAAGGGGCACCGCGCATGAGTGGTTCCGGGATCGTTCCGTAAGCGCCGAAGAAGGCCACCACGGGATTTTGCTACGTAGGGACTCCTATGATGGGGATGCTGTGTCGAAAGACCGGCTAGTCCAGCATAACCGTTTTATTCTTATTCCGCTTGCCCCCGAAGTGGGCGGCAGTAACAAAACGCTATCCCCGCGATAACAAAAAAAGGATTAAAACATGCTGCTTAAGTTCCAGAATTACAAATAGTCTTGTATCATTCCGCTTTGTTCATTATTATAACACATTACAAAATCTCGGATGCAGTCAGCAATCAGCATATGCCCCACATGATGCACAAGCGACGAAGAACTGCGTATCAGCAAATGCCCTTAAGGTAAGAATAATTATAAATTAAACTAGCATTTTACGCGCAGCATAGATTGTACGTGTACCAAATTGCAGAGGATTTAAAAATCATTATGATATGCGGGGTCAGCTGCATACGGTGGTGACTGCTGACAGATATAGATCATGCTTGCATGACATGTATGAAACATTGTTTCATCGGAAACGAATAGGTCAGAGGATTATTTTGAAAGATTATATATAGTAACTTCTTGAATTATAGTTTAGATAATTTTAAAATACATCATGATTTTCTAAAGACACGTTTCTCTATCTTAAAATACTCGTATTGCGGTAACTGTTATAAAAAATTATCTGTTTATATTGATTGCGCTTTTTTCTTGTAATCAATTGTCTAGTGCGTGTTAGTATTAATTTTAAAGATTAACAGCTTTTAAGTTTACTACTCATCTACCAAGTTTCATTCCGAACTGAATAAGTTGAGACTTTTCTTTTTTAGCATGGTTAATGGGGAAGCTTTTGGATTAGGTTGCACCTGGGGCCCATAACATTAAGATACGCTATTGGAAATACGTGTGTGTGCGCTGCTTGACGACCATAACCTGAGGTGAAGATAAGCAGTAACTACCCACACTCTCAGTTGTTATCGCATCCAAACCATGGATGATAAATCGTTCCGGCACTTTGTCTGCGTTAGGTTGAATGTAACTAGTCGTATTTTGTAGTTAACAGCAAGTGGTGCCTATCTGATACAGATACTTATGCGTTAGTATTCAATCATACATATAATGATGTTTTTGAGAATATTAAGTAAGTATCTTTACTTGACTTAAAAAATAATTTAGCTTTAGTTTCGCCTTAAAAAGTAACTTTCGCGGGGAAACTAAAGCTAAATTAGGGAGCAATCATTTTTTGGATAACCCTTTCAAATGATTACTGTTAAATATTTGTTCATAGAAAATATGGCCATACTATAGAACTTTCTTTCTTGATAGAATTCCTAGAAGGTACTAGGTTGTTATGGAGATGTAGGTAAGGGTAGAGTCGTAAGTAAACCACCTTCCATTCGAATTAATCTAAACGACAATTCTCTATATTAGTAGAGCATAATATATAATATTGTATGTTTTATAAATATTCCGATAAAGTTGACGAATCGCGGAAATGAAGACAGGAAGATATTTCTAAATGACGTATTGGAGGTTATAGTTTTAAATGAATATCAGGCGACTATCAGACTGACCGCAGTCGCCGATAAAATCTGATACTGTGAAGGCTGCACGGCGTATTGGGGTGTCGCCGCGGTGTCGCCGAGTGACAGCTCGGCGCTCGCGACGTGTGACGCAACTCGCGAGTGCAGACGCGGTAGCGCCGCGCTCTAACCACCAGCGCCTGCGCCTCGCTGAGCTGCCTCATAATTGTTACACAGACGAGTTTAATAATTAAGCGATAAATATACCAGCAGTGCGGCAGTGAGAGGAGGGCGGCAGTCGAGCGGCGACCGCGTCGCGTATCACACACCCGTGCCGAGTGATGGACCCGAGGCTCGTTCGACATTTTTCTATCGGACGCTGTAGGAATCTCACCGGACTGGTTCCCGCGCAACGCTGCGTTAGTGCGCCGCTCTGGTGAACCCTTTCGCTTGTAAATGTGCCGATATTTACATATGCGCGCTCGATCTCGCGTCGAACTTTCGATCTGCGCCCGTGGCTGGCGGCTGAGTCAAGTGCCCCGTGAGCAGCGCGCCGCCGGCGACTCCGCACCACCGTCGACGCCGCCGCCACCACCGCCGCCACCCCAGCGACTTCTCCTCCAACACGACGTGCAATGAGCTACGTATGTTATCCGTGTCATTAGAACTTACTTTTTACATAATCTTAATATAATATCTTGGTGAGTCTCTATCCTGATTATCAAGTTTACATTCGAATTTATGACTCCAAGAATGAAGAGCTCTTCATAGACACTTAAATGGACTTACAAAACAATATTCATAGAAATACAATAATTGTGAAACATTTGGTTGTCCAAAACCGCCCAAACTTGTAAACAATGTTCTTATAAATACACCGATCTAAACCTATATATGTTCGCAAAATGAATGAAGTTTGCAGAACGTACTTTACTGGTCTTCAATTACCCCCAAATTACTTGTATTTACTTTGAATCTTTATCATAGTAGAGTACAAGTTTAAGTTTTCTAATAGGAATTAGATACCTATATAATGATCAAATAGAAGGGAAACAAGCCTGAGAATCTCATTAAACAGATCGTTATGTACATAGGTAACACACGGCACCCCGCACCGAAGCCTACAATATGAATAGCCATTAATCTAATCCTACAATCCTCATGTAAAATTCTATGAATGTAGCTGTTCATGTACTTTGCACAGTTATACACCGAGCCAAGAAGATTAATCGGTAATGCTAACAATTTCTGAGAAGAACTTATATTGGAAATGATTAATGCAAGTACATAGATACAAGTATGTAAATTATTACCTTGTTCCAATTAAATTACTGCTCGTTGATAAAACCAGTGACGTTTTTCGGTAAAGTTGTTATCGGACTTATTGAGATGACGTGATTTAAATGACAAACACTTTTACATTACTGTTACATATTCTTATATGAAATATTCATACATAATAAACCTTTGTTTGCATACATAATGTTTCAACTAGATTGAATGATTCATGTTCCGTTTCACCTGCTATAGTTTTAATTGGATAAAGTTGAATTTATTAAATTATTGTTTGTTTGAATTGTTGGATCATTCATTCTTTGTACCGCAAACTTATGCATATACAAATAATAAGTAATTACTATTTAGGTATGTGTATTCCATATGCATAGGTAAATATCAATCTGACTGGAAATGTAATACTTATATTATTAGTTACAAAATAATAGCTATTTAATATTATTTATTGAAGCGTATTATAACAAGCCAGCTGACATGCAGGGATTGTCCTGTATTTTTGATAAGAACCAAGCACAGAACATGGGAAACACGATGATTTGTATTATCTGTTTCATTGAATTACATATACGATAAACGATGTAATTAATACTTGTTTACATGACCATTTGCAACCAGAAATCTCATAATATGCGCATAGTTATTATTTGAATAAAGAACACACGTACAGCATCAATACATCATCTTAATCATATCTAATTATTAAGTATTAAAATATAAATAAAAGCTTGAAATTGTTGCAACATAATATTGTAATTATAAACTAGCATAGCCTAAATGAAGGCGTCATTATTGAAATAGGCTCTACCACTCTATCTTTTCAACAATAACATTATAAAGTAACAGCTATAACACAATATTATGAAAGTACCTATTTATTAAAATGGGTCAATTCAATAGTAATTATCCAGTTAACTTGTTTTTGAGAGCATAATATTTATAGCTCATGTGAAATTAGTACCTAACTACAACTTCAGTTTCTTAACACAGGTTCGACACTGAAATATAAAATAATTCCAGACAAAATGTCTTAGGTACCTCTCACTGTGTATTTAATAATAACACCTGTTGGATTTCGTAACAAAACCGTCCAAATCATATGTATCTAGTACTAGCGGGTTCGGACTTGCCGATTAAGAGCCGGCTGCGCGACGGAGAGGACTTTGCCTTTGATACATATTATATGTTCCTATAAATGTTAAAATTAGTATGCAAACAGAGCATGTACACAACAGGAAAACAATAGTAATGAATAAAACGACGTGCTCCATATAATATAGGTGAAGATTTTATACTGTATTCCGTCAATTTTAATTGTTTATTCATATAAAGATTATTGGAACCAGGTAAAGATGTGCGAAACGTTATGTACGTTTTTAACATCATTGTGCTCACTTGAGCATCAAATCAAAACAGCAGTATTCGTCTCTTTTGGGCAATGACGAAAGAAACATATACATTTTTTCGTCATTGCTTTTGGGTAATCGCGTAACTCGCACTGTCAGTTACCTTATTTTTTTTACTGGCTGTAAACGTCACTTATTTTTTTAAACCATCTATACCTATATAGCAGTGATAGCCTAGTTGGTTGCGGTATGGACTGTCAAGACGAAAGTTGTAGGTTCGAAACCCAAGTGGCATACACCTCTGACTTTTCTAAAGTTATGTGTGTATTAAAATGTTAATTATCGCTTGCTTTAACGGTGAAGGAAAACATCGTGAGGAAACCTGCATATCTGAGAATTTTTCGAAGGTATGTGAAGTCTGCCAACCCGCATTAGGCCAGCGTGGTGGACTACGGCCTAACCCCTCTCATTAGTAGAGGAGGCCCGTGCCCACCAGTGGGACAATGTTTAATACAGGGCTAGTATTATACCTATATACCTAGTATCGGCACTTACTCTATAAACTATCGTACATTAATTTAGACGTATCTATAAATAATTGCGCCTATACTCTACCATTTAGAGTGAATTATTTTAAGTATACTGCGCACAGATTCCAGAATCCTATACATCTCTTATCAATTAGAGTGCAAGCGGGACTAATTTTATTTGTTAACTGATTGAGAGTGTCACTGTCGAGCGACGTAAGCTAATGTTATCATTGGACAATAAAGGAAATCTATACAAAACAGCGAGCAATGGTAAATGTAAACACAATTATCACTATAATTACCCTACTAAAGTGTATTGGTATTATTATTATCCTTTAGACAATTACTAAGCATCGCGTGTATCTAAATCTAGATATTATGTTGTATATAAATACTGTTACGTCTATAAATAGACAGTGAAACGGCAAAGCTGGATTGGTGATCAGTGAAGCATTCACAGCCAGAAGGCCGTCAGTGTCCACGGTCTGGTAGTTTTACCGACGCGACGCCTCCCGTTTTACGCAGCCAATTATTGTGTATCTACTTTTCGACCAGTTATATACAGTTATTACTACATTCATTTAACTGAGCTTTCTAATAATAATGGGTTCCTTAGGAAAATTCATTTGGTTTTACACTTGCGATTACTATTTTTAATTAATATATTTGCGTTATCTTAGGTGTAGCGTATGATTAGCATAAAATAATTCAAATTGTTGTTTATGATAATACCATGTTGTATTCAAGTGTATTTATGATTTTATTCTACAAATTATCCATAATAATAATAATACTAGCCCTGTATTAAACATTGTCCCACTGCTGGGCACGGGCCTCCTCTACTAATGAGAGGGGTTAGGCCTTAGTCCACCAGCGTGGTGCGGCCTAATGCGGGTTTGCAGACTTCTCATACCTTCGAAAAACTCTCAGATATGCAGGTTTCCTCACGATGTTTTCCTTCACCGTTAAAGCAAGCGATAATTAACATTTTAATACACACATAACTTTAGAAAAGTCAGAGGTGTATGCCACTTGGGTTTCGAACCTACGACTTTCGTCTTGACAGTCCGTACCGCTACCAACTAAGCTATCGCTGCTATACAAATTATCCAATGGTGTATTTAAAATAAAAACGTACGCCGCGTGTATTTTGAGTTTTAATTCCATTTTATAATATGTCAATCGATAACAACGACGTCAGAATCATCAATATAATATACACTATGTTATTATTCTGACATAGTATAATAAATACTGATACTAGGTTATGATGTAAATATTACGAAACAATATGTATCTTTATTATCGAAAGTATTTTCTTTAGTTCTAACACATCGGTATACTAATATTGGCTGTATTACGTTAAACATATTATAATAATATGTGCGAAACCGGAAGAAATGCTTTCATTGATATTAAAGGTTCCATGCCTTAAAATGGAGCATGAAACTATTTTAAGGCCACTTTACTGTAAATGTATGTATATTTTACAATAGACGTTATAATAAATAAACGTTTCAGGTTATTATCTAAAATGATCAAACTTCTGTTTAAAGAACAAGTTTTGTATCGTTCAATCTTTGAGGACATCGTTTGCGTTTAGAAGCACGTGTTTCTTTATCACATTAAAATATATATGACCATTATTACACTGTTTACTCCACAACAGGTCCTTCTACGCGTCAAAATTAACGTTATTATTAAACGTGTTCTTAGAACATTTGTGTATAGAAGCTCCTTAGTAGTGAATTTTGTTTTAACATGTGATCCACTCAGGTTCATAGGCAGGTTTAGATCTCGCCCGTGTGGCAACAGGTGATCGCCTCTGTGTGTGCACTGACACACACCGGTCCGACAACCGGTCTAGTAGACTGTAACCACTGTTCGATACAACCGCATAATTTAAATAATTGTTAAAGTCTCATGCTGCGTTTCACAATTAAAACTGTTAAGTTGGTACGCTACTATTTTGCTCGTTAAATGATTAGAAAGCGACAAATGACAAACATTAATTGAATATTTTCAGTATGGAAAATACCTTTTAAGGGTTTTAAATCATTTGGAAGTATGACTCTCGTTATGCCATAAACGAGAAAAATAATTAACATGTTATCAAGGAAGAAGGAGAGACTTCTACGTTAATTCGAATATGCTCCGGCAAAGAAAAATGAACCGGAATTGGCTAGTAGACATGACATGCATTTTCTGTTTAAAAGCAATAAGGTATTTTAGAAAAAAATCTTAAATTCTGCTAGTTTCAAAGGTGTTTTTTTGTCCCCAGAAGAAGTATTATTTGTTAATTATGTAGTAAGTGGTTCAAAATCGTACGAACAAGCTTAACGCAATTTAAAATAATTATTGATTTTTAGTGGCATATTTACCCTCGTGATATGGGGCCCATGATCCAGGGCGGCGCGGCGTAAGCTTTGGGCTCCTTTCGTAATCGTTACCTATCTCTCATTATATCCCTTCTTGACATGACTTGTCTGAAGTTTAAAAACTCTCCAAACTATCCACAAAACCTAAAATGAATATCACTTATGGTTTGTTTAAGCATCTGAATTCGTTATTAAAAAAGTCAAGCAATTTTGTGAATTGAAATAAATGTTAATATTTGATAAATAGTGTATATTCTAATAATTTATCTTTCAATTAAAAAAGGTGGCAAAACTTTAAGGCCCAGGATGCCAAGACTTATCATACGTCTTGTTTCATTTCATGGAAAGTTTTGAACAAATTATGAACAACTTTCAGTGTGTTCAATATCGTATCGTATTTATTTTATAGTGGTAGAGCCACGCTGTAGACATAATTGTATACAGCATGAATGGGCCGGCTCGACCGGGGTAGTACCACTGTCTCACAGAAAACCAACGTAAAGTGACAGTTTACTGTCGCGTTTCGTATGGTAAGTGAGATATCCGGAGGCCCAGATTCCCCCTTCCCTTCCCTAATTCCTGTCCTTTAAGGCCGACAGCGCATACATGATACTTTCGGTATTGTGGATGTTCATGGGCGGTGGAGATCACTTAACATCAGGTGACCCACATGCTCGTTTGTCGGACTATTTAATATTTTTTTTTTTACAAAAACAAACATCTATCCGCTACAACCTGTTCGGCTAATTGTCACATCAATTATCACCTCGTAAACTTTTCATCATTACAACTTTTCAACAACCATACAATATAACTCAATAATATTCAGCTTGTGCAAATACGTTCATACTTTTCGTTTTCGAATATATTTTAAATCACTACAAACACAGTATCCAATTACTTACTTTGCTGGTGGTAGGATATTCATATCCGCCCGGACAGCGACCACCGTACACAGGGTGTAAAACCCGCCATAGTGTCACAAGCAAGTGTGTCGCGTTCCGGGATCAGTCAGTGTACATCCGGTTTTGGAAGTAGGCCTAGAGTTGGGGCGTACCCCGCGTACCTCCTAACCCTTTACTAGCCCTGTTTGTGGCCTTCCTGAGTACTCTGACACTAGACCCTCGGCCGCTTTTTCATGTTCTTGCCCATGGCGTAGTGTGAACAAGCAGGCCGGCATGATTGTGTTGAGTAGCGGGGGATAGATTGTCTCTCGCTACTCGATACTCTAATTGGACGTCACTGCGCTTACCATCAAGTGCAATGTGGTCACTATGCACATACACATGTCATACTAAAATAATTAATTTGAAGCAAACAGCTAACCGGCATATTTAGTAAGAGTCTTAAAACTTGTTATATGTTATTTTTAAAATCTATACCATTACTTCACTAAATGTGTAGATTATCTATGCCCCGCTACTTAACACCACCATGCCGGCCTGCTCTGTAGCCTTCTTCACACCACGCCTAAAAGACCAGGATCATAGGAAGATACAGATTGATGGTGAAGCAAAAATACAAATTTTCGAACCTCTTGCCTAGGTGTTGTACGACCGTAATCCCTCGTAGTTCTTGCTACCCACTACAGAGGTTTGACCAAGTGTGTGGTCAGGACTATATTTATTTATTATTATTGTTATTTTAGTTGAATCAAGTACCAAGACACCTTTAGGGTTCGAGTATCCAGAGGTGTACCTAGTATTAAACCAGAAAAAAACAGTAATGTCATTTAATTGAAAAGAATTACGAGTTGCATAGAATTTTAATCTGTTCTACATATCCCTTCACGTACATAAATATAAACGAGGAAACAATACAACATGACGTATTCTTTACATGTAGGTGATTTATCTCTAATTCATGACTACTTCATGCCAAGTTTAGTTGTAATTTTGAAACTATGTTAACAATATGCCTAGAATAGCTTGAGCATAGCAAGTTAGTATTAAGTTTAATCTCAATACAGATAAACGCGTAGAAAATTGTAATAGGATTAGTTATCTTACTAGTATTATAAATGCGAATGTTTGGATGGATGTTTGTTACTCAATCACGCCAGAACGGCTGAACGGATCTGGTAAAAATTGAGCACAGGGATAGATTACAGTCTGGAATAGCACATGGGCTACTTTTTATCACGGAAAATGTACGGCTACCGTGAGTTAGTTATGTTTTTGTTTTACACAGAGCAAGGGATCGACATGAATTTTTGCATAGTGTTAGTGGAGGGGTCTGAGAATGACATAGGCTACTTTTTAACCGACTTCAAAAAAGGAGGAGGTTAACAATTCGTCGGAATCTTTTTTTTTTATGTATGTTACCCGATTACTCGAAGACGCCTGGACCGATTCGAGAAATTCTTTTTTTGTTTAAAAGGGTATACTTCCCATGTGGTCCCATTGGCACCAAGTCAGGATCTGATGATGGGATCACAGAAAAATCAAAGGAAACCCTCAAATTTTATTGTGACGCATAATTTGTTTTTTATTGAAGTCGATGTACTTTTTATGAATAAAAAAACTTTTTTATCTCGGAAAATGCACGGTTCCTATGGCGTAGCATAAAATAGACATATGTAATAGCTTGAGATGTATCCATGGATTTAATACCTTTTCTATCAAAAATAACTACCACGCGGGTGGTGCCGCGGGCAAAGGCTAGTATTAAATAAACGTTAACAATATTCCCCTGTTCTTTAGATTATTATATAAAAATACTAAACTTTATAAGTTTAAACGTATTAAGGTTACTTAGAAACAGAATATTTTGTAGATATTGACTCTATCATACTTTGGATTTAGGAACAGTTAACAGAACAGAAGACAAATCATTTCATTGCATTTATTTAGAGATTAATTAACTTCGCACATAATCTGTTCAGTGTCAACAGTTTACTATCAAATATTACTTTAACATAATATGGATATTGCAATGGAGTACGTTTTATTTTTGGTCGTGATATTAAGTATTAGCATAACATGTTTCCCAAGGTTGTGATGAGCGAGACGTATTTATCAGCTATACTATATGGATGTCCTCCTGTCATTCACAGTTTAAGCCCATGGTCTGCTTTAGTTGTCTCATGTAGGTGTCAATACTATGATAAACACTTCATCTACTTTCTTCTCTATATAAAAGACAAAGTTCTGACTTTGTAATTTTGTGTTACATCACTGGTGGCTCACGCGTCGTAGTTGGCTTTTACTGGGTTTTGAAGACAATTAAGAAATTTTATAATAAAACTCATGATGGTAACTGAATATGAAAATCTGCCTGCAGTGTGTGTTAGTACTCAGTTTGGAACTCCAAACAGGTATTCCAAAATTCTCTGGGTTTCTCTCTGGCTGTCTGTCATTGATATTATGACCACGACAGGACAGTCAAATCTTCTATTTGAATTAACATTATTTTAAATCTTTTTGAATTAATTTAGAGTTCATATTTTATTGGCACCATTCAACGGTAGTAGTGATTTGCAGTTTCGTGGGACATGTTCGTCGCCACAACGGTATCAATGAAATACGAACGCTAAGGTGATTTTAATATAATATTTAAAATAAGTAAGTTTAATAAATTGCCCGCCGAGTGCCAGCCATCCTGCCCCTTGAGTTAATGCTATACCTTAATTTATAATAGCTTCCGAATTTAAAAGGTTCTTTATAAAGTACTTAAACATAATAATTGATTATTTGGGATACAATTGTAACCTAGTGATTACTTTGGTTGTATAATGGTCGGTTAATTATGCCACGCTTAAGGTCATGTATAGTTTCTAGTTATTTGAGTGGAATTTTTTTAGCCTCTGGGTCATCTTGTTTCGAGATGACGCTATATGAATTCAATGAAATAGAAATAATAATTAGTCTTGCGACTCATTGGAAATATTTAACAAAATGTAATTTTGTTAAATATTGAATACAATAGTGCCTTGTAGGCGACTTGTTTTATGTATCGGTTAAATTTTCGCATTAATAAATACGTAAGATAATTAAGATTTCTAGTTTAAGACTGTTTCGACGTATTTAAGCCTTTACATAACACAAGACAAACACGGTACCTATATACAGCGCGAAATACCAACAATTAAACGTGAGACATTGCCCTATTATTTCATCTACTTAATTACAGAGCGCGACAATTCCTATGAAATGTTAATTGGAGTAATTGGCAAGTGCAAAAGTAAATTACTAATACCATTTAACAGATAGCTTCAAACTGGTTCACACATATGAGTTCTTGATTTTAATATGTAAATCTCTATGGATTCACTAAATAGAAACCGTTGCTAGCGAGTTACTAAAATCAAATTTATTATGTTGTATATTGTTAACCTTTTCTGTTCTACAATAATTTATTACGCCTCAATATAGAGTAAGCCTGGGTATCATCATGAAAGAAATTATTAAAAAATAACATATTGAAAAACTGATGATTTTTTTATTCAGTCTGTTAAACTATACAACCAGATAGTTTAACAGACTGAATAAAACCCTTCACCCTTCGAGGCGCAGCGGGTGAGTAGCCGGCTGTGAAACTAGATGCCGTGGGTTTGATTCTCCCACCGAGGCAAATATTTGTGTGATAGATAAATATTGTTTCGGGTCTGGGTGTTGTGGGACCGTAGTCCCTCGTAGTTGTTGATACCAGGGTCAGAACTATCTGTGTGAGTGTTCGGTGTGAATTTATTTATATATATATGGAAGTGGTAGAGCCACGCTGTAGACATTTTTGTCTAAAGCATGAATCGGCCGGCTCGACCGGGGTAGTACCACTGTTTCACAGAAAACCAATGTAAAGTGACAGTTTACAGTTTTACTTTTATCTGTGTTTAGTTTAATACTTACATTGATGCGACCTGCCACTTTTATACATAAAATACAGGCTTTTCAAATGCGATCTGTTTTTATACAATCATCATAAAAATACAAAAAAAAATGGGTTTAATGTTTCGGATTCACTTGTTAGGAGTTTGTCCATATTCATTATCTATGTTATTGATATACATAATAAAAATACTATTTATTACATTGTTTTTCATTAAATCTCAGTTTTATCTAAAGAGGTCTTCGATTTTATTTTACAATGTTAAACATATAGATAATAATATTCAAGTAATGCTTAAAAATATCGGGCAACTCTGCGTTTAATTAATATTGAAACTAGAAGCGACAAGAGTTAAAATTAAGTTCATTATAATCCTATCATAGAGCGTAAAATCAATTTGCACTTTATTTTTTGAAATAATGTACATTATACATATTATCCTGTACTCATAGTTATTCATGAAAATTTATCGATTTATTAATATTGAGTGGTATAGATTTTAAAATTCGATATCTTGCATTCGACTTGAAATTCCAAGTTCAAATTAATGTGGATCAACAGATTTTCTGAAAGACCTGTTGCTTTATTTTTAATAGTTATCCGTAATTTTTGATAAGCAGATATTTTCGTTGTATTAGATAGTCAAACCAAGTTCCAAAACCAAAAGAAGCTGGTTGGCGCATTGGATCCATGTCGCGTTATTCCTCACTTCTTATTTATGTGTTCGTAGTCATGGTCTGGCAAATAAATTTGATTTTGGTAACAGTGGATTTTTTCTTTTCGAGTAGCTACTACTCGAAAAGAAAAAAAATAAGATAGCTAATTATAGTTTTACTTATATTATAGCTCATTGGTAGAGCGTCTAAATACATCTAGCTAGACACATGTAAATTCGCGTAAATATAAGAAACCAGTATAGACACATGTGTTAAAAATAGAGCTCGGCTACAGATACTTTGTAGTCTATTGTCAATAATCGCACCGTAAACGTTAGCTGGTTAGGATATTCATATCCACCTGGATAGCGACCACTGCACCGTACACAGGGTGTAAAACCCGCCACGCAAGTGTGTCGCGTTCCGGGACGCTAGCTGACAGCGTACATCCGGTTTTTGTCGAGGGTCTAGAGTTAGGGTACTATGTTTGACCGTTTTGCAGCCATCTGAGTACTCTGACACTAGACCTTTGACCGTTTATTCACCTTCTTGCCCATGGCGTAGTGTGAAGAAGTGAGCCGGCATGATTGTGTTGAGTAGCGAGTCTCTCGCTACTCGATATTTCAATTGGACGGCACTGTGCTTACCATCATTTTATATATTAAATGGTATAAACATACCGTCATATTAAATGGTAAGGAAAATTGTTTATAAAAAGTCATAGCTAGTGAAAAATAATACTTAAAATATACTTATGAACATCGACACTTACTGCATGTGAAGTACAAGTGGAAGTATTAACAACGCACGACTCTTTAATATTTTTCTCAGTCTTTAACTGGACATGTGAACTGTCATTTAGAAGCAACATTTTACCCTGGGTTTCAATGAACAGGAGGAATGTAATCTGCCGAGCTATTCCCGACAGTCGTTGATCTAATTGAGCATTTGAGCGGTGCGTGCGTGCTAATGGGCTAATTACGGACATGAGAGCCGTGAATTGGTGAGTCAACACGGCAGGACGCGACCGACGTCCGTGGGTGGTAGACGGCGTGGCTCCGCTCAATACACTGACATAGTTTGTTATCAACATTTATTTCGTAAGATTCTTAGTATCATCTGAATGTCAATAAAAATAACGTACAGGCCAAGTTTGGTAACGACCAGTTGAGGTTTACAAAAATAAAGTTGACCATGGACAGGGCTCTAAGATTTTAGTTAGTGCGAAACATCGCAGTAATAAGAGCAGGTATTTGGGTGTCGCAGGTTGTTTGTGTCTTAATGAGTTGCTTTCAAAATGTGGTATTAATAAAGTTTTCAGGTCGGTCTGTAAAATCTGTATCACAAGATGGCGCTTTTTATTTCAAAAAAGATACACAAAGGCTCGCCTACTAGAGCATATTTCCGTCCAGCTATCTGATATGGGGCAAGATGATCATCATATCTAAGTAATTGTAATTCTACGCAGATTTTATTAGCTCAACCTGATGATTAAATTCAGGATCTCATCGGTATTTCCGTCTGAGTACAAAATCATAAGACTAAGGAGGCGAACGGCAATTTGATTCAGTTTTATTTCTTAACCGAACACGTTACCCGTGTGTAGAGATCTATAATATCCACATACGAGATAAACAAATGAGTATATTCTTATAATATTTTTTTTGAAATAGCTTTTATTTAAATGTTTTAAGGAAGGAAACAATGATTTAAAGTAGTAAGTAGTGAATGAATAAAAAGTACTTGTCAAGACAAACCTAACGGCTATAAACACAATATGACTGGTGTAAGTTATTCAGGCGCAGTTCCCCCTTTTGATCTAAACAAACATATAAATATTGCAAGTTAAATAAAAGCTTGTAAATGAGAGTCCCCAAGGCAGTTTGCGGTGAGCTATTGAGGATAGTGACTTCATAAACTCGAATACTCATGTAGGAAGGTCCTGTTCTTTACTTCTCACTTGTCCCGACCGGCTGGTTGAAGTGAACAATGATAAGAAACAGACCCTCTTCCTCTGTGCTGCCTTAATCTGGTCAAAGTCGCGAAAATACACATATTATTTTTAGTGCCTCGATTGGCAGGCGAGCATACGGGCCATCTGATGGTAAGTAGTCACAGCCGCCCATAGACTTCTGCAATGCCAGAGCACAGCAAAGCCGCTAGCTACCGTTTGAACTTATAACTTTGAAAAGTGAGAGAGGTGTGTCCTGGGAGTTGGGATCGAACCCCCGACATCGCAGAAGTTTGTTCCCTTCTCTGTTAACCCATCACTGCTCATTCAATAAATTTATATTTTTATGTTATTTACATGTAATCAGAGGAATGGAGTGATGAATGAAACCAATATGAATTATAATTAATTGTTCCCTACTACATGCAAAACTTTTTTATGAAATTGTACATTGTCCTCGTTTACGAATTGAATACGCACGTAATTAAGTGAACAAGTATAATATCAGTTCATTTACGTCATGCTGTTAGGATATACTACTGTTACAGTAAACGTGTTATAAATAGAATTCAATGGAATTAGCTTATCAACAAATGAATATGAAGAGAAATAATTGTTGCAGTTTATATTCGGTCGTGCAAATAATATTACCAATGTTTTATGAATTGGGTAGAGAAGGTAATTATTTATAGATGGCTACATCCTTAAATTCTTCTTTCATATAAAATTATTATTTGTTCAAACAATAACAACCAAATAAACAGAAAGAAGTTCACAAAAGCTTATTTCTCCCGCACCATTAAACTGTGGAATAGTTTGTTGGCTCACGTGTTGTCTCCATCCTTTGACATTGGGTCCTTTAAGCCCAGTATCAAGAAGCAATTAGACAAGCGGACATAATTCTGGTGACTATCGTGAGTTCCATCGTATGTCGTAGGTAACCAAAATTCTTGGATTCAACTACACTAATCACAAGTTGTTTTTTTTACTGCCTGGATAGACAGACGAGCACACAGGCCACCTGATGGTAAGTAGACACTGCCGCCCATAGACTTCTGCAATGCCCGGGCACAGCAAAGCCGCTGCCTACCGGAGAATAAGTAACAAGTACCTGTGACAAGGTCACGTCGTCCTAGGATAAACACACGTATTATTAGAATACTAGTAGCTGTTGCTCGCGGCTCCGCCCGCGTGGAGGTCATATTTGAGAAAAAAGTATACACTACAAAATACCAATTTTCATGTGTTTAACTTAAAAATGACGGATTTTCATACAAACTTTCATTCCTTATTTTACCCCCTTAGGGGCGGAATTTCCAAAAATCCTGAAACATATATTTTTTATTTATAACTAAAATGCCAAATACTAATTTTCATGAATTTATCTTCAAAAATGACGGATTTTCATACAAACTTTCATCCCCTATTTTACCCCCTTAGGGGTGGTTTTTCCAAAAACCCTTCCTTAGTGGATGCCTACGTGATAAAAGGTACCTACTGTCAAAATTTCAAGTCTCTAACCCCAGCCGTTTAGGCTGTGCGTTGATCGATCAGTCAGTCAGTCAGTCAGTCAGTCAGTTTCTTCTTTTATATATACAGATCACTAGTGCCTAGGCAAGCGTGCTCCACCGTAGACCTCATCATCACTTACCATCAGGCGAGATAGTAGTCAAACGCAAGCCTATTTCAGTAAAAAGTATTTTCCGATCTTCTTTGCGCTGCATCTGCACGGCATATCATGTATCTATAGCAGAAAACATGACGTCTATTACGTAAAATATGACAAACATAGGGGGGAAAAATTGTATTGTACTAGATAATTAATGATTCATGACATCATGATTTCAAAGTTTATTTTTTTACATCTCCTGCATTTATTTATTTTCTATCGTCGTATTTATTTAGGACGAATTCGACTAAGTCAAATAATTAAATATTTCAAGACGTTAATCAGTTCAATAAAATTCAGTAAATTTTCAACGAAACTATTGGCTTTTATGAGTATGATTTTAACCATATAAAATTGGTCAAATCTGATCAAGGAGAAATGAAAAATTCTGTAATAAGTATATATAGGGATTTGGATAAGATTTGAGATTTAGTTAAACTTACAGATATGTAAAACTTAAGTGTGTCTTATCCGTCGCGAACATATATCGAATATATTATTTAATATTTTAAAATATACTTAAAATTATAAAAATGGCTTGGAAAAGCTTATAATATTTTTATGATTATACTACACTCAATTATAAGCGGCATGGATATAAATATTATTAATCATATAGATATTATTAGGTGAGTTGTCGATTTGTTACTGATTACCTTAAGAGGTAGCAATAAGGGTTAGACGGGGAGAAGGTAGTTTTGGACCTTGGTAAAGCTGGTCAATTTAAACTACAGACAAAACCAGCCACAACATGTTTTTACCTCTTAAATAATATATATATCTTATCATTAACCTCTCGCATTAATAGCTCCGATCTCCACCACACTTATGAAATACTTTACCATTGCGTAGTGTGAAGAAGCAGGCCGTCATATATTGATTATATGCTGGCCGGATAGATTGTTTCTCGCTACTCCATACTATTTGGACGCCACTGCGCTTACCATCATGTGCAGTGTGGTCACTTTGCCGTGCCAGGATAAAAAATTAAAAAAAACTTGCCTTGTTGTTCGATTTTTTTTCAAACCGAAGAAGCATTTTGTCTATTCTATGCTCTTAAAAATAAAGCACATTATACTTCCGAGTGCTGGTATTTTCTGTTGTATCTAAAATATTGGTATTAAGAGTAATTCTAAGTGCAATCCTGACATTGTTTAGTTACTAATTTGCTTAACTTTGAATGTTCTAGAAATAACCTATATTAGAAGAACTCGTTTTCTAGGTCCTGACAATTGCACCACATAAAAACAAATTAAGCGTCACTATAAAATTAGATTTTCCTTGATTATTCTGAGATCCCATCATCAGATCCTGACTTGATACCAATGGGACCAACTGGGAAGTATACCCTTTTAAACAAAAAAAGAATTTCTCGAATCGGTCCAGGCGTCTTCGAGTAATCGGGTAACATACATAAAAAAAAAGATTCCGACGGATTGTTAACCTTCTCCTTTTTTGAAGTCGGTTAAAAAGAGACATAAATGAAAAATGTATAAATATTCGTTTCCATGTTTGGCACATGTGTGACGATATCTTAAGTACAAATTGTTTTGTACGTACTCCTAAAGTTAGAACCAAAACAGTTTAAATATAAAGGTACTTACACACACACTGACCTAAGAAGTATATAATATACTCACAAATGGATTTTAGATTATTCCTTAATAATAATTTTCTTATATCAAATTTGATTCCAATGCATGCGAAATCAATCTGAGGTTACAATACGTACATCCATCTTTGCTATATAATGATTTGTACACACTATTCTGTAGGTATACTCAAAAAAACTGGTATGAAACTATTCTAACTTTCGCTGCGATCAGAATAACGGCCCGTGAGATACACGCGCCAAAAACAACTTATACATCGTACGGTTTAGCAAGAGCCGATGTGACATAAGCGGCCTGCATGGTCGCGGCTCTTCTCATATTTGTCGGCTGTACGTGCGTAACGGCTCCGGTAGCCGGGTGTCCAGTAGCCAGTAGCAATCACCGTGATTGGCGAAATGATTTAATGCTCACGATATTTATGATAAGATCTCATTTAAATCTAAATTTGAAGTCTATTATCTGCTCACTACTACGTCGACCGCTTTAAAAGGCACCTGTACGTTTTTTATTATTATTTGCATGTCAGATATTAAGCACAAACACAATGTTTCGTTCGCAGTTTGTTTTGGATTTATTATTGGTGCACTAGTTTCTGGTTTATTTTCTAAAGAACTGCACGAATTATTCTAATAGGTTGAATTTTGTAAAGAGCTATATAATTACGCATTCACGTTTTAAGGAATTTACAGTTAGTTCTGCAAGTAAAACAAAATAATATATTTGTAAATCCGATATAAACAAAAAACTTTTATAATAACTTTAATAACATGATTATAAATATTTATCATTTAAAATAATTTTATTTGTCTTAATTATTACTTACATATACACTCACGCCTGTAATCCTCGAAGGGGTAGGCAGGGGTGTAACTAGTAGCGGGCTTTAGGACCGTCGCAGCAGTGCGTCTTGTCCTAAAAAGATGGCTAGACAGGCGCCACAGTGCGCCAATGTTCCGGCTGACGCAGGTACTAACGGACCACGGGTGTTTCGGTTCGTTCCTGTGTCGGATCGGAAAGGAGGTGTCTGCCGTGATCCATCATTGTCGCAACTGCCGTGAGGACACGGCCCAACACACGTTGGAGGAGTGTCCAGCCTGGGACGAAGAGCGCAGTACTTTGAAATAAAACGAATTTTATGGATTATATCGCGGTTTAGAGCGCACGGATTATAGCGCAGTGCTCTCAGAGCAGTCGTCGGAGGAGACTTCTCGCTACCGGCCGTGGTCGTCCATGGTCGCCAGCCGGAGGTCCTGGCGTGCGGTGGCCCACTTCTGCGAGAGCGTCATCTCGCAGAAGGAGAGTGCCGAGAGGGATCGGGAACGATATGATCCCTCCCGCCGCCAGAGAAGGCGTAGGAGGCGCCGGACTGACCGGTGTTTCCCGCCCTGTGAATGGGGGCGTTTGAACTCCACCACGGTAACCCCTGCCTGTCGTACGAGGCGACTAATTGGAGCCATCGGGGGTCGCGGATGCATAGCAGGGGGCTGTTAGCCCGTATCGATGCACTCCCAGTTTTGGAGCATCGTGCGACCCTGATATGGACGGCAGCAAGGGTGGTAAGGCCTCGTTCGCTGTCGTTGTTGGTGCGCAGGGGCTCCTTAGCCCGTCATGGAGATGGGCCGCTACAATTTTAGCACTCCTTAAAATACCCCGGAATCACTCCGTAAGCGCCACCGCGGGGTTGTAGCTGGTAGTGCCAGGTGGGGTATACATAGGGGTTAGGGACTCGGCCCAGTGGCTGCCCGGTCAGCCATCGTCCGGGTGAGGAGGGTGCTGGGTCGTAAGATCGGCTAGTCCAGCATAACCGTTTTATTCTCATTCCGCTTCCCCCCGGAGCGGGCAACAGTAATAAAATGCTTTCCCCGTGACAAAAAGAAGGGGTGTAACTGGACCCACTTTTCGCTGAATTTCGGTCCCATAATGTTATAGGGGAGCCTATCGTTGTCTAAATTAATTTTAAATTAATATACTATTTAGGAACAGAGTTGGCTGTTTTGCGACCTTCTAAATACTCTGACACTAGACCCTCGACCGCTTTTGCACTTTCTTGCCCATGGCGTAGTGTGAAGAAGCATGCCGGCATGATTGTGTTGGGTAGCGGGGAATAGATTGTCTCTCGCTACTCGATACTCTAATTGGGCGGCACTGCGCTTAACATCTGGTACAGCGTGGTCACTTTGCCGTGCCAGGATTAAAAATATATTTCCTTTACATTTTGAATACGCTTCTGTTACAGTAACCATCGTCTTTCAAAGTAAGACATTAAGTTTTCGCACTAAATATTAGTTCCCAAAAACTCATTAGTAAAGGTAAGGGATTAAGGTTCGGTTTTAATTCTCAAATAATGATTTCTTTGTTACTTAAATATAACATTTCGGTCTTATTACTGTTGTTAATTGCATAAATGAATCGTACACCAGCCGATACTTAGTTCAACAATGTTGCTACTGGAAATCATTTCGGTAAAAATATAAAGAAGTAAAGTGATGAATTTAACATTATACATAACAATATACGTTAGTGTTAAAAAGTATTATTAATTAAGCTGTGTGTTTTTACTTGTTTAGGAGTGTTTGACTGGGTCTCGAATTTGTAAAAATGTTGTTGGATTCTTTATATCTCTGTGCATCAAAGAGCACGTTGACATATAGTGCACACAGGGATGCGATTTATTTGACATAATTGTATTTAAAACGCAAATTAAAAAAAAACATTTTGTATTAAAATGCAAAATACTTTGTGATTAAGTTTAGTCAGCATAACCAGTCAAAGTTCATATAAAATGAGCGAATGGTGCTTGTTTTGGCCACTAGAGGCGCTGTAACGCCCATGCGTCATGATAGTGAAAAGTCAATGTAAAAAATTAAAACCCTACAATAAAAAAGGGTTTTTAAATTACTACACATGCTTACCAAGCTCAGCACCAGTATAAACACTTTTTTATATGATGTCATAATAATGTGACCCCACCGAATGAAAATGAGCGATAATGCTGTATTATTAAAAAGTGTAATAAATAAAGACAATTGAATTTAATAAAAGGTATTTGTATTTAAATGAAGTATTTTGAAAATATCTATTTTATATTTAAAATACAAAATGCAAAACTATTTGATATTTTGCATTTGAAATAGTAAATCAAAAAAGTATTTGGATTTTGTATTGAAATACATTTCTTAAACTATTACATCTCTGAGTGCACACCTGGTAGCATTGTATGCACTATGTACTAGTAAAATACGGAAGGCAGCCGGTGCGTCCGGGGCGGTACTCACAAATGTATAATAACCCTAAGTTTATCAAACAACGCTACTTCGCGAATACTAAATATGTTTTATAACATATAATATATGTTATACTTATGCAGTAGAGTTAGTTGTAGTAATAACTACTACTACAACTAACTAAACCTCAAGTATCTATTTCTAAATAGGCAGATACACAATTAGTACGCCCAAAGTTGGCTTAACTTAGTCCGTCTCATAACGTGATAGTATGCGAATTTGTATTTTAGGAAACGTCAGATGTCTTTGATAGTAAGTGACATATAATAACAATATATTGTGGAATATTGTGGCGGGCTGTTGGGGAGTAGTGGCCCTACGAGTGCTCCTGGGGGAAGATTCTATTATTCGTCTCAAGCTTGCATTCAACGGCCGGTCAGAGTGGAGTCGCAAGAGCGTTACGCCCGAAGGGTGGATGTGAAACGTAAGTGTCGAGTCGGCAACGTAATAGGACCCTAAGAGAATAAATGATCGTTGTATAAAGTCACACATCTCCTCTCTTTAGCCGCTGAAATGCTGTTGGTCCTTGTCGCTTTTTCTAACAAGTATTTGGGGAGCCCATTTACCTAAGTTGGCGAGTCACCACCTTCCTATTTATCCGTGTTTTAACATTGGTCAGGCACCTGCCATAGTTCTTCTCATAGACCCAATTGTCCAACCCATTAACACTTCACCTCAATGAACCAGTATATTTTTTTAATGATCTCTACAATAGTCCTACATACACCAACCGCGTTTCTCCTTGGGTTCACTTGTGTAGTGCATTGAGGGGCTACCGTCGGCTAGTAGTAATACTACATTAAAATTGTCTAACGGGCAGAGACACGTACGTACACGTAGAGACTTGTTGGCTTAGGCCTGACGCATGCCTTCTAAAGGTCCCGGGACTTCAGAGTCTCGAGATTATGGTATGACAACATCACACTATTTAACACATATAATGTTAAGCATAAATATTTTACCTCATCGGTTTCACAGGCTCTAGAGCAACTATAAGAGGTGCTACCACAATTTAAATAATAATAATAATAAAATCTTTATTTCACATAAATACAATTGAACAAACACAACTATAACAATACAATTAGAGAGTACAAATCATTATGCAAAACGTGTTGTTGAACATGCGGTATCCAAAAAAGATTTAACTTGAGTATGGACACCGATTGCTCACATCAGGAAAAATATGGTCGTTAAAATTATTCTTGTTTATTTGTTGTGTATATATAGTAGCGTTTTGTGTGTGTGAAATATTTTAATATAATTTGAAAAGAAAACTAATAAAAGGGAACTTGATACTATGTGTAGATGTAGGTGTAGGTGTCTGTGTGGGTGTGTGAATGTAAGAAAATTAAAATTAAACAAATTAAAATTAAGAATATTAAAATTAAATGTTGATGATATGACTAATGTAAGGCTTGAAACAGCAGTAGCTATGAAACAAATAGAAAAAATCCATAATTTGCTAGGTTACATTTATCAAAATATACCAATAAGGCTTTAGAAATACCTAAATTTAGCTGATGGAGTCTTGCGCGTGCCCAAAGATATTAATTTCCATAAACACATTCCCATTCTATTTTCTTTCCTTTAGACATTGAAATTTGAAAAACGTATAAACTTTTAAATTCGTACCTTTTGTTTAAATATGTCGATGAAAATTAATATCAATTTTAAAGAAAGCCTGATTAAAAATATTATTTTCCATGCAAAATTACAACTTCGATATAACTCGTAATGATATCTGCTTTATAATATACGAGTATACTACACATGTAACTCCGAAATGTCAAAGCTGTGTGGGCTGGGATTGAACCCGCGAATATCCCTCGGTATACTATATATTTCAAACACTACATTATCACCGCTTACCCACAGATGAATAATGAGATTAAAATTTAATAATATCTTAATTCTACAAAAATATACTTTAGCTCTGCCTTGGTGGCGCAGTTGTTATTGCGCATGCGTTGCGACTGCTGTGTTGAGGTCTCGGGTTCGATCCCCGGGTCGGGTAAAGTGATATATAGAAATTCCTCAGTATAAGCCCGGAGTCTGGAATCTGTGCCCGGTATCGCGATAGGCTCGCCCCCTATCACATTATGGGACCGAAATTCGGCGAAAAGTGGGTGTACTAGTTACACCTCTGCCTACCGCTTCGGGGATTACAGGCGTGAGTGTATGTGTGTGTGTATACTTTAGCTCGACTCCAAAAAGCGGTTTAATTACGAAGCCGTAAGGTGACACACAGATTACTTTTTATATGATGTGATAGTGTTGACACAAAGCAGACAGGCACCTGTACGAAAGTTTCAGTCATTGTTCGCGCGCACAGTCACCGCGCACGCACGCGGCTCCTACCAGTACGTAACCTTTATCTTGGCATATTTATCTCAACATCTCATTGTTATCTGTGCGGCAGGTGCGCTCTGCACTAATAACAACACCGTGCCGCCTTCGTTTTATCTACATTACGTGAAAAAAATAACTCTCAACGCATTAGCTCTATTGTTTACTTATCTATGCATAGACTGCGAATTGCTGGTGTTTTTAACAGATACCATCTGTGACTAATGTCTTTGCTATGAGTGAGACATGGGGTGGGAATGATGAATTCAAAATGTACGTTGATTTTCTGACAGATAGATATACATTTGACTGGTCTTCAAATAATATGTCATTTTTGTATAAATATAAATAATAATGTAATAATAAAATATAATTCAAGTACACACAGCGTGTGTTATAAGCAACTTTATTTAGGTGTAGGCAATAAATCAAAAGACTACGAAATACTTTAGGAAGTCGGTTAAACATAGATTTTTATTAACTATTTTGTAGCTTATGAACGTCTGGCGTTATTAGATATAAATGACTTGAAAAGTTGTTAAAGTCGTACATTTATAATTTGCATGCGGCGTGTGTAAATGTATGATTGCATCTACATTTTCTTAAAAAAATGTCGTAGCGCTCGTAGCGTCGTAGCTGCATCGTAGAGTAATCGCGATATAAATTTCCATTTGTCGTACGACTTTCCGGAAGTTTCTTAAAAAATTACAATGAATTGGACGTCTCATTGTGTTGTAAATAAGTGTACTCCTACTACGATACATAAAACAGATTGAATATTTTTATGGAATGTGGCTACTGACAACTCTGCAGTGGTCTTTATTTGATTTGATTCTTGGAATGTCTTATTTAAGTTTATATTAAAATATTGTAGGTTTGCTTAGCGGTTTGTTTTCGTTTGTTGATTAGGGGATGAAGGGTAGTGAGTGAGCGTGTGGAAAGGGCGGGTGCCTGGGGAGGTCGGGGTGTCGCGGGGCGGGTCGGCGGGGCGGCACGCCTGCGGGCGGGCGGTGGCGGGCGGTGGTGTGGCGGTGGTACGGCTGCGGCGGCGGGGACGGCGGGGACGACGACGCCGGCGCGTCTGGCGCGCACGGCATGGTGTGGTTCGGCTGCAGTGCAGCTCACTCCGCCTGCGAGCGCCGCGCTGTAAGCACGCCATGCGCCCCGCGTCCCGCGCCCGTACCCGCGCCCGCGCCACCCCCGCGACATCACGCGCGCGCCCGCTCCCGCGCTCATCACCGTGCCAGTGATGTTACCACACTCTGTTGTTATGTGTCGTCGGTTCGTTCGTGAACGAGTGCGACTCCATCTGTTCCCGAAGCGCTGACCGTGCGTTCGGATAGCTCGCGAGGATATCGCGGATTTTGCGTACCCGTCGACGTTGGATGCGTTAAAATTTCGGGTGAGTGAGAGAGGCGAGCAGTCGTGCGCCCGCGGCCGGTTTGACCGCATTATTTTCGAAATACGTACGCCGCAATCCGGTCGACCGCGCTAGAACGATCAAAACATTATAACAACAACATATAAATTTGGTGATGCCCATCTACTTTTCCAGATAATAGAATATTTTGGTCACGAGCGGACACATCCCGAACAGACCAGTAACTCAAACATATATCGTCTTAAACAAAATAGGTACATAATAATTTAATTTAATTAAAATAAATTAAATATTTGTGCTAGTTTGATTATAGGAAACTGTAGATAATTTAGAAGACATAACAACTCGACATACAAACTCATTGGAAGTTAAACTACGCATCCCGTTGATGTCTTTTACAGAACGCTTTTGGAAAGTGCTTAAGTGCATAAAACCTTGTTCATATTGGATATTTGTGTATAATTTTTTTTTTACGCGGCTTATTAGTTTAATGCGGTTTTAATGATCGAGAGTATAAACTTTAATTGAAGTACTATAAACATAAAGGATCTTTATACTTGCTTCATATGAAACAACTATAAAAATAATTACAATTTCAAAGATCACAAGATATTAATGCTAAGAGTAACGGTGTTAAATTTTATATAGTTTATTTAAATTTTAGTACTGTGTTCTCTTACTATCAATTCAACATAATCTGGTTTCAAAGTTCTCTTTATTTCGTGCCGCATTCGTGCAGTAAATATTTTTTTTATTAAAATGCTAGGTGTCGACCTTTCTTCAATTAATATACATGGGTATACGAGTTGTTAATTTGTAGTAAATATAAATTAGACATATAAATTTACCTGTATATTATTCAAAAACCTCTAATAATTTTAATTTACTTCAGCCTCAGTGTTTTAAATATACCTATATAGCGGAGTAACAACGATATTTGAAAATTATTGTAAAATTTACTTAAAATTCATCTGTAACTGTAGTATATTTATAAAATTAATCGTGGACTGATGCATTAATGGTGTTTAGAATATGGATTTGAAACAAACTTAATTTAAGTTAATACTGTATTTAAAAATAAATTATAAAGCTTTTAAAGTTTCAAAAGTTGCAAATATTTGTATTTTTTTCTAGAAATCAACATATACTAATGTTTAAAACATGTATTAGATAATTTTCTTTTGAAAAAATTCTGCTGTTGTGAATCGATTGAGTAGCTAAGATCAAAATTTTGCGTTTATAATATTATTAGGATAGAGTGTATGGAAAATCCTTTAATACTTCAATTGTATATTAAGTATCGGTGGTAAACTGGTGTGGTAGTGGTAAACTATAGTATTCTTAGTGATATACAAACAGTGTAACATAAACGTATGGTAATTACCCAGTCATAATACGTGGACTTGATTACACGTCAGATAAAGTTCATTGTGTCGCTCATTCTGATTTCCATACACATTTTTTATTGTTATTGGATCGCTAGTGAATTAAAAGAAATAATGAAACCATTGCTACATACATAACCTCACATCTATATCCCCGTAGGGTTAGGCAGAGGTTCAACTGTAAACCCAATATTTACCGAGCTTATTTCGGACAGATGATAGGTAACCAACGTATAGCGTATATTTTATATTCAATCTAGAAACTCAGCACCCAAACTGTGATTGCTTGATCTATTACTATTAAAAATTCTACTCAATTACATGCAACAGTAACTATGTATATTAAATATTACTGTATGTATGTACCGCCAATTGTACTATTATTTTTTTGCGTTTTTTAATATCATATATTCCAGCAGTGTACAATATAAGTATAAATGAATAAATATTACCTGGGATAAAAATACAAATAATAGAATGAGTATTAAAAAAATATAAAATGAAATGTGATTATTTATATGCATAAACTACATTACATTGTACTAATAATGCACTGAGCATTCATTAGAAATAAACCTAGAGATAAAGTGACTACCGGTTGCACACAATGTCACTCTTTGTTGGCCCCGCTATAACCAGTACAGCGTATGATGTATCAATGTTAACGATTCTCTCGGAAATTCTTAATTCATACTAAACCCAATAAGTAGATATCCTTGATGTTCATGCGTACATTACTTACTTTTATTTATAAGATATCATGTCTAAAGAGGTGAATAAATATTGGTCTAAATTGTGACATCTACGTAGCTTCATTATTTGTATGCATATTATGTAATTTTTAAGTAAATCCCGAGTAACAAGTTTTTCTATCGTTACAGGTGGGTCGAGGAGAATTATGCGTGGGGCGTGCGCATGCGCGGTGGTGTGCGCGTTGGTGGCGCTGTGCGCGGCCGCGGGCCTCGACGAGACGACACGTGCCGCCGCCGAGCGGCAGTTGCTGGCGCTGTTGGGTCTGCCCCGTCGGCCAGTGCGCCGCGCCGCGACGCCGCCGCCAGTACCACGCGCCATGCGTCTGCTCTACGAGGCCAGCGGTGCCATGCCCGCCGCCGCTGCTAACACTGCGCGTTCCTATCACCACACGCCCACCGAGCTCGACGTGCGCTTCCCCGCTGAACATCGCTTCCGCCTCTACTTCAACCTGAGTGCAGTACCCATCGACGAGGTGGCCCGCGGCGCGCATCTCACTTTCCAGCGAGAGCCAGGAGTCACTAGTGCGCAGCGCCTACTGCTGTATGACGTAGTGCGACCAGGTAGACGTGGCCAAACCTCGCCGATCATGCGACTGTTGGACTCTGTTCCTTTGGTGCCTGGCGAAGGCACCGTCACCGCGGACGCTATAGATGCCGCGCGGCGTTGGCTCATGGAGCCCGATAACAATTATGGACTATTAGTGCGTATAGTGGAAGAAGGTGAAAAAAATGTGGACGCGAAAACGCCACACTTAAGAGTGCGAAGACGAGCCACCGAGGACGAGAGTGAGTGGCGCTCCAAGCAACCATTGCTGTTGTTGTACACCGAGGATGAACGTGCGCGAACGGCGCGCGAGAGTGGTGAAACGCGGTTGATCCGCAGCAAGCGCGCCACGCCTCGGCGACATCGTGCACATCACCGGCGCAAGGAGGCTCGGGAGATCTGCCAACGGAGGCCACTGTATGTGGACTTCGCGGAGGTAGGCTGGAGTGACTGGATCGTTGCACCACACGGTTACGATGCCTACTACTGCCAAGGCGACTGTCCGTTCCCGCTGGCGGACCATCTGAACGGCACGAACCACGCGATCGTGCAGACTCTGGTAAACTCGGTAAATCCGGCCGCGGTGCCCAAGGCGTGTTGTGTGCCCACACAGCTTTCTCCCATATCCATGTTGTACATGGACGAACAGAATCAAGTGGTGCTTAAAAACTATCAGGACATGATGGTGATGGGTTGTGGGTGTCGATGACGAAGGTGTAGCCCTCGCCCAGTGCGGACCTAGTGTGAACCTAGTGTAAATCGTGGACCCAGTGTAAATATAGTGAGGCCTCGATCATTGTAAATAACTAAATGTGTGTATATATTCGTGTAATTATTATTTTATTGAAATGAAGATATAATAAATCACTTAATTTTAAATATAACCGTTTATTTATATTAATGAACCCGAGTACTTCCATCTCGTAAGATTTTGTGACAAGGTGTTTATGTTAATGTATGTGGGAACCAAACGTTATTATTGAGTTCTATTCATAACTTTAATCACGTAAGTTTTGTAACTTTGAACCGTTGCTTTTGGCACCTAGTAATATGAGTAATGGTGAAATAAAGCTATCTTCGTGCAAAATGTAATGATATTTGTACATAAGTACGCAAAAAGGCAGATTAGTATATAAAATAATCAACAGAGGAATTAAAATTTATTACAATTATTTAAGTCATTATTTTGTGAAGGAATTAATGCAAAAATGATGAAGTTTATTAAAACATGAAGTGGAATCAATCATTACATAAATAGAGCAAAATATTTTTCTACATTCATTTTATCAATAAACTAAATATGTTTGTATATTATTAGAGCTCTACAATTCTATTTTGAACTTATCTTTTGAGTGCAGCTTCGCTCACGTGTTAAGGGAGTGTGCCAATATGCCCTAGCCAATAAATAGTACACCCAACATTATCCACCATATAAATATTTTCTCCAGCTCGAGAATTGGACTAGCTGCCGGAATAAATAATGTCCTATAATTTAATCTAGGTCATGGTTCATCTGTGTTTCTAATTTCATTAAAATCATTCATGTGGTTATTAGCGTAACAAATAAATAGTTACAGTTTTAAAGTTATGGTGTAGGTTCACGTAAGGCCATAGTGCTACTTCTGTAACTAATAAAACGAAAGAAAGTCTAAATAATATAAATCTAAGATAATAACATTTTAGAGGCTTGTGTCAAAATCCTAAAAGGATCAAAGAGCTTAAGACTCATTGAGAAATGGTTATTCCTTGTTAAAATAATATGTATACCTATACCATGTATAAAATAATATGTAGATACCATCATCAGGCATATGTCTACGTCACTTAGAATCAGGGAAGATAAATCTTAAAATACTTAATAAACAACTAACATAAGAATGACTAATTTTATTGGTGTCACATGTGATTAGAACTCACTTAGGAAATTCACCGGAGGTCTCTGTGAGTGAGTGGCATTGCGATAATAGTGCCTAGAGACGGCGCGGCGTGCGGATACAGAGATTGCTTTCAAATTCGTAGTCAAAATAACGCTTTTTAGATGGAGTGAGGTCGTTTACTGTGTCAGCCCGACTCAGCACAAGGTCAGCGGTAAATGAACTTACTGAATGAATGTGTCATGTACCCACTGTTTAGTACTACGTGTGCACGTAGAGCCACTTGAGGTGTCGTTCAAGGTCGGAATTCATGACGTGGTTAACATTTTACGTTTTATATTTTCTTGTACTTCGCATATGCATCATATTTTGCGATAACGTTTCGTCGATGTAATTATAAATGTTTTTAACTGAAGGTAAACTAAGGTTAAAATGAACTGGGAAAAAGATTATAAAGTCGTTGATGAAGAATGTTAAAGATAATATTGGAAGTGGAATTCCATTTAGAGCGTGGCAGGCAGGTCCCCAAATTTCAAATATGTCGTCACAAGCAGGCTATATATCATGTTTTTGCCGAGACGCAGGAATGCCCGACCGTATAATTTGCCCGGCCACCCGGCAACTCCGCGTCTGCCGCGCTCGCCGCCCTACGTCTATATTATCAGTAGATAAATTCAAGCTTTGTCTTTGACTCGTATTTCGTCCTCTCGAGATTTTGCCTTTGTTTTTTTTTGTTGGCTGTAGACGGCAACAAAAACTGAGTAGAGGTGAACGAAGTGGGTATAATTTATTTTATAGTCGGACCGCTCGTAACTCGGCGGTGGACGGCTGGACGCCGATTTATCCCCATCTCGGCGTAATTAACGTAAATGGATTGGTCGAAGTCGGTGCCTGTGTGTGACCGCCCGCCTCGCGTCCTCCCGTACTCTCGGTCACGCGCGTCGACCACTCCCTGTTTACCTGACACCAGCTCTCGCGACCGAGTCCCTAGCGGTAGAAAGCCGACAATATCCAGCTTAATCCAATTAAGCCCAAGATTTTTAACCGCAAGTCGAATGGAATACAAGACCCGAGAATCGTGTGATTACGCGCGCTCGGTTCGCAAGGAGCGCGGCGACTTATCCCTGAGGGAATTATAATTGTTTTGCATTCTTGCACGGGTATAAAACAAAAGAGCGACGTACCTATAGGCCCCCCGCGGTGTCGGCCTTACTGACCAGACTAAAGTCTGACGATTCGCATTGCCTGTGAGACAAAAAGCTACAAATGAATTGGAGCGAACTTTCGACTCCCCTTTAAAAGAAAATATTAAATCTATCAATTTAACATGTAGGAATTTGAATTTTTAATGCTTATAGTTGAGTCACTACGCTGTATTGTTGTAAAATAAGTCTTGCACGTATGCTTAAATCGAACAAGTATAAAAAGCTTTGATTTTAAAAGTTGATCCGCGACGATTAACCATTACCTACGACAATGTTTAATAAATACCTAGCTACTCACCTCCTCGGTTCATTGTTTAGTTTCGTAGCGACTTTATATTCGAATATGGTCACTATTACACATTTCTATTGTTTTGAAACAGAGTACCAAGTTAGTTCATGGATATCGTTGTCCATCAATGATTATATTATAATCCTTAAAAACGCATTACGGCATTTTTATAACCTACTCTTTGATAAATCTATAAATAAATAAAATATTTTCAGAGTAGCTCGTCGGAACTTATGTCCGTGAAGGTAATTAACGTGTGACTTGGCAAATAGCGCAAATATATTTAGTTTACAATGTTTTTATGCAAAAGTAATAAAGTTAATATAAAAAGAAAAAAACCAGTTTAATTTGTGCATGCTTGGAATATTTGTGAGGAGGCGTGCGGTCGATGGCCGAGGCGCGCGGCCATCTGCTGCACACCCGCTCAGTCTGCACCCGTGTCCGCGCCCGCTTCTGGGTCCGCGCTCGCTTTCACGTGACCAGTCGCGTCCGCTCCCTCCTCCGCTCTTACCATGCACTACAACAGCATCGATGGCAAACACCTACTCGTATCTGGCTTAGTTACTGAAGTTGATTATTAACCGACTTCAAAAAAATGGAGAAGGTTCTCAATTCGTCAGTTTTTTTTATGTATGTTCCCCGATTACTCGAAGACGCCTGGACCGATTCGAGAAATTATTTTTATTTTAAAGGGTATACTTCCCAGGTGGTCCCATTGGCACCAAGTCAGGATCTGATGATGGAATCTCAGAAAAATCGAGGGAAACCCTCAAAATTTTATAGGGACGCATAATTTGTTTTTTATTGAAGTCGGTGTACTTTTTATGAATTAAAAAACTTTTACTTATATGCTTTAAATACTTACAAACACAGCATGCAGTTTGATGAAGTAGGAAGTGTTTACTTATTCTCTAAATTTAATACTTTACGGTTTTGAAAAAAGCAATCAAAAAGGTATTTGCGACTCGAGGTTGGTGAAATTCCGTCAATAAAGGTTTAATTACACAGGTATTGCGCTCATAGCTAGTGGGAGTACAAATTCTTGGCATTACGCCACATACACGTACCTCGACTCTTCAATACTAAGGAATAAACGAAACATTCAACGTGTCCATGATTGCTACCTCGTGAGCCATGACTTTTTAATTAACAACAAATATTTAAGACATACCAACCAAAAATAATGCTGAAATATTAATTATAATAATAATACATTTTATTGCTCTAATTAGTTAAATTATTAAGCGCTATCATAATCAGTAGTATGCTTTAAAGCAATTTTTATCTACACAAAAAAAATGTGCAATAAATAACTATTATACTTTCATGCAAAAATGTGGTATGACTTTATTAAAAGTAATTAGAGAGATCAACCAGGTGTTGTCACGGTAAATTAACATTGCGTAATTTTATTACAAAGATAAAATAATTTTTAATTGCTACAATTTGAATAATTACTTATCATAATATATTCATCAAAATTTGTACCTATGTTGAATTTGATTAGCATTACTAGTTTAATGTAATGGTTTCGATATTTCAATTTAACACATATGGTACATACACATTTCAACCAAAATTGGCACATGAGATCCTAAAATGTTGCATAATTCGTGCATAGTTTATACAGAAAGTTGTAGATTTAATAGCATGCGTAACTTTGATTCTGTGTAAATCTATATACATAAAAGAAGATCTATACATATATAATTTATTGCCCTGATTGACTGACAGGTTCATCAAAGCAGAGCCTAAACCGCTGGGGCTAAAAACCTGAAATTTTGGCAGTTGATGGTGTGAACATCTACTAAGAAAGAATTTTCAAAAATTTCAAATGGGTAAAATTAGGAAAAAACGGTTGTATGAAATTTCCTCATTTTCAAAGTGAGATATTTCGTATACGTGCTTCTGGTTAGAAATAAACGTACATGTATATCGGCGTTATTCAAAAGTAACCCCTAAGAGGGTTAATTACGGGTCGAAACTTTTCTGCCTGTTACGTTTTCACGGCTAAACCATTGAGAATTCCTATAACCTCGAGGCCTAACATAGGTTACTTTTTTAAACCCCCCCCCCCCCACTCTCGTCCATAGATTTTCGGCGGGCGAAGCCTCGAGTTTTTTTTCAAGATAAAACTGGAAGGCATTTATTGTCTTCAATCTTTTTAAAACACTTCTATTATGTAGATTGTTCACTTGTATGTGACAGTCTGTCTGCCTACATTTGTTTATTTCAGCCGCAAAACAGCAGGCCGGCATTATTGTGTCAAATAACGAGGAATAGATGACTCTCGCTACTTGATACTCCAACTGGATGGCACTGCACTTACCATCAGGCGCAGTGTGGTCACTTTGCTCAGCCAGATTTAAAAACTCATAAGGATTGTGTTCCGGTTCGACAGATATGGAACCAACTCAAATTACTGGGCGTTATGAGCTTTAACACTTGTCTTGATGTGACGAGTGCAATGCAGTGCCGTATTTTGTAACTTCTGAGTATTGTTTACAAGCTCACCCATTTAGTACTTAACGAGTAGTAGGTACTGTAAGTAATTACCTAGTGAAACCAAAGTCGTGGTGGTAGCATATACGACCGTCTGATTTTCTCGTCATTATCCCGTAGTATAAAAAAATTTAAAAGTAATTTAATAGGATTGATCCCATTCATTAGTAGAGAAGGCGCGTCGCAGCAGTGGGACAATGTTTAATAAAGGACTAGTATTGTTATTATATTTAATTTAATAGATGTAAATATCAACCAGAGAGCTTTGATGACGCGACATTATAAAATCCTAACGGTAATCCTACTAATGTAAATATAAACGCGAATGTTTGGATGGATGGATGGATGTTTGTTACTCAATCGCGCTACAACGAATCTACGGATCTGGTTGAAATTTGGCACAGAGATAGATTGCGGACTGGAATAGCACATATGCTATTTTTTATCTCGGAAAAATGTACAGTTCCCGTAGGATAGTTTAGTTTTTCCCAGAGCAAAGAATCGACATGATTTTTTGCATGGTGGCAGTTTATAGATCGGAAAATTACATAGGTCACTTATTATCCCGAAAAAATCCGAGTCTGGGTGTTGTGGGACCGTATTCCTTTGTAGTTCTTGATACCCACGGTACAGGACGTACAGGTTTTACCTAGTGTGGAGTCAGAACTGTCTATCACTGTTAGGTGTATTTATTCAACGCTACTTAAATTACTCTCTCTCGGGCTCCCTGATTTTTGCCATTATTCTTTCATACCCGTCATCACATTTGAAGTAAGTAAGATACCTTCGGTATATGAAATGCCAACTGATTTTGATTAAGTATTCTTCCTGTACTCGATATGATTAACGTCAAAGGTAAACAAATGTGAGGGAATAATTATTCATTATTCATTAGGAAATAGACTTATTCTGTACCGATGTATACAACAAAAAAATAACAGAAAATATTTCAATGTTCACAACACCAGTTGTTGCAACTAAAACAACGTATGATTTCCGACCATGTTTTTTATTACTCTTTCTCTTAGAGGAAACGTACTTAGTACTTGTAGTCTAAATATGTGGAAACTAAATAGCAATTGTTTCTTTTTTTGTTATAAATTATATACGTACATATACACTCACGCCTGTAATCCCCGAAGGGGTAGGCATAGGTGTAACCAGTACACCCACTTTTCGCCGAATTTCGGTCCCATCATGTGATAGGGGGCGAGCCTATCGCCACACCGGGCACCATTCCAGACTCCGGGTTAATACTGAGTATTTCTAGGTAGAAAAACCCAATATCACTTTACCCGACCCGGGGATCGAACCCGAGACCTCAGCACAGCAATCGAAATACTCAGTATCAGCCCGGAGTCTGGAATGGTGCCCGGTATGGCAATAGACCATATACCATATAAATATGACCGTAAAAATACCGTAAAAAAAGTGGGTTACTGGTTACATCTCTGCCTACCCGTTCGTGGATTACAGGCGAATATGACTACAATTCTATTGGTTCTTTATTAATAGTCTGTGGAGTTGCCGTTCAGTTAAGATATCACTTAATATTAGAGAAGTTCATTGTATAAATAGATTGACTTAAAACAAAAACTAGACTAAACTTAAAATTGAAAAAATTGAGTTTGATTTAGCCAAGTAACAACTGAATAGCTATCTAGTATTGCCAGAGGATTGATTAAATAAATAACACCCAACAGTCACACACATAGCCCCGACCCCACACTAAGATACGAGTCTTGTGTCGTGGGTATCAGGGACGAGAGACTTTCGGTCTCACAACACCCAGACCCTGGACACAAATATCTGTGTGTCACATAAACATTTGTCCCGGTGTAGGAATCGAACCCAGGGCCTCTCGTTTCACAGCCGCGGAAATCTACTCTATTTTGACAGCCACGGAGGCTATCAAAATAGACTAGATTAGACTCTGCGATGCAACAGACGTGACAATGTCTTGATTTAATCAAGAATCCGTCTGGTACATACGCCAGTGGCAAAAATTGAAGCGAGAACCGGGAACCAGCGCCGTACAAATTTCAGAGCATATAATTAGCAAAACATAGAGGTATAACAGAACTCTGTTACTAAAACAAATACCTATGTGTAAATCTTAGCATTTCAACTGTGTTGCTCATTCTGTATAACAGGTGACCCAAACAAGCATTCACACTGTTTACACTTCGCAGTTCTTTCTAATTCAGGGTTATTTTTATTCCAACACGAATACACAGTTTGAAATTTACCACGGTGCAGGCGTGTTTGTGTTTCGAATTTAAGCAACCGAACGCATTTTGCCGACCGTCCAAAATATTACCGACCTTCCCACGCAATGATGACGGTCGAGAAAGGTATGTAAGTAATTATTTCTTTTATGGAAAAATAACGCAGTCGCGTGCCGAGGTGCCGCGGAGGTGCCGCGAGCCCGCGCGGGCCGCGTTTTGTTTGTCCCATACGAGTACGCACCTCAATCACAATCGACTTTCACCATAAGGGCAGCGTCATATGGACATATGTATTTCGTGTAATCCATTAATGTTGAATACTTGTGTATTGTTATAAAATAGTTTGACATTATTAAGAGGAATTATGACTAAATTTGCGTACGCGTAATATATGGAACTGTAGAGAACTTTATATTTGTTGGCAGAATTGTTGCCATTTATAAAATGTCTTATATTTTTTCTGACGGTACAATAAGGTATTCTCTGTAAAATATGGTAATGATAATAAATAACTTAAGGCAAATTATTTTTGTAATTTCTTGGCTTGCAATTGAAAGTCGAAGCTTAGACTAAAGCTAAAATTAATAATCGTTCGCCGTTCGCGTTTTGTCACGTGGCTATATAACGGTGATGACATATTTAACCGGCCACTTGCTACCGGCTTTGCTGCACGCTTTGCGCATCACGAGATCTCTCCATCGACGCGGCGGTTCGGAGTCACTGCTGCCATGCCAATAAAAAACATTGCCTCTGTTCATTCATACTCGTAATTTTATAATTATTTGTCATGTATCAATTACTGTTTCTTTTCAAATATTAGTGGCAACCGGTGAAAGTCGGAATAGTAATAAAGAATCAGGATTCCGTGCATTTTTACATTGCGAATATTAAAATGTATGCACATATAAACAAGCACTTGTATTTCCGCAACGTTCATAAATTTGAGTTTGATTAAGGTATTTAAGGTTATATTATGATTTTGAAATGTGTCTGAACTACTTTTATATTGTTTAGAATGTGGCTTTTGTAAAACTTAAATATGCTAATGAATGAAGAATGGTCGTGGATGCTCAAACATTGGCCGCCTTCCTTGCTCCTCTAGACAATACAGCATTACCTATGCCTAGGTAGGCAAGACAACAAAAGGTAAACTAGAAATAAAATAAGATGTTGTCTTTAAAAAATAGTTTAGTTTAATTAAAATAACTACCTATTAAATTTTCCATATTTTACGTATGTAAATGTATATGTATGAATATACATATACACTCACGCATGTAATCCCCGAAGGGCCAGGCATAGATGCAACCAGTACACCCACTTTTCGCCGAATTTATTTCGCTCCCATAATGTGACAGGGGGCGAGCCTCTCGCCATACCGGACACAAATACCAGACTCCGGGCTAATACTGAGAATTTCTAGCTAGAAAACCCAATAACACTTTACCCGACCCGGGGAAATAACCCGAGACCTCAGCACAGCAGTCGTAACACATGCGCAATTATAACTGCCCCACCGAGGCAGTCTGTACAAAATATGGAATATAAAGTTTTCCATATGTTATATTAAAAAAATGCAGGTGAATACATACATTAGTAGGCATATTATATGTATGTATCTATGGGCAATGTGAGTAGTGTACAATGTTCTGTATACACAGTACGCTAGACAGACATAAACAGCAATTTATTTCTGGCAACGAACCCGCGTCCTTGGCGCCGACCTTATTGCGCAACACCGGTTTCGAAATGCGCACACGCACGCTCTATGTTCTTACACGAGATGATACCTATCTATGTATACCAGCTTAGATATTAAAAAATAACTTGATTGGTAAGTATTCCTGATTACTAACATATCAAGTTCTTACTCGATAAAAGAATGCAGTAGATAAAGTAACAACCCTTTTTCACACTTTTAAAATATGTATATAAATCTGATGAATAAAACAGTACAATTTGTTATTGTATCACCTGGTAGTATTATTATTCCTCAATAGAATTGTGTGAGTAGGTACAATAAATAATTTTCTATTCTTAAAAGTGATCTGAACTTTTAAATGGAAAACAATTAATATTCGTATACAAAATATGACTACATATTTTTGTATTCTTTTCTATAATAAACTCATTTGCAAAAAAAACGGGCACCTAAGCAATGAACCATTTCAAATGTTACTTACTATTGGTTTGTTTGATAATTATAGGTAGTTTTACTTTCACAATTTTGTAAATTAATAAGCAAATAATCGTTTTCGTCAGTATTATCATAAAATTTTGATAAAATTTATGGGTTTTAATGCTAAAGTTCACTAGTAGTGTATGCTCGCTAGTAGTGCATATTATGCTCGTGAAGTAAAAGTTAACAAAGATTTTTGTTTGTTTTTTCTTTAATAAAGTAAAAGCAGATAAATGTTTAGTATCGAGTGTGTGTATGTGTACGCTTAGATCTATACATATAAAATATGCATGAAGTGATTAACACTTTTGCCCAACTAATAAATCTGTATATATAAAAGAAGAAGCTGACTGACTGACTGACTGATCGATCAACGCACAGACAAAACGGCTGGGGATAGAGACTTGAAATTTTGACAGTAGGCACCTTTTATGACATAGGCATCCACTAAGGGAGGGTTTTTGGAAATACCACCCCTAAGGGGGTAAAATAGGGGATGATAGTTTGTATGAAAATCCGTCATGTTTGAAGTTAAACGCATGAAAATTGGTATTTGGCCTTTCAGTTAAAAATAAAAAATACATACTTAAGGATTTTTGGAAATTCCACCCCTAAGGGGGGTAAAATAGGGGATGATAGTTTGTATGAAAATCCATCATTTTTTAAGTTAAACGCATGAAAATTAGTATTTGGCCTTTCAGTTAAAAAAAAAAATATATTCTTTAGGATTTTAGGAAATTCCACCCCTAAGGGGGGTAAAATAGGGGAAGAAAATTTATATGAAAATCCGTCATTATTGAAGTTAAACGCATGAAAATTTGTATTGTGCCTCTCAGTTAAAAATAAAAAGTATATATATCAGCATTTTTGGAAATTGCACCCCTAAGGGGGTAAAATAGGGGAAGAAAGTTTGTATGAAAAAACCGTCATTTTTGAAGATAAACGCATGAATATTGGTTAAGTGCCTCTCAGTTAAAAATAATAACATGTATTTCAGGATTTTTGGAAATTCCACCCCTAAGGGGGTAAAATAGGGGAAGAAAGTTTGTATGAATCTCCATCATTTTTGAAGTTAAAGGCATAACAATTGGTATTTGGCCTTTTAGTTAAAAATAAAAAAATATATATTTCAGGAGTTTTGGAAATTCCACCCATAAGGGGAGTAAAATAGGGGATGAAAATTTATATGAACTCTTTTATCGGGTGTTTATCAATAATCCTACTAATATTATAAATGCGAATGTTTGGTTGGATGGATGTTTGTTACTCAATCACGCTAAAACGGCTCGAAGGATCTGATTGAAATTTGGCACAGAGATAGATTATAGTCTGAAATAGCACATAGGCTACGTTAATCCCGGAAAAATGTACGGTTCCCGTGGGATAGTTTTGTTTTTGTTTTAGACAGAGCAAGGGACCAAAAGATTTTTTGCATAGTGTCAGATGAGAGGCTACTTTTATACCAGAAAATGCACGGCTCCTACGGGATAACATAATAGAGGAAGATGTAATAGCTTAAGAGGTCACCATGGATTTTATACCTTTTCTTTCAAAGATAACCACCACGCGGGCGTAGCCGCGGGCAAAAGCTAGTTATGTATACAGTGATTCGTCTTCTCATGTTAAATCACTATCCTCAAGGAAAGCGACACAATAGCCTGTACAACTATACCGGATGTTAACATCGTTATAGTAAGAGTCTTATATATAATAAGGTATGTTATATTAAAAGTTCTACACGAATCTATACAATAATAAAGCTGAAGAGGCAGTTTGTCTGTATTTAAATATTTTTGCTAAATTTTGATTGTAACGTATAGCACGTCGATATAGAATCCAAAATAATTGTTTTTGGAATTATTGTCGTCTGTCAAGGTATCACGTCCAAAGTACTTTATTACGACAAAATAGTTGACAATAAAATCATAGAAAGTATCCCGAGGTAACATTTAGTCTTTATTTCACTTAAATCGGCGCATTCAATCAAAAGTTAAACCTCTTTGAACCAATATCTGTATTATGCAAACAGTAGTTGTGAGATAAGAAATTATTTTATAAATAGTCTAAGATAACTTCCACGCGGGTGGAGCCGCAGGCAACAACTAGTATACATATAAAAATGTGAAATTAAAAAACAATGGAAATACCAGTGTATGTGTGTTATAAATGTATGTCGAACTATGCGCAGTGAAGGGTTCCGTTGTCAGGGCGATCCGTACACACAGATCTATATTGAAATGATAAGTACTTAACCTGTATGAAACCAAGCGCGTCACATTTCAGTAACTACTTTAACAAGAGCAACATAGCGATGAAGCACCCATTAAACGCTTTAGAAGAGTTTTTACAATACATTACGACGCGAAAAGGTATATTAATGTATACATTTAACGCCTTACTGTGGTAAAGCAGCGGTAGCCTAGTTGGTTGCGGGACGGACTATCAAGACGAAAGTCGTATGTTCGTAACCCAAATGGCATACACCTCTGACTTTTCTAAGTTATGTATCTATTAAATGTTTATTATCGCTTGCTTTAACAGTGAAGGAAAACATTGTAATAATTTCCCTCCACTAAAATATAGCGGTATATACACATAGATTACGCCTCCCTTAAAAAAATATTTATTTTATGACAATAGCCTCTGAATAACGGCTACTACTTATGAACCGAGAAACAGATAGGGCGAAATTATAAGGAAGTTCGGTTTTTCCTTTTTTCACGGTACCCTAAAAATAGTTTACCTAGTAATGGCATTTTTATGTTTCGTTTTAGAGTAAGTACAGAAGTAGGAAAATGAAACTGTTCCTTCCGCTACTGTTATGTGGAGGCGACATTCTAGTCGCATCTCTTTAATCATTTTTGTATAGGGATATGATGAGCATTTCTAGGCATACTAATCCTACTAATATTATAAATGCGAATGTTTGGATGGATGTTTGTTACTCAATCACGCTACAACGGCTGGACAATTGAAATTTGGACCAGAGATAGATTATAGTTTGGAATAGCACATAGGCTACCCGAGCCGCGGGCAAAATCTAGTATTATTATAGTAAAAATCCATAGAAAATACTCCACCTCGTATTTGCATGAAAACAGTGAACTTTACATAAATTATATGAAAAGAAAAAAAAATACTACATTAGAAATAAATTCACAAAAATGTACTAACAACAATTGATTTTATAAATGGCTACTGTAAAGTTATTTGTTATGTTTATATTGATAAGGTGATAAAAGATAAATTCATCAATGTTTTCTTAAATATTGTAGCTATTTATAATGACTCGATCAAAATAATGTTACCGTGTGAAATTATTGACACACACTATGTCGCCTTTAATATGGTTTGTATATGTAAACACTATGCCTCCTCCTTAACCGGTCCTATAGAAATGGCAAGGTCTACGTAGTCAGATGTATTGCAGGACATTTTTTTTCCTAGCATGGCAAAGTGACCAAACTGCACCTGATGGTAAGCGCAGTGTCGTCAGATTAGAGTAGCGAGAAAAAATCTATCCACCGCTACTCAACAAAATCTCTCACAATCAACATATCTCTTCTGAAAGGAATACTGATTTTGACAGCCTCCATGGCGCAGTAGGCGAGTAGCCGGCTGTAAAACGAGAGGCTCTGGGTTCGATTCCCGCACCGGGACAAATGTTTGTGTGACAAACAGATATTTGTTCCGGGGTCAGGGTGTTGTGAGACTGAAAGTCTCTCGAAGTCCCTGATACCCACAACACAAGACTCGTATCTAGTGTGGGGTTGGGCCTATGTGTGTGGCTGTTGGGGGTTATTTATTTATTTGATTGAAAAGAATGCACATGTAAGCCTTATTTTGTGTAGATTTTTGACCCTACATAACATTTTTGTGTTTCTGTTCTGATAAAACAAAAGCAATTAATATGATCTACAACCAACAGATAAAAGGTGGTGACATGCCACATCTGAATTAGAATAAATGTTTCACGAATGCTTGGCACGGTGACTGAGTGAAAGTGGCAGCAAGCGTGTTGTCTCTGGGCGAGCGAAGGCCGACCACAAGCCGACCGTGCCGGCCACCACGTAAATAATATCAACACAAAAATGGTTGCATTAACCTCACTAACTGTCCTAACTGCCGGTAACTGATATGTGCTTCTATTATTGTAATTAGAAGTAATTAATTAATGTACACTCATATCCTTATTTTGTGCAACGGGCGTAGGTCGTGGCTATTTATAAAAATTTTGTGTCCGTCCAATGATTGTCTTAATAGAGACTAATTCCATTTATAAACTCCATAACTCTAAGCCCATTTGTTGCGGATATTCAGATGAATATAACTGATTTTCCGCGTGCCAACCGTTCGTACCGGAATGTGTACGTATTGCCATAACGATTGTTTTTTTAGCAAGCGTAGCGAAATATACACTAAAACGAATTCTATAATATATTATTGAATAATATAACTAAAATAAATTGTTGATTGATGATGTCAGTGCTGTAAAACACAATAATTGGTATGAAGTAAATAAAAAAAATCTTAATTGATTTTTAGTTGGTATAATAGTGGGATTCAGTGAAAAGCCTAGACATAAGACGTAAATTGGACAACCTTGCTGACTATCGTTAGACGCGAGCTGCGACACTCGCGACCGACATTCATCTCGCGTGGTTGATGCTGCTCGTCAACGCGCGCGCAAACAATTTTTTCTTACACACTACCGTTATTAAGAATGTACCTATTACACATTGATTCGACGATGCTATTTACTGCTACGTGTGCATTAATTTTAATTAATTGAATCAAAAATGTTAAACGAACTAACTGTCATGTGTGAGTATAAAAGCAAACATAACAAGCAAGTTAGTCATCGATGGTAAGTATGGTAGGTATCTCTACCACTCATTGCCAATCTTCAAATTGCAATGGAATATACGAACTTAGGTATTTGGTCTTCTGAAAAATAGTTAGTTCCCTAAGTAGTTTAAGATCATTTAAACTGAACTTACCTTTTAGTTATTAGTTAGAGAATCCGGATGTAAATAAATCTTAGAAGCAAAGGCTTCGTTCGCAATGATCGGTGTGCCTCGGGCGCGGAGCAACGTGCGCGCTCTGCAATTACCACAGTGGCCCGCGGGGCATTCCTCTGAACGTTCAGCCTAATTAGACCAGCGCGATGAGCCTTTGTCTAACAGTTCACCTTGCCGTCTTTAACGAGTGGTATTTGCATGGTCGACCTCTAGGAGAGTACAACGCGCTTTAAGATATAACTCATGCACTGTCGCATGTCGTGTCGCACGCAGCACCGTAATGTTTGTACATACTTAACATTAGCATATCACGATTGAATGTCACGGATGCAATTTTGTTATGTCATAATATATTTATACGCTATTATAATATACGTAATATCCCATCAAAAACGTATCTGCAAAAGATGGCAAAAAAATTGCTGTTTAACATTTTGAGGAAAAGTATGTATGTATATTGTATGTCTCATCGCGCAATTATCCTGAGTCAGGCTCCACATTTAGTTAATTTTCATATGTCTACAGTTTAATGGTACTCAGCCACATTATCTATTTATAATATACTTTCATAATATGGTTTTTAAGATTTAGTGTCACAAGTTACGAACATGTTTATCAATTTTGTTATTATGTCGTCTTGTTCGTCAACTGGTAGTGTGTACACATGTTGGAAAACATTAGAGTTCATATAATGCGTTGGAACAGATGTGGAGAGCGGTGTTACACACGAACTGGTATTTAAGTAAATATTGGTGCGTGTTTGGAAGTGACCGATTCACGTGTGTACAGTGAGCGTTGGCCGCACGCTGCCGCACGACGGCTCCTAACGTCTGAACACTGTTACGTAAACATGTTAGACACATAGTCCACAAACACCGGCTGCACTGATCGTTAAAAACAATATTTATTCAACTACTCCGAGGCTACTTCATAGTACGTTCATCGATAACTGTCAAAACGTACAGAACTCGAAACGTATAGACACACCGATGACTATTAATGTCATTCAAATTATTCATCGCATTGTGTACATATGCAGGTAGATAAAGATCATGGAAAATTATCATAGCATATACTGCGCAAAAAGCTTGTAAACATTATTTTATTAGGTGTACATATTGAGTTACCGTATGTCTATCTAACGCAGCATGTCTTGAATAGATATGCCCTCTATGGAATCGTAGTTACAGAGTAATGTACAGCCCACTTCTTCAAATCATAGACTATGATAATGCATAATGTGTAGACACGACACATTTTAAAATTGATGTAAAAATAGCATGTATATAAAAGTATTCATTTTCATTATGAGTAATATAAACTCATAATATGAATAAAGTTCTAACAATTTGGATAAAGATGCGATCCCTAGCTACTGCTTCATTAAGATAATAGAATTTAGTTACACTTATAATTAATTATGTTTCCATGAAATTTTAATTGTAATTATTAATATTTGTTACACGGTTTCTGCCCATGAAATGTTAGAGATAAAGAAGTACTTCTTATTTTCATATGTTATATTTCCATAAAGTAACTTAAGTCTGAGCAAAATTGTAATGCAAATATCAAGCTTATATTATACCATATAAGTATTTAGGCAGTCGCTTATTATTCGTGCTACGTATTTTGATGGCTAAGTGGATCCTAGACAGGTATGAACTCGGGCCTTTTCAAAGTGAAGTGCAGTATTAGGGCACATGTACGGCGTTAGTGTAAGTTTCATGCAATTCTATTGAAGCTGATTTAAATGTTAATATAAATTTTAATTATCATACATTTGTGGGTTTGAATATTTTAAGCAGTGATAGCCTAGTTGGTTGCGGTACGGACTGTGAAGACGAAAGTCGTATGTTCGAAACCCAAGTGGCATACACCTCTAACTTTTCTAAAGTTATGTGTGTATTAAATGTTAATTATCGCTTGCTTAACGGTGAAGAAAAACATCGTGAGGAAAACTGCATACCTGAGAATTCTCATACGAGTTTCGAAGGTATGTGAAGTCTATCAACCCGCATTAGGCCAGCGTGGTAGACTAAGGCCTAACGAGAGGGTCATTTGTAGAGGAGGCCCGTGCTCAGCAGTGGGACAATGTTTCATACAGGGCTAGTATTAGTATTATATATTTTAAGCAATTTTTATCTTAAAACTGTTCTTATATTTCGATTATGTCTTAACCGATTGAAGAATTTTACTATCATATTTGCATTGGTGCACACAATTTCCTAAGCAATACATACACACAACCATACTTTTGATTTCTTATTTTGCGATACACCATAATCAAAACATATATTTTATTTTTATAGACATACATATTTGAATACAAATTAATTTAAGTAATTTAATCCGCACAAGAACATTATTCAAATTATAATGAGTGGTATAAAATTTCATTTATATTCGTTTTATTATAAATGTCGAGTTACAATTGACATCATCAGAATATTACAAAAGTTTGATGTAAGGAGATAAGCAACGAAATAATAATTATAATCATTTTTATTCTAAGACAATTCTAAAGAAAAAATATATTTGATTTTTTAGATGAAGTGTAGTTTATAGCTTTGTGTTTTATTTAAACAATAAGGTAAAACTAGCAAATGTAACACACTATACAATATCAATGAGAAACTTTGCCTATAAATATCCACAATACTTGCGAATGGTAGGTAGGTGTGTGTAATGTGTATTATAAGTACATTATTGACTTGCAGATTAAGGAGGATGGGATTTTGTAGAATTGCAGGTATTTTTGGGCTTACGATGATAATGAATTTTATTAAAAGCAAGATGTAAAGATGAAATTTACATTAAGCATTATATTTTTACATTATTTAGACATAGACAGCTTCCGTGGCGCAGTTAGCGAGTAGCCGTCTGTGAAACGAGAGGCCGTGGGTTCGATTCCCACACCGGGACAAATGTTTATGTGACAGACAGATATTTGTGTCAGGGTCTGGGTGTTGTGAGACCGTGCGTCTCTCGTAGTCCCTGATACCCACAACACATACTCGTATCTTAGTGTGGGGTCGAGCCTATGTTTGTGACTGTTGGGTATTATTTATTTATAGACGGGAAATGTGTTACAGTGCAAAAAAAATATTTTACTTTATTATTTATAAATTGACTAAGGCCTAACCCCTCTCATTAGTAGAGGCCCGTGCCCAGCAGTGGGACAATACAGGGCTAGTATTAGTATTATTATTATTATTTATAAATAAGTCTATAGCAAGTATGTCTATAGCAAGCAATCGCTTTAAAAATTTTATCTGACTGCTTGTTCTATGTCCAAGGTACGGTTTGGTTATAAATAGCCTGCAGGCGCAGCAGGTGCGGGCACGGTGCAGGCAGACGTGCGGACGCCGTGCCGAGGTTCCGCGAAACTTCTCCGCTAAATATATCGACATGAACAACCAGCGTTACTCTTGACACTCGATTCCAATTTAAAATTGAGTTCGAAAACTGTACAATTGGCACTCTTGAACGCAACACCAGCACACGATTTAACTGAATACGGCGGAATTTTTAGTAACTAAATGAAATACAGTATTTACGATCGATGAGTTAGAGTTCCAATATCTTCTAGATTGGAATTGAAACGGTAGGCAGCGGCTCTGCTGTGCCCTGGCATTGCAGAAGTCTATGGGCGGCGGTGACTACTTACCATCAGGTGGCCCGTCTGCTCGTCTGCCTATTCAGGAATAAAAAAAACTGTATCGAGTTCGAGATTGGAATTGATTACAAGAGTAGGCCTACTGGACTGTTATGTACCCTTACCTACATCTTAAGGCCGTTTAAGGCATGTACTCTAATGTAGACTCTTAAGTGAGACACCATCTATTAAATCTAAGATTAGCTTTCATAGGCGTGTAATATTTTATTGGTGACGCTTTTTGTCGATCACTCGTGTTATTACGAGTAAACATTGTTTTAAATAATTGCTCAAAACAAAGTATAAAAAAAATTAGTTTACTATAAAACATGTTTGTTAACAATAACTGTACAAGGACTCGGTTATATTACTCGAGGTTAAATTTAGATTAAAATATTCCATGGAATTATACGCTCTAACGTCATATAAACACATTTATAAAATACTAAAGAATAATAATTTAAATATTAATTAAATAATTTTTATTGATCTTGATAGGGTGATTGTCTTACTTTTAAAACTGATCCAGTTCAGTATCTGGAGCTGCATTCGTCAATCTCGACCAAGGAAATTATATTCTCACCAGTAGCAAACGGTCAAATGATTCCAAAAGTGTAGCCAATTAAAAATTACAGACGGAATGCGCTATATTTTTTATTACGATTTTTTATAAGGTATTGCCAATTAAGGTAATTAGTTTCAATTTACAATACATTACAAACTTATTTATTTGGCTAGCTTTTGAACTTTGATTAAATAGTTCGTTATGACTCTGCATATTTATCCACTAAATTTATAATTTAGCGGAACGGCAATTGAGGAGCGAATATACGTTTTAAAGTTTGTGACTCGAATCTCCTACATTAAATTTTGCGAGTTTATATTTCTTTAGAGAAATGAATGACCTTAATAAAGGTCTTATGACAAGAACATAAATACTCCTCGGAACACAAATTATGTCATTTAAATGATAAGTAGGTAAGTATAATAATATATTAAGCTTAACAAAAAATATTATATTTATTAAAAGAAACAATGAATTTTATTTTATCAAATGGGTATCATGAGTTGAATGCGTGTAAGAGATGATTGTAAATGCGTTGAAGGGACGAAAGCCGCGAGCCGAGAGCGATGCTCTGGCGCAATACATCTCTCCGGTTACACTACTGCACTGTGAACAGGAAAACGGGTACAGATATTAATGGAATCCCGATCTCAATCGATACCACATATACCTATATACTTTCTGAAGCAAATTTGGTATTCGCTGTGGGCGTTCAAGAACAAGCTTTATTTCGATCAAAACAATTAAAAATTTGTCGACGAATATTACTCCTGTATATATTTTCGAAACTCCAGTGTGTATAATGTAATAATAGAATTAGAATCAAACACTGTTTCACTTAGTTTACCATGTAATGAAGCTGAAAGCCATTTGTTCTAGGCATTTTATGGAGAATGATAATTAAATCAATACAGATTGGTTAATATTAGCGATAGCCTTGTTGGTTGCGGACTGTAAAGACGAAAGTCGAAACCCAAATGGCATACGCCTCTGACTTTTCTAAAAGTTACGTGTTTATTCATTGTTAATTATCGCTTGCTTTAACGGTGAAGGAAAACATCGTGAGAAACCTGCATACCTGAGAATTCTCACAAGAATTTCGAAGGTATGTTATATCTACCAGCTCACATTAGGCAGCATGGTGGACTCATAGCCCTCTCATTAGCAGAGGAGGCCCGTGCCTAGCAGTGGGACAATTTTTAATACAGGGCTAGTATTATTATTATAGATTGGTTCCATAAAATTAATAAATAACACCCAACAGTCACACACATAGCTCCGACCCCACACTAAGATACGAGTCTTGCTGTGTGTATCAGGGACTACGAGAGACTTTCGGTCTCACAACACGCAGACCCCGGACACAAATATCTGTCTGTCACACAAACATTTGTCCCGGTGTGGGAATCGAACCCACGACCTCTCGTTTCACAGCCGGCTACTCGCCAACTGCGCCACGGAGGCTGTCAAAATGATCAGGACATAAGGTTATGTTGTGAATTATAACATTTGGATGGGAATAATGATAAGCGTTCGGTAGACGATAGGGCGCCGCACGGTGACGCCGCGCCGCCTGACCGTGTCGCCACTCGCTTCACACCCGCGCCCTCGCCGCTCCGCCCGCCGTGGATCGCGCTCTGTACAGACCGCCACACGTGGTGGACAACTTACGATTGTATATACCAGGGGTGGACAACTTACGATTGTATATACCAGGGGTGGACAACTTACGATTGTATATACCAGGGGTAGACAACTTACGATTGTATATACCAGGGGTGGACAACTTACGATTGTATATACCAGGGGTGGACAACTTACGATTGTATATACCAGGGGTAGACAACTTACGATTGTATATACCAGGGGTGGACAACTTACGATTGTATATACCAGGGGTGGACAACTTACGATTGTATATACCAGGGGTAGACAACTTACGATTGTATATACCAGGGGTGGACAACTTACGATTGTATATACCAGGGGTGGACAACTTACGATTGTATATACCAGGGGCGGCCCAGCTTCTTGATAGTCGAGCCATTTTTCAAAATTAGAAATTTTTTGCGAGCTGCAATTAAATACGTATTGAAACGGTATGTAAAAAAGGTATTAAATTTTTTTAACAGAAATTATATTTATCGAAAACATATAAAAAATTACAACGTTGCACTTATTCTTTCATATTTACATATACATACATATACACTCACGCCTGTAATCCCCGAAGGGGTAGGCAGCGGTGTAACCAGTACATCCACTTTTCGCCGAATTTCGGTCCCATAATGTGATAGGGGGCGAGCCTATCGCCACACCGGGCACCATTCCAGACTTCGGGTTAATACTGAGTATTTCTAGGTAGAAACACCCAATATCACTTTACCTGACCCGGGGATCGAACCCGAGACCTCAGCACAGCAATCGTAACGCATACATTCAACGAGCGCCAAAAATAATCCTTCAAAGAGCCGCAGGTTGCCCCCAAATGGTATATACTTAGCCAGTACTTCAAATATGATTACAGCTTAACATGGAATTATGAAATACGAAATCAAAATAGCAAATAATAATATAAGCTCCTGATCTCTAACCCACCTTGAATCGGTGATCTTAGAGGTGATTTATTCGAGAATGATTAATAAATAGCACTAAGAGTTGATTATGAACGAAATTTTTTTTTTACTTGGTTGAATTGGATTGGACTTTGCTTTTAGTAAAAGGATCCACAAAATAAGTGCATATTTATGCTGAAGTTCTCTTTTATCTCTGATTAGACATTAGTGAAATGATTTCTCTTAAAATTTTTACAGCCTCCGTGGCGTAGTTGGCGAGTAGCCGGCTGTGAAACGAAAGGCGGTAGGTTCGATTCCCATACCGGGACAAATGTTTGTGTGACAGACAGATATTTGTGTCCGGGGTCTTAGACCGAAAGTCTCTTGTAGTCCCTGTAGTACCCACAACACAAGACTCGTATCTTAGTGTGGGGTCGGCGCTATGTGTGTGACTGTTAGGTGTTATTTATTTATAATTTACATAGGACCAACTTTGAGTTAACCTTGCATAACAAGAAATAATTAAACCCATTATATAATCTGTATATATAAAAGAAGAAACTGACTGACTGACTGACTGATCGATCAACGCACAGCCTAAACGGCTGGGGTTAGAGACTTGAAATTTTGACAGTAGGTACCTTTTATCACGTAGGCATCCACTAAGGAAGGGTTTTTGGAAATACCACCTCTAAGGCGGTAAAATAGGGGATGAAAGTTTGTATGAAAATCCGTCATTTTTAAGTTAAACGCATGAATATTGGTATTACGTATTGTATACTTTTTCTCCCAAACATGACCTCCACGCGGGCGGAGCCGCGAGCAACAGCTAGTGAACCATATCCGTCGTTACAGGTTACATGAAACAAAATATACGAGTCGAATTAAGAATCTCCCCCTTTATTACTTCGTTTAAAATAGTGATTATTGGAGTCATATTAATAAGTCCACCTGTAATTTGTATTTGACGTTGGTCAAGTAAATTTTTTCCGAACGTAATATTTTGAATTTATCGCCAGACTGTTGTATATAGGGTAGACGTGAACGGTGAAGACAACTCTATCTTACGGTTGCAATATCTTTATCTTTATTGTTGGAAACTTTATTGGTCCAAGATTTAGTTATATGTATCTTTAATTATTAATATACTTAATACTGTTTGTTTCCTGTACTAAGATAAATAAAAAAATATATATGAATATTTTCATCAGTACATATTATGTATAGGAAATTCTTATGCCGTTTAGTTGCTTTTTAATTGAATAAAATATGAATATAGTCGGAACAAGCTTCTTTGGCACAAATTACATGGCCACGAACCGGTATATCTTCATAATATTATGTATTTTGGTAAACTTCAATAGGTTAAATGTTTTATTAGATTAATGTTAATACACTCCTGCGATAACTAACATTTTCGCTTGCTTTAACGGTGAAGGAAAACATCGTGAGGAAACCTGCATACCTGAGAATTTTTCGAAGGTATGAGAAGTCTGCCAACCCGCATTAGGCTAGCGTGGTGGACTAAGGCCTAACCCCTCTCATTAGTAGAGGAGGCCCGTGCCCAGCAGTGGGACAATGTTTAATACAGGGTTAGTATTATTATTATTACACTCCTACGAGCAGGACTCGGGTATTTTATCAATATACTTAAATCATCAGCATCCATAATTATGTGATCAAAAATCTGCATTGACCCTAAGTCAAACGGTAGGCAGTGGCTATGCTGTGCCCTGGCATTGCAGAAGTCTATGGGCGTCCGTGACCACTTACCATCAGGTGGCCCGTCTGCTCGCCTGACTGTCCAGGCACTAAAAAAAAAGTCAATGCCAAGCCAATGGTTATAGTAACAATTTTACGAACATTCCAGAATAGGAGAAAGTGTCAATATGGACTGATCGGAGTCTAAGTGAGGCTGACGATTCGATGCAGCAATGTGGCATGTTCTCATGTTACCGTACACGCACCCACCTGCGCAGTGCGCACCAACAACACTTGCGTCATTTACAACTTTAAAATAATAAAACTGGTTTCGATTGTGATCTATACGAAGTTGGAGCGACGATTAATGTCCGCAGCGGCACACCTGGCAGCCGCGACCCGCGACCCGCGACCCCGTGCTGGCACGACACTTGATACTCAGTGTAATACGAAGCTTTTAATGTCTTCAAAAAAATAGTTTCCATATTCATATAGCACTGACATTAACACTAACTGGTTTCTTAAGCGTTTACATTAATACACTCCACATGTGTCCATCGGTATTGTTTGATTAACCCCGAATCAAATGTCAAATGTGTTGATGAAGTTGTGGGTTATATTAGTTTTATGGTTATACATGCTCAACTTTGGTAGTGGTACGTTGGAAGCCGGGAAATATGTGATCACAACGGTTAACGGCAGGCAGCGGCTTTGCTGTGCCCTGGCATTGCAGTCTAGTCTATGGGCGGCGGTGACTACTTACCATCAGGTGGCCCGTCTGCTCGTCTGCCTATCGAGGTACTAAAAAAAAATCATAGATGAATTAGCTTATATGTTGGAGGGAAGTAAAATATATTCATACCTTTATATTGTAGTGGTAAATACAGTTTCACCAAAAAGACAGAACCAATTGGAATTAGAGTTGTTTTTAAAATGAGAAATTATGAATATAGAGATGTTTAAACAAATATTTTCACATTATTCACCGTGTTTTATTTTCCACACACGTACGTACTCGAGACATGGATGTTATTTTTTTAAACAAAGAAGACGACAATGTCGGATCAACGACCTGCCCTTATTTGGGTAAACCAGCAAGGCGACATCATGTGCTTATATGCACTGCCAATTTCCACATTCCTGGGATAGCGAGCACTTAAGTCATATTAATACGTAGGTAATGACATAGAAATTAAGTAACACTTCACTCATGGAACTTTCAACAGACTTGAAATATATTTTTGTATATCTAGTATAAAACACTATTAATTCTTTATACATAATTTAATTCCAACGTATAAAAATAAAAAAATCTAGTAAACTTGTATATAATTAATGGATATTAATGAAATAAAGGTAATTCTTAGTAAATTTGAATGTTCTATTAGCGAAGTTGACGTGAGCGTCGCCAGGTGTATCGGCAACCTGTTCGATCTGAGTATCGTGTTACGCTAGGTTTCATATTAGGAAATTTATACGACGTCTCATATGACTACCGACTGTTAATTATTGTTTTATTGATGAGATAAATTATTATAATTATTAATCGGTTCCGAGAAACAACTGCAAAACAAGGTGAATCATCCGCGATTATTTCGCCGCGCCGGAGCAGATGTGAGCTCTCGAGTCGCTCCACGGGGTGTGTTGATTAAATTAAGTGACATTTCATTTTAATTCATCGACATAAATCTGGGATGTTATGAGTGCCATTATCGTAGTTCGCAGGTGCCGCGACCGCCGCGACCGCCGCGCCGCAAGCCAAAGGTCTCGCGCGCACAGATAAAGGCGACTAACCAGTGACACTGTGTCTGCCGCATCCATATTAACGGCATACGAGTATAGTAACACACTTATTTTATCGATCTTATAAATGTTTACATTTTGAGTTAACACACAACTTATGTTGCAATTTACCGCAACAATAATGTAAAACATTATTGTTCCTAATGTTCCCACTTTATAGAATCCATATTATTACGTCGGCTTTTTATAGTGCACTTATATCACAGGCCGCTTTCACGATTCCTTGAAGTTAGAGTGCTTGTTTATCTGTTTAGTTCATTATTGTCTCGTATTGATTACGATAACAATTTAAGTGTTTGTATTAAAATAAATACACCCAACAGTCACACACATAGTCTTGGTCACTTTAGATCAAACGTGTATCCTGGATATTAAGAAATACGAGGGACTACAGTCCCACAACACCCAGATCCGAAACAAACATCTGTCTATCGCACAAACTTTTGTCTCAGTGCGGGAATCGAACCCACGACCTCACGTTTCACAACCGGCTATTCTCCCGCTGCGCCACGGAGACTGTCGAAATGAATTGGGGGAACTTATAGAATTATTTTATTATGTTAATTAAAATAATATACAGCCGGAACAATATATCAGGAGTAATACTCGGCTCGTGTGCTAAGCCTTTGCGGAGCCCTCGATGGAACACACCCTACCAGACACTTTAACGCGTTCACTTCATATATTTCAATATAAATTGTTTGTTATTACGACGTATTTGCATAAGCCTAGGAAATATTGCGAGGTAGGTACGAGGCGCGGGCAAACCCGGACTCTTCGGTAGGTTTCCATTTAGCAATACAAATAACGCTATGATACGCTAGTACCCGCCACACCTTATTATAATAAGTATTTACGACTGTGTAAATTTACACATTTTATGTAAGACTGATTTTAGCCCGCAACTCGGTCCGCGTGGAAGCCCCTTCCTTATGGAAAGTTTAAAACGCCTATGAGACCGTATTACATTTTTTTACAAACATCGACCGCCTTAAACTTAGTTTCTCACACAGATTACGAAGTTTTATTGATGGCATTCAATTTGCAACAATTTTGTAGTTTCAAAGATGAAATAAATATAGATAATCAGCATTTAAATGCCATATAACACACAAGCAATTACTGATGGCTTCGCCCACGTCAATGTCGATTTATTAAATAGTAACCTTTGTTCTTTCTTCTTCTTTCAGCTCAAAGCTTTCCGCTAATGGCTTTTCTGGTGTAAACTATACAAATTTGACCACTACCTTTCCCCTTAGAGGTACTTTAAAAATGTCGATATACGTTTTATTAATTTTTGATGAGCACTAATATTAATTTTCAAGAAAAACTGATCAACAACATTTATTATTTCTTTAATTAGCTTTGCCATGGCGCTTTATTCATTAGGGTTTGGGATATAAACATAAAACTGTTCTCAACTATTCGGACTGATCAAAGATCAGTAAATTAATTGGGAATGAGCCTTTTATATTGTAGATTTTTGGAAAAGTGAACCGAAATTGATTCATATTCAGATATAAAAGAACAGACTTACGCGACATTTATAAATAGTAGGATCGATGGAACGCTCTACCCATTTTGTGTCACAAAAGTAGCCCACATTTTAAGCTGCTAATAGCATAAGCTTTCAACTCGTAATTAAGGCTTATGAAATTGCTGTAAGTGTGAAAGAAACTTTAGGGTCTGGTATTCGGTAAGCATTTGCTTGACTGCTTAACCATAGTGATAACAAAATACAGAGTAGCATAGGTTAAACTCAGCTGATAGTGAGTTGGGAATTACTATCATGCACAACAGCTTAATGAAGGTACCTAGTCTATGAAACGCTACAAACAAAACAATTTAATTCACTACTTGAGGCTATTGTAAGATTTTGGTATAACAAGATATTTGGATACACAGGATCTCCGAATGCCCCTTCAACAACGTGTTGTATGATCTTAATACAATTCTTTTAATCGTAATATAATAAGAAAGTATCAACTTTTAGGATCTTAGTCATACCTATCCCGTCTAAGTGAGTAAGTATATCTCAGAATATGTGAAAGCCATGACGAGATTTTTATAATTATAATCTCAATCTATAGACGGTACAAGGTCTTCCACGTGAGATATTCCAGCTGAATTTGAACGTATTTAAAACACTGACATTATTTCACTGGCGGCGTAGCATAAGTTGGCACCCGGGGCGGTTTGCTATTGAGCACCCTCAAAATAAAACAATAAATACGAAATATAGTAGTAGTCCGGTATAGTAGTCAGGGTATAAAGACCTTTTTACACCAAAGTTGGTGGTATTCTGATCACGGGCGTATAGCCGAGGGGGGGGGGGGGGTGTCGGAGTAGTATAAATGATTACTTAATTAAAACAACAATCTTGAATTTTATTTTTTTTGAACCTCCTCCGATACACAAATCTGGCTACGCTCGTGACTCTCATGAAAAATCTAAGTTTGTAACTTTGACGAGTGGTCGCTCGAGCGGGCATCTTGGATGAGTGTTGCAAAAATCTAGGGTTTTCAATATAACACCTCAACGGTAGATCCCACGGTTAAAAACGTTCAATACAAAATTGAAGAAAATATTTTCTTACACATAATATCTTATGAAGATATATTAAATTCAATAACATTCAAATGTAGGATTTGACGGGCCTAGGATCCAGGCTGGACTTTTCTTCAATTTGGTTCATGAGTTCATTTACAAAACATTGAGATTCTTAAAAAAGGTACGAAAAGATCGCTTCACACAGTGCATTGAAAATCGGCTTTCGAAGACATTGGAATCCGATGTTCAAATTGTAATGTTTTATGATTGGAACGGCTTCTATATATTACTACTATGCTCGAATAAGTCACATGAAATAATTTGGCTTGAAAGTTTAAGAGTTATAATTTACTTACAAAATAAATGTATGGAGCAAGTATACAAAATTAAGATATTTCGAGTACCGTTTCCCGTAATATCCTTGTAGTGTATATGCGGTTTTAGTAATGATTATTTGGTATACTCAGAATTACGGGAATGCATAAGTTTCTTTAAATCATCGAAAATTATCTCAACAATCAGTGGTAGAAAAGTACAAAAGAATAAATCACTGTATCGCTCCATTGCGCCATTTGTACGATGCCAGCGCCATTTATTTGAAAAATCAGATGGAACAGTCAAACTATTTCCCACGGAAGCAAATACTCGGGATAAAAGTACCCTATATGTAACTTCAGGACATGGTTTATACTTGTACCTAATTTTATTTAAATCTGTTCAGATGTTTCGGATTCTACCCCTCTATATATGTGTTAGTTCTTGTTTACGTTCCAACAATAAAAAATCTTTTCTTTCTTTCTTACTCCTAATAAACATTCAAACGAAAAAAATGTATGAAGCGGATATATAAAATTAAGATATCTCGAGAACCACACGGTTTTCCGTAATATCCTCGCATACGGTTATAGTACTTATTATTCATGATTTTTGGTATATTTAATACGGAAAGTGTTGTGGAAGTTTTTTTAAAAAATCATCACAATTAAAACATCGGATTTCTAAGTCTTCAAAGGCCGATTTTCGATCCACTGCGCGTCGTCGACGTTCGTCGCAGGCCTATATCCTCTTTTTTGTGCCGAAATATTATATTACAGTGTAAACTCCATGTAACGTCACTCTATTTAACGACAAACTCTCTTAAGCGTCGAAATCAATTGGCTTTGGTTGGTTTAGCTTGTTTTTCATACAATGTTTCACTCTATATAGCATTACACCCACTCTCAATAACGACAACAATTAAGTTGCTAAAATTATTAAAAACTGCGCAGCTGTGTACGATCTATTGTCGCTTTATTATCCTAGCCCGCAATAAACTCGACTGTCGGCATCATGCATACCGAACTTTCTAAGAAATTCATTCTTTTGTTTACAAATTGGGATTGCTTGCACGTGTAGACTGTTATTGACCATGATTCATAACTAGGAGTCATGGATTATCTATACCTTATCATATTCTTAGTTGCTCACAAACTTGCAAACTGTAAACATGGCTACTAAAAGAAAATCACTGTGTATTGACGAAAAAGTTTTACTGATACGCGCAATAGAAACGGGAGAGAAGATAAGTGATGTTGGCAAACGCTTTGGATTTAGTCGCTCTACCGTGTCCACAATATGGAAAAATAAAGAAAAAATCCTCCACGCTGCGGGCGAGGGAAAATCTTCCAAAAAATTAAAGAAACCTATATACGAAGATTTGGATAAAGCTGTACTATCATGGTTTCATCGACAGCGCCAGAATAATATGCCTATCTCGGGGCCGCTCGTGAAAGCTAAGGCGGAGAATTTTGCTGCTGAACTTGGTTTAACTTCTTTCAAAGCATCAGAAGGATGGCTCGGAAAATTCAAGCAGCGTCATCATATCAACTATGGTAAAATAAGTGGGGAAGCACGAAGTGTTGATACAAATGTGACTCATGATTGGATTAACAGAGTGTGGTCAAAATTCATAGAAAAATACGCCCCAAGTGACATTTTCAATGCTGATGAAGCAGGAATTTTCTATAAGTTGACTCCAGATAAAACTCTGAAATTTAAAGGGGAAAAGTGTGTGGGAGGAAAGCTTTCCAAGGAACGTATTACGGTGCTTGTGGCTGCTAATATGGATGGCACAGAGAAAAAAAAGCTACTAATAATAGGCAAATCGAAAAATCCGCGCTGTTTTAAGAACATCAAAAAATTGCCAGTGACGTATAAAGCTAATAAATCAGCTTGGATGACCAGTCAACTTTTTGAAGAAGAAGTGCGAAAGTGGGATGCAGAATTAAAGGGACGAAAAATTTTACTTCTTGTTGACAACTGCCCTGCCCACCCTTTTATATCAAACCTTCAAAACATAGAGTTGGCATTTCTTCCTCCAAATACGACTAGTGTCTTACAGCCAATGGACCAGAGTGTGATTAAAAGCCTCAAGGGTCACTACAGAAGGAAATTATTGATGGAGCTAGTCGAATCTGAGGGTAAAACTTCTGTTAATATGCTGCATGCAGTAAATTTTTTATCTAAAGCCTGGGAAGAAGTGACACCCACAACTATACAGCACTCTTTTCGACATGCTGGACTTTGTACCAATTCTACGAGTGATGAGGTGGAAACAGAATCTGAGTTTGAAAGCGACGACGACCTTCCATTAACTGAGTGGATTCAACAATTCAACATGGCAGGAAATACGGTAAATCTTCAAACCTACATTGAAGTGGACGACCGCCTGCTTACAACGGCTTCACTCACAGACGAAGAAATTTTGGATTCAGTGAGAAAAACTGAGGATCAAGAACAAGGTGATGAAGAAGATGAGACGGATGAGCCTGAGCTTCCGCCGAGCATAAAAGAAGCTCTGGAAGCAGCAAAATTATTGGAAAAATATTTCCTTTATAACCAAGATGCCTCAGTATTGCTAGATATTAATAAAATAACTAAAAAAATACAACAAAATTACTGGTGCAGCAAAAGACGTCAGACAAAAATAACAGACTATACTCAATAGCGTTCAAATAACATTCTTTTTTATGCACATAACTACTAACAATAGTCAGAAATAAACTTTTTATTTTTCTAATTCTGATGTTTCTTCTCTCCATTTAACGACAACTCTCTATAACGCCATAAAATGCACAGTCCCTTCAGTGTCGCTATATAGAGTTTACACTGTATATATATTATATTTCTTTCGCACCAACCAAGTCCATCACATGTTGTATGCGCTCTATTATTTGTCGCCCCCATTCATTACCACGTTCACGGTCCATTGGACTGCTTCTTGAAAAGAAATTCCAGCAGCTTCCAAGTGGAGCCTCAATCGTAAAACTTCCAAAATCATTTCCAGTGTAGAAAATTCATCATAGATTTTGTCAGAATTAGAAATGTACCAAGAAGTTCGAGTGAGCAGAACTTAAGGCTGAACAACACCAAATGATATGAGAATGTCATTCATTGCCTTGTAACTATGATCTAGGTCTCCGTGAATTCTATTAAGACGTTCTAAAATAGTTCTCTGCAGCTCTTCTGGCAATCTTAGTTCAGCATGTTGGGTCATTTCACCTGGTCGCCCGTGCCGTCCTCGTCGGGTATGAGATGCGTAAACGGCTACTGAGCTGCTCGAGTGAGTTATCACCACGATGGCACCCCTTGGTGCTTGGTACCCGGGGCGGACCGCCCCCACCGCCCCTCCCTTACGCCGCCACTGCATTATTTAACATTGTGCACTAAGAACCAATCATTTGTATTACCAGTTGCAAGAGCAATTTAGTAATGAGAGGTACCGTTGAAAAAGTTTGGCCGATTTTATGGAATGTAAGGGCACAAAAAGGCTTTTTTCATCTGTTCGTGCGATTTTATTATGGTAACGTCGAATGCAAACTAAATAAGATTACACTTGCACAAGAGGCAACACGTAAAGTAAGCACACGTGCAATATTTATTGAGATAAACAAAAGTTTTCAAATGACCAAAATACTAACGATTTTTTATGGTTATAAGTTAAATAATATTACAACATTGAGTGTACATCTGGTTGAATAAATAGTTTCCTGTACACGGAATACTCCTTGGGCCAGTATGTAAATAGGATGATGAGTTCCAAAGGACAACGATGATTAATTACTACTAGTATAATCACATACGGCAAATTTTATGTGTTACACGTTTAATTTATTGCGTGGTTATAGGTTCTTACTATGTATTAATCGTGCTGAGATCTATTACAAATAATCTAATAGATAGCCTCCGTGGCGCAGTTGGTGAGTAGCCGGCTGTGAAACGAGAGGCCGTGTGTTCGATTCCCACACCAGGACAAATGTTTGTGTGACAGACAGATATTTGTGTCCGGGGCCTGGGTGTTGTGAGACCGAAAGTCTCTCGTAGTCCCTGATACCCACAACACACGACTCGTATCTTAGTGTGGGGTCGGGGCTTTGTATGTGACTGTTGGTTGTTATTTATTTCATTATTAAAATTTTACTATGATTATTTTTCCACTCAATAAATGCATTGACTGCCTTGGTGGCGCAGTTGTAATTGCGCATGCGTTACAACCGCTGTGCTGAGGTCTCGGGTTCGATCCCCGGGTCGGGTAAAGTGATATTGGGTTTTTCTATCTAGAAATTCTCAGTATTAGCCCGGAGTCTGGAACCTGTGCCCGGTATGGCGATAGGCTCGCCCCCTATCACATTATGGGACCGAAATTTGGCGAAAAGTGGGTGTACTGGTTACACCTCTGCCTACCCCTTCGGGGATTATAGGCGTGAGTGTATATGTATGTATGTAAAATGCATGTATCCAAAATTAATTGATTTTAAGCAATTGCTTAAACAGTTGAATTATTTTTTTAGAATTCAACGAAAGAACCAAATCCAGGTTATTCGGGTAGGCAGCTCGATCTACTGGCAGAGACAGTCTCATGCCGCTAGACCTCTTAACGGCGGCCATTGAAATGTTGTCATCTTTAATATCAATCTACATTCATATATCACTAAATATAGGTATTTGTCAATACATATTACATAGCTTGCACTAGAATTCGAATTTTGAATTAGCATATTGCCCGGTACTTATCACAAGTTTCCTATGTTTCCACTAGTATCTCTATGTTTGACTTAACGGATGCCCACTAAAGAACCCGTATACCGAAGTGTAATGACTTAAACATTTCAAATGTTACATACAACCTATTTGATTATCAGCCCTTAATGGACATCTTATTTTGAATAAAGCTTGATTGCTGTTGCACTTTATGCCTTTTTGTAGCTCCTGTCGTTGACAAGATTCTGTGTTTATCACACTAATCCTACTTCCGACTAATATTATAAATACGAATGTCTGGATGGATGGATGGATGTTTGTTACTCAATCACGCTACAACGGCTGGATGGATCTGGTTGAAATTTGGCACAGAGCTAGATTATAGTCTGGAATTATGAAAAATGTACAGTTCCTGTGGGATAGTTTAGTTTTTCACAGAGCAAGGGATTGACATGATTTTTTCCATATGCATAGTCGCAGTTTAGGTATCAGAAATAACATATTGACTGATGACTTTTTATCTCAGATTGCACGTTTCCTATGGGATAGCAAAATATAGAAACGTGTAATAGCTTAAGATGCCTCCATGGATTGTATAACTTTTCTTCCAAAAATAAGTGAGAAGTTATACTTCTTTGGCCTCATAAAAAAATATGATAAGATACATATATTTTATAATATAAATACATATATTTTTTCATTACGCGCCTAAATAAGTATAACTTCAATGAAAATGCAAGGTTTATCTACCTAGAAGTCACTAGCCAGTCATGTACCATAAGCTCGCCGGCGCGGCGGTGCGTCAAACACTGGCCATTTTCGCCGTTCTTACATGCTATTTTTAAATTAAATATTTTTTTTTGTGCCTTGATAGGCAGACGAGCAGATGGGCCCCTGTTGGTAAGTAGTCACTGCCGCCCATAGACTTCTGCAATGCCAGGGCACAGCAAATCCGCTGCCTACCGTGATATTATATACTCCCTACTTTATTTATTTTTTATTTCCTTCTGGACACGAGTGGCTAGAAATGAAACGGTATCAAATCTCCTTACATTTCATGATAGCCTGGTACCACTGGAACATAAAGTCAATAATGACAGTGACGTAGGATGTCGTACCCAAGTCACTAGAAATGAAACACATATATTTTAAACTTACAATATTACGGCTAGCATGTGAAAGTATTAAGAAAGACCGAAATAATAAAAAAGAATAATAACAAAATATTTTTAATGGCCAGTACTTTATAGTATCATGAATGACCTAAATAATATTACTGTATAGTACTAATTCGGTCTTTCATAATGCCATAACGTACTGGCCATATTTAAATGATTAATTTAAATTTTATAATTCAGACCGAAGCTTCTAGCTCTTAAAGAGGTCAATATTATATCAGTTGTATAAAAACGGTATCAAATCTCCTTACATTTCTGCTAGTCTGGTACTTAGGACCACTTCAAAGGTGTTACTTTTGTGTCACGCGCATCTTAAAATGTCACTCTCATATTTTTTCCATAACGCGCCTAAAGAAGTATAACTTCAAAAATAATTTTATTTATAATATGCGCTCATTTAAAATAAAAAATATTTTTCCATAATGATGAATATGTTAAGTGAGCATGCATATAAATATGGACATCTGAATTACTTACTTTTTTTATATGAGTTAAAAACCCCAACAATCTGTGGTTAAACAATAAATTATACAAAGAGATTTATTACTGATTACAATCTGTTGTTAAAATTATGTCTTAATTATCTTATCATTGTACATCAAGAATGGCTAACCGCAGTCGAGTAAAGTGGAACAATGTATGCGTGTGTGTTTTAGGCTTCACCAAAACTTAAAGATACATAATAAGATAATTACTGTTATGACCGTCATATCATCACAATTAATATTTATTATTATTGCCTTTTTAAGTTTACATCTGTTAATTTATGACTCAGGGGCAGATTATTTTTCAGAGGTAGTTTTATTTTAGCAATCCTACTAATATTATAAATGCGTAAGTTTAGGTGGATGGATGGATGTTTGTTACTCAATCACGCTACAACGGCAGGACGGATCTGGTTGAAATTCGGCACAGAGATAGATTATAGTCTGGAATAGCACATAGGCTACTTTTTATCCCGGAAAATTTACAGTTCCCTTGGGATAGTTTAGTTTCACACAGAGCAAGGTATCGACATGATTTATTGCATAGTGGTAGTTTAGGGATTAGAAAATGACATATGCCACTATTTATCCCGGAAAAATGCACGCATCCTATGGGATAGCAAAATATAGAAAGGTGTAATAACTTAAGTTGCCTCGATGGATTGTATACCTTTCCTTCCAAAAATAACCTCCACGCGGGTGGAGCCGCGAGCAACCTCTAGTAATATATAAAATGTTAATAGATATTGTTTATGTAATTGTAGATCTTATTGTCCTATTACATAATACACATTTTTTTTATCCTGGCACGGCAAAGTGACCACTTCACCTGATGGTAAGCGCAGTGCCGTCCAATTAGAGTATCGAGTAGCAAGAGACAACCTATCCCTCGCTACTCAACGCAATCATGCCGGCCTGCTTCTTCACACTACGCCATGGGCAAGAAGGTGAAGAAGCGGTGGCAGGTCTAGTGTCAGAGTAGGTAGGTACTCAGAAGGCCGAAACACGGCCAAACATCGTACCCCAACTCTATACCCCCGACAAAAGCCGGATCTACACTGGCTGATCCCGGAACGTGACACACTTGCATGTGCCACTATGGCGGGTTTTACACCCTGTTAACGGTGGTCGCTATCCGGGTGGATATGAATATCCTACCACCAGCACTTTTTCTTTGTATATCAGTAGAAACCGCTCAGACTATTCCTCTAACATATACTCACAACACTGACTATATTGAATCCAATATCAGGAAACTCATATGTGCAACCTCGAATATCAAATACTGATTGTCCGACTTAGGAAGGAGTATGTTATTTTTATATAGAGTTGAATACTAAGAATAAATACTGGACCAACGAGCATTACATTACAACAGTACTTGATTCAGATTCAAGATCATCTCGAAGCATTTTTCAATTAAGCTTTACAAAGCGGTGCGGTTGGCAGCATTGCAGAATGCAGTAGATGTACAATGCGCAGTGTGGATCGCAGCCTGCAGCAGGTACAGCGGCTAGGTCACGCATGCGCAGTGCAGTAGCCGACCTTGCGGGCGCGCGGGCGCGGCTCACCGGATCACGTTGCGGCCACATTTCTGCCGCTCGCCGCGCGTGCGGTTCACACCCGCGACGGAATGTCCCCATCATCTGATAGCTTGGATTAACATTTGATATTCTCTTGACAACATTTCTTACATGCCGTCGATGCACTCACTGTAACTGCTCAACAAAGCACTGTCTTTTTTCGTCTTGACAACAGAAATCTAGTGGTCGATGTTTATTTTTGACAGCCTCCGTGGCGCAGCGGGCGAGAAGCCGGCTGTGCAACGAGAGGCCGTGGGTTCGATTCCCACACCGAGACAAATGTTTGTGTGACAGACAGATATTTTGTTTCGGGTCTGGGTGTTGTGGGACCGTAGTCCCTCGTAGTTCTTGATACCCATGATACAGGTTTTACCTAGTGTGGGGTCAGAGCTATGTGTGTGACTGTTGGGTGTATTTATTCTTATTTTCTTTCAAACAAAATCAGTTGAATGTCTATATTCTGCCATGTTAAAAAATACTTCATAGGAATCAAATTAGTTAATAATCGAAAACGAATCATAAGCGATAATATATTTTACGATCATTGGTATAGAGGTCGACGATAACGAATGCACACATAACAACAAAAGTCATCCATCGACCTCTGATAGTTCTGTTATACAATTTATGTGTTCGAGCACAATTGCACTCATATCGCCGTATAACTCATTTACTTCCCTGTTGAATAATAAAGTCAGAAAATAATTATGTTGGTCGTTAACGTTGTTTAAATGACAGTGATAGTTTAACGCTTATATTAACATGTTCATTGACAGTCGTGAGACATGATAGGTACACCTGCATTCTTCACACTTAGCAGGTAATTGACCTCAATAGCAAAGAGTCTCAGTGAGGCACATTTTAGAGGGATATAACTACGTAGTGTACTTTCAATAAAACTGGGAGACAGTGTAGACTAGCATTAAAAGCACTATATTACAAATATAGATATTTGTATTATTTACATACATATGTCGGCCTTGGTGGCAGAGTTGTAATTGCGCATACGGTACGACTGCTTTGCTGAGGTCTTAGGTTCGATCCCGGGTTGGGTAAAGTGATATTAGGTTTTTCTATCTGGAAATTCTCAGTATTATTCCGGAGTCTGGCACCTGTGCCTGGTATGGCGATAGGCTCGCCCCCTATCACATTATGGAACCGAAATTCGGCGAAAAGTGGGTGTACTGGTTACACCTACCCCTTCGGGGATTACAGGCGTGAGTGTATATATATGTACACATATTCTAGTTGTAAAAATGATTCAAAATATTTCCATATGTTCACAGAATAAAACCAGAACAATAAATAAAATCAAATGTTCTAATTATGCCTCCATAATACACAAGCATTGAATATTCCATTGCTGTTAAGCCAGGTATGAACATAATTATTAAATAAATAGCTTAGCAACAACCCGCACAAATTCTGTGTAAGCTTACAGTTTAATAAAGCAACGCCTCGGCTATTATTACACGTATAGAATTATATTTTTAATATATTATTTTTCACAGGACACTCGTATTGTACTTAGATATCAGATGCGCACGCAACAAAGCTCTGCACGACACAGATTTTATAAAGTATGATAATGTGCAAAGTCGTGTATGTTGCGATGCGCGGGTAAGTGACAGGTTGTAATCACTTGCTTACACGGTTGCTGGTGGTAGGATATTCATACACGCCCGGATAGCGACCACCATACCCAGGGTGTAAAACCCGCTATAGTGGCATACGCAAGTGTGTCGCGTTTCGGGGTCTGCCAGTGTACATCCGGTTTTTGTCGGGTGGCTAGAGTTGGGGTGGGGGTTGGCGTGTTGCGGCTTTCTGAGTATTTTGACACTAGACCCTCGACCGCTTCTTCACCTTCTTGCCCTATGGCGTAGTGTGAAGATGCTACACAGCAAGCCGGCTTGATTGTGTTGAGCAGCAAGGGATACATTGATTCTCGCTACTTGACACTTAACTGGACAGCACTGCATGAGTGCAGTGGTAAGCCACTGTAGTCACTTTGCCGTGCCAGGATAAAAAAAACTAAATTATGTTTGACATCTTTGTGTCTGATTGCGATAGGTTGCCTTTTCCTCTTAATACGCATAGCTAAAGAGAAAGCTTTACTTTAGACGTATTTATCTGTATATATAAAAGAAGAAGCTGACTGACTGACTGACTGACTGACTGATCGATCAACGCACAGCCTAAACGGCTGGGGTTAGAGACTTGAAATTTTGACAGTAGGTACCTTTTATCACGTAGGCATCCACTAAGGAAGGGTTTTTGGAAACACCACCCCTAAGGGGGTAAAATAGGGGATGAAAGTTTGTATGAAAATCCGTCATTTTTGAAGTTAAATTCATGAAAATTAGTATTTCGCATTTTAGTTAAAAATAAAAAATATATGTTTCAGGATTTTTGGAAATTCCGCCCCTAAGGGGGTAAAATAGGGAATGAAAGTTTGTATGAAAATCCGTCATTTTTAAGTTAAACGCATAAATATTGGTATTTTGTATTGTATACTTTTTCTCCCAAACATGACCTCCACGTGGGCGGAGCCGCGAGCAACAGCTAGTATTCTATGAAGGAATAATTTTCGAGAAATAGCAATGGGTCAAGTATAATATGATTTTATTAATTTATGTTTGGATTGGTTGTTATTTTAATTGGGGCGGTGTAGGGTAGCGAGTGTTCAATACAGAGTTACATATTTCTAACGCTCCAATTTATTTTGAAATTTGATTTTGGCATAATGTTTTCCTATACACACCGTGTAAAATATAGTATGTATATATACAAAGTTGTATAATGATATGGTTGATGAAAATATTTTATTCATATTAATTGCAGTTAGGAAAAATATTTTTCTGTCCGCTCCGTTGTCTCGTATTCTTTGCTGGAAATGTACCTATACCTAAATTTAAAAGTACCTCAATATGTTATGATCGTATCGCATTAAATTGCCAAATGTTGATTAGTACCACAGTATTTTTTTATTCTTCTTCTCCTATATTTTTATGCACCTACCTTGTTTTCTCTGCGCTACCTTAAGGTTGACTGGGAGAGAATATCTTTGGCATTAAGTCCGCCTATATATAAAGTGTATAAATAAATAAATCATATTAGAAAAATATTCCTTTAGTACACCTGGCGGAGACCAAGAAACACTTTAAGAAATAACGCCTACGATCAAAACTCTTTCAGAAAAGGTTTTCTTATTTACGCAACCCATTATTGTACATGTAAAATATATAGACACAATAAAAAACCCATAATAGCCAATTCAGCACGCCTTGTAAGTTCATCGACTGTTTTACATAAAATGTGTGTTGACTAAGTTAGATACCTTAGCGTTTGCGTCTATTTTTAGCCTCGATTGTAGTACAGTCTCGTAGCCATGACTATAAATAATTCAAATAGAGCTTTTCGTATTGACATAGTGACTTGATTCGATGCATAATAATGATTGCTCTATTAAGTTAGTCTAGATGCAGTTTGTTGTACAAATACTATATGGTGTAGTAATATAAAGTGATTTAAAATGTACTAATTTTTTTAATGTACTTTTAGTAACTAAACGAATTGGGGACATAAGCTACATAAGTTTGACATAACTTTTAGGAATATGTTAACATGTTTTAGCTGTTGTGTTTATCATTGGTATAATGTAGTATATTGTAAATTCAGCGATCGATTAGTCGTCATTTGTACCACTAATGTAATGAAGAGTATTTTTTCCGTCGACGATAAAAAAGTTTGTACAATAATTTTGTACAATAACTTTTCAATGCAAATACGTTTATTTACACTTCCAATTTAAAAGACTCTGTAAAAAAGCTACCCACGAAACACGTAATACTCTAAGGAATCTGCCATGTAAAAACTGACAAATTCAGCCACCTTTTAACAGGTATAAGCGGGTCCGAGTCCGTCAGAGATAATACGTGTTTTAAAGGGTCTAAAACAGAGGTCTGCCGATCGATCATTAGAACTTATTTGTTTTTTGACGGTGACAGGACACCGTCCGAGTTGGTAGTGGACGCGTTTATTATTATCTACGTGTTGCATGGGATCATTCGTCATGCTGTCACAGAGACAGGGCTCAACGAAATAATCAAAGTCACCGCTCGATAACGGTGATGTCTGATAAGTTTACGTACTTGATTTTTTCAAACTTCGTGAGACCTTTCTTACTGCATCTAACTAATAAGCAGCAGATTAATCATAGTCAGCAGGGTGCAGCTAATGTATGTATAACAGAATTCGATGGGGACACGCAAATCAACATGCAATTAGAGTCTGTTTTAAGTGTTGTTATATGGTATGCATATGTGTCTTTTAATCTATGATGTTCTTATGCCAGCCTCCGTGGTGCAGCGAGCGCGTAGCCAGTTGTGAAAAGAAAGGCTGTGGGTTTGATTACCGTACCAATATAAATGTTCCTGTGACAGACAGAGGTTTGTTTCGGCTCTGGGTGTTGTGGGACCGCAGTCCCTCGTAGATCGTTGTACTCACGATACAGGTTTGATCTAGTGTGGGTTAGAACTATGTGTTTTACTGTTAGGTGTATTTATATATATTATGCTATATATACAAGAATATAAAATGTGCTTTCTTGACTTTGTGCTTATAGCCATTATCCGTATCTATTTTCCACAACTGACAACACTATCTGTTCTCATTTAAAAATTTTAAACTATAGATATTTATACATAGTCTTAAATAGACTTCATAAAATTCTGCTCATTGCTATATCTGGTAGTATCCATACTAATAACAAATTAGATAAGTATAGCTATTATGTTGCCACACTGACTATTAATTAAAACGAAATCAATTTAAAAGAACTTAACGAATTGATTGTAGGTTTCACTAGTATGTTGAGTGAAGCCCCGGTAACCATTATGGCTATAAAGAGGACGGTATCCTAGAAAAATACTGTCAGGCAAGCGGAGCCACGAATAATTGCAAGTAACAAATATAGTCTTACCTGGTTTTGGTAAGTAATACTTGACCACTATGATTCAATCAGCTATGAGTTAATTTCACTCACGGGTTTGTTGGTGCCAGAGCATTACCAACAAGGCTTAAATGTCTGCGGTACCTTTAATACTCTAACCGCAAAGCAAAATACGATACACAATTGAAGCTTAATCTTTTGAAGAATCCTACTATATCGTTCTAATTATGATTATTTAAATGAACACGAATTTCTTAAAATTCTATAAAATTAAGATTTTATGTAAGTATTCTGAACATGGAATAAGCCATATAGAAACATCCTTTATATTATTTAATTCCATAAGAATATAAGACACATAAACCCATTATTAAAAATTAACGATGTTACATACTCTTAGAATAAATTAGACACGATTATAACAGTATAAAATATAATCAATTATGATTTTATTTGTACCATTTTATTGTCCCATGTTAATCTTGTATTGTGTGGCAATCATAATCGAAGTACGTTTGTATGTCACACTGGAATATTTGTAGAAATAATAATTATCGACGCGAACTCGTCGACGACCAGTATCTACTGTTTTACTACATAAATACGCAACGAGTCAGTTTATGCGTCGACATAGACATAATATTTTTGAGCTTTATTACCAGGCAGTAGAGCTCAAATCCATTCTTGAATACATTAAAAAACGGTAAAACAAAACTTGTTTTTGCGTACGTAAGATTATCGGAGGCAAGTTTTGCATACCGCAGGCCACGATCATAAAATACAATACATTACGAGCAAACCAGTGGCTCCTGTGTTACGTGATACAGCGCTTTTAAAGAATGTCAACGAATATCAATAACATACACTTTCTTATTAATTAAGCAACCGTTTCGAATTTTCGTTTTTTATACTCGATTTTTTTTTACCTACGTTATAGAAATAACTGTTTTCTCTTTTGCCTGCTTGACCCATATACGCGCTTCATTATACACCTTTGTTAAAATAATGTGTAATATATAAAAGAAGAAACTGACTGACTGACTGACTGACATATCAACGCACAGCCTAAACGGCTGGGGTTAGAGACTTGATTTTTTTACAGTAGGTACCTTTTTTGACGTAGGCATCCACTAAGGAAGGATGTTTGGAAATACCGCCCCTAAGGGGATAAAATAGGGGATGAAAATCCGTCCTTTTTTAAGTTAAACGCATGAAAATTAGTATTTTATATTGTAAACTTTTTCTCCCAAACATGACCTCCACGCGGCTGGAGCTGCAAGCTACAGCCAGTTGTCAATATGTTGTCATAATAAATTCACCTAACAGGTGACTGTGTGTGAACACATAGTCCTTACAACACATTGGGTCAAATCTGCATTGTGGGTGTCGAGAACTACGAGGGACTACGGTCCCACAACACCCAGACCCGAATAAATATCTGTGGATCACACAAACAGTACTCCCCGTTGCGCCACTGATCGGATAGGATCAGTATAGCAATTTCCATTATGTTAATATTTCTCAGTATGTACACTGTTTTATTCTGGCACGGCAAAGTGACCACAGTGCACCTGATGGTAAGCGCAGTGCCGCCCAGTTAGAGTATCGAGTAGCAAGAGATAATCATCCCCCGGCCTTTTTTTTGTTGACGCGGGGAAAGTGTTTCATTACTGCCGCCCGGGGGGAAGCGGAATATGAATAAAACGGGTATGCTGGACTAGCCGGTCTTACGACCCAGCATCGCCTTCGCCCGGATGATGGGTATCCGTGCTGCTGCTTGGCCGAGTCCCTACCCCCTATGTACACAACACCCGACACTATCAGCTAAAACCCCGCGGTGGCCTTCATCTAAGGAGTGCTAGAATTGCAGCCGGAATCACCCCTGCGCGGTGCCGCGTAGCATCCCATCTCCATGGGGGGGGGGGACTAAGGAAGCCCCGCGCACCGAACAACGACAGCGAACGAGAATCAACTAGTCGCTTGTCACTTGTAACCTCACAGTTTTAATCGGCCTACGGGTATTACTCGATATCTCAGAAAACGCTGCTAGGAGATAGGCTTAGAGATAGGTCATCAATATCTAATGAAGAAAAGTATAGAAAACAAAATTTAGAACTACTACTACTATAACTTTATACTACTGATTTTGAGACACGCTAAAGAACACACGCTGAACATGCTTAGTTTTGGATTTTTAATTATGAATAGTATATTTGTAAAATCCATCCTTATATTTATATCAGAAGCCAGCAAACGAGAAAGAAGGTCATCTGATGGTAGCTTATACACAGCGCATGAACACCCATGAATAGAAAAGTTATGGGAACCCTGTCGGCCGCAAAGTGAAGGAATTAAGAAGGTTTCGGACGAAACGCATCAGGCGTAGTGTGGTCACTTTGCCATGCTAGGACAAAAAAAACAACAGTATCCTGTTACTTTACATCGGTTTTCTACAAACAGAAGTATAAACCAGATTTTCCAGACATTATGACAAAACTATCTCGAATAAAACTATATCAGTGTGGCTGGTGTACATAAGTGGTAACTTATGTACATCCAGAGCCACATCCTTTGACTTTCTATGGTATTAGTACATAACTGTAACATTTTTTACATTGTACGCTAAAACGTTGTTTCTTAGTTATTCGGGTGGCATCAAAATAAAAGAGGTTACAAAGTAAATCGCTTTAATTTCACACAATTCCAATTGTAGGTTTTTTTTTATCCTGGCACGGCAAAGTGACCACACTGTACCTGATGGTAAGCGCAGTGCCGTCCAATAAGAGTATCGAGTAGCGAGAGACAACTTATCCCTCGCTCCTCAACACAATCATGCCGGCCTGGTTCTTCACATACGCTATGGGCAAGAAGGTGAAGAAGCGGTCGAGGGTCTAGTCAGAGTACTCGGAAGGCGGCAAAACGGCTAAACATCGTACCCCAACTCTAGACCCCCGACAAAATCAATGAAAAGAAATCATAATCATATGAATGTGTTATACAAACGACGCAATAAGACATGACACAATTGTTATATAAATGTTGCATGGCATTCTCATTCATGGGGCGCATCATCGTAAACGACACGAATCCAACCCTAAAACATCGTTATCACTGTTCCCATTCTAATCTCGGAGCAATAAAATTTAGATGGCCCAAGAAAAACGGAGCGTCTCGATAAACATAAATTTGGGCCGAAACGGATGGGACAAATTTTTATAATGGGCCTCCCCCATTTGGATGCTGAGTTGCGTTAATGACAGGCTAACAGTTTGTTTTAACATCATTATAGGAGCGTATCGGACATTCCATCAGGGGTACCTGCGTGCACCATTCGAGCCGAATCACCGCGCTGTGAGTGCCTTGTGCCGCTACACATGTATGCACCACACCACACTCCAGATATGTGTCTTGATAATTGTCATCACTCCACCGATTATTTTTATGGCATCAATTAAATATTCAGTGTTGCCTGCATATTTTAAATACACATCTGCCTTTGAGTCACATCGTTACATCGAAGACGTTTTCGTTTCATTTAAGTACACGTACTAATAATATATTAATTAGAATATTATCACACGGGAACTTATACGATTCTAGAATATATGTAGGTATTTACATTAATTTTTATTGATATCAGTCCAGATGTGTCCATCGGATTACGTTACTTTTAATTATTCAAACGTGCTTTTTGATATACAATACGCATTTAGAAACCGTAAAATTAATTATTAGTCTAAATATATATTTGCAAAAAAGACGCCAACTTTTATTTTACCATATTGGTGAAAAAAAATAGATTAAAAGGGTGCCAAATTACTGATGAGTCCTTTGGCAGGTAAATTGTGGAGAGACCACGATGTGTTTCGCCTTGCAACCAAAACAGCCTGAGTAGGCTACTGCATCAAGTTTTTGTTAAAAGAAATAATAAAAGTCGGTGTGTGTACGGTGGTCGCTATCCGGGTGGGTATGAATTTCCAACCACCAGCAATAGCTTACTACAGATTTAAATGATTTCATAAATATCTTATTTTTAGAAAACGATGGAGGGTTGCGGATGCTCAAGTGGGGAGGTCTGGCATTGGACTAGAAAAGAAAGAAAGAAAATAAATTTTATTTGGTCAAACAACAACACTTTGGATGACATACAAATTAAAAACTTGCAACTCCTCATTTTGGAACACTTGTGTCTAAAGTATACTTAACCAAAAAGGCCATATAAAAGAGTACGGCCAACTAGGACTGGTATATATCGATGCGTTAAGATGGTGATTAGATGTTAATATTCGTTCTCCAGTATTAAAATATCGGATAGTGAACTTTTAATAATAACAAATCAATGCAGTAAAATCATTGAATACCATAAATTTGTATGGTGGCTATTTTAAAAAGAAATTTACACACTTCAATCAAATTTCAAAAGTTCGTTGATTCGTATCGCATTTGTGATTTGACTTTCTAGGGTCGTCCATTCATATAACAGAACAGTTATACAAATTATGTAACTATCAAAATTAAATTATAAAAATATGTTCAGCTTAAATCAATATTATAAAATCTGTAAACTTTGCAAATTTCACCGTTCTATCTGTCCCAGAAGTAGTCAGCGTTGCCAATAATAATTTTCAATCCCGTCAACTTAGGTAACAAATTCCGTCAAAAATCCGTCAAACAGTTTTTTTCCGTTCCTTGGGGGGGTGTTTGAGGGTTACCTCGTACTGTGTGAGACGGCTTGTTTGTAAATTATTATTACACGATATTAACATAACCTTTAATGCTTACATATTTAGTATGACAATCGAGTACCGAATTCCCAAAATATCAATTCGTCAAAAAATCCGTCAGCCGTCAGACAATATTATTTCCCGTTTTCCATTCGTCCATCCCGTCAGAACTGGCGGGAAATCAAGTTGGCAACACTGGAAGTAGTTTTGTATGATATAAAGACGAACCAGTTACATAATCAAGTTTAAAATATTGTATTCATAATTCTAGTCACAAACGTAATTCAGAAAAACATGCTGCTAGTGCATTTTGTATCCGAGACATAAGTCATAAGCTGTCATAAGGGAGTCGAATTTGACATAAAGCATTTAAAAACTACATCGTTGAAATACTACATTGTCATGTAACTTGTTTTTGTTTGATGCGCTTACCGGCGCATTCGGGTATGGAATTAAATTAGCATCTTTTCTCACTAAACATCTATTCTTACTAGGAAAGATTAGCTAAATTCTAATAACGCTTAATTATATAATACTAGCTAGTGTATGAGTACTGTAAAATAAAAAATACTAAAATAATATTGAAAAACAATTACTTTAATTTTTCCTAAATCACTTATTATTCTGGGCATCATTTCGATTTTTCTTTCTCTATATACTATATTCGTAATATTAATAATAATAAAAAAGCTGGCATAGTGTGGGTAGGTAGACTTTACAGACTTTCAGCACTTTACATAGAATTCTCTATCGTGAAGGTTTTCTCACGACCTTTTCATTTACCCCTAAAGTGACCTAGAATTAAGAATAGATTTATTTACCAATTGATAACGTGTTGTTACATATGGACGTCCTACGATGTTTATTGGTTGAATGGTCGTTAAATATTCCCATAATGTATACCTATGCATCACACCTTAATATGTAATACTAGCTGTTGCTCGCGGCTCCGCCTGCGTGGAGGTTATATTCGGGAGCAGAAGTATACAATCCAAGGAGTTGTCATCTGCACTGAGGCACCTGTAGCGATTGTCCAGCCTCTCAGGTGTTGTGCCTGAATCTTGAGATTGCATCTAAAGAATACCCCATAAGCTTAACCTCACTTTGCCCCTTTTAGGGATGATTTTTCAAAAACGTTGAAACACGTATTTCTTTATTTCTTACCAAAAGCCTAAATATGAATTTACAGATCCCTAAGTCGAGGAATTATGGATTTCCCATACAAATTTTGAACTCTTATTTGACCTCTTGCAAGGTTGTTTTTTGAGAAAAAAGATAGCCTATGTCCTTCTCCAGGATATGATCTATTCCCTTACCAAATTTCATTACAATCAGTTCAGCCGTTTAGTCGTGAAGAGGTAACAAACAAACAAACAAACAAACAAACAAACAGAGTTACTTTCGCATTTATAGTATTAGTATGGATTATAATAAGTTTGCTAGTTTACTAGATTTTTATATAGTTGACAGTGGGTAAACAATACAAATTTACGTCCAAGATTCAAGTTGGAATCACATATTTATACACGACATCATAGTCTTTTTCTTCCTGGCACGGCAGTTACCACACTATATCTGATGGTAAGTGCAGTGCCGTCCAATTAGAGTATCAAGTAGCGAGGGCAATTTATCCCTCACAGATGTTGAGTACAACATAATTATGCCGGCCTGCTCTGTAGCTTCTTCACACTACTCCTTAAGGACCCAGGAAATATTCAAGCACGTCATATCATAATATAACTAGCTCTTGTCTTTTATATAAATACTTAGTAGTTATTTCTATTCAAATTGTCTTGAATATTACAGTGAGCAGAGAAGTGAGGTTGAGGAAAAACATAATGCGGCCTACATATTTCGTGGGGTGCGAACCTTTTCTACAATTTAGTATTGCTATATATGCGGCATCCCGCGGCTATATATCGCAGGGACAGCTACACGCATTCACAATTACCTTATCTCGGCTAACGCTGGCTCCTGACATCACGCGACAAATATTCCTGATCACGGACGAACTAATATGCTCATCCGGTTATTTTAAATCCTGAAAATTATCTACGTATTGCTTCAACGCTATTTTTCTTATCCTGACTCGGCTAAAGACAATTGATGATATTTACAAATTTAGTACAATCCAAAAATTACAATTGTTGATCAAGCCAACAGGTTCTGAATAGGACTGACCGACTTATCTAGAAATTTCGATCACCAAAGTTTACCTTTTCATACTGTTTTTTCGTAATAAATATGGTACGTGTTACCCAGATATATGCATGTACCACCGAGCTAATCGAATGTCTATTCAAAATCTACCCAACTCTTTTTACCAAATTTTTATTTAAAAAGAGGACATTAAAATGCTTTACTCAATACAAATCAAAGTTTTAAAAGTAACATTTAATATCAGCTGTAAATATATAGAGTATCCCATTGCTAGATACTGGCCACCTCTACAAATAAGACAGAGAAGGCCTTATTCCACCACGCTAGGACAATGTGGGTTAGTAAATCCATATCATCGAAATTCTTATGAAAAACTGTAATATTAAATCGTGAAAATAATTACATGGTTTCTATTACTCGAGTTCAGCGATACCTAATCTAGGTTTTAAATTAAGATTTGGAATAGCTATTAAATTCTTTTATTTTTACCTCCCCTTAACATCCACCATTCACGTACACCAACTTGTTTATACTTTTAGTTCTACTCATTTGATATAGTTAATAATAAGGCATAGTTTATTTTATTGTTACCTCATAATCTGCGTTATATTCAACTACATCGCTTCAAGGATGTTTTTTATTCTAATGTTACTCTCCTTTCGGCAACTTCTTTTGATATAAAAACACGTACGCATGTTCTCAAGCTCGTAAAACTCACTGATAAACCCTGAGTTTTAACGCACCCACACGTTAACTTTCCTTTAGATAAACAATTTTATATATCCACTTAAGTAGAGTTAATACAAAACAACGCAGTTTTATATTTTGAATAAATATCTTTACTAAAAGCAAAAGGGTTAAAAAATGATTAACTGTAAAAAGGCAATACGCTAACGACAGTCGTGGCTAAAATACGGGTTCTTTTAATTGATTTTAGGCGAGCGAGCGGCCGGTAGTGTAAGAAATTGACATTTCAATAGCAAAAAAGAAAAGTGAGAGCGCGCAGGCCAAATGATTTAGCGCATAGTCGCAGGCAGACGCAGGTTCCCATGGGAAAGCTCCCGCAAATATTGACACTACGGCAACATGTTTATATGCACTTAATGCATCGCTCACTTTTTTACATTTATTTGTTTTGAGCGTGCCAGCCAGACGGAACGTCGGCCTCTTGTTTAAGTTGTTTTTGTCGTAATTTTGTTTAACAGGTAGTGTCTAATGCCGGTTATAAAATTATTACTACGGTATAACATTCTTGATAATTTTTTCACATGTGAACACTTGCGGTTTGTTCTGCCTGTAGGGACCCGCTTGTTATTTATTCGGTTACCCTAATAAAATTACCATTTCAGTCACCCAAATGGCACCGGATACGTATAATTATAGACTATAAGTTACAAGAAATACAATGCCATTTGTTAGATGAACACCAATTTAGAAAATAAGTGGGAGCTTTCAATGGCAAAAAATATGGGATTAATTTAACGTGATGACCACTGTTATGCACTGTGGAAGATACATGAGAAATTTCATTATATTTACTAGTATAATTAACAAATTTGTATTTTGTAACCTGTAAATATCACTGATAAAAATGATGTTCATTTTATGTAAATAAAACCCAACACTCACACACATAGCCCCGACCCCACACTAAGATACAAGTCTTGTGTCTTGGCTATCAGGGACTACGAGAGACTTTCGGTCTTACAACACCCAGTCCCGACCCAATTCCTGTTTGTCACACAAACATTTGTTCTGTTGTGGGAATCGGAACCAATAGCCTCTCGTTTCACAGCCGGCTACTCACCTACTGGCCCACGGAGGCTGTCAACTGATTATTGACATATTCCAGATTTTCCCACTGGCTATATGGCAGTGGCATCTCATTTGTCTAGTCACAGCCTAAACAGGACCCACCGGATGTGTAGGTAAAATGTTTCTCAATAAAAAAATTATATTAAGATTTTCAAACACACGTGAATCAACATGATGAAATACATTTCTTTAAAGGTTTAATGTTTCTTTTAAATTATTATCTAATTACCTGTTCTCTCAAAATATCAAAGAGCAAAATATATAAAAAAACAATATTTAATGTTTTATATAATTTTGTAAAGAAAATGCTGGTTATAAACAAACAGCAACAGACTATATGTATAAAAACAGTCAATTAAGAGTAAGATTTGCGAATTCGGAGAGTTCCATATAATAAATAAATACACCCAACAGTCACACACATAGTTCTGACTCCACACTAGGTATAACCTGTTTCGTGGGTATCAAGAACTATTGGGGACTATGGTCCCACAACACCCAGACCGAAATAAATATCTGTCTGCCACACACTTACATTTGTCTCGGTGCGGGAATCGAATCCTCGGCTTCCCGTTTCACAGCCGGCACGGAGGCTGTTAATATAATTAAAACATAGCATTTATATCTACGCACTAATATTAATTGATTTAAGAATATTAGTCGGCTACGGGGAACCATGGGCTTTGATGTGAAAATACCATTTTAAATTTCCATCTCATTGAATTACATTACAGTAGAATCTTATTTACAGCAATACGAGTCCATCAACCTTAGAATTTTTATAAGAATGACCTATTAAGGTTGTACTTTACGCCAATAACCTTCAAGATTTGAGCGCTAAACGCCCCACTGAAAAAGCTAAATATCCATATATTGTAATTTCTGGAGTTTTGTCAAAAAATATAAAAGTGTAGCCTGTATTATCCGTCATTCTTACATGTTGTGGATAAGTTAACAGACAAACAGCAGAGATTGTAAAGTTTTATTATACGTACAAATTAAACAGCAAACTATAAAATTTAATTGCAGAATTTATATTAGTTCATTAAAATATCCTAATAAGATAAGCCTATCTGTAAAGAATTATATGTAATGAATTGAAAACAGTATAAAATTTATTCAATTAACATAAAGTTGTCCGGCTGGGTGTCTTAGAGGTAAATGCGGATATTTTATTACTCTTATATGGAAATAAAATCAACTGATATAAAGTATTGCAAAACAATACATTTCCATTTAATCATTGATTACTATAAGTAAAAGTTTTTTAATTCATAAAAAGTACACCGACTTCAATAAAAAACAAATTATGCGTCACTATAAAATTTGATTTGGGCTGCCCTTGATTTTTCTGAGATCCCATCATCAGATCCTGACTTGGTGCCAACGTGACCACCTGGAAAGTATACCCTTTTAAACAAAAAAAGAATTTCTCGAATCGGTCCAGGCGTCTTCGAGTAATCGGGGAACATACATAAAAAAAAGAATCCGACGAATTGTTAACCTCCTCCTTTTTTTGAAGTCGGTTAAAAAGTATATTTTATTTGACCCAGACAGTGCGATAATAATAATTGTGAGGTCAATATAATGACCAAATAATCCCATGTGTCCTTGTCGATTGGATGTAGGAATGCGCAAGTGATTACGTCACGCTCCCTCTAATTATGTATCGACGTGGATTCACAAATTATAGCCTGCCGACGCGACGGTGCGGTGCGGTGCGGTCTGTACAACAAGGGCCCACCAACTCTACGGGAATGTTTTAATACCTTTTTTTACTTAATCATTTAATTTATGAACAACCGGCAAATCACTAAAAGTATGAGTCACCAAGATAAAAGCTCCAGTTTTAGCCTAATTCAGTTGAGAGTAAAGATAAATAATTTGTACTTATTTGTATTTGTTTTGGAATAGTATATTGCTATTCTCATATTATTTCTTAGTGTAAATAACTTAAAGATGTATATGTAGTGGTAATATTTCTTTTTTCCAAATGAATAATGAACTTACAATTTTTTTTACCTATAAATTATAAATTATTAATATAAGTAACTACTTTAAATTAAATAGTAAAATGTGCAAGCCAAATATGACAACATATAGAATTCTTTAAAACATATATAATAAAAAAAGTCCGGAACAGTTACTGTATTCAAAACTCCTGGTTGTATTGTGAGATAATTAATATAGTCAAATTTATTATCTGTATATGTAAAAGAAGAAACTGACTGACTGACTGACTGATCGATCAACGCACAGCCTAAACGGCTGGGGTTAGAGACTTGAAATTTTGACAGTAGGTACCTTTTATCACGTAGGCATCCACTAAGGAAGTGTTTTTGGAAATACCACCCCTAAGGGGGTAAAATAGGGGATGAAAGTTTGTATGAAAATCCGTCATTTTTGAAGTTAAATTCATGAAAATTAGTATTTGGCATTTTAGTTAAAAATAAAAAATATATGTTTCAGGATTTTTGGAAATTCCGCCCCTAAGGGGGTAAAATAGGGAATAAAAGTTTGTATGAAAATCCGTCATTTTTAAGTTAAACGCATGAATATTGGTATTTTGTATTGTATACTTTTTCTCCCAAACATTACCTCCACGCGGGCGGAGCCGCGAGCAACAACTAGTTAAATATAAACTAAAATCAGCCTTTAATTTGTTGATGTGTTTTTTATTCTTCACATTGTGGATACTGTTTTGAGTTCAAGATGCTTAACAATAATAATTTTAAAAATTGTGTCGTTTAATTTGCAACCACAGGTTTATTCATATTTAGTAAACTCGTTAATCAGATATAACGAACTATAAGTGTTTATGATCAGCCAGCTAGTATGTTTATTTCCTGTTAACCTAAAAGGCCGGTTACTTTTCAGTAATTGTTATAGATTTAAGGTAGGCATCGGCTTTGCTGCGCCCTGGCGTTGCAGTCTATGGGCGGCGGTGACTACTAACCATCAGGTGGCCCGTCTGCTCATCTGCCTATCGAGGCACTAAAAAAAATTATGCATTCAATTTAATAAATATAGTGGTAGAGCCACGCTGTAGACATATTTGTCTACAGCATGAATGGGCCGGCTCTACCGGGGTAGTACCACTGTCTCACAGAAAACCAACGTAAAGTGACAATTTACTGTCGCGTTTCGTATGGTAAGTGAGATATCCGGAAGCCCAGATTCCCCCTTCCCTTCCCTAATCCCTATTCCTGTCCTTTAAGGCCGACAGTGCATACATGATACTTTCGGTATTTTAGATGTTCATGGGCGGTGGAGATCCCTTAGCATCAGGTTTATATAATCTGGTTTATATTTTGTAAAATTTTCGACATAATATAATAGAAGACATACAAAGCTTTAAAAACTTGCTGTTTTTTCGTAAACTCAATGAATAGTATACATGTTAATATTATGATGTAACCACTCATTGTCAAACATACGGCATTCCTTAGTTAGTTTAGTTTAAAAGTAAATAACTGAAACGAATGTTCATGGAGATTTGGTATAAAAATATGCTGATTAATATGAATTGTATTTTTATTTGATAATCCTACTAATATTATAAACGCGAATGTTTAGATGAATGGATGGATGAATGTTTGTTACTGAATCACGCTACAACGGCTGGACGGACCTGGTTGAAATTTGGCACAGAGATAGGTTATAGTCTGGAATAGCACATAGGCTACTTTTTATCCCGGAAAAATTTACAGTTCCCGTGGGATAGTTTAGTTTTTCACAGAGCAAGGGGTCTATACGATTTTTGGCTTAGTGGCAGTTTAGGGATCAGAAATTACATAGCCTACTTTTTATCCCGGAAAAATGCACGCTTCCTATGGGATAGCAAAATATAGAAAGGTGTCTTCCTTCTAAAAGTAACCTCCAAGCGGGAGGAGTCGCGGGCAACAACTAGTATTATTATAAACCCACTAGTATTTTAATATAATAACATATATAACAATTAATTACGAAGATACATTCGAAAAAAAATAATCCTGAATAAAAGAAACACAATTTTTTTATTATATTTATAATTAATTCATAAAACCAGTACCATCTCTAAAGTTTTAATAATAGATTTACAAATACATAATAATAAGTTATACATATTAAGTATATTGATGAATAAATTACATTTATCATATTAATGTCCATTGCCATTAATTAAGCAATTTTTAAATTAAATAATAGAATTATTATTTCACTAACCGCTGAGTTAACATAAATGGTAAGTAATCATAATTATTATTACAATAAAATGAAATATCGACGTAAATATTTGAAAAATACAATTCTCATAAGAACATGTTTAAAATATTCATGTGAGGATATTTTATGTTTAAGACATCAGAATCAATTATTATTCCTGGACCTATACTCTGAGTTATTTATCATTATGATCTTGATCACAAAAAAACAACAACACCGAATAACTTATTTAGTGGTTACACACGAAAGTGATCTTTACGTGTATGGATTAGGAGCTGATGTCCTGTATTCAGGGCACGTTGGATGCTCGGAGCGATTTCGATTTGGGATACATGAAAGCGTGCAAAGGATTTGGACTCTTTACGACTTCGTGGGTGGTTGTGGGCGGGGCGACGGCTATCCCTTACCCCCTCACGTATTCTTTCTATATCTGTCTCCCTGCGGCCGCTCCCACAGGACCTTTCTTGTTAACGTGTTTTTTGCTCCTCTCAACTCATCTTATAGAATGGTCAGGCAGGCAAATATTTACTCACGATTTTCAAAATCTTGTTTCATACAGCCATCAGGAAAGATGATGACTGGTTACTTTGTTACATTTAAATACCATTTATATGCGACAATTGTTAAATAAAGACCACGAAATCCAGCTTCATCATAGAGCAAGATCATAATAAACACTACATGTGAACACATAAACAAATGTTTATATTAAATACCAATATAATACCTAGGAAACAATAATAATAATATTTGTCACGAATACAAAAAACATTGGTACTCAAAGCATGTGAAATGCATAAGTATTGTGTACGGACCCTTGCGCTAAACTGAAGTGTCTATAACAATCAGTCGAGCAAACACACAAGTTCAAACGGTGTGTGGTATTTCTAGATTTATAAACATCGGTGTAAACTTCGCTAACACTTCCATTATCTTAATTGGAAAGGCACTCACGTTTAGGAAGGTGTTTAGGGGGCCGGCGGCACGGCGCAAAGCGATCGGACCTCACACACGTCCTCGCGTATACAACCCTGTCCTCCCCTCTCACTGCACGCCCTCTCACCCGTCGATAAAGAAATTATCCACTTTTCAACTAACGACCACCAATCTACCCGCATTGTGCCTAATTTATAGGTGCCCAGCTCTGGCTTTCTCTTTATGTACATCGATCCCATTACATGGATATTTAATCCCAGCGTCTACTTGTCTAACTGTTCTTAGTGGATTCTCATATTTGCTACATTGCATTGATGTAATGTTTCTTGTCTACACACTATGTAAGTTTCCTGAAAACATGAAATTTTCGTTGTTTATAGAAAAGATTTCAACGCGCATTAGTTTATTAACAATACCATACAAAAATCATAATTCGTATCATACGTAATATCAATATTATCTAATTCAAAGTCGTGGTGTCAACCTACTTAAGTCACGCCACTATTGAAGTTCTAGATTTGATTCCGAAGTCAAACATTCAAAATTTTAGTGAGTTTCTTAATTTAAAAAAAAACACATTATGTAGCTGCGTAATTTTCCCGAGATTGACTCTGTGTATAGGCAATAGGTGTGCTCGTTATAACATCGTTCTCATGAACATACCCCACTTCAATCCTGTGGCTTAACATGCTTTAGATACACATGAAGCAAAAAATATTAGGCTTAATTTTTATGACCAGCCATTTTAAATAAAATCATTGTCATCATTTGACAGCCTCCGTGGCTCAGTTGGCGAGCAGCCGGCTGTGAAACGAGATACCGTGGGTTCAATACCCACACCGGAACAATAGTTTGTGTGACAGACAGACATTGTGTCCGGGGTCTGGGTGTCGTGGGACCGAAAGTCTCTCGTAGTCCCTGATACCCAGAACACAAGACTCGTATCTTAGTGTGGGGTCGGGGCTATGTGTGTGACTGTTGGGTGTTATTTATTTATACATTATTTGAGAACTGCTATAGAAATTCTGAAAAATTTAAGCTGATATTGAAAATATATTTCTATACGGTGCGGTTTACGGTGACTGCCTCGGTGGCGTAGTTTTACGCATGCTCGCTATACTACATACTGTTGTGCTGAGGTCTCGGTCCCAGAGTCGGGTAAAGTGATATTGGGTTTTCATATTTAGAAATACTTAGTATCAGCCCGGAGTCTGGAATTGTGGGGTATGGCGATAGGCTTGCCACTATAACTTTATGGAACCGTAATAAATTCGGCGATAAGTTTGTTTACTGCCTACCCTTTCGGGGATTACAGGCGTGAGTGTATATATATGTATATTTGCATAGGGCCTGCATTGATAGGGCTATCTACGAAATCCTTGTAGCCCAGTCATTTTACGACTCAGCATTAGGAACACCCTTAAATAAACGAATTTAACTTTAACAAGAACTAATGAGTCACAAAGTATGAATAACGTTAAACCGTTAAGTTCTAACGTTTCACTGATAAGATACCTCGGACCAACGTCAATTATGCGAAACAAAGGAACAGTAATACCTCAAACAACGAGGCATGCCTTGCAAGCCTAAGTGGTGAAGAAAGCTAAAGAATTGGATTGATAAAACGCAAATAAAAGAGAATAGTTCCAAGTACAGGAGCGGCGATTCGGAGGCGGCCGGCGCTACGAGACAATGGGGATTATCTAACGCGCACCGAACACAAACATCCATCTCGACATTACACCGGCGGAATAAAAAATGACATCGGCGCTAAGGGAAAGTTAACAGGTACAAGAGCTGGCACCGAGGCTACAGATAATGAAAGCATGCAGTTTGAAAAATATGCGACTCACCGGTACCTTTTTGTTTGGCAGCGCTAACATTGTGCGCGGCGTATTGTTTGTTACCTTTTGTGATGGCGTCATAATTTAATACTGTATTTGCCAAAATCACCTCGGTGTTCAAGTAGTAGCGTACTTAGGGTGAGGACCTGGGTACTAATTCCAGATCGGGTAATTATAATTTGTGTCTGAGTTTCCTAATCATACATACACATACACTCACGCCTGTAATTCCCGAAGGGGTAGGCAGTGGTGTAACCAGTACACCCACTTTTCACCGTATTTATTACGGTCCCATAATGTAAACCTATCGCCACACCTATCACAATTCCAGACTCAGGGCTAATACTGAGTATTTCTAAATAGAAAAACCTAATATCCCTTTACCCGACCCGGGGATCTAACCCGAGACCTCAGCACAGCAGTCGTAACGCATACGCAATGACAACTGCGCTACCGAGGCAGTCAATTAATATATTTTTTAATAAACGATAGTATAATAGACATACTTTCAGAGTCACTGAAACCATTAAGAAATACCTACACGACAAATTGGCATTGGTCGGCATCGCCTTTATTTTATGGGCACGCTTAACCACAGACCCAAAGTTCTCCGCCGGTAGGCCCTAGAATACCAAAATGTACTTACTATGTTTTCATCAAAGTATTTTTTTATTGATATGTAACTAACTGCACATAAAAGAAGTGAGACGTCTTTAGTGGTTTCCATCAATCAATAGGCCTTAAAGTAAAAAAAAACAGCTGAAAGGTTTTTTTATCAAGGTTTGTATTGCTATTTAGTAACCACAAGGACCCTCAAAATGGATTTTGACGGCGAATTTAGATGTGTAACATTGGTATTTTCTTAAAGAGTTCCATACTCTATGCGCCCTACGACCTAAGCAAACTCTGGCCTTAGTTAAATAAAAAAGTATAAGACTACCTATAGATTAATCCATACTTCCATACTAATACTATAAATGGGAAAATAACTCTGTTTGTTTGTTTGTTTGTTTGTTACCTCTTCACGACTAAACGGCTGACCAGCTTGTAATGAAATTTGGCAAGGAGCTAGAATATATCCTTGAGAAGGACATAGGCTATCTTTTTTCTCAAAAAACAACCTTGAAAGGGGTCAAATAGGAGTTCAAAATCTGTATGGGAAATCCATAATTCCTTGACCTAGAGATCTGGAAATTCATATTTAGGCTTTTGGTAGGAAATAAAGAAATACGTGTTTCACATTTTTTTTCAAACTCATCCCTAAGGGGGTAAAATAGGGGATGAAAGTTAGTATGAAAATCCTTCATTTTTTAAGTTAAACGCATGCAAGTTCGTATTTTGCATAATATACTTTTTCTCCCAAACATGACCTCCACGCGGGCGGAGCCGCGAGCAACAGCTAGTCCCTTATAAATTGAAAACTAACAAGTCATGTTAGTCTACAAAATCTTTTGATCTAGGTACATTTTAATAAATCAAGAGCTAATGACATGCGGTCAGACGGGCGTTCAGACGGACCAAAATAAAACACAACATATTGAAAATAGTTTGCGTGGAATATTAAATGTCGGCAAACATTTTGACAAATCAATTTGTCCATTGTACACAATGACATAATTAATTTTCCCATATTAAGTATGTGGAAATAAACGTAAATTAAGAATATGATAGTTATTTGTTTTGTCATCACTAAATATTCCTCCTATTTACCGTTTTCATGTCTGAGTATTAGTAAACATTTGGCATGCCGATCCAATGACGACACTGACAGTTTTAAATGTCGCTAGTCGCCGATGTCAGTGCAGTGTGCACAGCGGGAGTAGGGTAGCGTGAGGTAGGCTTCACGGTGGTGGTGCCGACGACGCTCTACTTTACCTCGTATTTATAGCTTTTGTTAAACTTAGCGCCACCATAAAAAAACTCACTGACGGAAGTAAAGTCACAAAGCAAATGCCACAAAGCAAAAAGTATACAAAAAAAAGAGCATAATACGGCTGAGATACTTTGCGGGCGCTCAACAGCTTTTGTAAAATTTATAACAGCTCTATTTTGTTTACCTGCTTGACTCAACTTAATATTTTTCGGTAATTGGAGGCATTTGACGGAGACTTATTAATTTATTGGCTATAGCTTTGCTTCACTTTTTATGGAAGTGCTAAAAGGTTCGTCGTTATTCTTTTGTTTCAAAAGGTGCTCATTTTTTATGCAATCGTAAATTATTGTTACCCGCGTTACACAGTATTTGAATACGAAACATTACATCATTATACAAATAATCTTCGAAGAGTTCTCTTCAACACTTGCTCAAGTGCACTACCAATTTTAGAGGGCTTCCATTGGCTTACACTATTATTAGAAGTATTGACAAAATAGTTGCGGACAATAAAAAAATTGTGTTACAATGGATACCTTCTCACGTTGGACTGGAGGGAAATGAGTTAGTCGACCGTCTAGCAAATGAAGCTGTGTCGGATGGAGAACCTTTCATCTGTTTACCTTGGTACACTGAGCTTCTACCTATAGTTAGGCGTACATGTTTTGAGTACTGGTCAGAATATTTTGACAAAAGATCTTTGACAAAAGGAATTTGGTACAAGGTAATTCAACCATCACTGACTCGTTCCCTGTGGTTCAGCGTGAGTGGGATTACTCGACAAGAGGTCGTGACGGCTTTGAGACTCCGATCTGGTCATGTCCCGCTTAACAGTTTTGCTTTTATGATGCGCAAAGTAGACTCGCCTAATTGCTCCGTATGTGGAATTGTAGAGGATGTGCATCATATTTTATATGAGTGCAGCCGTTCTGAGACACAGAGACGGCACGCCTTCGGAGAAAGAAGGTATCATTTAGGTTTTTATAATAGCATTCTGGCCTCCCCGGTTTCCGATGAGGCTAGATTGCTTTATAAAATAATAGATAAGACACTAAAATCACGTGTTACTTAGTATGTTTGTGTATATTTTGTTAATTTGGTGTTGTAGGTATTATATATATATACATAATTTTGTTTTTTATATAAGCTTATTTTGTCAAAGTATGTATACAATAATGGGGGTGACATTTTCATGCTTGAAAAAACCCCCAAAATGAAAATAAAGAAAAAAAAAAAAAAAAAAAAAAAAATAATCTATTATTATAGAAAGGACGATTCGAGAATTTTGTGTTTTCTTAATGCGTTCAATTGTGAACGCGGCTCACGTAACTTTACGATCCTAGAATATGTATAATGTATACGAAATAAATCCGAGACCTACTCTAACGTATTATCATTTCTATTGTTGTCCAAACATAGTCAACATAAAATGAATACTAGAACCAAGATAAAAATGTGTAAATATTTCTTTAATATTTTTATAAGTTTCATAAAAACATATCTTAAGACTTAACACATATCTGTTGATCAAACTTTACACAAGAAAAATGCGCCTACTTGTATTAATATTTTTGTTCAACTTTTTGTTTATTTAACCATTTGCAATAAATTACCCAAACCAAGAGTTTAATTTTATTATTGCTAGTAATAAAAATCACTTAAAATATTCGTCTGTTAATATACCGATATCAACATGCGGAGTGAAATTTGGTATCATTAGAGCCCATATTAAAATTATGGCCTCCATAATAATTGAATATCTAAAAATACTTCAATGTTTATTAACATCGTAAATCATGCGATAAACAGTGATGTACTAGTTTTAATGACTGGTTATCGACCGTTCATCGTCCTTGAGCAAATTACACCCATGAAATTAATTCTACGACCGCCTGGCCCAATTTTGAAAGCACTATAACGTGAATAGTAGATTGTAGCTTAATGGCCTAAGCCGTTGGATTCTATGATGAATAGTGAACGCCCGTTGTTTATTGGTATTTATTTGGATGAATATACATATATAGAAGTGTTCATTAGGCTTTAAACTAAGATTAATGTGATACATGTAGAAAATATATATTTTTAACTTTTTTAACTATCCGCCGTGCCATAAAGGCATATTAACTAACAAAGAGCATGTCGAGCCATGCTTTATGTCACGTAGGAATTGTATGTATGGGGTTTACTTAAGCGCTGGAACTATATTATTTCCCAGCTCCCTTTAATTGTAAACATTGAAGATCTTTTATAATATAATTTCTTCATAATATAAGTGACTAGATGTTGCTCGCGGCTCCGCCCCCGTGGAGGTTATTTTTGGAAGGAAAGGCATACAATCCATGGAGGCATCTTAAGCTATTACACCTTTCTATGTTTTGCTATCCCATAGGGTTCGTGCATTTTACCGGGATAAAAAGTGGCTTATGTAATTTTCTAGTCCCTAAACTATCACTATGCAAAAAATCATGTCGATCCCTTGCTCTGTGAAAAACTAAACTATCCCACGGGAACTGTATATTTTTCCCGGATAAAAAGTAGCCTATGTGCTATTTCAGAATATAATCAATCCTGTGCCAAATTACAACCAGATCAGTCCAGCCGTTGTAGCCTGATTGAGTAACAAACATCCATCCATCCATGCAAACTTTCGCATTTATAATATTAGTAGTATTATAGCCAAGATGTAAACAGTTTTTTGGAAATTATATTATACATTTTAGCATTTTCTTTGCACATAAATACACAGAGCTGAGTATAGATGTTAAGTACAAATACATTATTAATAATTTCTTTAAAGTGATCTATCCTTAGAAGCGAGTCAGGTTTTACGATTGCCGATCGTAAAATAACCGAGGCTTGTACGTAAATAGCTATGCAGTATCACTTGCATTTCCACATTATTTAAGCAACGCTGTCGCCCGCGTGTCTCGCACTGCTTACACCTGTGACCCGCACTAAAACATAGCCTAATCTCATGCGCGGTGACGCCTTCGTCGTTGTATTCATTTCATATTGCTGCTTTTGTCAGCACATACATTGTTTGTTTAGATAGTGGCCCAGCGATGTACGGTCAACACATAAAATGTGTAATCAAAATTTTAAATGTACGTGGTGTAACACAAAATTCAGGTTCTGTACGGCACCTGTAGACGAATGTGCCATTTACATTGTAATGTACGCGCACTGCTTCCAACCAGTTCGATTAGGAGGGGAATGCTGTCCATACTAACACGATTTATAATAAACTATTGTTTGAATGGTTTTATTTACATACGTATTGTTGTGAGTTGTGGTATAAAAAGTTTATATGTGACCGCTGGCGATAAGATCGTTGTAAACACACTTGGAGATTTTTAGAATAACTGTCACGCCAAGTTTAGAAATGTTTAATGAACGTTATGTATGATGAAGACTACAGTGATAAAGATAATTGTGTAATTATCGGTAGTTACGTGATTGATCCCGTCATGTTGGGGGAGTGGGGAATGCACTGGGCGCTGCGGCAGTGACCGCTGCAGCCAGGTGCGTGCGGCCATCGACACCATAAAATTAATAACCCGTCGAGCCTCCTAACCAATGCACTCTTGAGCATCATGCGCACTTCACGTACCAACACGGAAAATATATATTTTCACTTATCTAATTGCTGCGTTGACATTTATGAAGACTAAAACTAGTACCTATGTAGGTATTAAAACTCATAACACGTTAACGTTGTCGAAATGTATAATATAAGTAACCAAACTTTATTATTGGATTATGGTCATATAACAAATATATGCATTTATGATATGACATATATTGTTATAATAGAAAGCCCTTCCCTCTTTCGGATTGCCTAACTTATTTCCGTCCCATAACGTGATAGGTAGTAAATTTATTGCTATACCTGTCGGACACAAAGTCCGGGCTCGAAAATGATATACCGAATCAAAAAATTCAAACAAAAATTGTGTGAACTAAAACAAATAATAATCCGTTTCATAATACGCAAACATAATTTAAACCTAATCCAACTTAATATAATATGTTAAAATATGAATTAGTCAAGCAGCGATAGCCTAGTTGGTTGCGGTACGGACTGCCAAGACGAAAGTCGTATGTTCGAAACCCAAGTGGCATACACCTCTGACTTTTCTAAAGTTATGTGTGTATTAAATGTTAATTATCGCTTGCTTTAACGGTGAAGGAAAACATCGTGAGGAAACCTGCATACTTGAGAATTCTTATACGAATATCGAAGGTATGTGAAGTCTACCAACCCGCATTAGGTCAGCGTGGTGGACTAACCCCTCTCATTAGTAGAGGAGGCCCGTGCCCAGCAGTGGGACAATGTTTAATACAGGGCTGGTATTATATTAAATAGTTATTATATATTTAGAATTCAAACACTGTCTTTTCATGGAGAGATTTTTTAAGCTGAATAGAACGCTAGACTTGTACTGTACAAAGAACATTTCCTACTTGGAACGCCCAGGGAAAACATGTATATCTTAACAGAAAATCGATCAAATATCGGAAAATTTGTACTTAGTTGAATCCAGGTTCGGCGAATACGGTGGTTGACGGATGATTTTTAAGTAAAAATCTTGTAGTGTTAAAACGGTTTTCCGAGCTGTGTGGAACCTTGCGTTATAATAAAATAATAACGGTGAAGATCGATTGACAAGTCGCGGTCGTTTCTTTGATAATCTCATCACCATTGTTCGAAGCCTTTTACAGTAGACATCTGCTGTCATTGATATATCGGATGTAAGGGAGCTATAGTTAATTTCATCATGAATTGACCACCAAATAGTTGCCAATACCTTTTATGAGTGAGCTTCGATTTAGGGCAATATTCCAGCGTTTACCCGGGTTTAGAGAGCCATAAGTCACTTTTCATCACACGTCACAATTCGGTCCAAAATTAAATAAATTAATAATAATCATTGTTTAATTTATCTATCCGTATATGACAGCAAGGCAAGCATAAACGCTTACCGCTCTCTGCAGATGAATATTTCCATGAAGTACCTACTCTTTATGGTAATAATTTTCTTTTGAGACATGTCTTCCACTATTACGTTTAATTAACCATTATTTACTTGAGTGCCTGCTATTCCCCGTGGTTTATTTTTTGAGATTTCCACGAGGAAAATGATTAAACCAAAAACATGCCGTTCATCCATTAGTCGTGTTCACTGTTAACATGGCATTGATGTTACTAAATGATTCAGCTGCATTATTTCCACGTTGTACTAAAAAAAGTGATCTAAGTTTTAGTAACTAAATTTATAAAATTTGTCTAACTTTAAATAATATAATAATTTAAAGTTAAACAATCGAATTAGACAAGATATTTCCTTAGTGAAAGACCACTAGAATAATTGAAATGAAATTTGATTGGTATGAGATTTCTCAGTGAAAGAATTTTCATACAATCCATACTAATACTATAAATGCGAAAGTAACTCTTTTTGTTTATATGTTTGTTTGTTACCTTTTCAGGACTAAACGGCTGACCGGATTGTGATGAAATTTGGCAATGAGATAGATTATACCCTGGAGATGGACATAGGCTATCTTTTTTCTCAAAAAACAACCTTGAAAGGGGTCAAATAGGAGTTCATAATTTGTATGGGAAATCCATAATTCCTCGACTCTGGGATCTGGAATTTCATATTTAGGCTTTTGGTAGGAAATAAAGAAATACGAGTTTCAACATTTTTTAAAAATCATCCCTAAAAGGGGCAAAGTGAGGTTAACCTTATAAGGTATTCTTTAGATAAAATCTCAAGATTAAGGCACAACACCTGAGAGGCTGGATAATCGCTACACGTGCCTCAGTGCAGAAGACAACTAAGAAGTTGTCTTCGGAAGCAGAAGTATAAAATCCAAGGGGATTGTATACTTCTGCTTCCGAAAATAAACTCCACGCGGGCGGAGCCGCGAACAACAGCTAGTTAAGTATAAGAAAGATAAATCTTTCATTGAGAAATCTCATACCACTCAAACTTCAATTCAATTATTCTAGTGGTCTTCAGTACAATAAAGCGATAATTTAATACAATTTACTTTAACATTACCTGAACTGAGGGGATTTCCGTCTACAGCTGGATTTGATACATTTATGAAAAAAGAAATTTATTTTCTTATGTGAAGGATCCCTAAGCACGATCGCATTGCATTGGAAGGAATTTCTCGGAGTTATGTCCCGGACCGTATAATCTTTGTTTTTGCTGGAATCTCTTTAACAAATACCAAATGGGTATCATAACATTTCTTTAGTGTTTTAATCATATTATACCGGGTAGAGCCATGTGGATTGTAAACTTACACATGTATTAAAAGTCTTAGCAACTGAATTAGGCTGTGTGATCAAGTTTGCTTTTGATAACTCAAAAGATAAAAAATATTCTTTATATCTAAATGCATTAAATTGTTACAAATTAATCCTTTCATCATTTTTGGCTTTATGTTGGTTGGATGTTAGATTTGTGTTTAATAGCGGCTTAAGGCGGCTCGGCGTACAAACAGACAGTGAGACTGCGGACAGACGAGGTGTGGGAGGGGGTGCGGGACGGCGGAGGGCGCCGCGCGGAAGCGCAGGGCAGAGGAGCGGCCGCGCTACGCTCGCGACGCGACGGACAGTCTGCCTGATAAAGGAGAATTTTATCCGCTCGATTTAGCATGAAATTGGAACACAAAGTGAATAAAGCCACAAGATGGTAAACATTACGATGTTCCCTTTTTTATTGCGGGCATTGGGATTATTTAAGTTTGTGTTTTTATTGTTCACCGGTGTCCGCTCAGAGCCCTCTATTTATTACCTTGTTAAACTGTAGTTAACGAAGCGATCGCTCAGTACTACGCCGGTACTTGGGATGTACTTAATTGAAAATTTATCACTTTACCCCCACAGTGCTTAATTGATTCTTGTTACGTGAAGAAACGAAAATGTACGATTTCAGTCGTAGAGCGGGCTTAAAAACGTATAAGTCGATTATTCGTTTTTATCGACTCAGCCGGGTTTAATAGCTGGCATGGTGTAAATCGTGTACTTTATGCGTTCCCACGCGAGGAAGCATCGATGCCGGCAGATGAATGACTCACTAAACTCGGAGCTCTATTTCCACAAGTCATAGTGCAATTAATAATATGCGGCATCCTGTCGAATTATCTCTCGTCGTGGCAGGGGTCCGGGCGGCTTTAATTTACCACAATGGAAGTTGGTTCTGAGAAGCGTCCGCCGACGAGGCGGGCCGATTCTTCGACGAAAACAAACAGAAAATAATTATCATAAAGATGAAGAGCGGCCGCTCGAGGTCCGTCGCTGCTAATGGGGGCCCACCTGGCAGCCGCGAGCGTTCCCTCCCGCCCTCACGGGTCATGTGTACCTGGCAACCGCGGTGCCTGAGCAGTACCCGCGCCCCATTGCCCACACATTCCTTCTCATATACAGGGCCGGCACCGAGACCGGAGAGCCGAGAGCCGAGCGACCTCGTGTTCATCGTGTAAGTAATAAAGACATGATTGGTTTTTGATTGCGATTGGTAATGAGTCCGGTCTTTAGCTGGATATACCTGTATAACCGTTCTTGAAATTAAATAAGGTGCGTGCGTATGAGCCTCCATTTTGTGTATATAAGGATGTTTAGTGGACAAGTCGATATTTAGTTGGTACCGACTTGTGTGTGAAAATACATAAAATATTTTTTTTAGATATGTACTGTAAATGAACTATAAAAGTTATCGAACACAAAATAATTGCATAAAATATTATTATCAGTAAAAGGTGTTAATGCTACGACGTAGATGTGCTTCGTAGACTCGTAGTCGTAAAGCAAATTTTCTATAGCCTTTTAAAAGCGAAACGTGAATTTTCGATTATAGTTGCTTCTACCCTGTTTATGATATCAATTCTTATAATCACCATATAAAAGCATAAGAATACGAATGTAATAAATCAAACAATAATTTATTTTATACTTACTGTTCCCTTCAAAATATTATAGAGCGCGTAAATAGGACACATTGAAAACAATAACTCACCTATTATTTCTTTGGTCAAGGCATTGTCTTTATCTCATATTATATGAGACAAACGGTAAGACTAGGTTCCCAGGATTCGTATAATATAGAATTACTTCTTTACTTACCTTTGAAAATCCCCAACGGTACAGTAGTGATAAGAATTTCTTTATCTTACGCGGTATTGTCTCATTTCAAGAACTGATGAAGTAATGCCGTCTTTATGTAGCAGTGTAAGAGATAATTACAAAACATCTTTTGTTTGTTGAACGGAGTAATCTATCCTTGCTAGGAAACGTAGACACTTTATACATTTGTATTTTTGTTTAAAGTTCCGAAGGGTCTCACTTAACGACATCGATAAGTTTGTCAGGGCAATAATTTAACACACAGACCGCCAGCGGACTGTGAAAGGCGGAGATAAAGTACTTTGACGAATTCCTCGGCTGCCTATCTCAATGGCGAAATGCTATGTTTTTAGCGTCTTTTTTCACATGCCGATGGGTTTTTGCGAGGATGCCGTGTTTCGGACGGCGGTGGTCCATTAAAATCGGAACAATGGACCACTTAGTTCCTATTAACCGTTTTAACTAACTTTGGTCAGGTTGTATGAATATTTAAAGTATCTCTTTTACGACTAAGCTTGATTAAAAAATATTATCTCATTGCAAATTATGCATTAAATTAATTTTTTCACCTAAGTATTTTCTTGCCGTTTTGCTCGTTAATAGATTAATTTGTCAAATAGTATCATTTTACAAGTATAATGTACACAATAGCAGCGATAGCCTAGTTGGTTGCGGTACGGACTGTCAAGACGAAAGTCGTAGGTTCGAAACCCAAGTGGCATACACCTCTGACTTTTCTAAAGTTATGTGTGTATTAAAATGTTAATTATCGCTTGCTTTAACGGTGAAGGAAAACATCGTGAGGAAACCTGCATATCTGAGAGTTTTTCGAAGGTATGAGAAGTCTGCCAACCCGCATTAGGCCAGCGTGGTGGACTAAGGCCTAACCCCTCTCATTAGTAGAGGAGGCCCGTGCCCAGCAGTGGGACAATGTTTAATACAGGGCTAGTATTATTATTATATAATGTACACAATAATTTATAATTCAGTAGATAGTTCATGCGTTTAAAAAAAATCTACAACATAACAAATAAAACATTGTTTTATTAAATTATATATTATTTAAAATATCATTATATTGAATCTCTAAATGCAATAGTTAATTATTTTAATTTATATTGTTGATTAAATGAATACTTATGTAAATATAAAACCACATTCATAATTTCATCTAGCAACCAAGGTGTAAAATAATGTAAGGATCACACAAATGTATAAATATTATTAATGGAGAAGTTAACGTAATGTTTTTTTGTCATACCTTAAAACAAGGGAATGTCGGAAAGAAATTGGGTGGTGTGTTGAGAATTTTATCAATTATAGATAGTACCTACAGGACCACGCACGCACCCCCCGCCGTGCGCGTCTATAGACTACGGCCGATGAATAATGTGGAAACAGCTTCTTTATTAATTTTACTATAAGGAACAGATTTGAGAGTAAGTATGTTGTATTTCTAATTAATATTAAATTATTTGTTATAAAGCAGCGATAGCCTAGTTGCGGTACGGACTGTCAAGACGAAAGTCGTATGTTCGAAACCCAAATGGCATACACCTCTGACTTTTCTAAAGTTATGTGTGTATTAATTGTTAGTTATCGCTTGCTTTAACGGTGAAGGAAAACATCGCGAGGAAACCTACATACCTGAGAATTCTGAAAAGAATTTCGAAGGTATGTTAAGTCCACCCGCATTAGGCCTGCGTGATGGACTAAGGCCTGATCCCTCTCATTAGTAGAAGAGGCCCGTGCCCAGCAGTGGGACAATGTTTAATACAGGGCTAGTATTATTATTTATTAGTATTTTTATTTATACAATGATTATGTGCTATCTGAAATGTGGAGTTTTATAAAAATATTATCTAGCTGTTGCCCGCGGCTCCTCCCGCGGGGAGGGTATTTTGGAAGAAAAGTATACAATCCACGGAGGCACGTTAAGCTATTACCTACACCTTTCTATATTTTACTATCCCATAGGAAGCGTGCATTTTTTCGGGATAAAAGTAGCCTATGTCATTCTCTAACCCCTATGCAACTATGCAAAAAATTATGTCGATTCTTTGCTCTGTGAAAACAAATGTCTATCCCGCGGGAACCGTACATTTTTCCAGGATAAAAGTCGCCTATGTGCTATCCAGACTATAATCTATATCTGTGCAAACTTTTAATGCCAGCCAAGCAAGCCAGATCCATCCAGCCGCTGTAGCGTGATTGAGTAACAAACATCCATCCATCCAAACATTCGCATTTTTAATATTATATATATATATATGACGGAGCAACATGAAATCGGTTACTCAATTGAACTTTTTAAATAACTCGTTTTATTGTAGAATATCTGTACCGCGACTTGTTTTGCTATATTGCGGGTGGATTCGATTAGTTTTATCGCGTGATCCCGCTCACAGAGTGGGGCACAATAGAAAATATTATAATAAAAGCGTGCACTTTGTCATTTGTAAAAGAGTTCCATATTGAATCTTGAAATAGTTAATAACTTAGAGGTCGTAATGCCGAAATATTGTAAAAGTAGTAAGTTAACGTAATGTGAAAGTGTTATTGTGTACTGCATATTGTAATGTAAACTGTGATGTGTTTAAAAGAGCAACCATGAGGGTTTCTTGCCAGCTCTTCCCCATGGATGACTGCATTCCGAACTGGTGGTAGCTTCAAATCTTCAAATAGACTCTGAAGTGTTAATCTTGTGTTTTATTACCGAACTATTACACGCTATGCATCCTGACAATATCTGGAGATCACAGAGGGATGAGTAAGCCCTCTCACAACCTCTGCCTGATGACCTGACCGGCCTGCGGTCATGCCTGCACATGCTGAATTGTGTTTATTTTTGCGTCCAAGCTTACAGTCAAAAGTTAAAAAACGCTCGGTCGGTGTAATGTGCCTTCTGTGATAATTCGTTGAAAAATATATTTGATAAATTTTCGGATGACAGAAAATGCATATTGTAAATTTTGAGAACCCATTGCGGAATTTACGTTATTAATTATAATTTTGCAAAGTCGAAATATGAACTTTATTTAATTTATATAATTTACTTCATTATAATCTTGTGCACCTTCGTTAAAACAAGAAAAACTCCTAGCATCAGATTTTTTTGTTTTGGTTTATTTTACCGTCATCAATTTGAATGTTTAAAAATAAAATACGAAAGCCCACGCCTCACTAGTTTGCATTTGTAAAAAACATCTAGAGAGTCAAAACATCGCGTGGGTTCTGGATTTTTAACATTCTTTCTCATTTCTGAAATAAATGAAATCCTACGGCTTCTAATGGAGTAAAATTTTGTATTTTTACAAGTGTAATTATATGTTATTAAGAGATAAGATTCATAATAAATGTAAAAAAAAAATTTTTTTTAAACTTTTCCTAACCGTACCTTGACACAGTTTTCCTCGGATTTTCTTATCTCACTTTAGGTAGGTACTTTGATTGGAATATAAATACAACCACACAACGTATGGTGCTTATTGGGTGAATGTCTGCGTTCTTTATAATGTGCACTGAAACACACATTTTTCCTGGCCCAAATTAACGACGATTATGGAAAGTTTTGAATATAGTGCAGTTTAAAACAAGCTCTAGGAAACGTTCAAACTCACCAATAACATTGCTCAAATGAATGTAAAAATGTCTAACGCGACTGATGGGAATGAGTCCATATAATGTTTTCGTTATGCATACCTACCTACAACAGTATCTAGACGGGTGCAAGCTCCTGGCGATACACTCCAGGGATGGATCTTTTTCTCTGTACAGAAATAAAAATATTTTTCTAGTTCTAACCTATAGGTCCAGGGAAATCTAAAGACAATAAAGGATTATCTTGTTTATCAGACCCCACAAAACAAAAAAAAATTGTTACTTTGCAATCTATCTGCTGACCATTCAGCAACTGGTAGGTATACTAAACGGGCTAAAAATAAAGAAGCACGTTATAATCGAGTAACAAGGTTTCCAAAAAAATATGTAAAATCCCTCTGTAGCCAGTTTTATACACGACATGAATGGATAGGCTCGACCACCTTCTCCCATGAATCCAACGTTAGGTAAGAGTTTTATTGATACAGTGTTTTGATTGAAGAGCTGGTTTGACGCGTGAAATGTGATTGCGTGAAGTTCAGCAACAGACAAACACTGTATATACCTAACGATTAATATTACAAATTCAAAGAATGAACTAAATACACAGTACTAACATTTTAGTTACAGCTGAAAACAATCTACTGAACTATATTGAAACTAACGGACCAACAGTCGCAACTATTTACACTTTTCAAGGAAATTTATTTTATGTTTCATGGCACAAACGAAAAACAGCGCACCGTTGTTTGTAAACGAGCACAGAAAGACGGCCGGGAGCCTTGGAAAGTGGAGCTAAAACGTTCCATCTTTAGCGAACGAACGTACAGGTTCAAGGGAATTTCGACTCTATTGGTGACTCTACAAATTTATTGTGTAATTGATATAAATTATTAATTTCTAAAATGAAATTTAGAAAAATATTCCTGTAGGTATTCCATAAGGTTCTTTTTAAAATTGAGTTGTTATAAAACTTCATGAGCAGAACGCCCGAAAATGTTTACTCGTAAATCACGCTCATTGTTTAAGTAAACTTCTATTTCAACGGCTTACTCTGAAGCGAGCCGGGCGAGATTCGCACTAAACATTCATTTCGCCGTACCTAAAAGAAAATCTGCCAACTGCGCATTTAATAAAGGCTGAACGTGTGTGTATATCTTTGTAGTTACCTACATACTATTTAAAAAATAAATATAGTGGGTCAGATTTCTATAATAATAATTAGGCAATTTGAAAAGATTATTAAGATCAACATGAAATACTAATTGATTTTACAAAACTACTATGATACTCAGTTGATTAATCGCTATGATTTATTCACAGTACCATTTCAAGGCATCATAGATTTTAAATATTTGAGAAAAATAAAACTCTTATTAACCGACTTCAAAAAAAAGGAGGAGGCTCTCAATTCGACGTGTTTTTTTATGTTTGTTACCTCAGAACTCCGTCATTTATTGTTATTAAAACAGAGGTGCAGGGCACCTCACATACCCCGAGATGGACGGCAGCTCGGGTGGTAAGGCCTCGTTCACTGTCGGTGTTCGGTGCGCGGGGGCTCCTAAGCCCCACATGGAGATGGGCCCGTACATGGCACCGCGCAGGGGTGGTTCCGACAGCAATTCTAGCACTCCTTAGAATACCCCGGGATCGCTCCGTAAGCGCAGAAGGCCACCGCGGGGTTTTAGCTGGTAGTGTCGGGTGGGGTGTACATAGGGGGTAGGGACTCGGCCCAGCGGCAGCACGGATAGCCATCATCCGTGCGAGGGGGATGCTGGGTCGTAGGACCGGCTAGTCCAGCATAACCGTTTTATTCTTATTCCGCTTCCCCCCGGAGCGGGCGGCAGTAATAAAACGCTTTCCCCGCGACAACCAAAAGAAAAAAAGGGCACCTCACATATTCCTAAAAATGAGACTAGCTACATTTTCAACATCCATATTAGAAAATTTAAATAATTAACAACCAAAAAATACATCTCGGGTACCGAAACCTCCGAAGACAAGCGGCTTACAACGGATAGCGCTAAAATATAGAGACGCCAGAGACAGTGACAACTTTGAGGCAAAAAGGTCGATATGGCTTTATGCATCATCACTGTTTCTAAGGATGATTACCCAGTATTTTGGAATTATTTGTTTTTTTGACCCTTGCACGGTAAAGTGACCACACTGCACCTGATGGTAACCTTAGTACCGTCCAATAAGAGTATCAACTAGCGAGACCCAATTTATCCCCCGCTACTCAACACAATCATGCCGGCCACAAGCGGTCAAGGATCTAGTGTCAGAGTACTCAGAAGGCCGCAAAACGGCCAAACATCGTACCCCAACTTTAACCCCCGATAAAAATAGAATATATATGAAAACAGAATTCAAAATACCTATAGTTTAGTAAAGTAACGTATCTTCGAATACTCGTACCTACTCCACAAAGTCGCTATAAATAAGTGACGGTTCATTTTTACATCGTTGACGAAATGATTTTGCTCTTTTCAAAATACTCAGCCACCGTGGCGCAGTTCGCGAGTCGCCGGCTGTGAAACGAAAGGCTGTGGGTTCGATTCCCACACCGTGACAAATGTTTCTGTGACAGACAGATATTTGTGTTCGGGGTCTGGTTGTTGTGACCCCGAAAGTCTCTCGTAGTCCCTGATACCCACAACACAAGACTCGTATCTTAGTGTGTGGTCGGGGCTATGTGTCTGACTGTTGGGTGTTATTTATTTATTGATTTACTCTAAAGTTCTATCACGAAACTTCCCATATTATTTAAATTTCTTTTTTATGGTATTCTGGTCAGCCTTTCGGGCAAGAAAGGCTAATTTGTGAGAATGTTTATATTATATCTGTAGGGGAACCTGTTGAACCTTGGCACCATATGTACCTAGGCCATTTGGCTATATTCAAATATTCTTGCGCTATTAAATTCTATCGTCTATGGTATTCGGTACGCCACTACCGACTATCCAATGTGAAGAAAGCCCCTTACCAACATTAAGCCGGTGTTTGGTGTTATCAATGTTGAAACTTTTATGGCAAAAAAAGTAAGTATAAAATATTTTGAAGCCTTATAGTTTTAAGCGTTTTATAATAGTCACTTAACTTTTATACGATCGGTTCCTTGATTTATTTATTTATTTAAAGGACAACCAATGGTATACAAAAAATATAAGTTACAGATTAGGTAATATCAAAAAATCGATACATTTCTTAAGAGCGCTACACACTAACACCAGAAACGTAGCACCAGCTATTTCTATGTAGCATATACAATGACAGTAGGTACATACAATCTTATCTATCTAAAGTGAGTTTGAAAGAATTTACATGCAAGTTGCTTCTTGGCTATCGACACGTGTTAAACCAATAATAAACTTACAGGATAAGTAACCGCAAAATATTTGAAATCGACTGTTTTGTTGGTAGTTGAAGTAGTGTTGTACCTCGGTCACTGTCGATTAGTTGTACCTTGGTCAGTAACCAGGTACAACCTGGTTGTTGTATTATCGCCAGGAGATATTTTTTTTTTTTATTTTACATAGATTCCTAATCCAATATATATAATATTTCAGAAATCATGCCCAGAAGTTAAGAAGAAGGAAAGAAATCCAAATACCATTTAAAATAATTAAGGAGAAAAAATTCACAACTTTCGGTGCTTGCAAACATTTTGGATTATCAACAGCTTTTCGTCGTCATTTAAAGCAATGTTTGGAAACAGGTAGAGTTTTAAGCAAATTACACGAAAACCTTGTAGGTAATCAAGTTTTAGATCGTAACGAAGAACATTTTGAATTTGATTGTATAAATATTTTATTTTCTTTAATTTGTAAGGTATGTGATATGTAGAATTGCTATAATGTTAAGTTTAAATGTACCTATATCTATGTACCTACTAGTTTTAAAGACTGCCATGAGACAAAACAGTGATATAAAGTGAATTGTTTGTGTTTAAGGATTTTGATTTTTAATAAATAAAATACTATAAATGTTTTGTTAATTTTGTTAAGAATTTGTGAGTTATTTTTTGTTAAATATGTCACTAGACAGAATAAAATGATTTTGGTATAGAAAAGTTGATAGTTTCCTTAAAAATACATGTTTTATCCCCAAATTCTCGATATGTCCTAGGTAAAATTTAGTACTGGCCAAGGTACATAGGGTTTGTTGTACCTTGGCCAAAGTTACCATTTTTTTTAAATACATGTAAGTATGTGATATATATTTCTGATATTTTGGTGGTGAATACTCAAATATTGACCTTCCAAAATATGCAAATATCGATAGTGTACAGTACGTCAAATCGCAATAAAAAATTTATATCTATAAAACTGGCCTAGGTAGAACAGGTTCCCTTACCTATTGCTATTTTGATATTGTCCCACTGTTGGGTGTCAGCCACTTTTACAACTAGTGGGGTTAGAATCCTCGTCCACCACGCTGGCGGCTGGTTTAATGCGGATTTGTGTATCTACTTTACATATCTTAGAAATTTTGTTTAAAACTAAACTAGATATGCAAAATTCCTCGCTATGGTTTCTTTAACTGGTACACCGATCCAGGGCCGGCATTAGCGGTGGGCACGGTTGGGCCACCACCCATGACTTAATGTAAATTGTGATGTACTGCATACTTGGCAGCGACCATTTAGTATTGGGAGTGTAGACCAGATTAAGGGAATACATTAAAGCTCATATATTCCCTATATCTGGTGACGAAACGCAAAAATTGCAACGGTAAAATTCGAACACTATTGTACATTTACTATTAACATATATTCTACCGATAGACACGAACTGTCGTAGAAACAATATGTTCTAAATACCTTTTCCGCACACTAATGCCATCTATCCCTTTCCTAAGCCAACCACCAAAGAGCATCACAATGAACAGATGCGACAGTTCATATCTATAAGTTATTTGAGGAACTATCCTGGAGATTGTGTAGTTGTCTAACATTTAATTTTATTACCCAACAATGGCAGAGCCCAAAATAATATATTCGTCATCATGTATTTTGTTAAAACAAATTACTTTTATTTTAAACTTTTTTTATTTACAATTATTTAGGTGATTCGAAGGTAAAATTGGAGCTCCATAAATAAATAAAATTATGCAAAGTTTAAATTTTGGTGAAAAATAAATAAATCGCGTTAAATATTGTATAAAAGCGTTTATTTGATAAGTGGTTATGATTTTGTTTCAAGGAAACTATCAAATTTCTGACGTCGAGAATAGAGTAGAGCAGTAGTAGAGCTTATCGCTGAGTCTACCTTAGCCTCAAGTTATTACAAAAATCAAAATCAAAAAATTAAAATTAAAAATTACAGTACATAGGTTTATTGTCATTTTTGGAAGTGTTTTACAATAACGCTGTATACGTCCTGACATTTCTACAAGCGGGCACTTACATCTTTAAAAAGCAAAATAGGAATTGTATAAAAAATATATGTGGATAAACAATACAAAGAATGTGAAATAATACAATTCATTTATCAAGTGCCTATTTGGACCCTCTGATCGTGTTATCTATGACTGTTAGAAGCGTAATAACTCCGTCCCTTTTTCTCGGACGGGACTTTCCGCGCGCCAAAATGGGACAAACTATATAATGAATTTTGTTGTGAAATATACACTTTCCCGAATTCAGAATTGAAATGAATTATTATTTATTGATTTTACGTCCTAAACGTTATAAAATTATGTTATTAACCTCATATACTATTAACAGTTTCACTGTAAATACTTAGTGTGTTAAGCACAGGTGGCATGAAGCAAACTAACGTCGGTGCGGTGGTTACGCCGCAACTGGGTGGAACATAATGTTTGTTCTGGTCGTCGTATCTAGTACGAGGTACATATAGATCGCTGACATTTACAAATAAAATTTTATTTTGTGACGTGTACCAATTTCACTCAGGTGAGGGTAGTGCTAAAACCACCACTGAAGCGAGCGATAGCTATGAATGAATACACACAGTCTGAAGTGTGTGCTTTGCCTTACCTTGGAGCTTTGGGAGCTGGGTTGAACCTGCGACATTTAGGTACCCTGGCAGTCCTTTCCACATACCACGCTAGTGCCCGGACATTATTGCGAAAACTTATTCGAACATTAAATTTAACTCAGTTTTATAGCTCACAAAAAGGCATTTGAGCTTCTTTCAATTATGATTCCTGGTTGATATAGTCGCCATCTATCATATCAACGTGTAAACGTGTTGTTCGAAACATATTTGAGCGCAGATGGCGTTACTGTAGGTAGCCACCGAATGTCACATTATACTACGCATAGAAGGTACAAAATGGTATTATACAAAAGGTTCAATCTAGCAAAACACAAACGTTTCACTGTAATGGCTTTTTACAACCTAGTGGCTTGCAACGCGCTAGGTATTGAGTTTTTTTACACATTCATTTGATTATTATTGATTTATAATATTAACACTGAGAATTTCACAGATTTTGTATATTTTGGAGAAAGACAGGCCTACCACTGTGTCAAGATTCGTGCCCTATCGTAATTATTTGTATATGCAATACTAAGGCCCTCTTTACAATTTTGTTGCTTCTATGTATATTATATGTACAGTCGGATACTATATTTGTATGTATTGGACCTGTACAAAATAAATAAAAGACTTTTGTATAATTAATTTAATCTCTATGCTGACTATTCATATTGATATTCATAGTATTAATATGTTTCTTCTATCAAGAAATCTTGAACTGACTTGCGATACCTTTCTGGCAATGTTTCTTCTAGTTCCTGTCGTGTCAACCATTTCCCTTTATCCTTACTATATTTACCAGCTTTATAATTTGCATAATAGAAAAATACCTGGAAAAGGCAAATATTGTTATAACTTATTTTGAAATTAAATAGAATATGTGCTTTACATGGAAATAAAAATTAATGACTACTTCAAATAACAGTATACAAAGATGATAATTATTGTAGTAAAAAAAACAATAAATATTTAAAATAAACTTACTTTGGCTCCAACCTTTCCATTTATTTCAGATGGGTACCTATATTTGTAAAAACCACATGGTGCATTGGACAAAAAACGTACTTCGAGTTCTGATCCACATTGCTCCTTTATTATCCTTTCTGCTGTCTGTAAACAGAAAATCATATTTTAAATTAATTTATTTATTTATTAATCACACAGGCAGTTGTCATGCAACTTATGCCTGTATCCAGTATTACACTACAGTAATGAGGTTCCTAAGAAGATGGGGTTTTACATTTGAGGTAATTATCAAGACAATTCTTGACAAATATATATTTTGGGCCAGGATTCTCGGAGTCCATTCCACACTCTGACTACTCTCTTACTGATAAAATGTTTGTTCGGGTTGTTGTTTGAGACAGTTTGAGTGGTACGCAGTTTAAGATGGTGACATATTATTATATGTCTTGTAATATGTACAATGTTGTGCATGAAAATTAAAAGTATAAATAATTAATAGCAGTGAAGTTTACACTCGAGAAGTAAACATGATTTTTGTTTTTAAATCATCGCATTTGTTTATGGAGGGTACATAATATATGTAGCCAACTATTCTGTACACAAAGTAAAAAAAAATAACATATTGGCCTCACATCCTGAGGTCAGCATCCAGATACTTTAAGCTAACATAATAGGGTAGATTTCTTTCAATTTAAGTAACTTAAGCCCCATTATAAGAATTTTATAAAAACAAGTTGGAGTCCATTTAAAACTTTTGAAAGGGATAGTTTTCAAATGACAGAAAAGGGATGCACAATATGAGCTGTGAGATCACCCACCACTCAGAATGGGATGTGGGATGACTATGAACCTACTTTTTCTCAGTCTAACATCTAAATTTGTATTTGCGGCAGCATTTTCAAATTAAATATGATTGTTTTTACAAAATTGTTTCTTTTTTCATATAATTTTGGTTGTATATCAAATAATATAAAAAATGTGACACAAGAAACTACCCCATTATAATGATTGTTGAAGGACATAATATCTCTCATCAGTCACCATTCAACTATACTGTACCTGCAATCAGGTAGTAAAGACAAGTGGCCACTCAAAATAAAAATTAAGATGAAATCTATTTCATATTTTAAGTTTTGATGTGTTAATATGTATGTGTGTGTTAATAATCCAAGAAATTCCCCACCTGTCTCAAAGTTTCACCTTGTTTCCACAGACCTTGCGGTAACAGCTCTTTTGTATCTTTGCCAAGTTTTAGTTGCGTCACAAGTACTAAGTGCCTTTGTAAACATCTTTCAATGGATGTTTTATCACCTTTCTTGTCAGCATCTGGAATATTGCATAAAAGTATTGTAAACTAAACTGTGAAGATTGATAACCAAATTCTCCTACCTTACATTTAGATATTGTTGAATGATCGTACAGTGGAGGAATATTTTTAAACACTTAGGTAAACATTTTAATTGATCAGGTCAGTAGTTTATTGGAATTGGACAGCAATGTGGTAACTGATATTGAAAATGCATGGAATTAGAGTAAACTGTTATTAACATGCAGATATATGTTAAATTCTCATAAAGTAAACAATATATTTCCTTGCACTTTTCAAGGCAATATTATGCAAAAACTAAACAGTTTTTATTTATCTCTGTCTCTGGCTTTCCGATAAAAATATAATAACATACATACCAGTTTCAACGCTAGCAAATTTGAATTGAGCATATTCTTCATTAGCAGCATCCTCAAAGTCTTGGGCTGTTATTTTGCTGACCGTATCCATGTCTACATCCATTGATTCATTTTTAAGAAGTTCCGCTTGAATTCTGCAGGTAATATATTTTTTTATTGATACTATTAACACTTATACTAAGTGGAGGTACTTTTCTAAGCAGACTATCACTCCCACAAGTGTCTTATGATCTAATAATTGATAATTACTTCAGGATTTGTAAAATGATGGTAAAATAAAAATGATACTGTTAGGGTAAGTCCCATTTATTAGGCATACCAAGGGTATTTTATAAATAATGTATTAATCTTTAGGTAGATAATTACCAACTGACTGGGAGTAAAGGTTTTCAACAAACTTTTTGACATTAAATAATTCAACAATTTGGAGTGTATATTTATATATATAGAATTTTTCATATATTAAATGTCAATTACTCTTTAATCATGTAGATGCAACAAACAGGCACACTAGAGCTTCATTTTTACTTACTTGTCATTTTCATGTCTAAGTTCATGATCAGATTTTATACTTTTCTCGATTTCAATTTTACTAAGCATGTCTTTGTACTTTTTTTGGATTTCATTTATTGGAGGAGTTACAATGGGTAAGCGTTCAACACAAACACCAGTCACAATATCCCAAGAAGGTTTAGAGCTTATTCCTAAAATAAATTTAAGAAACGTAGTGGTATAAGCATACGCAATATTCAAAACTTTTGGTTGATTTTCATGGTAATACATAACCAACAATATACATGCCTCTCATATATCTTGAACAGCGAAGTTCAATACTTAACAACTTTTTAATTATCATAGTGAGAATATATTTAGTTGACGCTTTAGAATGAACCAGAAAATAACATCTGTTTATTCAAAACATTAAAGTTAAATAATCTTTCAAAAATGTATTGAATTGTTCATCTTCTAGCCAGGGATGTGAAAAATTAATCGATTATTTTTTTCTTATAATCGAACTACTAAGTAAGAACAATCGATCTTTAATAAATCAATTAATTATAATATTGTTAGGAAACAAATGAAACCGTATTATAGGAATTTTGGTAATCCAAAATAATTGTTCTTAAACTCCCCAATTTTAAATTTAAGTTCAAAAAAGATTTATTCATTATTTTAGTTTTTGAGGCCAAACGTTTATCGTTTTATATAATTAAATTAAATTTCAGATTTGAAAACAGAAAGTTGTCGTTTTGGTTATTTTTTATGCCAGTCATTTTTGTTGTTTTTCGATGTTTTTCTGATAAATATATGATATTTATCTCTTAGTTTTGTTACTTTAAAAGTAAGCATGCAATTTTTCATAGAAAAATATATTTTTTTTAAATCAATATTAATAATTAGAATTGAATAGAGAAAAAAATTTTTTTTTTTGTATTTGATTTTTTCACTCTATGTGACATCCCTAGTTCTGACATTCAATTTGTCAGTTGTCGCCAGGTCTGTCACTGTAAAACCATGGAGACTAGAGTATAAGGAGTACAATCTTATATGGCGGTCGTGTTGAAAAGTGTCCAGAAGTGTAAAGAACCTTATAACAAATTACAACTCAAAAACAAATTATAGCGTAACAAGTGGAGTGATTTGAGTGTAGCAGTTGTAAACGGAGTGAAGCATGCTTGGGACTTGGAGTGAAGTGTGCTGAGTACAATGCTTGCTACGGTGGCGCCACCCTGGACGGTCAGTTTTCATACGTAGAGATTGTACTTCTTATACTCTAGTCTCCATGTGTACAACAGACCTTGCAATGGGGAATCTTATCTGTAAAATTACTCAGAGAACGTCACAGATTACTTAGAGAAGCTAACGCGCACACTTGGGTTTTCTTGGCATTAAAGTCAATCCGATCCCTATTACCCCATGATGAAATGAGATCCAAGGCCTGGCTGAGCTCAATAACAAGATCCTCGCGTTTCCTCTCATTATTTGCCTGGCAACCAGGAAGCTTGCTGCAATAACACACTGGCCGACCCCGGAACGCGACACACTTGCGTGTGCCACTATGGCGAGTTTTACTTACACCCTGTGTACGGTGGTCGCTATCCGTACGGATATGAATATCCTACCATCTAGACCACTAGACTGCAGCTTACGCTGCACATCACTATGCCTGACACGGATATCAGGTATTGTCATATTGTGTGACCACAACCGCTCAGCGTAGGTGGTAAGTGAGCATTGCAATCCTCGAGTCTCCAATTAGCCGCGAAGATATATGCCAGTTAATCAGCCTTTTCTTGCGAGCTGTGGGCTTGTCTTCCATTTACTTAACACAGCGATTGGACGGCCCTGTCCAAAAAGCAGCCCAACTAGTGATGGACGCATACATCATACATCGATGTATTAAAAACACTCGATGTAAATATATATCGATACATCGAAACAATCCGATTTATCGTTCAGTAGTAAACATCAAGTATGTATCGATGTTTTTTATTCGATACATCGAGGAGGCAAACTTGCGAGGATATCATTGCTATCGCAGTGTCACTTTACAAGTAGTAATCGAACCGAAAAAGCCTCATCACTATCTATGGAAAACAAATTTTTACCTCGAAGAATAAAATTCGTTTTCCGTGGATACCGATGAGGATTATATCTTTTCGGTTCGATTAGTATTCGCAAAGTGTTGCATAGGCAAAAGAAATTGTATCCCCCTTTTACAAATATTTTGTAACGAGTTGTAATTGAAACCGACGTTGAATATCTATTGAACTATTTTTGTCTTTGATTTAGTTATTTTCTTCATTCCATTGACTTTCATTTTGTAATGTCTGAAGACGTGTCAACTATCAAACAAGTGACAGTCGCGCTTCTATTCCAATGGCTGAAGGGCCCCCATGCCAGCCAACTATCAAGCTGAAAAAAATGTGCAAGTGGCCGACCTCTCGTTCAGCGATGCCAATTTAGCATGTTTTATGCATAGGCTATATACTATACATAGAAAATTGACTATGATGTAGAAACAGACAAAGCGACTAATTGTGCAGTTCTAGAAAAGATAACTGTTGGCCGCAGGTTCACTTTATCTCTCCCACTCTTTCTGCCAGTATTCACTTAACAGCTGGATAGAGATCGTTCATTCCATTCTCTATGTCTATGAGTTTTTATGCTAGATTTGGCATATGTTTATGTTGTTAAACATATTTTTTGTTGTTTATTATATAGCATATTTTCAGCATACATAATTACTAAATTAAAGTTAAACCACGAAGCAAACGATCCATTAAGCTTCATATCTTATTTGTTAAAAAAAACAATCTATATATGGCAAACATCGATATAATTTTCGATACATCGATATAACATCGATGGCACTATACGATGCATTAGATCGAAAAAAACATAGTTTTTTTTAAATGTCCATCACTAAGCCAAACTCCAAATATCACTGACGTTAATTATACTGGACAAGATATCTAATACAAAATGACAGCTATTTTCTTGACTTATTTGAAGCGCCCCTCTCGAGTGTATTTGAAACTAAATTTGACATATAATAGGGATGTTGATATTTTTTAAAATATCAGATTTCCGATATATAGATATTTTTAAATATATCAATATCGGAGTTTGATATATCGAAAAAAAATCGATATTTTTGTTAAAAATTTTGACTCGTCTAAGGGTCTGGTCCTGACGCCATACATCCTTTCTTCGTGAATCGGTGCGCCAATGAATTTATTGGATTCAATGATCTTGGAATCATATGTGACAACACCTTAAAACGTGACATTTTTTAGTTTTTTTAACTTATAATTTTTTGCCATGAACTTAATATTATTTTCTACTTTTTAGTTCGGCTAGCTATTAAAGCGTGCTATTTTTTAAATATAATTTATAGTCCCAAAACAGCATCAAACATAGTTATAATAAAATATTCGATTGCAAATTAAGACCCCATAAAAAAATATGATCTAAAATGATACCTTATATTTTTTATTATCTTGGTAACCTATAGATCATAGGTCCTTGATACGTGTGTAAATATTCAAGTAAATCGGATGTCTTGAAGGTGGTGAACATTACGTTGAAAGATTCCGTTACATATATACTTAGTCTACTTAGATACAATTGTAGCTAATATAAAGTGTGTAAAGACAATCATAATGGTAATGAGCTACAAAATTATTTAGCTACACAGTTTATAATCCACTATATTTATTATCAAAATTTAAGTGAATACTATACTAAGCAACTAAATTAAATAGGGAAAGAGGAAACACATATTATAGTGTAAGAAAGTATCGTAGATTAAGTTGACGATGATGTAGTAGTTTCAATAATATTTTCCGGTGAGTTTAATATTATACACAGTCAGGTCATAAGTATTGTCACACAGTAAAAACTTTTATTAGAGAATGCTGGCCACAAAAAAGTTTATTGAATTCGAATTTCAAATTGTTCATGAAAATAAAAATGTATACTTTTTAGAATTTTACTCATTTTTAAATATGGAGTGGACGCTTAAAGAATACCGTGTTGCAGTAATTGCGTTGCATCGTTGCGGTTACGCGCCAATTCAAATTTTTGACATACTGAAATTTTTTAATATAACCAAAAGATTCGTTTATCGTACCATCATACGATACAATGAAGACTCTAGTGTAGATGACAGGTCAAGAAGTGGTCGCCCTCGGTCTTTTAGGACTCCAGCAGTGATAAAAGCTGTGAAGGCGCGAATTCAAAGAAATCCCAAACGTAAGCAGAAACTGTTGGCCCTTCAGATGGGGTTAAGCAGAACCACGGTGAAAAGGGTGTTAAATGAAGACTTAGGGCTTCGGGCATATCGAAGAAAAACAGGACATCGTTTGAATGCTCGTCTAATGGACCTGAGACTGAAGAGATGCCGCGCTTTGTTGAAGCGGTACGCGGGAAAAAAAATATCGGGAAATTCTTTTTTCAGATGAAAAAATTTTTACCGTAGAAGAGAGCTACAACAAACAAAATGATAAGGTGTACGCACACAGTAGTGAAGAAGCGAGCAACCGTATTCCGCGTGTCCAACGAGGTCATTTTCCATCCTCGCTCATGGTATGGTTGGGAGTTTCTTACTGGGGCTTAAGAGAGGTACATTTTTGTGAGAAAGGTGTAAAAACGAATGCAGTTGTGTATCAAAATACAGTCCTGACGAACCTTGTGGAACCTGTTTCTCATACCATGTTCAATAACAGGCACTGGGTATTCCAACAAGATTCGGCGCCAGCTCATAGAGCGAAGAGCACACAAGACTGGCTGGCGGCGCGTGAAATCGACTTCATCCGGCACGAAGACTGGCCCTCCTCCAGTCCAGATTTGAATCCGTTAGATTACAAGATATGGCAACACTTGGAGGAAAAGGCGTGCTCAAAGCCTCATCCCAATTTGGAGTCACTCAAGACATCCTTGATTAAGGCAGCCGCCGATATTGACATGGACCTCGTTCGTGCTGCGATAGACAACTGGCCGCGCAGATTGAAGGCCTGTATTCAAAATCACGGAGGTCATTTTGAATAAACTTTAGTGTCATAAGAATCTATGTTTTGTTAAGTTCATTTTGGTATATAAATGGTTACATAATGAATAAACTTGTTTCAATTATTTTATATTAAACATGTGACAGAATTTATGACCTGACTAGGTATTAATCGTTTTAAAATATGTTTTGCTAAGGCGATGTTTTTATTATTTTTAAGATTTGTAAACCATCGACTGTTGTGTATCATTGTCGATATATCATCCTTCGTGTCGCAACTCTATCGTTAGTTCCACGGACGCTCACTGGAATAGCTCGCTGCTATCAGCGTCAATATGGCGAAAATCAAATAAGCACACTTTCGCGGATCAAATATCCTGTCCAGTATAATAGACGTCAGTGCCAAATATGCACGTCGCATCGTATTGTCAAAATAGTGATGAGTCAACTCGATTTAAAATGTATCTAATCTATACTATTACAGATCTCTTGTCTGAGACTGCAGCTAACTATCGTGAAAATAATTGTGGTATTTATACCATTAAAGTATTGCGCGATTAAGACCCGTTCCTAATTTTATAATATGTATTCAAATCGCGAGAGTCTAAAAACATTTAACTATCGTGAGCCGTCACAATAGTAATGACAGTGATATGCTATGTTCACAGCAATATAAAATTATTACATATAGTCAAAACGGATAAATGGCAGAAGCTAAAAAGAAAGAAAGAAGAGCCGGTGCAATACTTTAAAGACCCGTACGCTCAGTCGCCAAAAATTTAATATTATTTATATCGATGTAACAAGACAGAATATTGTATCGATATTTTTCAAATCCCTAGTAATATGTCATTTTGAAATGCCTATAAATTTCCAGGCTGTGTGGTTGGTCAAAATGAGATTTGTAATCATGATAAAAATAACGTGATAAATTAGTATTAAATAAATTTCCAATTGTGTGAACGTGTTCCGTGAATTTCCTTAATAAGGAATTTATTTAAATAATGGAGATGGAAACTATTGGAGATCAAGAAATTCATGCGGAACTAGATGAACCGTCAAAATATGGACTAAAACTTGCTTTAAATCATGAATTCCCCCTACGAAGTAAACAACACATTATACCGCGACCAAAACAAATATTTGATTTGATGCCCTTGTCCGCGAGGTAATAATGCAATCTTAATAATTTAAGTTTTATGCCATTCTTTTTATTACCAATATTTCATATAATTTTCTTCAGATACTTCAAGTACTATTTGGGCAAAAGAATGAATAAAAAGCGTCCCATAATGGATTATGTACATATGATTTCGGCGCAACGAATGTATGGTGAGTGTTTTTATATTTTGTAAAATTACTTAAAACTGATTCAGCCTTTACAGTTTTGTCTAAATATATAGAAATATTTATAATAATTTTATGATATTTGATAGGAATACTGTATGTCAGAAACATGCTTCATTCACATTGCGGCTGGGAGAGGGCTTAACATCCCTCTCCGATCTCCAAATATAGACACAATACGCATTGTATGATGGTTTGGTAGAAATAACACTAGATCATCACTTCATAGTCTAATTAAGTATTACCGGTTAGGAACACAGGTCTCCTATGGTGAAGAACTGTTAAGAAACCCTGTGGTCACTCTTTTTAACACAACACAGTTTACAGTACAACCTCTTATTTACTAGACTGTTCACACACTGAGTGTTTCATATTGAGTTTTGAATGATGTATATTGTAATGTTCAATATTTTAAAATGACAAGGCACTTCCATATATTGTGTGATTTCTGTGAATCTGAAATCACTTGATTAACCAAACCACTATCAAAATAGCAGAACAACTGGAAGTACCCACAATTTAAAATATATCGAGTTATTTTTAAAAATTATTTTCAGTATCAGTATTCATTATGCTTCCAACATGTACATAATATATGAAGTGGTCAGTGGACCATATATTAAATATTTTTTTTATACAAGCATGGCAAAGTTATCACATTGCATCTGCTGATAACTGCAATGCCACCCAGGTAGACTATCTATCCCTCACCATTCGACACAGTCATGCAGACCTGAGTAGCTTCTTCACACTACACTTGCTTAAGATAATAGGGTGTTTGACTGGTGTAACCAAAAAATATAAAACTGCACTAGGAGAAAGGATAGTGGGCAAACATATTTATTCATTACATTTTTTTATTTTAAATGTATTATAAACATTTTATTTTCGTCATTAAAATTTAGAATTTTTAATCTGTATCACTCAGTGACAAAAACGTAGCAATACCGGCCGCCATTATTCGTGACGACATCGCACATATACATTGCATCCTACGACAAATAAAATAGTAAGGAAGAACATATTTTTCGTGGAACCGTGTTAATTTCGTCTTCAAGTCTTCTATAAGAATGGAAGAAGGCATTACAAGGGCTGATAGTCGAAATCTGCCACTTCTTTCTTAAAACTTTTGATTTTGGCACATGGATGAACAATTTATCGGGATTTAGTGTCGAGTTTTTACACAAAGGCATTGAACAATATTTATATGCTGGCTCATTCATTTTTGTGGAAAAACTAACAGATAAATGCAAATAATTTGTTATGTTGTTAGGTGTCACGAATGTTTGTATATGTGCGATGACGTCATAATGTCACGTGACAACGCGTTTTAGCGCGAAATTATATATGATTTTTTTTTATCACGGATTATATATAAATTGAGTATATTTCAATATTAAAAATATTACGGGGGCTATGAGTGAAGAGTCCTCTATCGATGTCCATCAATTTTCAAAAATTGTCAAATACCCTATTGTAGTAATATAAAATTATAAAAATTGCCACTTAGATTTTATTTATTTTATGCCGGTGGAGTGTTCTCTTGTTTAATATTTATTTAAAAAACTTGTCATGCTTCAATATGGAGTGGCAAATCTTAAAATACACAATGCTTTATAATAATAATAATACTAGCCCTGTCTTAAACATTGTCCCACTGCTGGGCACCGGCCTCCTCTACTAATGAGAGGCCTTAGACTAAATGCTTTAAATTAGTGATTAATATCTAGTCTGTAAATATCATAGTATGCTGATTATATTAAAATTTTATTACTGTATTATATGCAGCCTGCCCACTGTGTCCTGATAATCATAATTTTCTGGACTATTTAGTAGATGCAGTAATGATTAAATAAAATATTAATGAAAATTAAATAATGTTACTAGCCCTGTATTAAACATTGTCCCACTGCTGGGCACCGGCCTCCTCTACTAATGAGAGGCCTTAGTCTAAATGCTTTAAATTAGTGATTAATATCTAGTCTGTAAATATCATAGTATGCTGATTATATTTAAATTTTATTACTGTATTATATGCAGCCAGCCCACTGTGTCCTGATAATCATAATTTTCTGGACTATTTAGTAGATGCAGTAATGATTAAATAAAATATTAATGAAAATTAAATAATGTTACTAGCCCTGTATTAAACATTGTCCCACTGCTGGGCACAGGCCTCCTCTACTAATGAGAGGCCTTAGCCCATCAAGTTGGCCTAATGCGGGTTGATTAATTCGTTAACCTTTGTAATTCGTATGTCAATTCTCAGCTACGCAAGTTTCCCCACGATGTTTTCCTTCACCATTAAAGCAAGCGATAATTAACAATGATTTTACACATAACTATTAGAAAAGGCAGACATGTATGCCATTTGGTGTGGTTTCGAACATACGACATTTGTAAAGAAACCAATTAGGCTATCACTACTTTACATAAATAATGATAATTGATTGATTGTTTTGTCAAATATTTAACATTTATTATTAGATGTATGATGATTAGATATATATTATATAATTTATATTTCAGGTTGTCCAATTGGTGGTATTGGAGGGGGCACTATAGGTAGGGGTTTTAAAGGAGAATTCTGCCGTCTACAACTGTATCCTGGTATTTATGAGTATGTCACGGTGCCTGAGTGTCAATTCATTGTCAACATTAGAAATGAGAAAAAGGATACAATATTTCAGTCAGTCTTGTCGACTTATAGGTGAGTGTTAGACAGATTTATGAAGTTTATCAGTTGTTAATTTGGTTTGTACTTTTTTAGTATTGTTAATATTTATTTTTATCTTATCAACTCATGCTTGCCCACTTATGTTACTATTTGTATACCAATATAAAAATGTATATATGTATATTTGGCAGTTGATCAAATGATTCATTATGGATAGTGGACAGTCTATTTATATATGACTTTCCTGTACATACGGTTTTATATTTTTGGCATCATTGTATATATAGAATTAATTTGAGAACAAGTACTCTAAGGCATCTGAAAGTGGAGTTAAGATAACAAGCAGGGAAGGCCGTCCAGGGCACCGGCCGATTGGTACACACCTAGGTATCCATATAGTAAAATATTCATGAGGATTTTTGTATGTCTTGTCCTGTACATAGGGCATGAAAGTAATTTTTGGGTGACTTGGTTTCAAAATATCTTTTTTATTACACATACGAAATTTTAATTAGGATATACTATACATATAAATCCATTCGGAAAAATAATCTATACTTGTTGGTGAAAACCCTTTCAAATTCAGTTGTGTGGTTTAGAAGGAGTTAGCGGATAAACAGACAGTATATGCGGAAGGCCACTTGATTTATACTATACTAGCTGTTGCTCGCGGCTCCGCCCGCGTGGAGGTCATGTTTGAGACAAAAAGTATACACTACAAAATACCAATTTTCATGCATTTCACTTCAAAAATGAAGGATTTTCATACAAACTTTCTTACCCTGTTTAACCCCCTTAGGGGTGGAATTTCCAAAAATCCTGAAATATGTTTTTATTTTTTAACTGTAAGGCCAAATACCAAATTTCATGCGTTTAACGGCAAAAATGACAGATTTTCATACAAACTTTCTTCCCCTATTTTACCCCCTTAGGGGTGGTATTTCCAAAAACCCTTCCTTAGTGGATGCCTACGTCATAAAAGGTACCTAATGTCAAAATTTCAAGTCTCTAACCCCAGCCGTTTTGGCTGTGCGTTGATCGATCAGTCAGTCAGTTTCTTCTTTTATATATACAGACTAGCGGGCCCGGCAGATGTCGTCCTGCCCGTAAAAGCAGCGCCACACCGACTGCAGCGCCATCTGCCGGGCTGATTTGTGAATGTAAACCATCCAGGGCGCCACCCAAACGCATACAAAAAAACATTCAAATCGGTCCAGCCGGTTAGGAGGAGTTCAGTGACATACACATGTACAGTAGAAATATATTTATAAAGATATAGATAATATAAGTTGTGACATTAATATCTCAAGTCAGAGAGTAACCTAACTTGGGTCTCCTAATAATATAGACAAACAGACTGTGGTTAAGAATCAAGGCTCTCTCTCAAATCTCATGGCTAAGAATCTGTGACGATTTATGTTTCATTAGCCTTTATGCAAAGTTTTGTATGTAGTGTAATGACAAGGAAAACATCGTGAGGAAACCTGCATACTTGAGAATTCTCTAACAATTTATATATGACTGCCTCTGTGGCGCAGTTGTAATTTCTTACGCGGTACGACTGCTGTGCTGAGGTCTCGGGTGCGATTCCCGGGTCGGGTAAAGTAATATAGGGTTTCTCTATCACGCAATGCTCAGTATCAATCCAGAGTCTGGAATTGTGCCTGGTATGATGAAAGTTTCGCTCCTATCACATCCTGCGGCGGTAATAAGCTCGGCGAAAGTGGGTGTACAGCACACTTTGTTTTTATTTTTTAATACTGGCACGGCAAAGTGACCACACTGCACATGATGGTAAGCACAGTGTGGTCCAATTAGAGTGTCGAGTAGTGAGAGATAATCTATCCCCCGCTACTAACACAATCATGCCTACCTGCTGCTTCACACTACGCCATGGGCAAGAAAGTGAAGAAGCGGTCGAGGGTCTAGTGTCAGAGTACTCAGAAGGCCCCAAAACGGCCTAACATCGTACCCCAATCTAGACCCCGACAAAAATCGGATGTACACTGGCTGATCCCGGAACACGATACACTTGCATGTGCCACTATGGCGGGTTTTACACCCTGTGTACGGTGGTCGCTATCCGGGCGGATATGAATATCCTACCACCAGCAAAAAACACTTCTGTCTATCCCGTCGAGGATTACAGGCATGAGTGTATATGTGAGTAAAAATGCGTATTATTGCCAGCGTGGTAGACTAAGGCCTCACATTAGTTGAGGAGGGCTGGTATTAGTATTTATTGTAAGTGTTACTCATTGTTCTTTAATAAAACCTTCTCTTAACAGCAAGCCAAAAAAAGCGCCAGCAGCATGGGAGTGGAACTTGAATGGTGCTGATTGTGAATACACAGCATTATATCCTAGAGCGTGGACCACATACGATTTGTCTAAATATGGTATTAAATTAGTGTGTAGACAAATTTCACCCATCATACCTCATAATTATAAGGTAATTCAACCAAAAATCCATTAAAATTGTGTCTGTTTTTCTAGTATATGTACACTATAATTTAATAACTATCCCATGAATTATGCAAAGTAGTTAAACTATTGAGGTTTATTAGTGGGGTCATTACATTCCCAAACACATAAGAGAACATTCTAGTTAGTAGAGACCAAAAATCGTTATGATCGACAATATGCATATACCGACAGCTCCTACTTATATGAGTCAAATTAATATTTTAGCAATTTTACCTTTTTGCTCGAAAATGTTTCTTTCCATCACAATATGGTAGTTTCCTGTGTTTAATTTTGTACATTATTCTCTACACAATCGAATATAATACGCAAAGGAAACTTTTTAGCAAAAACAGAATCCAAATTGCTTGAAAAATGGAGTCACAATAATTATTTTAAATATTGGTATGAGCAAATACTCACAGGCATAAGCGAAAACGGTGGCGTATTGGGAACATATCGCTATCTCCCTCGCACAACGGTACAGTACAGGTGATTCATAGTACTGTGACGTCACGGTATCAGATATGCATCCTTGTACTGTTATTTGACAACTACCCCTTCCAGCAGATTTGAGTGGTGTCTAATTTTCTTATTTTTGTTCGGATTCATAAAATTCTTTCGGTAATAGGCTTTAGGTAATGTAACTTGTTGATTAACTTAATAAAAAAAATCGAGTCCACTACCCTATTAATATGGTGGGCTTTAAAAAATTCTTACTTCGTGGAAACACTGTATTTTGTAACATTAAAACTGTTTTACTGTGTTAAAAATATTTTTGTTATTCACAAGTAAACTTTTTTTACAGGATAGCAGTTTGCCTTGTGCTGTGTTTGTATTTACAGCTAAAAACGTTTGCAACGAGTATAGAGACGTAAGCATAACACTCACATGGACTGAGGTGCTTGGTGGTTCCAACAAAAAGAAATCTATTGGTAAGTGCTTTATTTAAAAGCAGTTATCTTTTGTAATAAGACGACGAGGTATATTACTTCAAAATAGGTACAGGCGATTTTTGACAGTGTTTATTCTAATGTTGCCTGAACTGTGACTGCCTCGGTGGCGCAGTTGTAATTGCGCATGCGTTACGACTGCTGCTTTGCTGAGGTCTCGGGTTCGATCCCCGGGTCGGGTAAAGTGATATTGGGTTTTTCTATCTAGAAATTCTCAGTATTAGCCCGGAGTCTGGAACCTGTGCCCGGTATGGCGATAGGCTCGCCCCCTATCACATTATGGGACCGAAATTCGGCGAAAAGTGGGTGTACTGGTTACACCTCTGCCTACCCCTTCGGGGATTACGGGCGTGAGTGTATATGTATATGTATGTATGCCTGAACTGTTTAGCGATACTTTTGCAGGTTTATTAGATAGTATAAAAAATATTATTAAATAAAACCCATGGTGAAGGAAACATTCTTGTAATAAATATGCTTTAAGTAAATTTTAAAGGAAATATATGTGCTGCTGATGTACCTATTGAAATACATAAATACATGGTCAGATTGAGAGCAATTACATTTTGGTGTTGTTGCTCAGTCAAGTGATAAACACTTAAAAATTTGGATGTCATTCTGCTATTAAAATAAGATATATAATACGATTTTAAATTATACAAAATATTATATTCCTGAAATATTGAACAAATACAATAAAAGTCATCAGCATTCAGAACCTAGTTCAATAAATTGTTAATCATTTTTTGTACCTAATGATTCAAATGTGTAAAGAACTTATCAGCCGTTCTTTATCATCGTTTCAAGTTAATACAATTATTAATCCGACCAATTTCATTATTATTATCTTTATCTAACTATTATATTGATTAGAACATACTGTGTACACACAAATTATCATGTAATTAACATTTCTAATCGTCTAATCATATTAGAGTTCAATAAATTTTTGACAAATTTTACTGTAATAATAATTAAATTAACGCGGTTCTTTGAAGCACATAACTTGTTACTAATACAACCTGACGAGTTCTATACACTCTGCATCCGTAAATGTTATAGGTGAAGTAGGGATTAAATAGTGATAGTTGTTTAAAATATTCTATGACGATCAACTAATTGTTACTTTAGGTTAAATTAAGGAAGCTCTCTGAGTGCCGCAGTAATTGTTATTTTCTAATCGCCTTAATTTTTCGCCGCCGCTATCAGGGTAGCTATAATACTAATAATAATAATATAACACTTTATTCTTACACCACAACATACAAAACATGTTACAGTATCAACTTATTTAGGTGTTACAAATTGGCGGTCTTATCGCTAAGAGCGATCTCTTCCAGACAACCATGCATGGAGAGGAATAAAATGAATTAAAATTACGGCGGTGCTGTCAATTAACTTATATAACAAGAAATACTTAGGTACTTACAAAATACACACAAATACATACAAAGACTTACAAATTCAAATTCAAATTCAAAATTCAAAATGTTTATTCATGACATCGGGTACATACATTGGTCTTAGGTTATAGGTAAGGTCCGCCGAAATCTGCTTCTAGAGCATATGAATATATAAAAGAGTTCCTTAAATTTAGCTTAAGATTAATTATTATGTGTGCGTGTAAGTAATCTATATTAAACAGGCAGTATATATGCATCGTATATATGAACTATAATGAATAAAAATCATATGTTTTTATACAACTTAATAGACATCACTTTAGTGAAACGATTTTATGAAATAGTACTTATGAGTGTGTCGTGTAAATAGTCTTGTACTGTGTAGTAACAGTTGTCGGAAAGAAGTCTGTGTAATCTTTTTTTAAACGAATGAATGTCAAGACTTTTAATATTTTCTGGTATCTTATTATAAATTTTTATGGCCATGCAGTATATACTTCTATGCTTTAGTGTGGTCTTCGCTTCTTCAATACTTAAAAGATTGTCTCCTCTTAATTTGCGTATAGTTTTTTGGGAGTTGGTAATAAATAAAGTTGGGTTACATTTTACAAATACGGCAACTTCATATATATAAATGGAAGCGAGTGTCAAAAGTTTCAGCGATTTAAAGTATGGCATACAGCTATCTTTAGACTTAATGCCGCATATAGATCGAATGCATCTCTTTTGGGCTATGAAAACGGACTGGTATTCAGTAGAGTTACCCCAAAATATTATTCCGAATCTTAGGTTCGTAACAACAAATCCGTTATAAGCTACCAAAACAGCCTTTTGGTCTACTATTTTTAAGAGTTCGTGTAGTGCATATGAATATTTGTGTAGTTTCTTACATAACATTTCAGTGTGGCTTTTCCATGTTAATTTCCTATCTATATGCACTCCTAGAAACTTAATACTATTGCTCTCTGTTATTTTATTATCCTTGTGATTGATATTAATATTAATTTTATTGGCCCTTTGAGAGAAATGCATGACTTTAGTTTTTTCTAAGTTAACTTTAAGTTGATTGTTTTCAAGCCATGTAATAGTCTGATTTAGAGCGTTATTGACTTCTTTTTCATAGGTTGTAAGATTATTATATTTTATTGTGATTGTACTGTCATCTGCAAAAAGGCTAATTTGATAAGTTACATTTAATGGCAAATCGTTAATATATACTAAAAATAATAAAGGTCCAAGAACGCTTCCCTGGGGTACACCACAAGTTACTTTTCGTGAATTAGAAGTATATGAATTTTCAAATTTAGTTTTCGTACAGATTTTTGTTATTTCGGTATTTTGAGTTCTATTGCTTAAATATGATGATATAAGCTGTAGCGCGTTACCTCGTATGCCATATAGTTCTAATTTACGTAGTAGAATCTGATGATTAACAAAGTCAAAGGCTTTTGTCATATCCATAAAGATTGAGCATACGGGTATTCTCTTATCAACATTATCCACTATAATTTTTAAAAAATCAAAAATAGCCATATTAATATTTTTATTTTTTCTAAATCCTTTCTGTTCTTTGCTTAGTATATTATACTTCTCAAAAAAGCTATAAAACGAATTGTAAATAACCTAAATATACATTATAATAAACTTACATATAATAAAAAAAAAATACAACAGCCATAAATACCAACAACAGCACAACTTAAATTCATAACTCAAGAACAGTGGTAACATAGTGGTGAATGGTAACGACTGCCAAGACGAAAATCTCTAATCGTGCCGTTCTTCTGATTCGGTAACGAATTAATACTTAAATCTGCATGCTAAGCAATACACATATATTTATATTTAGTTAGGATATTATAATTAAGTTATTTATCATTGAATTCGGCGAAAAGTGGGTGTACACCTCTGCCTACTCATTCAGGGATTACAGGTGTAAGTGTACATGTGTGTGTTATAATTGATTATACACATCGCAATACTATAATCATAGAAAAATCTAGAACAGGTTTTTTTGTACATACATTTTTTTGTATTCGTTTAAATTTCAGCTAAATTAGAATTAGAAAGGTATTCCGAAGATTTTACATGCGGCGTGACGTTAGAACAGAAAGTAGCCGAGACACCATGCACGTTTACCATAGCTAAGATGAAACAGGAGAATGAGACAATTCATGAGGCCTATTGTCTATGGAATGCATCGAAAACGTCTAGTTATGTATGGGAGTGTCTCAAGAAAAACGGTAAACTGTCGCCAGACCCCAGCCTCACACCACCTCCGCCAAAAGTGCCAGATAAAGATAGTAAGCAGAAGGAAGAAAAAGAGAAACAGAAAAAACTTTATAAATGTAAGTATATAATGGTTTCTTACAACATATTAATTACAATTAAATATTTTTCTTGATTTTAACGTCATTTATTTTCAATACCTTTCAGCCTTCATAGTCATGGGCGGAATTCCTTGTGACCATGAAGGCTGTAAAAATTTCGAAACGTCGAGATTATAAAATAAAATAAACCACGATAAAGTCCCTAAAATTAGGTTTATTACAATGTAAGTGGGATTAATAATGTAATTATTAAAGTATTATTTTATTTTGTTACGGTTGGGTCCAGTTGAAAATCAGTGCTGTTTTTCAGCAGCGTGAAATTATATAAATTAGATTATTTTTTCGTTTCTGTATTGTTTGTGTGGAAAAATAAATGATTTAAATGGTTTCAGTATGTATTTAAAAAAAGCCTATTATTTTAAATTAATGCAGCCACGGTGTAGACAGTTCTCCAACATGAACGGCTTAAACCTTAGATCCCAAAGTTGACTGGACCGCGATCCAACCATCAAAACCTTCCAAATTCTGTGATACACTTTGGTAGTCATAATAAAAATGTACAACTATTTGAATGAAGGACTCCTCAAATTTGAAAATTCAATTCCAATCACAAATTTTAATACAATACAATACTAATAATTAAAAGGAGTGCTATTTTTCGGTCTGGGTCTGTCTATATGTCGTCCAATTTCCAGGGCCCATTCAATATTCGTCACGATCTATACTTTGGGAAATACTGGTTTACACGACCAGGGGTATTAACTGTTTCACTGTAGCGATGCACTGCTTCCAGTTGTGTTTCGTACGCGAGTAATTTCCAAACGCCATCCCACCCGAATCCCCATAGGGTTGCCAATACACCTATAATTGTTCTGATATGGTAGGTGTTTACAGGCATTGGATATTATTTACTATCAGGTGACCAACTTATTCATTTGCCAGTGACTATATATACATAATTAGTAAAACACCTATCAAACAATATTATAAAGAGCTCATAAAACGGAATACATTTATTGCAAATATTTTCACATAAAATAACATTGACATTTCTAAATTCAAATATCTATCCACCGAGGCTCCATAAACAAATAATTGCCAGTACCGTTTAAGTATAAATACTGTTTGGATAAATTCAAGTCGGGCGACAACTAGATTTATGCAACCTCAGCCCACATCTCTCCTCTCCACTCCTCCCCTCCCCTCCCCTCCTCTCCGCCCCTCTCTCAACTCCCTCTCCTCTGCACTGCTTCCGCCTCAGCTCTCCTCTCCATCTCTACTCTTCTATGTCCCTCTTTCCAATTATCCAATAATCCAATATCCAATTTCCAAATATCACTTAATTGCTTGTCCCAAATATTGCGCGTTACAATATATTTTAAGAGCTAAATTAATGAAAACATGAGATTTAGTCGTGATTCATTTGAGTATGTATGGTATATTTTTATTTAGTTGACAGCCTCCTACGTGGCTCAGGAGGTGAATAGCCTGTGAAACGAGAGACGGCGGGATTGATCCCCTCACCGAGACAAATTTTTGTGTAACTGACAAATATTTGTTTCGGAAGTGGGTTTTGTGAGACCGGAAAGTCTCTTGTAGCTTCTGATACCCAAAACACAAGACTCTATATCATAGTGTAGGAATTATGAGTGTGTGGCTGTCCAACTTTTATCTTCCCTATTGTTTTATCACTTTGATGAATGTTTTAAACTTGTCTTGATTTTAGTATTGAGGTGTACATGCCACTCAAGTGAAATAGTTATTCAATATAGTTATAATGTTGATCGATTGGGTAAACATCGATTGGGTTTTGTCTGGAGTCTAGAGTTGGGGTACAATGTTTGGCCGTTTTGCGGCCTTCTGAGTACTCTGACACTACTGTTAGAGTACTCAGAAGGCCGCAGGTCGAGGGTCTAGACCCTGGACCGCTTCTTCACCTTCTTACCCATGGCGTAGTGTGAAGAAGCAGGCCGCGATGATTATGTTGATTATCGGGGGACAGATCGTCTCTTGCTACTCGATACTCTAATTGGATGGCATTGCGCTTATTATCAGGTGCAGTGTGGTCACTTTGCCATTCCAGGATAAAAAAAAACACCATTGAGTTAATATCAAATATTCTCATTTCATTCTCAGGTGACTCAATAGCTCTCTCAAGTGTAATTTCCCTTGATCCGGGGGGAACTGGATCTACTGAACTATGCCTGGCTTGGGATATGCCAATTATAAAATATAAGAAAGATAAGAAAATACATAAGAGGTAATGATTATCAAAAATGATTTTTAATGGTTTATAATATAGATTTCATAATATAGAATTTGTTTTAGATATTATACAAAATATTTTGGTAGTGACGGAATAGCCGGTGCCAGCATAGCAGCCTATGCGCTTAGGAATTATAAAAATTGGGAAAAACAAATAGCCGAATGGCAAGATCCCATACTCACTAATAAGTAAGTTTGACTTTCATAATGTTGTATAATGATAATAAACATAAACTATGTAATTAATATTTGTTATTGCAGTAACATACCAGACTGGTTGAAAAGTGCCTTATTGAACGAGCTTTACTATATTGCCGACGGAGGGACGATATGGTTCGATGTACACGATGAATATCCAGACTCTGACCCCAGGTACATTAACACTATACCCCGCACCAACGATCTTGGCGATTTGAACCCTGTCCTCCCCAAAAAAACACAGGTTGAAGACACATTCTATTTTCTATTCTCAATCTTGTTTTGGTCTGTTTAGTGCATAACTTTTCTGCAGTCGGGTTTTTGATTTTTTTATTATTTATTTTATTTAACTTGTCCCCTATATAAGACGGTCTTTTTACTACTACCATTCATAAATTCGACGTAATATTCTTCATTTGCCTGACAAATAGGCTTAATATGAAGTTTTGAACATGCTTCTGTAGTCCTTTACTTATGAGAGAAGTTAGGTCTGAGTCCACTACGTCAAACTAATATCCGTTGGTAGATTATGTTTACTTCTCCCTCATTGGCCAGCGACTAAAACCACGGAGTTTATGGCTCTCTAATTGTTTCAGACATGAATTTGGACTATTCGGGTATCTGGAGGGTCATGAATACAGAATGTATAACACGTATGATGTACATTTTTATGCCTCTTTCGCCTTATCGCAGCTTTGGCCTAATTTGCAAGTAAGTTATATTTAATCATTACCCAAGAAACTAAGAAAATAAGCAACAAAGTGGAAACAAAACTTTAATTCTCAAAAACATCGAGAACATAATAAAAAATAAAAAAAACTTCAATATTTACACAGGCTGTTGTATTAAGGTGGTATTAATATCTGAAGCTACAGGCTGATTAATTACACTCGTAAATCTTAAATTTTATTTTTGATTTAAAAAATCGTTTTATGTAGTACACTACCCACCCGCCACTACCAAGTAAAACATCGCGATGCCCTTCCTTGGATCTTCTGAGCGGTGCCGAGGTATCCCAACCAACCAGCTTGCAGTCCGTCACCACGGGGAGGGAGATCATGAACCCACCACATCGAAGGATGCCCTCGACTTAGATTTAACCAACTTCTTATGTTTACGAATATTATATACTAGCTGTTGCTCACGGCTCCGCCCCCGTGGAGGTTATTTTCGGGAGCAGAAGTATCAATGCAAGGAGTTGTCTTCTGCACTGAGACACCTATAGCGATCGTCCTGACTCTCAGGTGTTGTGCCTGTCTAGATGGCTAGACAGGCACAACTCCTAACTTAAACCTTATAATACCCCGGGATCACTCCGTAAGTGTCGAAGAAGGCCACCGCGGGGTTTTAGCTAGTAGTGTCCGGTTGGGTGTACATAAGTAGTAGGGACTCGGCCCAGCGGCAGCCCGGATAGCCATCATCCGGGCGAGGGGGTGCTGGGTCGTAAGACCGGCTAGTCCAGCATAACCGTTTTATTCTCATTCCGCTTCCCCCCCCGAAGCGGACGGCAGTAATAAAATGCTTTCCCCGCGACAAAAAAAAGTGTTGTGGCTGAAGCTTGAGATTACATTTAAAGAATACCTCATAAGTTAACTCCTCACTTCGCCCTTTAAGGGATAATTTGGTAAAAACGTTGAAACACGTATTTCTTTATTTTTTACCAAAAGCCTAAATATGAATTTTCAGATCCCTAAGTTGAAGTATTACGGATTGCCCATACAAACTTTTAACCTCTATTTCACCCCTTTCAAGATAATTTTTTGAGACAAAAGATACCCTGTGTCCTTCCCTAGGATATAATCTATCCCTCTACTGAATATCATTAGGATTCGTTCACCCGTTTAGTCATGAAAAGGTTAGAAACAGACATACAAACAACAATATTAATTTTACTGCGGACATATTTTAAAACTGTTATATCTCCTAAGATATTCATTGAAATCAAATGACGTAAAGGGCAACATTGTTCAAAATTAAATATGTACTTGTGATGAATAAAATATTTATTTGGATAAGGATTTATACCAAGTTTATAAAAACACCTTTCCAAATAATGCATTGTTTCAGAACAAATTCGATAACCATTAAAAAGGTTATAGTGAGCTAACCGAAATAGATAGACATATGCTATCGCGGACTTTTGTTAGAACTTTTTCGTCAGAGGAACAATTTCGTCGTACATGATTGTTATGTAACTTTAACGGTTAACGCAGCGTACGCAACGGAAGCTCTCAAACGGAATCAATTTTCCCCGTTTTTGCAACATTTTTCATTGCTGCTCCGCTCCTATTGGTCATAGCGTGATGTTATATAGCCTATAGCGCTCCTCGATAAATGGGCTATCCAACACTAAAAGATTTTTTCAATTCGAACCAGTAGTTCCTGAGATTAGCCCGTTCAAATAAACAAACAAACAAACTCTTCAGCTTTATATAATAGTATAAATAGATATAGATTGAAATGAAACAAATTTTACGGATTCTATCGCGGTTTATTAAACTGCGGACTGTCCACCCGTGACCATGACGGCTGTAAAGCTTACGAAACGTCGGGATAAAAAAAGTTTAATAAACCGCGATAGAATCCGTAAAATTTGTTTCATTTAAATTTTTGTACATTTACCTTGTTTCTAGGTTATGTCAATGAATTTACCAAGCAAAAATATTAAGTTAACGATTATCACGGATCAATTCGGAAATTAACATTAAGACTCAGTAAATCTTACGTTTTATTGTACATACATACATATACACTCACGCCTGTAATCCCCGAAGGGGTAGGCATAGGTGTAACGAGTACACCCACTTTTCGCCGAATTTTTTTCGGTTCCATAATGTGATAGGGGGCGAGCCTATCGCAATACCGGGCACAAATTCCAGACTCTGGGCTAATACTGAACATTTCTAGATAGAAAAACTCACTACCACTTTACCCGACCCGGGGATCGAACCCGAGACCTCAATGTTGTTTTAATGTACAATCTTAAGAAATATTGTAGTTTGAGCATTTACAGTAGCAAATTATATACTGTGAATAATACATGATTTTCCTGTCGAAAAGCAATTCCATGGACGTTTTATATCTTTATACCGCTTAAATCATTATCTCTATGTGTAGATTTATTATTTATACCATCTTTCTGCAACACCCCATGATAAAGTTGAATTTTCATATTTCAGGTAGTTTTACAGTACATGTTCCGCGATAGTATCACGATGGAAACCGACAAGTATAGACAGTCATTGTACGACGGAAAATCCGTCAAGTATAAAACCAGAGATTCAATTCCGCACGACCTCGGTGACCCAGGTATGAGATTTTTTTAATACAAATCGAATGTACTATTACTTTAGTACTCTAGAGTACCTAGGTAGAAAGAAAGAGAAAGAAATAATTTTTATTAGTGGTTTTCTTATAAATTATTCACTACATACATAATATATTAAAGTAATTACAACCAATAATAGGATCCCCCATTCAGCCACATGCGACAGCACGGCAGGACCGTACTGCAGCGCTGATTTTCAATGGGGGGTCCGGGCGACGTGTGGACGCTAGGTCGGCGGACTTTTTTACGTATTAAACATAACATTATTATTAGTAATAAAAAATTAAAAATAAAAAGATACTATTTAGTGTTGCACATGGCATGTCGTGTTGGTCGTAGGTATCAATTGCACTCACTTTCATAGCACAATAACAATTACTGCTAGTTAGTACTGACATAATACATATAACGTAACGTACTACAGTAGATTAATTTCATAACTGTAAAAGAAAATATTAATGACAAACACATTATTTTTGAAATAGAATTAAAATTACTGCAACAAATTTTGAATACTTTGATCGAACATGTTCAGTAGATGACCATGTATAGTCTAGAGTTCTGAAGTGATGTCATGTGAACTATAAACCGTGTTATTAATGTGCAATATTTGACACATGATGCGGCCCACAGAGGACCTGCCGTTCGGACACATCAACGCGTACAACATACACGACGTGAGCGACTGGAAGGACCTCAACGTGAAGTTCATCCTGCAAGTGATGCGCGACCACCGCGTGCTGCGCGCGCACACCGCGCCCTTCACCGACGACAGGTACCGCGCCATGCCGTACATCGACGACGTGCGCGACGGCACCGAGGACGACCTGTACTCGCGCGCCACACACCAGGACGAGCGCGCACCCTCTCCCACCACACCCACCACACCCACCTGCCCCACCTCCCCCACCACACCTCCATCCTCCCCAGTCACTCTCTCACCCCCTGCGCCCCTACCACCCGCTGCACCCGCCGCACCCGCCGCGGTTGGAGACATCCTCGGCCTGTTGTACAGGGAGGAGCCGCCGCCCCTGGAGCCGGCGGCAGAGGCCCGCAGTGCGCCGGCGCGTGTGTGGAGCGCGTCCCGGTACTTGTCGGACATGTACGAGGCGTGCGTGGCTCTGCTGCGGCGCACACGTGTGTGGGACCGCGACGGCGACGGACTCATCGAGAACGGCGGCTTCCCAGACCAGACGTTCGACGCGTGGGTCATGACCGGACCGAGGTAACATTTTATTATATACTCACTGCAAATGATAACGACTTTAATTATATGATCAGTTCTATTTAACGCAACGCTAAAGATCATTTTATTTCGAAAACATATTGGGATGTATGTCATAAAAAAATTAATCCAATCGCACAAAATTACTATATTATACTAGCACCTGACAGTAGGAATGATGTAAGAAAAAATGAATGCGACACAATGTTCCCGATGGTTACTCAATTATAAGTTATACATATACAAGATTAGTTTTTGTATACCATAAAGCCGAAACACCCAAATTAGATTTTGGTATAAACGATCAGATAAATATATAACATAATAATAATAAGGAAAACTCACGCGTTGACATGCAAAAATAATTTATCCATGAACGACGCATGGGCAATACGCGTGCGGGCGTGCCGCAGGAACGCGTGTTTCGCGCGAACACACAACACTGGTACTATTTACACTGTTTCGTTTATTAACCAACATTTTAACAATAAGGCTACGTTTCCACCAGAGAAGTGCAGAGGTTGACCGTCGTCCTGTAAGGATCTCCAGGCGTAGCTTTGGCTCACATTAAACAATGCTCCTGCTTGAGCCGTGCTGCTCTCAGGGTTATTACACATGTAGTCTAAAATACCTTCTTGCACAGTGGTCGGGTTACGCGCTACACCTCAGTCGACCGTAGTCGGAGGATGAAACTGGCCGTAGTCCCTTATTCGTTGAGTGGCACTAAGCATCGTTTGCCAAGATACGCGTCTACCAAAATGCTTTTCATAATATCTCACTGCCGCGGACACATTATCACCACAAATCGCGAGACTACGCACCAACTATGTATACTCAAATCGGCACGCGCGCGACGTCGTCTGTACAAAATCACGAGAATTTGCGTCGCAAACGTAAACGCATTGTTCGCGTCGATGCTTCCGGGTGACTAATCGATAGATCCAACACACCGCCCGCGCCGCCGTGTGCGGGGTTGGAAAGGGTGTGCTTGTCCTTGACCCGTATAACGGCCGGCTGAAGGCCGACACGCGCCGGATTTTTATTAAGTAATAAACAAGGTAACCAGCTTGATGAAAATTTTTATATGTTTTTGGGATACAAATATAATATGTTATAATTAGTGTAATGGATTCTGCTAATGATTCACAATAAACTACTTTCGGCTTTGTAGTATACTAAAAATAATGTTGTATTATGTAATGTTTAATTTTTAACATTTAAGATTATGGTATAGTTTATTTTTAAATAAAAATATACGCTCGTATTTCGTAGCGCATACTGCGGCGGACTATGGGTGGCAGCAGTGAACGCGGTACGCACGATGGCGCGGCTGCTCGGACACGAACAAGACGAACAGGAATTCACGTTGTTGTTGGACAGAGCTCGTGGCTCCTTCGAGGAGAAGTTGTGGAACGGCTCGTACTACCGGTTCGACACACAACCCGCCAACGACAAGGTCATTATGGCGGACCAGCTGGCTGGACAGTGGCAAGTACCTTATATTTGAAACTAGGAAGTTTTAACTTTGAAACTGTTTGCTATTTGACGGCAGATGATAAAAACATTCCACTATTTCGAGTATATTAATCATTAAAGCATTACCAAAACCACAGGACACGGATAAGGTACCTTTGTGGTCTAACAACATACCTTAAAAAATTACACCAACTTCAATAAAAACAAATTATGCATCTTTATAAAATTTGAGGGTTGCTCTTTATTTTTCTGAGATCCCATCATTAGATCCTGATTTGGTGCCAATGGGACCATCTGGGAAGTATACCCTTTTAAACAAATAAAGAATTTCTCGAATTGGTCCAGGCGTCCTCGAGTACGGGGAACATACATAAAAAAACGATTCGGAATTGAGAACATCCTCCTTTTTTGAAGTCGGTTAAAAAACAGGCCAAGTGCGAGTCAAATTTCCCACCGAGAGTTCTGTTCTCACAATACAGTAGTGCGAGTTCTACACAGACTAGACCGGTTTTTTAATTATGTAATTAATGTACAGATTGTATTACAACCACTTACATTTTGCTGTATGCGTACAATATTTCACTTGGTTGTTATTTTTTTTACCTTATTTGTTAGGATTAACCGCCATAATAATATTTGCAAAAAAATAGATATTTTGTGAAAAAATTTGGTAGCTACATTTTCCAGTTTAAAAAAAATAGTGCCATTTATAGACACAGTCACGATGTATCACATAAGCTGATTAATAGGATCCTGTGGGGGTTAGGTACGAAACCGTAAAAACCGTAGTGGGTGAGAAGCCGACCGTGGAACAAAAGGCCATGTCCGACCGTGGAACAAAAGGCCATGTGTTTGATCCTCACATCGATATAAATATTTGCGTGAGCCACCAGTATTTGTACGGGGTCTAGGTGTTGCCAGACTGAAAGTTTCTCATAGTTTTTTTTTCCTGCCACGGCAAAGTGACCACAGTGCACCTGATGGTAAGCGCAGTGCGGTCCAATTAGAGTAGCGGGAGATAATTTATCCCCCGCTACTCAACACTATCATGCCGGCCTGCTTCCTCACTCTACGCCATTGGCAAGAAGGTGAAGAAGGAGTCGAGGGTCTAGTGTCTAGAGTAATAAGAAGGCCGCAGAACGGCCAAACATCGTACCCCAACTCAATACCCCCGACAAAAACAGGATGTACACTGGCCGATCCCGGAACGCGACACACTTGCTTGTGCCACTATGGCGGGTTTTACACCCTGTTTACGGTGGTCGCTATCCGGGCGGATATTAATATCCTACCACCAGCACACCAGTTCCTGACATCGTCGACATAAAACTATCTTAATGTGGGGCCGGGACTGTGTGTGAAAATGTAAAATTTCATATTCAGGTTCCTTCGCGCGTCAGGGCTTACGGATCAGTTGTTCCCCGAAGCCCACGTGTGTAAGGCGCTGAGGGCAGTATACGAGAACAACGTGCTGCGGTTCAAGGAGGGCCGCATGGGCGCCGTCAACGGGTTCGTGACTGGGAACAAGGGACACGTCGACACCACGGCGCTGCAGAGCGAGGAGATGTGGACCGGCGTCACCTATGGACTTGCAGCCCTTATGATATTTGAAGGTATTATGTGGTTTTTTGAACTGAAACATCTTTAGCAGCGTTGTGATTTGAAACTCGATGAAACGGAAAAAGGAAAAAGCGTCAGAAAAAAGAGACAAACATAAATCTATAGGACAAAGCCTACCAGAGAATGAGACAGAATAAATATTCGAGGGGATTTGAGTGGGATCGAGTGGGATCGAGTGGGATCGAGTGGGATCGAGTGGGATCGAGCGGGATCGAGCGGGATCGAGTGGGAGCTCTAATATTAATTATGTAAACACTGTCTTGATTATTTCAATGCTTTAACGACGTTTAATTAATTATTCGAATACTCAATTGCATAAAACAGATATCATTACTCACGGCTCGGCTTCCATAGATTGCAGGCGGGCGACAAAATTCGGCGTAATGTAAGTTTCACTTCTGCCGTGTGTGAATTGCACACACTTTTTTTTAGTGCCTCGATAGGCAGACGAGCATACAGGCCACCTGGTGGTAAGTAGACACCGCCGCCCATAGACTTCTGCAATGCCAGGGCACAGTAAAGTATTTGCCTACCGTTGTGCTTAGTTTGCTGTCCGTACATTCCGGTGAAGAAACGGAACCCATATAGAATAAGTGCCGGGTCTGGCATCTGCTGGAGGTTATTTTGAAATCAGACAAATAGTCAAAATTTGTTTATACAGGATGTTCCAAAAAGTTGGTACTAATAAAAGCTCCAGGAATAGTGTAAATAACTTATTGGTAAAATAAAAAAAAAAATTTCAAGGTATTTTTGTAACGCAAACCTAAAATTTTATTGTGACTTGAAATACCTGAATCCGGAGAGTTTAGTGACTCCAGTATTGAATATAGTTCACGTTGTCGATCGGTGCCACGAATAGACAGATATTTTTTTCTTACTGATAATTAATAAAAAAAAATTATATTCAATACTCTGGTGATTTTTAGTGAATCGACCATTTTGATACCATCTAACTTTCAGGCACATTTACACCGAGAAACAAAAAAATAAGAAAACTATCATTAATGATACCGTACCATGCAATTAGTCAACGTGAATCGTATGGTGTGTCGTAAACGATTTTTCTCTTTTAAAGTAAATCGTACCAGGACACCTAGAAAAAAACCCTTTTCTTAGGTGTTAACACCAACAAAAAGGGTTTTTGTCTAGCCACCGAGACACTCCATGCAAATGAGGCTTTACTCTCACCATATTTTTAATTTTATGATGTGAATTAAGAATTGTATACGTTCTAAGGCATGCACGAGGAAGCGTTCGTGACGGCGGGCGGTATGTACAACACGCTCATGCAGATGGGGCTCGCGTTCGAGACGCCTGAGGCGCTGTACGAGAACGGCAACCATCGCTCCATCGGGTACATGCGTCCGCTCGCCGTGTGGGGCATGTACCAGGCACTACTTGCGCGTCCGCCCGCACGCCCGCATGCATGCCCGCCCGCATGCACGCCCGCACGCACGCCCGCACACCCGCACGCATGCCCGTCAGAACATCCCTCCGCACGTCCACTGCACAACGGACACGCCTTATAGTGCTCGCTACTACCCACGCGAGGCGCGATACGATTTCGTACTCAGTTCGTCATAGTCTTTACTTGTGCTTGTGTATTATGTATTATTAGTTTCGTCGCGAACTGGCGTGTCAGTTCCGGTGGTGACCGGTTGGACGTCCCAGCTGTATACGTTCGGTGACACTGGAATACCGATGTGTAGATTATTGTACATCACAGACATAGATATAAATAGACATCGCAACATCTTCCCGTGCCGATATTATTTATATATATTATACGTTGCCATAGTAAGACGTCAGTAAAACCCACGACAAATACATTTTTATGCCGTAAAATATTGTAATAACTCTTCTATATTGTTTCAAGGGCTTTTCTCATTAATAGCTCTTACGGGACGTAACTGTAAAAACAATAGTGTGGCACGTTTCATCTCATACTAATGGACGTACTTGTTGATGTTTATTTAGATCTTCATCTGTAGTATATTTGTATGTAGATTATCACATACACAACCCACACTTGTGTACGGTTGTGTACGAACGGTGCCAGCCTGATCTTTACTACCCAGTTACCATTGAAATTTTTAGATATAATTATTATTTATGAATTATATAATGTTACATTTTATATGATAAAATGCCTCTGAGGTACTAGTGAAAATCAAGTAGTATGTACTGTACGATCTTAATGGATTGTTATTTATTGCCGTGTGTGAGTTAACGGATTTGGCAATCCGAGAATATGGATGCAATAATTTTGTAACTTTTGTCACAAGTTTAACGTGTAAGTACATTACTAATTGTGATATTTCAATTTTATTCATAGAGATGTGATTGTTACGCTATGTCGCGTGTATCTTGTAATTAGACACTAAATTGTTATACCAATGAAATTGCAATAAATTATTCATTGTTTTGTATTTAATTTAAAGTTGTTACTGAATTATGCCAATTAATGTAACAATATACAATGGTATAAGACGTTGTCATGGAATGTTACAGAAGTTATTTATTTTGTAAAATGTGACTAATTATTACATATTTGTCGAATTGTTTTTATTTAGTTTGTCATCAAACTAACGGATGCCAAATACACATTCAAATTTTACTGTGCTATTTTATTTCAAATACCTACAATAGGCTAGTTGACACCATTTTTTGTAAAAAAAAATTATTCGTCCAAACAAAAGTCTTACACCAACTGGGGTTGTTCTTGCGTGCACTTCTATAGCGAATAGAGAGATAACCATGGATAGCCCCCGTGGCTTAGTGGGTGAATAGCCGGCTGTGAAACCAGAGGCCGTGGGTTCGATTACCGGAGCGAGAGAAATTTTAGTGTTAGTGTGATTCGGGTCTGGATGTTGTGGGACCGTAGTCCCTCGTAGTTCTTGATACCCACGATACAGGTTTGACCTAGTGTGGGGTCAAGACTATATGTTGGGTGTACAAAAATATATAATGTCCCCAGGCCCGCCTTACAAGGTCTGAGACCCCATAGTCCCGATATTATGCAATGACATACATAATAACAAATTAAAGTGTGGTCAATTGTGTTCGATAAGATAGTTTTAACAAAAATAAGGACCCATTGATATTTATACTTTTATTATTTTAATTATAAATACACAATGTGTTGATACAGTAAATGCAGTAGAGATTCAGTACAAAAGTTTATAACATACGTATTGATATAAATATATTGTTAACTCTTTCGAAGTTTCACCTAACTACTAAATATCTTAAATACAATTAAATGCTTAATTTATTACCAAATTAAAGAAAACGAGTATTTTGTACTATTTTAAAATTACGTATATTCAATAAACATTAATGACGATGAGATAATAAATAAGAAAACGCGACTAAGTGAGTACAAGACTATACAATTTACATAATATTTACAAAAATAACTTTCAGTCTTCATTCGTTTTTGATGGAAACAGTCATACAAAAGATAAGGAAACATTTAAGTCTATTAAATTGTTAACTCTTAGTAGGTAATTGTCTATCGCTGTTAAGGCCTACTGCAGTAAGTTAGTGTTTTGCATTAGACCTTTCAAATTATACATTTTACTTCAACATGAACTTCCATAGTATATCACAAAGATCCATGTGGATTACAATTCTTTTATTTAAAACTGAACATGTAATCTTAAAATTTACACAAAACAGGTATTTATTACAAACATCTGAATTTATTTTCCTACACTGTAATACAAACTATTATCAATATAATATGCAGTCTAATAATTATCCTACACTGGTAGGTAAACGCTATACATAAGTATATGACTAATAGCTGTATATCAAAATTGTAATATAACCATATGGTTCCATGCCATATAGTATCTATAAGATTACCTAAACCTAATTGTTCACTTATACAATCTCTAAATAAAGCTTGCCAAATAAACACGCGCGATATCGTATAACTATCAATAAGCGCTCAATAGAAATAATAAATAAATCAAACATAAGATGACAGGCGATGGAAGTTGGAATTAATCGAAGTGTGATGCAGATTCACAAGTATACGTATCTAATATTGCCAACTGCCAACTATATTTGAGTAGCAATGGCAAACCCAGAAAATAATTCTGTAATGCAACTGTTGACATCCCCGAACTGTAAGACGTGGAGAGGAGTTTAATACGAATAATATAACATCTGCCTCGGTGCCGCAGTTGTAATTGCGCATGCGTTACGAATGTTGTGCTGAGGTCGCGGGTTCGATTCCCGGTTCGCGTAAAGTGATATTGGGTTTTCTAAAAATCTATAAATTCTCAGTATGAGCCCGGAGTCTGGAATTTATGCCCGGTATGGCGATAGGCTCGCCTCCTATCACATTATGGTACCTAAATAGATTCTGCCGAAACCAGACCGAAATAAAAGTGGGTGTACTGGTTGCACCTCTGCCTACCTCTTCGGAAATTAAATGCGTGAGTGTATATGTATGTAAGTATATAATATAACATGTAAACCCCTCCTACTCCCTGTGATTCATTCTGTGAATGAAGTTAAATTCTGGATATCATTATACCGTGGTTGTCAGTCAAATGGCTTCGAAAACGAGTGAGAGCGGACGTCATTGAAAATTCACTTGAGTTTAGGATTGTGTGGGGGACACGTTCATGTACAAGTGATCGTCGCGGTCGTCGCAGCGGCTCAGCGCGCGAGTGAAGTGAAGCCGCAGGTGAGTGCTGCTCACACTGCCTCCGCCGATACTGGCCGCGTCAGTCTCACTGTCCAGGGTCTCGCGTGACGCCGACGCCTCTCGCTCCACTATTGTCGCCATGTGGTGACCCCTGTAATGATAACATTAATTTAAACTTGACAACTAACATATAACTTCAATAGCATTTAACAGAAAAGTCTTTTATTTTGTTCTTGTACTCTGTAACTCTAAATCTTTATATAAGACCAATGTAGAGCCAAATCTTGTCGAACACAATCGGAATCATCAAAATCAATCCAAATTAATTGATAGAGATATTGCATAACTTACGTACATAAAAAAACACAAAGTTTAAAAACGAATCTCATTCATTTTCTGTATAAAGAACAGTCGAAATTCATTTCAGAAATATATTGTACCTACTAACCTGTTGTCATGTTTAGGATGTCCAAATGTTGTGAACTGCGGACAACCGTTGAGGGGGCGAGGTGGTGGTGGAATTAAGTAATCATCCATTTTGTTATCTCCGTCACAAGCAGAATGCATAGTCAGCGTACTCGTGGATATCTAAACACAAAGTGGAGATATAAACAAAATTTTCATCAATCCCCACTACTATTTGTAGACAACTTCAACGTGGGAACAGCAGAACGCATGCTGCAGAATTTATTTAGCTTAATTAAGGCGATTGTTCTATTACTTTATTTCAATCCCTTTTGGATGAACAAAACCCGAGCCGAATATAAAAGCTTCTCAGTGATACCTAGGAATCCACCCACAACAACCATATGCTAAATTGTTGAGCAACTAAACAAAGAAAACTATTAAACGCAATTTTGATTGACTCACAATTGATCTGGCTTTGTCATCGTGCTCTGATTGTACACTGTTGGTCTCGGCGACGCTGCCGCCACTCACTGTGCTCAGACGGCCCGATGATGACGAACCTATAAAATATTTCATAGCAATTTTAGATACACCCTATTAAAACGATATAGCTAATACTAAAAAATCCAAATTCAGATTACTCACTGTCGCTCAAACTACTATTCGGTCTTGTGTTTCCACTCCTTTTTTCTATTGTGCCCGTGTTACTATTGTCGTGATCTGAAATATTAATGTACGTTTTATTTTAAATGGCTTGATGGAAAGATAAACATATTTGTTTTTATATATTTTCGTACTATCGCAACTTACGTTTGCTTTTACTTTTAGAAAACATCTTTTTAACCCTCTCGAACGGCGTTGGTCTTTTCATTTTGTCTTTTATTTTCTGTTGGATTTTGTCGTATTCGTCGCGCATTTTGTTCAGTTGTTCTTGCTTTTCTTTTAAAGACTGCTGGGTTTCGTTCCTGTTTTTCCATTCCATTACGAGTTTCTCAACTTCCGATATGGTGAATACATTGTTTTTAAAATCGTTTATTATTTCAGCTAATTCTTCTTGCCCCGTTAGTGGAAAACTTTCTTTTCCAGATTTTAAACTTCCGCTATTACGTATATCTTTGGTACTTAAATTAATCTGACTAATATCACTAGTAGGAGTATCAATGGTGAAGGTTTTAGCTTCTTCGGTGGGTGAATATAAGAAAATTTCAGGTTGATGTGGCATCAATCGGGAGCTGTTCGCGTATAAGTTGTTTGGCCTAAATTTGGGGCTTTCTACTTTTATATTAGATGGTTGAACTAAATAGTCATGTTCTAGAGCTTGTTGGATTCTATCATCAGAGTAATCGTGACGGGGAAACTCGTTTTGATAGAACTGTTCCTTAACCTTCGGAAGTTTTAGCGAAGGCCTCAGTTTATTTTTAGAATCATCATTGATCTCCGGAGTTTCTTCTAAGTTTTGTGTACACGCCTCACTAAAGGGATCAGGCGTAATTTCTCCATTTTGCACGCTAACAACTCTCGATGGAGCATCAACTATGTCACACGTGTCTACACTCCGCGACATTTCCTTTTTAATTTCATCCTTATTGTCGTCTTTATCATTATCTGACATGTTTTTCAAGTAATAATACATATTGGAGAACTCATTTATTTTCTGGAACAAACGAGATAATACATAGTAAAAACAACCACTAATAAATTTAGAATGCACGGTAGCATTTCTTTTAACTGAACATATTATTGCGGCATTTTTAACTTACCAAATGGTCAGAGAGCATATCAGCAAGGCGATAATGCTTATGATCGCGCGCGAGATCGGCGGGGGTTCGATGGCGTACATTTCGCATAGCTACAGCTGCCCCGCCGCCGGGACACTCCAACAGTTGCCAACACACACGTTCCAGGCCGAAGCGTGCCGCCCAATGCAGGAGAGTTGGATATTCTTCACCACCTTCAAATTGATTTAAAATTACCATCTATCTAATAATAATCACCTTTTTAGCTTAGTGAGACCATGATATCAACTATGATATGTTGGTTTAAATTCCGAACTCAAAATATTTTTTTAATATTATTTCTAGCGGTTCTTAAAGTAGGCAACCAAAAAATACTCTAAGTAGCGATTGCATTCACTTCCCATATATTGACTCATCTTGAAGTTGGTGGCCGCTAAGATTACGAAAAAAAAAACACTTGTTTAAATAGACCTATATTGTATATTAACCTCTAATAACTTTTACAGTTTTACGTAACAATAATAATTGCTTCGGGGTTTATGGCGTTCTAGCTTCAAAAATAAATGATTGAGAGCGATTAAAAGGACGTCTAGTCCGTAGACCTAAACTGTTGCTGAGTAATGTAGAGAGAGGTCGTCTTAGTGGTTACATCAGTGTTCAGAGGACCATTAATGGGAATTCTCCGAACTCGTCGGTGATTCAAACGTAATGATAACGTAAATGACGATTATGAATATGTCCACAATGTTTTATATCTTACAATTTCTAAACAAAGTTCTAATGGAAATAGGTATTGCTAAATTAACTCTTTATTTTTATAAACTTTACTTACTTGAAATATCTGCTTTCGGGTTGAATTGTTCAGTGGATGACAATAAATTAAAATGTGGTGGGATATTTTTTTGGAACGCGTTCAGCATCCAGCTGTCTAGTTGTTCCTTGCTAGTAGTTTTGAACCCAAGTGTCTAGAACAAAGTAATTGCCCTATGAATTTCAATACCTGAAGGTGAATTGGATTACTGTAAAAAGTATAAGTTATATGAGATAATAAATCATAATTACCTGACACATGAACTCTAATGGATGATCGGAAGCCCTCAGCAGTTGGTCTAGTTCTCGCAGTCTACTCTCGCATTTGATTTGTCGGCGTCCTAGCGACTGACCGTTCTTACTTACTCGAACCCACACCAACATTGATACATCCAAACAGGAATCTGCACACAGTCAAATACTCAAATTAGAATATAATCTTACTTAATGGATTTTTCATTATTTAAAGGATTATATTCTTAGCACGCTTCTATTAGCTATATTTGTAAGTAAGGATGTATGGAAACAAATCTTGGAAGTCGATTTTACCTACTTCTAATCGTGTTAGTTTTTTTAAACATATTACACACTACAGATTCGCGATTCTATAATCATTGCGTTTGATTTGGATTGTTGAACTTTTCAATAACTACCACAATAGCTAACCTTCGAATGTGAGTACTTTTTGTTTGTTTTAACAGGTCCTATACATGATACTCTATGACACTCTTCGATTGCTACTAGTAAACCTGCGAGCTTAGGTTCATTTGGTTTGTTTTAACGAGTCCGTAGCATCTTTATAAACTATATTTAAAGAAGTAATGCCATGAGGAATGGCCAATACCCAAGTATGTAATATAAGTTTCATGCAATTCTATATTACCGGAATGACAAATAAAAAATAGCGATAGAGTGACCTCTGGCGTTATCGGTGATCCCTACTAGGTAGGACCTTTGGAACTTATAATTGATTACAGGAATATAAACCACTTCATAAGTGGGAAGTATCAAAACTTCTTGACATATACTTGCCTGGAATATCAAATTGTAGTGTGTACGGATTCCTCTTTTTGAACGTTGGTATGTGTATAACTTCGCCTTTTTTGTCGACCATTATCTTAATACTATCTTCGTCTCTAATGGGATCATTAAGGAGCGCTATCACCCGGCTTTGTCCCTGAATGCAAATAAAATATATAGAGCTTGTGCCGTTCATTTTGGAGTCCTAACAAATATTCTGTGTCTACTTACGAGTTTAACTTTCTTTGGAACAATAGAGAAACTTGTTCTGTCAGTAGCAGTGTCTTTACAGTCTTTAGTCCTCAAGATACCGACAGCTGCTGTCAGGAATGTATCTACGAATGAAGTGTCCTTTTCGCGGACGGACATCATTTGCCATTGGTCTATATTTGGAAAGTCTGAAAGGAAAATATAACGGATATTTTAATCATTTATCATTTTTGCCTATGTTCCATCAGATACGTATGGTCTGAATATAGTACATAGATACCTTCACAATGATTGGTAATAACATGGTTCTTTTCAACGCCAAGCAGCATGACCAACATCTTGTCGTTTTTAAAAAGGTTTTCGCAGTTGACTTCTCTTTTCAAATCTGACATTTTGGTAGACAGGTTCGGACAGAGAATCACTATTTGTAGTTGGGCTTTAGCTAGTTTATCAATTTTATCTTGGGCGTCCGACGATAATAATTCTTCGGCGCTTACCAGCGTGACTCTGAAAAAACACAGACGCATAAGAACCGACTCAACAAAATATCGGGCTAGTGCTTAAGATTAAGTTATATATACATAAACAAACAACCTAAAATATTTTGTTTAATATACAACATTAATTATTAACTTTTTCCGGTTTTCGTCTAAAAACGAACATATTATGTTTAGATGTCGTAGCCTGTCTACTCTTAAGCTCCCAATCAGCCTTATTTTTCCGACATCTTCAACAATCATCGTCATATTTCAGCTCATTTACGAAAAACTATAATTCCCCATGAATGACTTCGTCTATTGGTAAAAACCGTATGAAAATCCGTTTGGTAGATTTTAATTTATCGTATCGAAAGACATGGCGAGGAGCTTTTGTTTTATAATATGTAGAGATATATTTTCATATAGATATATTAGAGCTCATAAGAGGCCAAACTATATTTTGCAAAGATATGGTATTGCTTCAGAATATTCGAGCATTTTATAATCTACAGCTTGTCAGAATTGCACTTTAATTTACCTGTAATGGTGTCTGGCTCTTTGTGACATAATTTTATCGAAGCTTGTAACGAGGTAGTCGGACCACAGACCGCTCTCTGGTGAGCTGGAGCTCCAGAGTATTGCTATATCTTCCATTTCTGAAACAAATATGACGTCCGCTATTATACACAAAACGTACGAATGAATACAAAGTATTCTGTATCGTTGCTAAAATAAAGCTGCAGTCGATTGAAAGAAACACAAGCTTCTCTGTTCACACGATACCATGAACGAGGGATCATCTGTCATGTCCGTACATTTAGAACATCATAAGCTCATATAAAATACCTAATATTGAAAGGAAGTGTTGTCAAGGGATAATCAAGGCATGAACGATGTCGTTCACTTGATATCGGATGGGGGTCATTGCCTGGAGCGTCGGAGCGAAGTTCACGGAGACGCGTCGTAAAGTTTACACGCGTTTGCCGCCGGATTCATGTAAACATATCTTTACATCTGTATTTTGTAATGTCCAAGGCGAACGAGAGAGATCGAGAATACATCTGTAATCCAAATTTTAAATCTCGATTTTGGACTATATATATATTCACCCAAAAATCACACACATAGTTTTGACCACACACTAGGTAAAACTTGTATCGTGGGTGTCAAGAACTACAAAAGGACTACAAAACAAATATCTGGCTGTCACACAAACATAGTATGTCTCGGTGTAAGAATCGAACCCATGGCCTCTGGTTTCACAGCCGGCTAACCGCCCACTACGCCACGGATGCTATATCATATAGGGATCCCTTGTAACAAAATATATTTATATATGATATTACTCAGCTTAAAAAAGAACTTATATAAATAATATTTTTAATTTCTGATCCTTAATACTAATTTTAGAATGGAATATTCGTGCTCATTTGAGAAAGTAATCATCATTTATCCATCAGTCAGCTCCTTTATCTTGTGACAGTCATGACATGAGTGCAGGAGACGGGCTTGCATAAATGAAATTCAAATAGCACAACGTGAGTGAAAATGCAAGCAAAGTCGCCTAATCTTGCGTATGCAGACTCAACTAAATGGACACTTGAAATCAATTAACTTCGTCAATTGATTAATGTGCATAGTGCATTTAAACTTTGCTTTTAAATGCCTGTATTGTACACTTAAAATTCAAGCGTATCTATTTATATGACTCAAGGCGTACCTAGTTATTACTAATAACGTGAATAATATTTAACAAAGTTTGCGTAAGTGAAACTGGTGAAAAAAAACCTTGTCCTATAAACATATATATTTATTCATTTTTAACACATGAATGAAAACATACGTCGGTTGTTAATTTTTTATAGCAGCCATCGCCACGCATACGCATCGACTGCTTACAAAATATGCTATGCACCGCGCGCACGCCGGAAACTATACAGTTTATACTTATCCACCTCTGCCGCCAAATGAAGACTCGACTAAATGTAATATCCGTTTCCTAAATAGACAAACGTCTATCAGCGTCGCCCGGAATAACTATGGCCGATTAAATGCAGCGGTTAAACAACTAAGCACAATGGTACATGTAATTGCTATGTGCACTAACAATTATTGTAAAAAATATAGTTTTACTTACGAAATTATTATATTTGACATTGCAGAAACGTTATATTATTAGCATTTAATAAAATGTAGAGCAATCACATTTCTAGAATTAATAGTAGTATGAATTGTATATATAGAGTGAACCATTTAAAAAGTATACAGATTGACATAAATATAACACAACGAACATATGTATTTTTCTAAGGTAGGTAATCTATATGTAGACTAACGTCTTGTAAAATAAAACTATTTTTACATTTTGTATCAGGATAGCTTCAAACACCATAGACAGCCTCCGTGGCGAATCGGACGACTAGGCGTCTGTGAAACGAGGTGCCGGCTTTGATTCCAGCACCGAGTCAAATGTTTGTGTGACCTACAAATTTTTGTTTCGAGTCTGGGTGTTGTGGGACCTTAGTCCCTCGTAATTTTTGATACCATATAGGTTTAACGTAGTGGAACTAGACTATGTACTCGCATGTTGTCGTTGGGCGCATTATTATTATTAAAAATACAAAGTATAGTGGTAATAGAACCATACACGTATCGTGCTCCGCTCGAGTTTTCACTGCGCTCTTAGTTTTCAGTTGAATGGCCCGCTTGCCTTTGATGTGCCGAGAGTGTTGGTGATATATCTCACTACAACGGCTGCTGCTTGGCAGGTATATTATCGGGACCACCAGTTTGTTATCACAGGTTACGAAAGTTGTTACCTTTACATATTGAATACTTCCTACAATGAACAAACAAAGACCGACTGATTTTTAGATAGATATTTTATTTTTAGAATATTTTGAAGATATAATATTTTACAATGGATATTCAGTGTTATTTATTAAGTAAGTAATAACCTATAAAAATTATTATGCTTAGTAGTTTATATAAATATAAATTTAATTGTTCTCTCATCCGTTTTATTTTTAATTCGATAGTTACTATTGTCTTTTACGTACTATGATTAAAATAGCCATATTTGCCTGATATAAACAAATTGCCAAAGCTATAACTTCGAAAAACGGCTATAATAGCAATAATATCATGAAAAGTAGTGAACTAATCTTTAATTGAGCACGCTTTCTGAAAATATCTAGAGATATTGCAGACCTGTAGGCCTACTCTTGAAAACAATTCCAAACTCGAACTCGATAGAGTTTCAGTTCCAATCTAGGAGATATTGGAACTCTAACTCACTCAACTCTATTTCATTTAGTTACTAAAAAATCCGCCGTATTCAGTAAAATCGTGCGCTGGTGTTGCGTTCAAGAGTGCCAATTGTACAGTTTTTGAACCCAATCCCAATTTTAAATTGGAATCGAGTGTCAAGAGTAACCCTCCTGTTCTACGACGGTGTCGAAATTTTCTGCTTTGTTTACAGTTTAAGAAATCGTAAACGAAAGTCTAGTCTACTTCCAGTCATGAAGGTAAAATCACAATTATTATCCAATACATTCATAGTATTCATATTCATTCATATATTCATTATTTTCCTTAAATTAACCGACGAAGAATAACAAGTTTATTTCATAATTCATAGTCAACATTGAATAACATACATACATACATATACACTCACGCCTGTAATCCCCGAAGGGGTAGGCAGAGGTGTAACCAGTACACCCACTTTTCGCCGATTTTCGGTCCCATAATGTGATAGGGGGCGAGCCTATCGCTACACCGGGCACCATTCCAGACTCCGGGTTAATACTGAGTATTTCTAGGTAGAAAAACCCAATATCACTTTACCCGACCCGGGGATCGAACCCGAGACCTCAGCACAGCAATCGTAACGCATGCGCAATTACAACTGCGCCAACGAGGCAGTCATTGAATAACTAGAAGCCATTAAGCAATTCTTGTTAAATATATCAGAGTTCTTTTTAAGTGATTCTTGGAAATGTTTTAATGATCAATTATAAATATTATTGTTTCTAACAAAAAAGTTAAAAAAATTAATAGGATCCCTTTAACAGTCGCGACTAATGTCACACATGTTCCTAAAGCGGATATCAAGCCATATCTAAAATTGAGGTTTACATTTCCCAGTTATTCTATAGTGTCTATTTTTTTTTTAGTGCCTTGATAGGCAGACGAGCAGACGGGCCACCTGATGGTAAGTAGTCACCGCCGCCTATAGACTTCTGCAATGCCAGGGCACAGCAAAGCCGCTGCCTACCGTTATACATTGCTTCTTTTTAGAATCATGGATTCATAATATTAATCATGTAATAAAGTCTTGAGTGTGTATGAAGCACTCGCCTAAACATGATTCATGAAGTTAAAATTAACATATTTTTCTTTAACTTCTGTCATGCGGTGGGTGGTAAATCACACTTTTTACTAATTATAACGTAATTTTTGTTTCCATATTTCACAGTACTGAGTCACAGCACATCATTAATAACGCCGGCTTCAGCCGGTCATGCAAATTAAGGAATCTGTTTTAATTTAGACTCTCCGCTAAGACGCGTTCGTTAAGCTGAGCATACTTAAGTGACCATACCTACCAACATCGTTTTAAATAAAGGATTGCCGAGGCGGTTTATGACTCATTTATTAGCAATATATTAAAATGGAAGCTATTTTAGGACGGTGTCTGAAGACAGCCTCCGTAGCGCAGTGGGCGAGAAGCCGGCTGTGAAACGAGAGGCCGTCGTTTCGATTCCCGCACCGAGACAGATATTTGTATGACAGATAGATATTTGTTTCGGGTCTGGGTGTTGTGGGACCGTAGTCCCTCGATACCTACGATACAGGTTTTACCTAGTGTGAGGTCAGAATATGATCCACGGATTAATATTATTATTTGTTATAAAATGTAGAGTTAGTTTAGAATCTCGAATGGTTTTCTTTATGGTCTTAATTAAAGTAGGAATAATAAGACTTACTTAAAATAGTAAGCATAATGTAGTAATTAATGCATATGCTTATCTATAATATAAAAAGAAATCCGGTAATTGTAACTATAAATATTAGCCTTGAATGCGGTCAAAAGCGATAAAGAGTCGTCGTTCCTTTTCTCACATGTCTGAAGACATTATATACATATAAATAATTATTATACTGATAAGGAAAACAATGCCATCATAAACAAAGTTATAAATTCAAATCACGAAGTGATAATTTGACAACTTATTGCCTTAAGAAAATAACCATAAATAACATCCAGGAATCATTTTTGGTGATAAGCCATGTGACTACAAGTACAAATAACATACTTTTGCTTTCATCCAACAAAACACAGTTTAAATATGTAAATAAGCATTCATTAGAATAGTTGCTACCCAAACAATCTACTGCACAGAAATCTATCAATTCAAACCGATTTTGAATATAACTATTATTAACCCGAGTAGCCTACATTATACTAATTAATAACATATTTTTTATGTTCTTTAGATACATATAAGTCGCTGATATAGACCACACAATTTGCTGATAAAACCCTTTGTGGGAGCCATTCCGTACAAAGAATATAGAATTTAAGTTATACAAGACGTTTACGCATTTACATTCCCAACGCGAGTTACATTACGGCAGTGGCTTCGATGCATGTAAATTATAATATGTTTATTCAGTCATACATGCTACCTTGCATAGGTAATGTGCACTACCGATAACTATGGATACGAAATGTGGACCGGCTTATCAAATTCAGTCCTAATTATCATAGCCATATAGCCTAATATCTTTCAAATGTTGTTTTGCAACGGTAAACCTATTTTGGTAACGTTGTACGGTTTGGCTTTGACATTGGTTTTGGCCTGGCTTAGACATGGCCAAATGATTTGACGTAAGTTCGTGAAGGGTTTAGGTTTGTGAAGGCCACTGAAGACGCGTAAGACGTCGCAACAAAGACAATGGTGTATTAGATGGACACAAAACTTTTAAAGGGACAATGCATTATCATAAAATCATAATGCATTAATACTACATTATTCTTAAAGTTTTTTTGTGGTAGTTTAAATAACCGTTTTCCTTATGCAACATGAAACGTATAACGAAAAATTTTGAACTATATACACTCTGTTTTCAAAAACATGATAACTCCAGAATTTCATCATCATTTTTAAAACCATAATCTAATTGACTAATAACTTTAATTTGAGTCAAGAATATTTATATATACTTATATATAACGTTCAAGATTTGTACTACATGCACACCATAAAAGCACGTAATAAATTAGTGAAATTAACTATGAAAATAGACATATTTGCACAGCAAAATGTAGATATTTTAAACGTAATATCATATCCAAACTATAATAATCCAAATAGTGTATAAAGTAATATATGTAACAAAAATAGTAGAAGCAATTATAATAATAATAACTCACTTGTATCTGCCATTACTTCAATTCTTATTCACGAAACAAAGTAATGAGGAACAGGGAAGGAAGTCTTCCTTTAACACGTTTTTAAACTAAACGTTTGTCATTGCACTAAACTGCAGGCGAGCACTAGAAAGCGCACGATTTGACACGTGAGCCCTGAGAAGTGTGGCAGGGGCTAGTGTCGGTACTCGGTTTGCGATCATGTGCAATGCAACCGGCGACGGAGCCGACAGTCCACGCGCCAGGCGGCTGTTCGCAGTGGCGTCAGACGGCGACGCACGCGCACGCACTTCGCATACTAAAACCTCCGCGACAATGATAATCGCAACGTTGCCAGCCGCACAACAACCACTCGACTACCTCGGCACCTCGCCCATCCCTCGCGCTTAATCTCACAAAACAAATTTGGGCCCCAGTGTCAATATGCCAGAGACGTTATCGGACTCCAAATACGATTCTGTAAACACTAAACACGTTCCAATTGTATTCTTTACGCGTTTCCTAGATACTCCTAATCGGCGAATCATTACGGTTCTTGAATTGATAAGCTGTTGTGATCTTGTTAAATATATCCTTGATAGCGATTACCTACTTAAGTTGCATTGTGTTATTGACAGTCGAATACTTAGATTTTTTAATAAACAATAATATTTCATAATAGTATGCGCGATAATGAAGAGTAAAGGTTAAATAAGATAATTGCAATTAATATGAAAGTGCCGCTCAACGGCGTTTACAAGACATTTTGGACAATGCATTTATGCCGTCATCACTATCTGATAGGGTCTAAGGGCGGCTCGGGTGCAACGTTCTCGCCTATCTGTTCTACGTCTGTATTGACTTGTTTACGGTCATTTATCATAAGTGTTCATTTCCATATAAATTATTACTACCTATTATTAGATTTTACTATGTATGTTTCCTTCAAGATAACTAGAGACATCTAACGATCTTCAAGACATAACGTTGAGTTTGATTTACAGAATTAGTTTTGAGAAATGTTTGCTATGATTGAAGAAATGTCCATCACTATGCCAGAGCTTATAAATAATAAAGTTTGTGCTTTATTATATATAACTATAAACCTGAAACACATTATTGACACCTATTGCTAATTGTCAGAGATTTCATTCGAACGCAGATTAATTTTGTCGCGAGTCTAGATTTGGGGTACGATATTTGGCCGTATTGCAGCCTTCTGAGTAGGTACTCTGACACTAGACCCTCGACCGCTTCTTCAACTTCTTGGCCATGGCGTTGTGTGAAAAAGCATGATTGTGTTGAGTAGCAGGGGATAGATTGTATCGCTACTCCGCTCTGCGCTTACCATCAGGTGCAGTGTGGTAATACATTGCCGTGCCAGGATAAAAAAAATATATACCAAAAAATGAAACCAAAATTAACACATTTAGGTACTGTAATACCAAAAATAGTTTCTTTCTTTCGAACGTTTAACTCATATCAATCTAATATATAGGAATCCGAAAATAAGTAGTACAGACAGAAATTACTTTAAATCACTGCAAAATAAAACCACGAGGAAATGTGTGATATATTTTTTCTAAATACTATATTTTTACTTATTTTATGTATGATGTCCAAGCATATCTTTAGAGTATATGCCATCTATTATTGCCATTACTACCGAAGAGATAACCTAAAACGATGAAATAGACCTGAGTGTGAATAGTGGAGATAGCCAAATTTAATTTGTAAGTTATAAAAAAAATCTTATAAAACTGCTACAAATAAGATATTTTTTAAAACGCTATAGACTATAGTGTCCCCTTTGGTAAAAATGTTTATACATCTTACAATAGGTGGCCTATTCAGGTAATTAGAAAAAAAATCACAATTATTTTGTTTAACTAATTATTCAGTCAGGTCCCCAAGATACAGGCTAAGCCTAGTTTAGGGCCCTCTGCCAAATATTGTTATCTAATTATAATATAAGCACATTTATTAAATTTTTTGTTTAAGATTGTACTTTTTTGTAAATATTTTGTGCAAAATAAAGATTTATTATTATTATTATTTCCTAACACCTGACATAGTTCGCGATAGTGACAGTCAAAAAATAATTTAAAATGTTTAGCTTGATCTGTTTCCATTTGACTCGACCACTGCATACACATAGGGGTGATTTTGTATTCCGCTAGGGTGTTCTGTCTTTAGACTTCCGCTTGGGACATCCTGTATATAACATATGTTATGGAAACAGATTATAAATATTGAGAATACTTTTTTATTTTTTCTTCATAATATTATTCGTAATACCCTAAATCCAAATATTAGCTGGTTACCTACGCATGGTAAATTTTAAGTATTCCGTTCGTAAGTATAGTTGTACGAATTGCGGAAACATAGATAGTGGCATAGAATTTTTACCTTTGAATGAAAAATTCTTCGGCTTCCTCCGTTTCACTCCTTCTTCTTCTGTGTGATTAAAGCGCGGCGGCGGCATCCTCGGCACTTCACTAGGCACCGATGTGACTTCTCCTGTCCCCGCGGCGCCGGTTGTCAAATACCCTCCTACAGAGTGTCTCCGTCTTCCTTGCAGGGGAATCGTGTAAAATACTTCTTCACGGTCCTGTACGCCCTCCGGCGTAGCCATTGTGCCAGTTTTACCCTTCCTGCACCAATATACAACACGTTAGTTCCAAATACATTAAAATAATTTGGATCTATTTCTATATCGAGTAAAGAAAACAACAACAAGTCGAGTGGGCGACAGAACTACTAAACAATTTAGTTTGCATGGCACATTTCGTGATATAAATGATTAGGTATCAAGATAGAATAATGTACGAATAATGTATGTAATGCACTTACTTGATACGTGGTGCAGTAAATGTGTGTCTCATATCTCCAGGAGCGCAATCGCCCGGACGCGGCTGTCCTTTTAAAAATGCTTCTGCTTTTTCAGGTTCTCTGGCAGATAGTGAACGTAGTAAAGCCCTGAACTCCTTCCGTCTAGGACTCTCTGGCTCCCGCCGTCGGGGTGAGCCTAGAGGGCGAATGTTTTCAGTCCAAACTCGGCTTGGCGCTGATCTCGAACAAGGCTCTGATGTGGAGCTGTGAGACTCTGAGCCATCTTGAGCATCTTTGTTGGGAAACGCGAAGTACGATGGGTTATCTGAAATGAAAATAGTTTTATTTAATTATGTCAATGATGTTCCAAAACTGAACTAAATACGCGTAGTACCCAGGGTCATAGGTCTACTTCAGTCCCACGCCACACGGATATTATTCAATAACGCCAATATACAGCTCTCCATTACAACTGCCGACCGAGTGGACCAACCTACTTTTGAAAGCCGGAAAATGCGAATTGAAAGCAATCTTGGCCCATTGTCTACCCCACATACGTATACTACTTTGTATAAGACAACTGTTTGTCTAGTCGCTAGTCGATTTAGAAAAAGGAATTTAAGAACATTATTTGTCCCTACAAAGAATTAGGTTAGTTAAATATTTTAATACGGTTACGTCATAGGTACCTACTACGTTATATGAGACCTATTTCTTAGGCACGGATGTTTGTTTATTTGAATATACAAAAATGCAGGTGTAAAGACTATTAACACAAATGAAATAAACAGTCTATTACAATGCTTATCAAGGACTTTTATAGTAACCTAGAAATTTCTGGGCTAATCAATACAATTCATGTTGTTAGCACATTCTGTTAGCAGAAACTAATTTATCTGTATTTTATTTTTCCTTCTTTGCCAAGTTTTCTTATCGCTATCATACACTACACATAATTTGTCTAATTTAATACACGTTTCAATGAATTAGCTAAACAATGAAACAAGAACGAAGGAACAGAACCTATTGAAAGTTAGTAATATGGAGTAATTTGTATTTGTGAAAACATATGAGATGTAGATTTATCTCTTACACAGTGAACAAAGCGCATACGTGGTAGTTTTTGTGAGCCCAGCCCGCATGTGCCGAGTATTATATTCGGGTCATTTCAGGGGCTTGGGGCGGATAATGGTGCTGTCCTGAGACCATGTGGTATGGACAAAAACAACAATGTGCACCCACTTGTGGCCCACTTATTGTTATGCACAATTATGTTATATTATTATCCCACACTATTGACCACTCATACACCAACAGTCACTGTATCAGATTTTACGGTAATCATTTAGGTGAAAGAATTCATTTATACTTTCTATACACTTATAAACTAAATGGCATATAAAGAAAGACACAAAGATCATAAACTATTTTTCGCAGTTCAATACTTCTGTGAACTCTCTTTAATGATAAATATTATATCTAAGTTGATTAATGATTCAATCGTAGTTCTAGGAATACATGAAAAAGATTCTGTTCGTTTCGTTTTAGAATTCTACCGAATGACTAATTTTTGTATTCCTGGTACTTATATATACAGAACGTTAGACTCATACTACAAAACTAACATTTGACTGCAAAGAAAAATGACTGACTAAAATATAGGTGTATTTACATGAGGTAAAATTATAAAACAAATCAGTTTTTATTTGTTAGACATAAGTAAAAAATACAGTTCTTATATTATATTCGTGCGCTTTGTTTTGCCCCTAAATAAAATAATAATATATAATATATGTGACTGCCTTGGTGGCGCAGTTGTAATTGCGCATGCGTTACAGCCGCTGTGCTGAGGTCTCGGGTTCGATCCCCGGGTCGGGTAAAGTGATATTGGGTTTTTCTATCTAGAAATTCTCAGTATTAGCCCGGAGTCTGGAACCTGTGCCCGGTATGGCGATAGGCTCGCCCCCTATCACATTATGGGACCGAAATTCGGCGAAAAGTGGACACTGGTTACACCTCTGCCTACCCCTTCGGGGATTATAGGCGTGAGTGTATATGTATATGTATGTATGTATAATATATGTTTTGCCACTAGAGCGTACAAATATTATAACAGTTAATTAATTAAGTTTACATCCATGTAAACGTCAGCGCACACTGTAGTTTTCATCATTTGGTGTCTAAACTTACTTAATACAAATCATAATTTAATGTAGGTATAACGTCGTAGTAGCGCGAAACGTATAAATTACGTCAATTTACAAAAAAGGTCCTGAAAAATCTGGTGACCCAAATGCTATGTAAAATATATATCGAATATATGATATATTATTTATATAATTATGAAACTTTTTGTCACATTAGAATTTTTATAAGTGTTCTCAAATAATATAGTGATATATATATCTTATCTTTAAAACTATGAATCGGGTGTTTGACTGGTGTAACCAAAAAATATAAAACTGCACTAGGAGAAAGGATAGTGGGCAAACATATTTATTCATTACATTTTTTTATTTTAAATGTATTATAAACATTTTATTTTCGTCATTAAAATTTAGAATTTTTAATCTGTATCACTCGGTGCCAAAAACGTCGCAATACCGGCCGCCATTACTCGTGACGACATCGCACATAAACATTGCATCCTACGACAAATAAAATAGTAAGGAAGAACATATTTTTCGACATGGAAACGTGTTAATTTCGTCTTCAAGTCTTCTAAAAGAATGGAAGAAGGCATTACAAGGGCTGATAGTCGAAATCTGCCACTTCTTTCTTAAAACTTTTTATTTTGGCACATGGATGAACAATTTATCGGGATTTAGTGTCGAGTTTTTACATAAAGGCATTGAACAATATTTATATGCTGGCTCATTCATTTTTGTGGAAAAACTCACAGATAAATGCAAATAATTTGTTATGTTGTTAGGTGTCACGGGTGTAACGAATGTTTGTATATGTGCGATGACGTCATAATGTCACGTGACAACGCGTTTTAGCGCGAAATTATATATGAATAAATTAAATCACGGATTATATATAAATTGAGTATATTTCAATAATAAAAGTATTACGGGGGCTATAAGTGAAGAGTCCTCTATCGATGTCCATCAATTTTCAAAAATTGACAAATACCCTATTATATTTACGTGTGTCCTATACTAAAAGAATTATCGTGACACCCTAAAAACTAGTGTAACTACATTTTCAACGTTCCAAATAAAAATTAAACCTACAAATATAAATGCTGCAGCTTAGGTTCACGAAACCACTTCAGCAGCTTTTTACCCGACTGCTCCGGAAAGGCGGGTAATTTTTGAAACTGTATGTATGTAGCTATGTATGTCTATTTTTGGCATACTCTGCAGCCTTAACAGCATGGTGGATTTTAACATATGGAGTATGGTCAGATTTGCCATGTTGCGAGAGTGCTATAGCTACATTTTTAAATATGGCGGCTGCAAATCTCAAAAAAAGTTGGAAAAATTGAAACGATAGTTATTGAAAACCAACCTTAAATATATTATAATATACATTGTAGTATTGCTTTGTTACAGTTTTGATACAAAGTACGAAAAAGAATTTAAGGAAAGAGCAGTAGGCACCTATTTTTTTGTTAGGCTATTTTAACAACTCCCTCATAAATAAATCTACAAAGTTTTAAAATACTAAGATATTGATTGGAACAAACCTAGGATTTCACTCTACGCTGGACAAATCAATAATCGAAATATGTTTGGTCGTGGTCTCTATTCACAATCAATTAAAATTTTTGTTTCCGACTGTTTGATAATTTTGTTTATCTTTGTCCACGAAACCACATCACATTCAAGTTATCTTTTAGATCATAAAGAACTTGGTTTCGCTTTTCAGTTAATTTGTATTTGTATGCGGCTGTCGGCGTTCAAATCATCAGTCATTGCCGAGGTTTACATTCGTTTATGAATACGAACTGAATAACACATAAATATATTTTTTTATTGTTGTGTTTTATCTAACTACTAGATTAAATTATGACAAACTGAATAACATTTTTTTTTTATATTGTTATGTTTATCTAACTACTAGATTAAACATAAATGGCAAACTTTGCATTCGATATCAATATATTGGTTTACCAAGATTTCTCTAATCTTATTCAGTTATCTCACAAGGTGACAACTGACAAAGTTCAAGAACACCTTTATACGTTGCCTTAGCCGGCACATACTCAATCAGAATATTTATATTAGATAAGTTATGTATGCAAAAGAAAAACTGTACAAAACCTCAATATCTGCATGCTTAAAGTGCATATTGGCATTTTACAGAAATCTTGTTAGTAATTTTTTTCATATCAAGTTACTCGTACGTACCTAGAGTTTTCCACGACATCCTGCTGTATCGCAAGTACTTGTCAAAAATAACTTTTTAATACACTCTGTCCAAAATTACGAAAATATCAAATAAATTTAACTCAAAGCCAGGAGAAAAATAACAAGTTTCATAAAACACGCGACGCGAGCGAACTTTTAAAATAAGTTGGCACAACAAACGTAGTACATATATATTAACTCACTAGTGGCACGGAGACAGTAATCGAATTGAGGTCCCATGATTTTTTCTGATTATCCAAACATGTGCACTAAACACAACACATCAGGTCGGGAGCGCGGCGGGCTCTGCGCCTGCGCGGCCACGCTGATTCCCGAGCGACGCGGCGCCGTGTTTGCAGGTGGGACCACAGCTCCAGGCGCAACGTACCACTCCGCGCAGCTCACCACTCACACGTTTTTTTTCGTATGGATTTGTGCTGTTAGCTCATAATTGCTTTTTTTTATATAGCACAGTCCGACAAACGAGCCAGTGGGTCACCTGATGTTAAGTGATCTCACCGCCCATGAACATTCACAATACCGAAATTATCATGTATGCGCTGTCGGCCTTGAAGGACAGGAATAGGGATTAGGGAAGGGAAGGGGGAATCTGGGCCTCCAGATATCGAATGCCATACGAAACGCGACAGTAAACTGTCATTTTACGTTGGTTTCTGTGGTACTACATTCATGCTGTAGACAAATATGTCTACAGCTTGGCTCTACCACTATCAAAACTGCACTATCTGCACTACAGCTTCACCTAATATTGTGGCCGGCGCTTATGGCGCTCCAGCCAGAAAACGCAACATTTGTCAACGGCTCAGCTCACACGTGCGTGCCTTTCACGAGGAAGCGAAGCTTTCTTAGCACGCGCGCACAGGAAGCGTACCGCCCGCGCCCCGAGCTTTATGAAACGCTCTACACATGCTACTATCAGAGTTCAGACACACAATGTTTGTTTTGTTCAAGATTTATTTGTTCTCTCGAATAATGGATGATGGCAATCTGCTATTCTTCCACTATTCGGCACTACTGGTGCTCTATATTATAAAATATAGAGCACCTATTAAAATACTATTAAATCTAAAATATTAAATTTATCTTTGTTCATAATTCATATTTAATATATTGTGTAGAAACAGGATGTGTTAATCTACATTTTGGTTATAATCCTCCGATGACAGCCTCCGTGTCGCAGCGGACGAGAAGCCGGCTGTGAAACGAGAGGCCGCGGGTTCGATTCTCGCACCGAGACATATGTTGGTGTGATAGACAAATATTTGTTTTGGGTCTGGGTGTTGTGGGACCGTAGTCCCTCGTATTTCTTAATACATACGATACAGGATTAAGGGTCAGGATTATGTGTGTGACTGTTGGGTTTATTTATTTAATGAATTAAAATTATTTACATTCTTTTTTTATAACATTGCCACTAAGTACGCTTCTCGAGTGAAATAAATGTTTTACCCGACTGCACGAAGAAAAAGTCTACAGTCTCTGTTTTTAGATATTAATAATTTACTGTTTGACATATTCTACAGTATGGATTCAATTTTATTTAAAATGGTACATGTAAATACAAAATGAAGCTAGTCTGGTTATACAATGAAATTCAGGGTACTCATAAAACCAAAATAGATATCCAAACGGGGAGCTTGGGTCCAAATTTAACCTTAAGTGTAATAGGGTTTTGGTCTGGTGTCGGTACTCGGTACCCCTGCGGGTATATCCGACGCACACACTAGGCGTCAATGTTTGTAAATAAATCCGGCGTAATGTTGACGTTCATTCATATTGGTACGTCCTGGCGGTAGTACCGGCAGGCGGCAACCCAGGATACTCCACGGAAGCCATCTGACGCCGCGTATACAAATCAACGGTTGAATGGAATTTTCTAATTATAACTACACTGTATGTTCTTGCGTACCTACCTACTAATCCCATGCGGTAATTATAAGTTGAGCTCTGTTGAATAAATGTATTTAAATGTCATACATTAAGTTTTGTTTTGGATTTGGTGTCATCGGCTTACGCTATTCAATGAATAAAGGAGTGAATTAATCAGTTTCAAACATTTCTCCCTATAGTTGAGCGTTATTTTTCACTCCATTGTATAATTGAGAAATAAAATGAACGTGCACCTAATTTGTCTTCGAAGTAACTTTTAGATACAGACAATTAAACATGTCGTATTCAATATTTGCATTAATACAGGACAGACGTGTTAAAGTTTAAATAAAAGTGGTGACGCAGTCGTGCATGACGACCTCAGTAATACAATTACAATCTCCACTTCTCATTCGGGCCACACGAAAAATGAGAACTGTGACGTGGTCCACTATTATTAAAGTGTACGAGTTTTACACCAAAATAAACGCACGACATGTATAACCGGTGCAGATTTGTGATATATCGACGCACGAGACTTGGAGACCTTTTCAGATACACATGTAAAAGACAAAAATGTGATTGGTTATTGTTACGTTGACGAAGAAGTTGCTACGTACCATCATATCAGTACATTCGAAGAAGAATCCGTGTTAACCATTTCTGTATTGATATGTCGGCACTTATAAGATTGTAACAATTGTGATCGGGGTATTGTTTTGCTACACATTAATGCATGTCCTAAGCAAATCCGTAAGTAGTAAATTTCTTCAGAGGACTTCTGTATTTATTTTTCTTGTCACGTGTGACAGACACGCCAAAAATTTAGAATTTCACAGCCATGTTTATGGAGCAGTCAGGATGAAAAACGCCTACATTCAATTGTAAAAAAAACCATAATACGTTAATAATCTTAGGCACCGAGAATCAGATAGTATATACATTTAAACATTTCTATACTTTTAGAGCTCAACTTGTTCAGGATTTCTTTTACCAGTAAATATAATATATTACATATATATTTGTATTTTTACTGAACGCACACTTGGAGCTACAGTGCATAAGTACGTACTTCCACATGCTTGTTTTTCCTATTACTAGGTATGTATATACTAGATAGGCAAGAGTTCTTAGTGATATTGTACTACACAGTACACAGTACTGAGAACAACACTAAACTGCATGTTTGAGAATTGACGACTCAATCCGACATTATTAAGTTTTAAGAATTGACCCCCTCAGTTGTACAAGCGAAAAAAATCACCAGATGTCGGGCCGACTGTGTTTACTTGCATCTGCTGTAAAACAAAGCTCACTTTTGTATCGTTGGGATCAAGAGAGGCACTGGGAACGTATGTACATCACAGCCGAACTTTTATTACTAAGAGGTAGTCAAATTAAATTTGATAAATGTGTTTCTTATTTGTATCCGACTAAAATTATTCGTTTTAGAATTTTGATATGAAAGAGTAGATAAGGAGTACGATAAATTGTTGGTGTGTGTGGCTTTACACATTCCATATTTTGATAAAATAGATGATAAATACCTATTAAATAAATTAAATAGCTACACACGTACAGTAGAATTATATATACAGATATTTTCATAATCCAATGAGTTTATTCAGTTTTATATCCAGAAACAGAATTATATTATTATATAATAATAATACTAGCCCTGTATTAAACATTGTCCCACTGCTGGGCACGGGCCTCCTCTACTAGTGAGAGGGGTTAGGCCTTAGTCCACCACGCTGGCCTAATGCGGGTTGGTAGACTTCACATACCTTCGAAATTCGTATAAGAATTCTCAGATATGCAGGTTTCCTCACGATGTTTTCCTTCACCGTTCTATTATTATATAATAGATAAAAATATAGGAGTCAATCATTGTTAATGAAGTTTCATAATCATTCATTAATACTTTTAGTATTTAACTTTGTGAATGTTTGAATTCAATTAAGGACACATTCACTAGATTCCTGGGCTGTATATTATTAGTCATGGACACAAAATAACTTCAAGAGTTCAAAATCCGCGATATATTCGCGGAATGTAGTAGGTTTATTTTTACAAAGCGCATGCTTACTTTGCCACCGCGGATCACGTGATGAAAATCCCTCGTTAGTCATTGTGATACATCTTAACACCAAGCCACGGATTAAAATGTTATTTTGTACTTATTTAGGTACTTACAAAGCTTAACTAAAATATAAAGGTTCGTTAGCTCAGCCACGTTCAGTCAAATATCCACGATAAACATTCTAGAACATTTAGATCATTTTTTTTTAACTGACTTTTTTAGACTGCCTTGGTGTCGCAGTTGTAATTGCGCATGCGTTACGACTGCTGTGCTGAGGTCTCGGGTTCGATCCCCGGGTCGGGTAAAGTGATATTGGGTTTTTCTATCTAGAAATTCTCAGTATTAGCCTGGAGTCTAGAATCTGTGCCCGATATGGCGATAGGCTCACCCCCTATCACATCATGGGACCGAAATTCGGCGAAAAGTGGGTGTAGGTACTGGTTACACGTCTGCCTACCACTTCGGGGATTATAGGCGTGAGTGTATGTGTGTGTGTAATAAATTTTTTTATATGATTAAAAGTAGAGCCAGCCAGTCCTATTAGCAAATCTCTTTTCATCATCTTGTTCTTGTTTTATCTTCCTCACTCCTGAATCAAACAGTGCTCTGAATTATTCTCTGCTAACTTTTAGCACCCATTTCATTTTGAAAAAAGGATAAGATATGGATGTTATTATGCTATGTTTTGTTTGTGGTTCCTCTTATTTGTAATATCTCTCAAAACGTCAATTAAAAGTTTATTTTATAACTTCTATCAATACACCACAATAGTTAGCGTTATCCCTTTGCAAACTGCTTGGAATTCTTTGCATTCTCATTAGTTCGACATAGACATTCGAAGTAATTCGCCTTCTAAACTTCTAATGCCATCTGCATAAATAAAGTAATTTTCAATCTAAGTATGGAAAATATGAATAAAAAGCTTTTTCAAATTTTTCTTTTCTTTTATGACTCCGCACTTCTTGTACATGTAGCCAATGTCAAGTATATACAATAAAATTTTGCATTTTACAAATACAAAATATTTTAATAAAGTATAAAATCAAAAAAGTATTTCAAATACAAAATAAATTAGGTATTTTGCATTTTTTATTTCAATTTTTAATATACGTTTTTCAAATAAATCACATTTATGTTTGCCCAGTACACAACTTGTGATATAGGTTTTTTTTATTTATATCAACATATCAAGTTGATAATTTCCTACAACATACTTCTGTAAATAAACGACAAACAAATCCTACACATCGGAATCGACTTTGTATCGTATGTGATGGAGCCATATCTAAAGATTACAATTGAATGTTTCCGTTTGCGTTTAATCAATAAGAGGATGGGACACGGCGTATACAGTGCAATATGAAGTTGATAGTTGACAATTATTGTAATTTAGTTTGCTCTTTAGAATACTTGTTTCTTTACATATAATTGTCTGATTTAACAATAGTAACAATAGTTCGTTAAAATAACTGCTCTACAAAACTGAAATACTGAGACATACAAGATTATATACAAAAATTCATTATATACAACGACAATTATATACAAAAATGTACCATGTTACTCGACAATCTGTAACAGCCATCACCAGAACAATAGAAAATTAATCTAAGGCTTGCCCAAGGTATTAATTAAACAACAAACGAAAAGAGCCAATCACGAGTACATTCTTGCGTTAACAAAGATTGATATTAAACATTTGTATAACAAAATCATGTATTAATAAAACTAATAATAAGTGTTTTCAAAGACGATTGTAGGAAGTGCGAAGACATTACGAGAACACAACTGGCCAAGTGAAAATAAACACGCTCTTTCATGAATCTGGGTTACTTAAATCATGGCAAGCTGCAGCTATTGTTGAAAAGTGAACTTCTAAATACTGATACTAACCAGTAGCCAGGTATAAATTTGATAAATTTTACTTTATGCCCCTCTTATAATAAACCCCAATTCGTAGTTCGTTGGCCGACTAAGAGATCGAAAGAAACAATATCCAGATGCACTTAAATGTTGGTAGTGGGTCATCGGTTCGCGAATCATATAAACATATTTGTGAGTTATGAAGACTGACATTATTGGATATGAAGAAAACATTAATTTTGCATGAAATTTCTAGATCCTTAACTGTTACAGTAATAAGAACTGAAACTAGATTTTTTGATGAAGAGAAAGTGTTTGACAATCATGCATAGTCTCTACCAATGGAGCTACATTAGTAGGTATATCAGTGAAATATTCCAAGGTATTGTTCTTAAAATTAACAATTTCGTTCCTCTTTTTGTGTTCTATATTTATACACGTATTAGTTCATAATAATAATGCAGCCTATCCTCCACTATAGGCTTCCTGAATGAAGCCTCTTCCACCTGTTATAGCAGTCTTAGGCAGCTTGTGTCCACTGCCTACCTGCTATGTGCTGGTATTTCGATGGCTCCCAAATAAAGTATCATAACCTAAATGGTCAGTCCCATGTTAGAGTTATTCTTAATAAAGTTATACATTCTACCGAATCCTTGAAAAAAAAATTATTCTGAAAAATAGGATTTCTGCCGTATATAATCGTATGTGATTCAAAAGCACGTCTTCTACTTTCTTATTGTCTATTGCGGCCTTTTATAGCGAGCATAGGGAGACTTTTTCTATGTGGTAAATACCATTGGTACAGGGGAAGTGCCCTAAACTTACTACAAGCATCATATTTTTTACATGCACATTATTCATTTACTTACTGTTTCACGTAAATAAAATTATATTTAACCCAAAGCATAGTATGTGCATTTGCAAACAAATTTTACCCACTCTTTATCTTAGTATAACATAGTAAATAATAAATACATTATACACTAAAATAAATTACCGTAAGTTACACTTATGATTTTAGCACGTTCATAGAAAAAAAACAACATAGTAATAAAAGTATTGTTATTTGCCTTATTATTTAAAAATCATTACAGAATAGCTAATTTTAGCCATCCAAGATGAAAAATCAAACAATAGCTTATATTATATTAGCTTAAATAAACAGAACTGTGACACAAAATATTTTTAAATGATCTCCTGTAAGTGGCTCCCAGCCATCGATTTTCGAATCATTGTTTCATCAAACAATCGCATATTTTATTCTACGTTTGCTCAAGCACGATCTCTACTCTAGCACAATGTGTCTACTTAACGATCATCCCAATTCTAAACATACGTAGAGGTTACTTTAAATTCATAGTGCTAACGTTTGTATCTAATGTCGGTGACTTCAGTTCTCTGATACACCATTATTTGTAATTATGCATATACATAATTTAATAAAAAAATGATAATACATTACTTAAATTGGAGTATGATTACAACGCACCATCAAGTAGCTTCGTTAAAGATCAATTATAATACTTAATTATATTCACATCTCTTACATTATAAGTGAAATAATATTTAATATTTTTCGTTTATTTTCAAAAAATTACATAATGTATCAATCAAATTTACACCGCCATGGGGTTACTGACAATTAGTAAAAACAATTAAAGTTAATTACTGGCGGTCCTCACACTGGGTACAGCCTGTATTGTACAATAGTCGAGAAGCTCAATGAAAAAGTGTTTACTAAGTATAAGCGTACTATTACTAAACAGCATAGTGTTAAGAATTATAAGTCTATGGTATTAGTATGTGTGCCTATTTGTCGAAAACTGGAACAAAAAATTTACATGCCTAGCATTGCATTAAGAACTTCTTTATCTTTATTGGTCCGACACTGGTTGTATATACTATATCTATGTCCGACACAGGTGTTTTAGAATAAATATTAAACCACACAGTATATAGTGGCACTGCAGACTATTCAGAGGTTTGGATGCCAATTTTATATCAGCTACGTGATTCATATTTTAAAGTAAATTTATAAATAAATGTAATCTGCGATCTCTGGGATCATAATAATGAGCAATAAAAATGCATGAATGCCGAGTTGTAAGTGGGTAAACACGACGCACGTGTCGATAGTAATAAATTAACTTGTTTTCCAAAGTTAGTCATTAAGTCGTTACCTGAACTTAATTTAGCCCATCCCGCTACGCACCGTGAATAATAAAAAATAATTAGTGCCTTGTTTGAATAAGTACGGCTTATAGGACCGTATCCGTAGCTCGTAGGTAGAATAGCATTTGGCACGTATAACAGTACTTGGTACAGTCAATGTCACACATATCTACTACGCTAGGTTTAATAATTAAAACGAAACCATATATTAATAAATATCACGATGACACAGTGTGATAAGCTTCAACTTTATAAGGAGCTAGTAAATATTTGTTTACTATAGTGTACGTGCTGTTTATTTATGTTCAGTTATTTGCATAATTATTTATTTGGAACTTGATTTTTGATAATACACCAATGGAAGATTGCAGTCAAGATTGTTGTGCTTTCTCCGTTGCCCTAAAATATATTTTAGTTTTACCCTTATAAGAGTCATACTCATTGAAGTATAAAATTTCACATGCCTGAGTATAACATATATTAATTAATGTTTAGACTGGACATACTACATAACTACATTAATTTTATGTTCACAACTTGAAAGAAATGAGTTTGTTCTAATTTTATAATATCCTAATTAATGATCAAGAATCTGGAATACTTCCTCAACAAAATATGAATTGTTATATTTTGCGATGTTTTACTCCGTAATTACTTTATTTATGATTTAGTTAGCTAGGTTTGTCACTCGGACTCAGACATCAACTGAATCAATAGTTCTTTAGACTATTGAATGGGACAAATAAGGAGAGTTTTGTTTTTGATCTCATATAAGTACTTATATGTAATATGCCAACCCGAAGTACCACGCTACCTACGTAACATGGCGACAAAACAAAATCTGCCTAGGGAATCACAAATGAATCTAAACAAAAAATAAAGGTTGACAAACTTTCGGCAGAGACACGGCTCGAATAGAAAATGTGGGAACGAAGCTGTGAGCATTGTTGTTAAGCATTCATATGCTACTGCTCACCCATTGCCGGGACATCCGCCGCTACTTCCGCTGCCAAAGATGGGAGATCTTCGTACACCTCGTTCGTTGACAGCGACTAACGACGACAAAACATAACTGGGTTTCTTTCAAATAACACTCGCGAAAACTATGAGTATACACTTATCGTAACAATATTATTGTCCGCGTATAAGACAGTACGGACTACTGACTAGTACGGAGTACGGACACACGAGCGGGGCGCACGGCCGTGGCGGTCGGTGAGCGGCGCGTAAACTTCGTTTTAGCGCGTCTTCAGTGGCTATTTTTGATGCAAAAGCGCGTTGGGACGCCAATGTCTAGAGCATGCACAGAATATGCAATGTCGTCAGCCTTCGTGTTTGTGCAGATCGTGCTGATTTTCACCTCTAGATAGTTTGTCGACGTTTAAGCGAGGGCATTTTTATCCTTGTTTATTTTTGCTAATAGAAATATACCTACCCAATAATATACTTTACGATCTGGACTAAAGCTTAAAAATATGTTTAAATTATTGCTTGTTGAAAAAACTAATTTTATTATTTTTATTGCGGCTTATTTTACTGTTTTAGTCCCGACGCGGACATTTCGATAGAGTCTTCATGGTCACGGGGCAGACTCCGCAATAAAATTCGTAATATTAGTTTTATTTCAATGTTTAATATTTTATTCCAAACCATTATTACTTGTCATATTTTAAGCTTCTGACTCAGAAGTTAAACCTAATCGTCGATTTTACAAATCGCAAGTAACAACTCGCAGTGCCCACTTACTATAGAGATAGAAACTTAACCGTGTTTATGTAGTCTTTTAGTTAGTAGATTTATGTACTAACCTAACTAGTCTACTACCATTTAGCTAATATTTTCCTTTCATTAATTAGATAAGTATTAAAAGTGGTACTTTATATTGTATCAAAATAACTACACGCTTTGTATAGCACATTGACAAAGCGAGTAAAAATATGATCAAATATGTAAGTAGAATACACACGTGTGATATGTAAGCAGTGCAAGTTGAAGTGCGTGTGTTTTCGTACATGCACTAACTTCAGTAAGTACTTAGTCTATGTCAGTATCGCTTATCCTACTCATTTTATAAAAGAGAATGTTTGGATGGATAGATGTTTGTTACTCAATCACGTTTCAACGGCTGGACGGATCTGATTGAAATTTGGCACAGAGATAGATCATAGTCTGGAATATCACATAGGCTTTTTATCCCGGAAAAAGGAACAGTTCAAGTGGGTTAGTTTAGTTTCGCACAGAGCAAGGAATCGACATGATTTTTTGCATAGTGGCAGTTTAGGGATCAGAAAATTACATAGGCAACTTTTTATCTCGGAAAAATGAACGCTTCCTATGGAATAGCAAAATGTAGAAAGGTATAATAGCTTAAGATACCCTCCATAGATTGTATATCCTTTCTTCCAAAAATAAACTCCACGCGGGCGGAGCCGCGGGCAACATCTAGTATCTATTATAGAGAGTCGAGAATCTTTGGGAGTAATTTAATATTCTATATCATAAGCTAACTTCTATAAATTAGGTAACTCATAAAGTGTTGAAAATGAAAGTCTGAAATCGACGAAAAATAATAAATGTAACGCTATTATTTACTAACGATCTAAAAGTTTTTAATTGCTCTATACTTAGGTAGAGCGAAGTGGTATGCGGAATGTCTATTTCCTAGCATTCAAACAGTAAGTAGATATTTTAGGTTCCTTAATTTAGGTCACACACGGCGTCATTTTTTGTCACATTTGTCTCGGCGTAGGGATAGAATCGCCACCTCTCGTTTTACAGCCGTAAATAGTTATGGTAAGTTAAACTTAATTACACATAGTGTATGAATATGAAAATAGACCTCTTTCGCTTATACAAAGATTTTTAGATGTTTTATATCATTGCTTTAATACTAATATCTATAATAATACTAGCCCTGTATTTAAAATTGCCCCACTGCTGGGCACAGGCCTCCTCTGCTAATAAGAGGGGTTAGGCCTTAGTCCACCAACGCTGACTTAATGGGTTGGTAGACTTCACATAACTTTGAATGAGAATTCTCAGGTATGTAGGTTTCCTCACGATGTTTTCCTTCACCGTTAAATCAAGCTATATGTAACAATGAATTTACACGTAAGTTTAGAAAAATCAGAGGTGTACCTCCACCATTTGAGCTGATTTCGTCTTGAGAGTCCGTACCACATCTAACTCGGCTATCGCTGCTTTTTAAACCAGTTTTCAACCATAGTTTTAAACCCACATTATGAGGTCACAATACCGCCTCTAGAGATATAAAAGTTACCATCATAAGTATCCGATATGGTGTTTTTTTGATAAAAATAACCACCATGAGCATATAAATGTAGACTAGAGATAGAATTTAATTTATGAAATTGTTTAAAATAGACTCCTTTATTCATACCACTTATACTATTATATACACTACATATACATACACATACACTATTATATACCACTTTACACATCAGCAAAGACATAATAATGAAGTAATTAATACTGTCGCGACACTGTATTCTTTCGTGTAATTCGTCTAGGCGTGTTCGTAAAGAGCCTATCTTAGGGTTGGACATGAACCCCGCCCTTCGAAAAAGTAGCGAGAAGTCGGGATGTGTGGCGGTTCTGTTGGGGGGGATCTGGATTGTGGGTGTGTATTTCTCCCCTAATAGATCCCTGGCTGAGCTCGAGCTCTTTCTCACTCGGCTGAGGGCCCTGGTGGTGCAAAGCAGTCAGCCTCGCCCCGTTCTCGTTGCCGGCGACTTCAATGCCAAGTCTCTGGCTTGGGGTTGGTCACCGACGTTGGTCACGTGGTGGACCTCACGTTCGCCACCCCAGCTATTGCCTGCCGTGACTGGAGAGTTCTGGTGGATGAGGAGACGTTGTCGGATCACCGATACACCCGGTTAAGTGGAGGACCGACCGGCCCGCGGTCGGACGGCCCGCGTTGGTCACCAAAACACCTCTACGTTGAGGCCCTGAAGGTGGCGATGAGGAGATACCGCCCGTGGGCGCCCCCACTGACGCAGAGTCTCCGGGGCGACCTAGTCGAAGAGGTCGTCGCAGCTTTGTTCCCTGCCACTGAAGATGTCACTCCCCCACCGATGGCGTCCCATGCATCGACGCCATCGTCGTTAAGTTCGGCAAGGGTTATTTCGGAGGTTTCGCCCGAGGAATTTCGGGAGGTGGTGCTTCAGCTGCGGGGCAAGAAAACAGCCCCGGGTCTCGAGTATCCCAGGACGTGCGTGGGTGTTAGCCGTCGAGCATCTGGGGACTAGGCACCGTAGCCTGTTCTCCGCGTGCCTGGAGCAGGGCCGTTTTCCGTCACAGTGGATAACTGGGAAGTTGATCCTGCTCAAGAAGGAGGGGCGGCCCGCAGAATCGCCATCGGCCTACCGGCCCATCGTGTTGCTCGATGAGGTCTGCAAGATCTTCGAGCGTATCATTCACGCTCGCCTCGTCGAGCATCTTGGAGGGGTCGGGCCGGACTTGGCAAGGCAGTTATCTACAGTACACGTGATTTTGCGGATTTTGCGGCAAGGCACAAGCGGAGGATGCAGTGGCTCGGGGTGAAGTGGTGGTGGTGGTGTCACTAGACATCGCCAACGCGTTCAACACATTGCCCTGGGCCTGCATAATGGAAGCACTGCGGTACCATATGGTGCCACCGTATCTCCGGCGTCTGGTGCGCTCGTATCTATCAGATAGGTACATAGTGTATCCGGGCGCCGACAGGTGGCATCGAAGAGCGATAGCCTGCGGTGTTCCACAGGGCTCAGTCCTTGGCCCTCTCCTGTGGAACATCAGCTACGATTGGGTGCTCCGTGGTACTAACCCCCGAGGCGTAGCTGTCGTCTGTTATGCAGACGACACAATAGTGACAGCGCCCGCTAAGTCTTTTCAGGAGGCCACCCTACTCGCCTCATTCGCAACCGAGGTGATGGGCAGGATTCGGCGACTGGGCCTTAAGGTGGCCCTGAACAAAAGGCCCTTTGTTTTCACAGGCCTCGGATTCGGCCACCTTTAGGGCCCCACATCGATGTGGAGGGGGTGCGGATTCCCATCGGCTGTAAAATGAAGTACTTGGGATTGATTCTGGACAGCCGATGGGATTTCCGTGCTCATTTCGAGGAGTTGTCGCCGAAATTGGTGCGGGCGGCGGGCGCGCTCGGTCGCCTGCTGCCGAACCTGGAGGGACCTAGTAACCCATGCCGAAGTTTATACGCCGGAGTCGTGCGGTCAATGGCCCTTTACGGATGTCCCGTATTAGCAGAGTCCCTGAAAGCCCGCTGCGTCGCCCTGCTGCGCAAACCACAGCGTTTGGTGGCGCAGCGAATAGTAAGGGGCTACCGCACGGTCTCCCACGAGGCGGCCTGCGTATTGGCCGGCACACTCCCTTGGGAGTTGGACGCCAAACTCCTCTCGTCAGCGTTCTTCTGGCGGGAGGAGAGACTGGCCCCGAACGAGGTTGCGGCCCAGTTTCGCAGAACCGCCGTGGAGGAGTGGCATTCCAGGCTGGAGAGCCCGACTGCGGGCTTGATGACTGTCGCAGCAGTGCGTCCTGTCCTAAAGAGATGGCTAGACAGGCGACACGGGGCGCCTACATTCCGACTGACGCAGGTATTAACGGACCATGGGTGTTTCGGTTCGTACATGTGTCGGATCGGAAAGTAGGTGTCCGCCGTGTGCCACCACTGTGGCAACTGCCGCGAGGACACGGCCCAACATACGTTGGAGGAGTGCCCAGCCTGGGACGAAGAGCGCAGCGCTCTCAGAGCAGTCGTCGGAGGAGACCTCTCGCTGCCAGCCGTGGTGTCGTCCATCGTCGCCAGCCGGAGGTCCTGGCGTGCGGTGGCCCACTTCTGCGAGAACGTCATCTCGCAGAAGGAGAGTGCTGAGAGGGATCGGGAACGATATGATCCCTCCCGCTCCTTCCTATGATCGTGGGTCCTTTAGGCGTAGTGTGAAGAAGCTAAACAGCAGGCCGGCATGATTGTGTTGAGTAGCGAGGGATAGACTGTCTCTTGCTACTTGATACTCTATCTGGACGGCACTGCGCTTACCATCAGGTGCAGTGTGGTCACTTTGCCGCGCCAAAATAAAAAAAAAAAAACTACTGAACGGTATTTCATACGGTTTTCAACGAAAAGTTTAGGTACCTATATAGTTTATTGAAGGCGTTAATAATAATTTATTTATTTTCAATATAAAATGCTTACAAATATATAATATGTGCATCTGTGTCTGAACTAGATTCAGAATCTGTATTTCAGACATCAACGCTCCTCCGTAGTAATGCAGCAATTTAAGCAAATAAAAAAAAACAGTAAAAGAAAGACAAATATAACTTAAAGTCTAGGTAAAAAGAAACAAAATAAGAATTAAAAGTAAATTATACCAACACCGTTTATACAGTTAACCTTGTGTTTGTTAAACTCAAGATTGAGTTAAGGTTTACGGTGAGTGAGTAGATTGACCTCTCCGTGAGTATAATTAAAGCGATTGAGTGAATGAAAGAGGGTGTGTATGAAGTGGCTACTATGATGTCCTGACTAGGTCCTCTGTCTGTTCATAGCTTAAACTGTGAATATACTCCCTTGCTTTAAGCTTACACTGAGTTAGGTTCAAAGGAACTATGTCGATTGATTTATTTATTTTATTATAAAGAAATGGTCCCAGATAGGAGAAGAATTTTTTTTACGTATCGATCATTACGATCGGCAAAAGTTATGGCTTGTCGTCGTCTCTGTGTGTTTTGCGCGTACCTTTTGCAATCAATTTTAGGGTGTTGCTTGAGAACAGAGAGTAGGACAAATAGTTCTCGTACTGATAGAACATCACATGACTGATGTGTTGGAAATAAGTAAGGACGGAAGGTGCAGACTTTCAAAATTGCTCTTTGAGTAATTTCAAGGGGTTTTAAAATTGTTTTAGGTGCACCACCCGAGGCAGTTATACAGTGAAGATGGATTGTACGAGAGCCAGGTAAACTTGTTTGATTAGTTTATTAGTTAGACGAAAGAAGTTCAATGTGGGGCTTGAAGCAAAGATTTTTATACATTACAATTCCGAGATATTTAAAATTTGATGTCTGAAGGATAGGGGGACAGGAGCAAATGTCTTTTGTTAAGCAGCTATGTGCAATCAAGGAATAAGAGTTTGGCGGAGGATTATTGTTACGCATTGAGAAAGAAATATATCGAGTCTTATCTACATTCAGAGTGAGAATATTTCTTCTCAACCATGAGTTCACTATGTCAAGGCTGACCTGAGCGTTGTTATATACTTCCTTCCATGTATTTCCGGAGAACAATAGGACTGTATCATCTGCGTAAGCAATTATTTTACCACACGGTAGTTTAAGTTGACAAAGGTCATTTAAGTAGACTAGAAATAATGTTGGCCCCAGAATGCTTCCTTGTGGTACTCCGTATGTTACACTAAGGTCGCTGCTTATATAATCATTGATTTTGACTACTTGATAACGATCCGAGAGATAATCTTTGAATAAGTCTTGTTGGAGTCCTCTTACACCTAATCTCTCCAGTTCGGTAATAACCGTGCTGTCGGGACCGTATCAAAAGCCTTGGCCAAATCCAGAAATATACCTATAACTTTCTTACCAACATCTAAAGAGTCAACAACATAATCTACCATTTCATGGACTGCATCGCTAGTTGACTTTCGAAGACTTCATTCGTACTTTGGTGCATAAAATCAGAGTATTTGTGAACATTAAAAATAATAAAATCATACCGCTCATCCTGTGTCAAACCTGAGTCTGTGCATGACTGGACACTATTCAGCATGCCATGTACATAACACGTAAACACACCAAAGTATTACGTAATTGTAATCCGCTTAGTTCACGGCGTCTACTAATGCGTTAATTACAAATTAAGAAGTTAGTGATAGGCTATGGAGCCAATCCCACTTCTGATATAAGAAACAATTTCTTGTCAAGATGTACCAAATACCAATTAAGTAGTCACCAAATACCAAGTGCGCACGGACAGCATAACGCTGTAGACAGTCCCAGAACGGACTGTAGTGTGGAGCGCTCGAGAGCTGTCTTTTAAAGCAACTCTTCACCCCACTCAGTTGGTAATTATCGCCAATCTACCCACGGATATTTATGGAATACCCTCGACATGTCTAATAAAAAAGTCGTACCCTCACAATCTACCCACACATTTTTACAAAATACTTAACAACTAATTTATCTCTAAGTACAGTATAATTTTACTCTGTCGGGTGTGGTAAGTACTGCCACAAACAGATGAGGTAAAGGAACAATATATACCTAAGTACTTATCTCTTATGTTTTATAGTTCTTCCACTGATTCAAATAATAATGGTGCTAGTGCTGATATGATATTAAAAAGGCTTCTATCGTCATTGCATTAAATTTATACTTGTCGATGTACTATGAAGAAGTTAAAAACAACATAAATTATTAGCAGTTCTTACATGAGTAAAGTAAAAATCAAATAAGAGTAGTTACTGAGTCCAGTTTCAAATTTTAACATAGTGTGGGTGATTATAAAACAATTCCAAAGGACAATGGCGAAATCGTAGTTACAAAAAAAAATTGCGTTTAGGAATTTCATACTTTGTAATCTAAATATTATTATTTTACATGATTTTTCAGCATACTAACAATAGCTGTGTAAGTATAGATAAGTTGTATAATTTATTAAAAATCTCAATTGGTTTTTTTGTAACGTGTTATGGCCGTAAGATATTTTTAATGAATGGCTTAAGGTCTTTTAGGCCAAAGAAAAATCTTTTTCATAAGAATTCTATAAGCCGTTAAAAAAAACTATAAAATCAATGCAAGTGTGTGTGTCCCTACAATTACAAATAACAAAAATAAATCAGCTTTACTTTTTACCAACTTAGTGAATGACTGGATCGTCTGTTATTTGGCTGTATAGTTACGACCGTAGCTTCTCTTATTTAGGAAAAAAAAACACTACTTCCGTCATTTCATACTGACATATTGTGACATAATTTAAATTGATTTAAATACACGAATACTTGAAAGATTTCACTTAGAAAATAATCTAGCAAACATGACTGTGGCTACAAATGTGATTTGGAGATCGGATAATTTCCAAAGCATAGCAGACCGATATAATATGCTATATTTGCCGTGAGAACGTACCAAATTCGACAAACACGTTCATATTATGGTGAACATGTATGTTTCCACGGTAGTTCTATAATTGAAGTGTGCATAGAAACAATTCGTTCATCTTAATTTAATTTAAGAGGCAGTTCAGATACCTTATTGATAAGAGGTAAAATAAAATCACACCATGTTTCAAATAAAGAGTATTATATTTAATTACTAATTGAAAATAATGTACCTGGTCCGACCAGGCTGGTCGAGCAGGCATTATAGAATACTATTGTAGTTGCTTGGTTGTGCGTCGTACAGTGGGCTGCTGCGCTCATACCATGATAGTAATCTGGTATTTGGGACGGGCCAGACATCAAGACATATCTGCCCCTGCAGCATTTTTAGATATATAAATAAGATAGGATAATTATGAAGAGGAATAAACATTAAAAAAACCAGTGTTTTATTCTTATTTAGAACCCGTTTTATTTTCTAATTTAATTTCTAAGTCCAGATTTAGGGTCTGAAGATATTTTCTGCACAACTATTGACAAACTCTGTGTCTTCCATTCCAACTAAGCTTGTATTGAAATAAATTATATGTGGCTTATGTTACTTTTGGTATAAATCTAATGGTGAATTATTAAAAACGGTTCAGCAGTTTATAAGTTTAAAGGTTTTATCAAAAAATAAACAAATTATTCCTATAATTAAGTATAATGTGTTCATATCCGAACATGTAAACGTAAACACTAATGTAAACACTTGTGTGTAAGTACCTACGGTGTGGCGGATCAACCTTCCCCACAATAGTTATAAGTCAAGTTCAGTAGATACATGTTTAATTCACGACCCTGCCTCAGGTGACAATAGCAGTAGTATTATAATGCTCTTTGGAAAATAGGCAAATAACATTTTTATCAGCTTTATAGATAAAAATATTTGATTCAGAAATGTCAAATAGATCATAACCTCAAAATTTTTAAATTGAAATATCTTTAGTATTAGACTTTTTCATCAGAAATCCCTAATACATTATTGTTTAGGAATTGCTGCTGAATTTTTTGATATTTTTTTCACTTCTAAACGCTACATATTTATGTCAACTAATTTCATGTATGGGAACCTGCCATTGTCCTTTTACCACATAGTAACAGCGGCGCCATCTATTTTTTGAACAATAAATATACAAAAAACTTCACCTACACCTACAACTTTGTGATGAGATGGCAGCACCTGTGACCAGTGCTGCCAATGGCCAAGATATTCTCTACATTATGGAAAGCTTACGAGGGAAAACGCGGAAAATATAACATACCGAATAATTTATTTGTAAAGCATTTAGGTATTATTGGAGGTTGTTATAATTTTAGATGCAAAAATATGCCAAAGTTAGTTTTACCGTATGTATATTATCATGACAACGATGTCTTAACCATAATATTTATATCATTAAATATACTCTGTGATCATAAATCAAAACGATATTACTAGAACGATATTTATTCAGCGCTGAAATAAGAATAAATTGTTGAGGAATCGGTTAAAAATAATGAATAACGAGTAATAGCAGAGAATATAGTTGTTAAAAGCGGAGGTTTTACATTTTCACATTGGTAACACTGCCTGTAACCTTCGATTCTGGATCAAGTAATTTTAAGTTTTTTTTTAGTAGCTCCGGGGATTAAGTGAGGGAGGGTTGTGAAAATGACGGGCGTGGATGAAATACTAAATTATAAACGAAATCCCGACGATGATTATTACGCGCTGTTGGGTTGCGACGAAAATTCTAGTGTGAGTATTGTACACTATTTTTTCTTTAGTTTATCGCAAATACGTAGATTTCTTTGTTTTCGGAAATCTATATCGTATTGATTCCACTATTCTGCCCAGTGACCTTATTTTTGTTGAGGCCCCGATCACCAGAGAGTTGACCTACATCTTGACATAAATAAATCGCCAATACTTTTTGTTGTAACAACTTGCGACTGTTTAATTTTGTTTTTATGAGTATTACAAGGAAAATTAGAGCAATAATGTTATAGGTTTTATTGTGTCAGTCACTTGGGATTTCCAGTTCCCCGCCGTCTTACTTATTCCAACGAAAAGGTATGTAACAAATAAAACTTAACACAGTTTTTGAAAATTCTACTTTACAATACAATAATAGCTAATTCAATTTTTGAAGTACAATGATAAGTGGTAATGGACACTATTCTTTTGTTTTACAATGTACATTACCTTACTCATATTTGCCTTTTGTTATAGTATAAGGATAAGGACTTGTGAGAATCAAAAACTGATTATTAAACTTTAATTTTTATCATGTTTTAAAAACTTTTTTCAATTAAAATACTTATGCTTTTTTATTAATTAATCTGACTCACATGTCTTTTAATTGATAATTATATTTGTAACACAAAAATAAAAAATATTTTTTAAGTTTTCTTGTCATCAATTGTACCTATAAATTAAGATTATATTCTATTTTGCTATTTAAAGAAATAGTAATAAATTTATTTGATTTTCAGTAGTATTTCAAGTATAATAGTATATCAGAGATAGCCTAGTTAGTTGCGGTACAGACTGTCAAAGTTGTATGTACGAAACCCAAATGGCATACACCTCTGACTTTTCTTATGTTATGTGTGTAGTAATTGTTAATTATCGCTTGCTTTAACGGTGAAGGAAAACATAGTGAGGAAACCTGTATACCTGAGAATTCTCATAAGAACTTCGAAGGCATGTGAAGTATACCAATCCAATGAATATGGTGATTATTAAACAATAAATTACATGAATGAAGATTAAAAAGGTACACCAATAGCACTACATATTAAGATATTACAATGTAGAATGAAAAGGCATAGTTTCTGATATGTATGCTACTGATAAGTGTACACAGAATTCACCATAGACAATATAACAAAAAATTAATTAAATGTCATGAAAAAAGAAGATAATTATATATAATAAAATTAAATACAAACAAAACACTATCCATAGTTACTTAACTACCTACCTACTACTACCAGTAACAAAAGTAAACATTTCCAAAAGAGATGCTAACAGAAGTCTCTTATAATGGTATTTCTTTTAATACTTTTTCTTACTGCTATTGATATTATTACAAGTAATACAGTAATTATAATTTTTATGTTTTGACATGTTTATAAAAGATAGCCAAAAGGAACACTGCTACCAACGAGTCATATATTTCATTGAAATTATTGTACTGTTAGAAACACAACAGAGTGCTATTATACTTGAGTTCCCACCGGTAACAAGAATTAACAATGTCAGGATTTACCAAATACCACATTTCAATTAGTATTACTTGTGCACGAACAGCATAACCCTCTATGCTGAACTCCCACCAGACCAACAGCGGTAAAGGATGTTGTGAACTGATTGTAAATCATGTCTGTACTGTGGTCAGTCCGAGAATGGACTGTGCTCCGGAACACCCGAGCAGTCCCTTTTATTGCAATCTTTACACCCACTCAGTTGGTAATTATAAATCTACCCACATATATTTATGAAAAACCCTCAATATGTCTACTAAATGGGACTTTTTTTTTTTTTTTTTTTTAGTGCCTGGATAGGCAGACGAGCAGACGGGCCACCTGATGGTAAGTAGTCACCGCCGCCCATAGACTTCTGCAATGCCAGAGCACAGCAGAGCCGCTGCCTACCGTTTAAGGACTACTCTTCTTAAGCCTCGTTTAAAGAAGGACATGTCATAGCGCTCAGGGAACACCGCTGCAGGGAGTTCATTCCAGAGCTTGCACGTACGTGGTAAGAATGAACGCTGAAAACGAACCGTGCTAGACGGAATCGTTTCCAGGTGGTAGGGATGAACTCTGTTGCGGTGTCGGGTGGTACGATGATAAAATGGTGATGTAGGCACTATTTTAAACAGTTCCTCGGAGCACTCTGTAAAGAGTCAAGTGGGTCTAGCAAGTATTTCGGGGCCCCTGCCCAGAGATGAGAACAGTACTCCACGTGGGGCCGGACTTGCGCTTTATAAAGCGCCAATCTATGGCCCGACGTGAAATACCGCCTCGCTCTGTTCAGGATCCCCAATTTTTTGCTGGCCAATTTGGCTTTGTCCTCCACTTGACTCCTAAACTGGACCGTGTTCGATATATTTACGCCGAGGATCCCAATACCCTCGGAAACCCGCAGAGTGACTCCTTGAAACTGTGGCGCCATGACAAATGGGTCCTTCTTAGCGGTGAACGCGCAAACTTGTGTCTTCGTGGGGTTGAAGTGAACTAGGTTCCTTTCACCCCATTGAGAGGCCCGCCCTAGAGAGCTCTCGATTTCCGACACAAGTTCTAACCGTCTTTCTTCCAAAGTGCTCCGAGGGATACCCTGCTGGCCGGTGTATCGCACGTCGATAGTACTATCATCTGCATAACAATGCATGCTATCAATAGACAGCATGTCATTGATATGCAGAATGAATAGTGTCGGCGACAACACCGAGCCTTGTGGAACGCCAGCATTAATGGACAAAGCGTCGGAGCAGTAGCCATCTACGACGACTTTAATGCTCCGACCATCCAAAAAACTAGCGATCCAGTTGCAGAGTCCCTCGGGGATTCCATATGATGGTAGCTTCGATAGAAGGCCCCCATGCCATACCCGATCAAACGCCTTCGCGATGTCTAGACCGACGGCCATAGCCTCACCCTTGCTCTCTATAGCCTCCGCCCAGCGATGTGTGAGGTAAACAAGAAGATCACCAGCCGAGCGACCGTGACGGAAACCGTACTGACGATCGCTAATCAGCTGGTGCTCCTCCAGATACCCCATAAGCTGGGCGTTAATTATTCTCTCCATGACTTTAGAGAGCAAGGATGTGATGGCTATCGGTCTATAACTCGAAGGGTCCGACCGGTCACCTTTTTTAGGGATCGGATGAACATGGGCAACCTTCCACGAAGCGGGAACCCTTTTGGAATTGTACGAAAGACGATAAAGGCGCGTGAGCATGGGGGTCAACTCAGGGGCGCACGTCTTAAGAACCACTGCAGGGATGCAGTCCGGCCCACTCGACTTTCCGATGTTAAGGAGCCTAAGCTCCCGCCTGACCGCACGCTGATTGATGCGGATTTCAGGCAGGGAGTACTCGCACCGGGGAAGTTTTGGTGGAGTGGCTCCTCCGTCATCCAAAGTCGAGTTCGAGGCAAAGGATTGGGCCAAGATATCGGCCTTTTCCTTTGCACTATAGGCCAAACTGTCATCAGTCTTACGCAGTGGCGGGAGACTGGACAGGCAGAAGTTACCTTGGACAGCCTTGGCAAGCGACCAGAAAGCCCGACTGCCAGACGGAAAACTCTCTAGCCGCTCACCAATTCTGCCAATATGTTCTGCCTTGGCCTTGGCTATAGCCTTTTTGTTGGACCTAGAAGCGGCATTAAATGTCCGCCTCTCCTCTTTCGCGCTTAGACCCTGATGCTTCTGGGCTTCGTTCCAAGCCCCGTATGCAGACCGCTTAAGGCGTGCAGCTTTGGCACAGGTACTATTGTACCAGGGCCGGCTGAGATGCCCGATAGGTACCCTGGAATTGGGGATGAAAAGATCCATCCCCATGACCACAAGGTCCCTGACGCGTTCCGCACAAGCATCAGGATCTTCAGAAGAGAAGCAAAACCGCTTCCACGGGAAGGACGCAAAGAATTCACGCATCCCTTCCCAATCCGCTGACCCATACCGCCAAACCCTGCGGAACCCAGTCGCTGAAGAGCGATCGGGATAAACCGCAGGGGCTGAGGTTCGAATAAGGCAGTGGTCTGATGACCCCAAAGGGGGGTCAACCACTACCTTATATCCCTCAGGATTTGTGGTCAGCAGAAGGTCCAACAGAGAGGGCTCATGGGTCTCAACATCTGGAACTCGGGTGGGCTGAGTTACCAGTTGAGTGAGACCGTAAGCCAAATCCATCTCATAAGCAGACCGACCCGCAGCGTTGGTGGTCCGAGAACCCAACCACTCAGCATGGTGAGCGTTGAAGTCCCCAAGGACCACCACCTCCGCGGATGGGTACTGCTCTAGAGATTGGCCAGTCCCCATTTGGACGTTCTCGAATAAATGAGAAGACCCCGCTTCACCGGCATGGGACCTGTAAAGGCAAGCGTAGACTCGGGTACGACCCCCGTATTCTACGCATAGCCACAAGATTGACAGGTCCCGATGCTCGAGGCCCCGAAGGCGGCGACAACATATATCATCCCTGACGAAAACGCACACCCCGGCTTTACGTAGGAACGAATGTTCCAGTACGTAACCGGGGTAGTTAAGGTACGAGATATCGTCAGGGGTAGATATCTGAGTCTCAGTTAAAAAGAGTAAGGCAGGCCGCGCCGACTCTAGGTGGTAATGTACAGCGTCCAGGTTACTGTGCAAACCCCTGACATTGCAGAAGTCTACTGTTAAAGTGGATATAGTATCCGCCGAAGTACGTTTTCTCTTTTTATTTGCCTTCATTTTAATTTCAGATTTCGTAGTGGGGGAAAGGAGATGTTAGGGGACAGTGAAATTTAGACGGCACTCGAAACATAAAGTCGCAGAACCAGGTGCAGGGTGGTCACGCAGGTAATGCGAGGAGCTAGCGCGAAGCACGGAAGGGCCCCCGATGCCCCCCTGTAGACAGACGCCGGGATCCACTCCAGTCTCCCACGCTGGCACGACGACTGTACTACAGGATTTTCGCCAGTTGGCGGGACAGCTTCCCGGGGAGGGAATTTTTGAGAAGTGTATCCCCGGGTTCAGGTCCCCTACTGACTGGCAGGCGGCCGGCGGTGGCCGTTCCCATCGGGTCTCCCTGTACCCCACGCCAGCCCCCCACAGATGAGACCCACGCGACGACCAACTCCAAAGTTCCACATATTACGAGTACCGTCCAAACTGCACCGTCGGGGAAAGGAGAGGACAGAGGGAACGGCTATCTAGCCCTTCCGCCGGAACGCATTACTACTTTGCGGTAGAAATAGGCTGGACGGTGGTACCAATCCGTTCGGGCCCCACTCTAAGTAAATAAAATTAACATAGAGTTGAGCCCTACCACCAGTGATGGGACGGGAAAGGATGGAGGAGGACATCAGAGCCACGGGGGGAGTGATGGGACGCGGCGCTGACGGCTCAAGTGGCCGGGGTTGCACTCCCGAACCGTTCTATATGACAACCGGACAGACTGACACAAGAACGGCCTCTGGCACCATACTTACCCTAGGACTTACCCTAACAGTACCTACCTACATGGAATTTCTCTGATCTTTTTTTTAAGTTTCTCACTGGTAACACAATATGGTTTTTATACGCGCGTGGTATATACGGCTGGTACACAACATACGTGATTTACAAAAATCTACAAGCATGCGGCGTAAAAGGCCGTCTCTTTAGGCTTGACGATTAGAACGCTGAGATCGTAAAAACCGATTGAAGCTGATATATCAGGCTCAGAGCGTGCTTCCGTGCTATACGGCGTTTTTTTATTTGTTTTATATTTTGTTATTAAAGTTGTAAATGTGGGTAGACCCGTTTTGGTGAGGATGTTACATTACTTCTTTTCGTATAGGATACATATGAATAGGCTTAGTAGATTTCCAGACAATTTGCATTAAACAGCGGTACCTAACAGCGGGGGAGTTAGGGGTTCAAACTACATCTTCCGGATCCCAAAACCAACCTCACCTGCACGTGGTGCTCCCTGCTGACTAACGGACGAGGCTCTGGTGACCGAAAGATGGCGGGATAACCATCGCACACATGGTTCAGCTAAATGCCACAGGCTGATTATGGGCAGCAGTATAATCAGCGCGAGAAGCTGTATCCTGCGCTCGCCAACCCGCCTGCCAAGCGTGGCGAGTACTGGCAAATCCCCCCCTTAATGAATAGAAAGATTAAAACCAGGCCCCCAGTCCCCGGCAGTCTCGCCATTCCTGGCTCCGGTAGCGGCTACGGTAACGGCGGGGCAGGGGGTGCTAAGAATCCCCGGGTAAGATCCCGCTACCACCCCCGACGACAACTGGCCCTGGTAACACACAACATTCGCACGTTGAGGACCGACGAGAAAATTCTTGAGTTGGAAGAAGAAATGAGTAGGTTACACTGGGACATCGTAGGATTGTCAGAAGTCCGAAGAAAGGGAGAGGACACGATAATTCTTAAGTCTGGTAACCTACTCTACTACCGGGAGGGCGACCAACAGTCCCTAGGTGGTGTCGGATTTCTCGTCCACAAGTCGCTGATTAACAATATTGAAACCATCGAAAGTGTGTCTAGCAGAGTAGCATACCTTATACTCAGAATATCAGAGAGATATTCGCTGAAGGTCATACAGGTATATGCGCCAACCTCGACACACCCAGATGAGGAAGTAGAGGAGATGTATGAGGACATTAGTCGAGCCATACACACCTCCGAAACCTATTTCAGTGTTGTTATGGGGGACTTCAACGCAAAGCTAGGCAAGAGAAGCGAGGAGGAGCTGAGAGTGGGGCAATTTGGATATGGGTTACGTAACCTCAGGGGTCAAAGGCTGGCAAATTTTCTGGAGAAAGAGGGACTCTTTGCGATGAACTCTTTCTTTCAGAAGCCGCCTCACAGGAAATGGACCTGGCTGAGCCCGAATGGTTCGGTTAGAAACGAGATAGATTTTATCTTGACGACGAAAAGGCGGATATTCAATAATGTCTCGGTGATCAACAGGGTGAAAACCGGAAGCGATCACCGAATGGTTCGAGGCATATTGAATATCAACGTCAAATTAGAAAGATCTCGCTTGATGAAGTCTACGCTCCGCCCTACTCGTGCTCATATCCAAAACCCTGAGACCTTTCAACTCGAGTTGGTAAACCGCTTCGATTGCCTAGATAAATGCGCCACAGTGGACGAGATTAATGGCGGGTTGGTAGAAGCTGTCCATACGGTGGGTTCTAAATTCTTTAGACCTCGTCGTAGAGATAGACCCCAGAAACTCTCGACTCACACACTCGACCTCATGGCCAAACGTCGATCTATGGCGTTGCAGTCTTCCGATGAAGCTAAGGCATATCGGCTGCTCAATAGACAAATATGGAAATCTTTGCGACACGACGTCCGTGCCTACAATGCTGTAAGCATCAAGGAGACGATTGAGCGGAACAAAGGCTCCAAAGTGTTCGCAAAGGAATTGTCTATTGGGCAAAGCCAAATGACCAAGCTGAAGACGGAAGACGGTAACGTAGTGTCGACGAAGGCAGAGATATTGAGGGAGATCGAGAGGTTCTACGGGCAGCTTTACACCTCAGTTGCCAAACCCGCAACCAGCTCGGTCATAGACCCGAGAGCCAAGCTGGTCCGACACTACAGCGAAGACATCCCGGACATCAGCCTATGTGAGATTAGGAGGGCCCTTGGTCAGCTCAAAAACAACAAGGCGGCGGGCGAGGACGGAATCACTACAGAGCTTTTGAAGGCGGGCGGTACGCCGATAATAAAAGTCCTTCAGAGGCTTTTCAATTCCGTTCTGCTCGAGGGTGTAACGCCCGAAGCATGGAACAGGAGTGTGGTGGTGCTGTTCTTCAAGAAAGGTGATAACGCTTTATTGAAGAATTATAGACCCATCTCACTCCTGAGCCATGTTTATAAGCTGTTCTCAAGGGTAATTACAAACCGCCTCGAACTCAGGCTAGATGACTTCCAGCCTCCCGAACAAGCCGGTTTCCGAAAAGGTTATAGTACCATAGACCACATTCATACGCTGCGGCAGGTTATACAGAAAACTGAGGAATTTAACTTGCCACTTTGCTTAGCGTTTGTGGACTATGAGAAAGCCTTTGATTCGATCGAGATCTGGGCTGTGCTGCAGTCCCTCCAGCGGTGCCACATCGACTTTCGGTACATTGAAGTGTTGAGGTGCTTGTACAGCAATGCCACTATGTCAGTCCGAGTACAAAACCAGAGTACGAAGGATATTCCACTACACAGAGGTGTGAGACAGGGAGATGTTATATCTCCGAAACTGTTCACTACCGCGTTGGAAGATACCTTCAAGCTCTTAGATTGGAAAGGACTTGGCGTCAACATCAATGGCGAAAACATCACCCACCTTCGATTTGCCGACGACATTGTTGTCTTGGCAGAATCGCTGGAGGACCGTAGCACTATGCTCAGAGACCTCAACCGAGTTTCCCAACTGGTGGGCCTTAGGATGAACATGGACAAGACTAAAATCCTGTCAAATATCCATGTTGAGCCTATGCCGATTACTGTTGGGAGCTCAACTCTCGAAGTTGTAGACGAATACGTCTATCTGGGTCAAGTAATCCAGTTAGGCAGGTCGAACTTTGAGAGAGAGGTCAATCGTCGAATCCAACTCGGTTGGGCAGCGTTCGGGAAACTACGCAAGATCTTCTCGTCCAAAATACCTCAGTGTCTGAAGACAAAAGTCTTCGATCAATGTGTGTTACCAGTGATGACATACGGTTCTGAGACGTGGTCTCTAACTATGGGCCGCCTAAGACGGCTCACAGTCACTCAGCGAGCTATGGAGAGGGCTATGCTCGGTGTTTCTCTACGCGATCGAATCAGAAACGAGGAGATTCGTAGAAGAACGAAAGTCGCCGACATAGCCCAACGGATTAGCAAGCTAAAGTGGCAGTGGGCATAGCACATAGCTCGTAGAACTGACCAGAGATGGAGCAGAAAAGTTCTCGAGTGGAGACCACGTACCGGCAAGCGCAGCGTTGGACGTCCCCCTGCAAGGTGGACAGACGACCTCGTAAAGGTCGCAGGAACCCGCTGGATGCAGGCCGCTTCTGACAGGTTGGTCTGGAAATCTTTAGGGGAGGCCTATGTTCAGCAGTGGACGTCCAAAGGCTGAAGAAGAAGAAGAAGAAGAAGCGGTACCTTCTAGTTTTTTTCTTTAACATTATTTGAAAACAGTCATAGCAATTATATTGAGAAATGAAGCCATATACCTACTCGTATAACATATATTTTTTATATAGCGATTAGATCAGCAGCCTTCTCAAGTATTTCTTGGAACTCGACGTAATTTTCACTATTTAATGTGACGAATGGTATTAAAAGTTACTCGGAAGCGGCCCCAGCATACCTGTGGTGTTTTCTTTGGCGCTACGCAGTACGACACAGCAGTTAGTTGTTAGGCCGCGTGCTCAAAGCGCCAATATTTACGCGCCCTACCTGTGCCGCTGCATAAGTATTCGTGTGCGCTACGCGGTTGCGGTAACACTGCCAGGTGTATGTGGCAATACTTGCGACTCTGAACACTAGCCACAAGTATAGTTCCATATTGTAGGGACCACGTCAAGCGTCTTACGCGATTCCTATATATTGAAAGTTTATTTGAACATCAGACAAACATGAGACTTAAAAATACAAAATAAAATATATTACTGTGGGGACAGTTTGCCGGCTACCGTGTTCCCTCCTTTCTATGATCCTGGGTAGGCGTAGTGTGAAGAAGCTACGTAGCAGGCCGGCATGATTCTGTTGAGTAGAGATAATCTATCCCTCGTTACTTAATACTCTAGCTGGATGGCACTGCACTTACCATCAGGTGCAGCGGGATTACTTTGCCGTGCAAGGATAAAAAAGGGGGGGGGGGGTCCCAAACTAGGCAAAACCTGTATTTTGGGATACCAAATTTCTGTCTAAACTTAGTGCAAAAAATTTAAAGTAAAATCATTAAACTGAAAATAACATAAAATCCTTAATCTACCTTTTTCCATCATCGTCGTATCAGCTCAGTATAGACTCAGTTTGTTCATAGTAAATTTTTTTAGCCAACTCATAATTTTAGATTTTTTAATTTCGATATTCTGTGCCCGGTATGGCGGTAGGCTCGCCCCCTATCACATTGTGGGACCGAAATTACTCCAATTACCTATTATTAATGACACCCCTTCGGGGATTACCGGCGTGAGTGTATATCCATGTAATTTCGATACTATTTTCCATGGCATAAGACAAACTCCCCTCCTGAAACTTTTGCGGCAATGTGAACTCATGAAAAACTATGGAGTGTTTCACTGGGGGTACTCTTCAACTCTGCAATATTGAGTAATTTTTCACAGCAATCGACTTAGTTTCTCGACAGACTCCGTGGCGCAGCGGGCGAGTAGCCGGCTGTGAAACGAGAGGCTGTGGATTCGATTCCCGCACCAAGACAAATGTTTGTGTGACAATCAAATATTTGTTTCGGGTCTGGATGTTGTGGGACCGTAGTCCCTCGTAATTCTTGATAGCCACGATACAGGTTTGACCAAGTGTGGGGTCAGAACTAGGGTGTATTTATTTATTATTATGATTATTATTTCTGAGGTTTTATATGTTTGAAAAGTAACTCTTCAGATTTTGAAACGATAACTAAACATGATGCACAGATAAATGTTTAAGGACAATATATTCATAGAATTAAAAAAAATATATAAGAAGTCACCCACATTTCGAGACTATTACATTTGTTCAGGTTTAACTTAAGTGAATCCGAAAGCATATATGGGACGAGGCTGAATATTAGAAACATAATACCAAAGAGTAATATGCTGTGTAATTTATTGAAATATGAATTTGCTTACAGGTTGAGCAAATAACTGCGGAATACAAAATTCTTGCTCTGCAGCACCATCCCGACAAGAATGACGGAGACAAGGAAGCTGAAGCTAAATTTCAACAATTGAAGGTATGATTAAAATTTTGCCTATAGACTCCTTACGAGCTCTTGGCAATCATGAATCAGTTAGGTCAGGTTTAAACGGTGAAAAGATGGCAGGCAAACACTAGAGGTACATTATGCTGCTCTTCTGCCTGTCTGCGTTAAAGTTGCTACTTCTTTGTCGTTCCCTCACTAATGCGGATAGTGACCATAGGCCGGCATGATTGTGTTGAATAGCGGGGGATAGACTGTCTCTCGCTACTTGATAGTCTATCTGGACGGCACTGCGCTTACCATCAGGTGCAGTGTGGTCACTTTGCCGCGCCAGAATAAAAAATAAATAAAAAAAACCATATATGTTTTGCTTGGGAAATTATTGCAGTGGTTTCCCCTTGCCTTCTCCACCAGATCTTTATGGGGGCTATTTATGCCCCAAGGACTGATAACTCTTCCAGTCGGTTTCCCGGCTAGGTTGATGGTTATCCCGCCATGGCTCGGTCCCTAGAGCCCTTTCTGTTGTCTAGCAGGGAGCACCACGCCACGCCAGCTATTCTGACGAACCTCTAGAGCGAGCATGGGGGATTGGCGTGGGTTGGATAGTTGTTTGGCTCCGATTCAGAGCCTATCTGAGAAATTCGTACTCAAGCTCTGTCCTAAATATCAACTTTATATTACATCCTAAGCATTAAGGGAGCCGCTCATGTTTAATACAACGCCTGAGTGCGCCCTAGAGATTTACGCATGAACTGGCATTGTCAAATATAAATGGAAACCTAAGTATGTTAAATAAAATTGCGTGTGTTGCGAGGATAAATTTCAAGCGTAGCGGTTGTTACGATTTAGAAGAGCTATATACACGTTGTTAGTATACACTTAAGTAATACACTCAGTATTTGAGGCCACTGAATTATGATATAGGACTTAATTAGTGCATACTACTTCGATGTTTGAGGTTTAAATCTCTAGTTGTATATAAAAAGGAGCATTTTCTTATCTTATCTTTTGCGAGAACTTTTTATATAAACTCTGTTATAATTGTCATTAACCGACTTCAAAAAAAAGGAGGAGGTTCTCAATTCGACTGTATGTTGCTTTTTTTTTTTTTTATGTTTGTTACCTCGTTTCTCTGTACTGTGTGAACCGATTTCGACCATTCTTTCTTTGATTGAAAGCTGGTGCTTGTCATTTGGTCCCATAAAAATATGGTGAAGATCTGATGAATATCTACGGAGCTGGAGAGGGTAACTCCTTAAAATTAAGTAGTATTCCAGTGGTTCTTTTTGCATTACGTTCATTATAAAAGTTAAGTTTCAGTGAGAGAGGGTAAAAGGAGTGGGGGTGAGGGAGGGGGTGATCAAATAAAATACACGTAAATTCTAATATCTTCAGCAGCTTTTAACCGATTTTATATAATTTACCACTAAAAAGCAAAAAATAAATTATTACTTTTTAAATAAAAATTAAACCGCCTTCAAAAAAACCCAGACACAACTAAAAAGCAAAAAATAATTGGTTACATTTAAATCAATTAGTTATATGCAATTTAAATCAATTATTTGGAGTCGGTGCCAGCCAAAACATGGAAAAAACAGAATAATCAGGCATACAAAAAAATATAAAATAGATCCAGACTTGGTTTTTATAAATTTAAAAGTAAAGAAAACAACACCGGCACCGACTCCAAAAATAATTGATTTAAATTGCATATAACTAATTGATTTAAATGTAACCAATTATTTTCTTATTACCATTCAATATCAATAAATTCAACATTAAAATCATTTTCTTTTAAATTCATCCATAGCATACAGTAACACATACGGCATTTAATGAATTATAAAATAACTTAGTCTCAACTTGAACTTTTTTTGATGACACAGGAAGCCAAGGAGACTCTTTGCGATCCATCCAAACGTGCTCTGTATGATAAGTGGAGGCAGAGCGGCATCGCTATGGGTTTCAAGCAATGGCTCGGCATGAAAGATCATGTGCAGCAATCCATGCACTGGAGCAAGCCTAATACTAAAGATCGCATGCTGGAAGGTGAGCCCGGGAAGCCGTCGGGTCCTTCTAGCCTTGGGCCGAGTAACCCTGGCGCTCGCCGGGCCTCCGAGGGCGGCGCGGCTCTGTGGGGGCGCTGGGGCCCCGGCAACCAGGAACCCCCTTCGGAGGTCATTTCTAAATTCCGCAACTATGAAATTTAAATGAATTGTTTAACATTCAGGTATGACGTTTGGTATATGATTTTGTATGTTTGTTATTTTTTACTGAGGTTATTTGTGCCCTAACCTCGGTAATATGCATGTTTAACATGGCAATATTTATTTATTTGGCATTTATTAAGACATACTTGTTTAAATACATATATGTTTTATGTATGACAGTTGTAAAACCCAAACAACCAGGCTGTTTAGAAAACTTGCCATTCCAATGTAGCTATACTTGTATTGGTGTTAAAATAATAATTTAAAAGTCTAAATGTTAGATATAATAAAAATAATTAGTTTAAAATGGCACAATATTCATCAGGTCAGCTCATAAAGAAAAAGTTCTCGAATGTAACTCGTTTTATAGTTTTGAATGTTTGGTGTTCGATGTATTTAATGAGTATGTTACATGTCGTAAAATATGGATCTAAATCCCGAACCCTTGTGGATATGATAGTGTTAAACACACGTTAGACGTAAGCTTTGCACATTCCTGACATAAACTTGTGAGTCTGATTTATTGACATTTCTGTAGAACAATACTTAAGCCTCTAATGAATCTCTATATTTTGAATATTTATATTTTTTATCCTCTTTATAATATCGATATGTGCGATATTGTTTTTACATGAATGTGAATGTAGCGGGAGTCGTCGTGAGATATTTACAGGGTAATGTTGTGAAAAAAGGTTGTTTCATTTAAGTTTTGTCTTTTGTCTCTTGCCCTGAACATTTACCTTACTAGGTATCTTTGAAATATGTTTCATAGGTGTTGTGTTCCCGTAAGTGTTACATAGGATGTAGATGTTATTGTATTATGTGTTAAATGTTTAATCAGTATTTACTTTTGATGTTAAACATAATTACGTATCAGTGTTATTAAAATATGGTGTAGTGGATTTTAAATTTTAATGTTTTAACTTATTAAAATATAATAACTATTAAACTATCATGACAAGTGTATGAATATTATTTTTGATGTGATTCAACTTGAAAACAATAAAGGTTAACATGCCATTTTGTTCTTTTATTTAACCCCTTAAGCTAGATTGTTTTATTTCTAAAATACAACAATTGTGATGAAAGACTTACCTCTAAAGTAAATACATGACTGGTTAATAATAAATCATTATCTATTTAAATTAGGTTCCTACTTTGAAGACCATGTACGTGGTCTAAAATCTAAATGGTCATTCGAAATATCTCTTTCATAAGCAAAAGTTTTTAACCGACTTCAAAAAAGGAGAAGGTTCTCAATTGGTTGTCCTCGATTTTTCTGAGATCCCACCATCATATCCTGAATTGCCAATGGGTGGTCCCATGGAAAGTATACTCTTATACAAAAAAAGAATTTCTCGAATCGGTCCAGGCGTCTTCGAGTAATCGGGGAACATACATAAAAAAAGATTCCGACGAATTGAGAACCTCCTTCTTTTTTGAAATCTGTTAATAAAGGCTAACTTCTTATTTATAGGTAGAGGTCATTGAGACAGTCGTAACTTATTAAATTAAATTAACTAACAAAAGGAAAGTTACATTTATAGCAGTTTTAAACAAATCACGGTATAGTTTTGATTTTAATTTTGGAAGTGAAATCTTTTTACCTTGTTATGTTGGGTATGGAAAAATGGAATTCCAAGGTAAGTAATAAGTTTGCACTTTTATTTCTATGAGACTATGATGCAGCGGGAGAGTGCTCGCTCCTAAATGAAATGTTTAAACCAAAAATATTTCCTGTCGAAGCTGTCGAAAGTCTGGGAGTTACTAATATCAATTATCAAAATCACTCATTGCGTATAATAATGTACCATTATTGGTTCTATTTATTATTTTCCTAAGTTTATAACCTACTTTCGATATCGATAATCCATTATTTTCAGTTTCTTACGCTATTTATACCCATTAAAATACCTATAATTATCTTACAGTAGTAAAGTGCTGTTTTATTTGCTGCATATGATCTCTGATATCAAATATTTTATCAATCAAATAAAGGGATGGCCTACTTGATACAACTGTCGATGTAGGCTGTAGGTACCTTGTGTTTACAGACCAGTATGTCCGACCTTAAAAAATCATATCCCTAACACTTTGGAAGATTTAGGTACCTAAGTACTATTCTTTGTCTTGTTTCGAATCAAAACATGTGATTCATTGGTCTATCAGCTGCTACCGATTGAAAAAGATTCGGTAGTACTAGCTTTTATCACGGCTACGTATATGTGTAAGTTCGGTGATTCCATTGGTAAGTTGGAGATTAAATTCTTTTTTGACGATGCTTGAGATTTTATGATGTGGTTAGTGAAACAGAGAATATTTCGCTTTTATATATTGATAATATTTTATTAGATAAATAATAGATTAGAAATTTACCTCAATTTATTTGATTAGCCAACGATTGTTTACACCAATACAATATTTTATGGATGTCTCGTCCGGGCAGCTGCGCGAATCGGTCGTGTGCAGTATTAAATTAATTCATTTGTTTACATCGCCGCGTGGGTCGCCGTGCGCCGGCTCCTTGCGAGTACCGTTAGGTTTTTACCTACGGGCTCGCGCCGGTCGCCTATTGAGTAAAATGAATTCAATTCATAATGAAATCAACTCTCAGAGCATTATTATAAAGCGTTCGACTGACAACTCGAATAATTTAGATGAAGCTATAATAATGGAAGAGGCTTGTCTGTCGCCCCAAGATTGTGCCTTACCATGTAATGGAGAAGAAGAGAATCTGGAGTACAAGAGAAGTAAAAGAGAACGGGAAGAGGAAAGTGAATGGACTTTAGTACAAAATAAAGAAAAAAAACGCAAAGCTGTAAAAGAAGGCGAAAATATAGAAATTTATATTTCTTCCAATGAAATCATGCCGAAACAATTTACAATAGCTAAAATATTCAAGAGCATGGGTTTGGAGGACATACAGAAAGTGAGATACATTAACCCTTACAAAATTAGAGTGGATATAATGTATGAGTCTAGTGCCCAAGAACTCCAGAAATCCAAAGAATTAAGTAGCATGGGATGGAAAATACAAAGAGCTATGGAAGTCAATCAATCATATGGTGTTATTAAGAATGTGGACATAGACATGACGGATAAGGATATTTATGAAAATATAGTATGCCCTGAACCAGGGGAACTCATCTCAGTGAATAGGCTTATGCGACGAAATTCAGAAGGTGAAGGATGGTTGCCAAGTGAAGCTGTGCGTCTCTGTTTTAAAGGAACCTTTCGTCCGGCATTTATTTTTGTTGAGAAAATGAAAATCAGGGTGGATCCTTACGTGTTCCCGGTATCCCAATGTTCTCGGTGTTGGAAGCTCGGTCACTCTATTAAAAGATGTGGTTCGATAAAGATAGTTTGTCCTAAATGTGGCAGTAACCATTCAAATTGCGATATCACCGCATTTACATGCGTTAATTGTGGTGGTCAGCATATGGCCCTAACACGTTCTTGTCCAGCATACATTAAAGAGAAGAGGTTGAGAGAGTTAATGGCCGAGTTTAATTGCACCTATCGATGTGCTTTGACTATGTATGTTCCTGTCAGCTCCCCCCAACACAACAAGGAGACTAAGTTCGAAGAAGAGGTACAGGAAATTCCGACCATGTCAATAGAGAAAGGTACCCCGCTTTCTGGTTATTATTTTAACCAAACTCCATCGTACGCCAAGGCTGTTAAAACTGAAGCCATTGTACACGATAAGCCTTCGCTACCAGTGTTTAAAAAGAATAAAAAGAAAGGAGACCTTCAGGACATTTTCGAGTTTGATGCTACAAATAACAAGGATACACCAGATGGAAAATCTACATATGAACAGAACGAAAGAAAAAGGGAAGTGAATTTTCAAGAACTTTTAATCAGATTAAAAAATATTTTGTTTCTTAAAGAGCTGTCAATTCAAGAAAAAGTTAAAAATGCTGTAAAATGTTGTTTAGAGTGGATAATTTTGGTATTAGTAGAAAATGTTTCTGACTGGCCTATGTTGAAGTTTATATTGGATTATTTTGATAAATCATAGATCACAGTAGCAATTTAAGTAAATTAAATATAATTCAATGGAATTCTCTGAGTATAAGACCGCGGATAGTAACATTTGAACAAATTCTACAACAACAACACATTCATATAGTTGCACTAAGTGAGACTTGGCTAAATTCAGACCACCGTTTTCACATTAACGGATATAATGTATTTAGATCTGACCGTAATGACTCTTACGGAGGAGTAGCCATATTAACACATAAATCAATAATGGCTCAAATGCAACCAATAGACAGATTTAGTACAGGTGTTGAAGCTATTCACGTAAAATTATTTAATTGTAATACTGTCGAAAATGTAATTTCAGTCTATTGCCCCAGTAACGTTAGAACGTCGCAAAGAGACTGGGACTCCCTTTTTTCTTTAGTCTCTAAAAAATCTTTAATATTAGGAGACTTCAACGCTCATCATCTAAATTGGTCTTGCAGAAACGACCTGAGAGGCCAACAACTATTCGATTCGATGATGGAAATGAATTTTGTTGCTCTCAATGATGGTAGTAGTACTCGCATTAGATTAAACAATGGCATTCTTCAACGCTCTTCCCCTGACATATCTATAGCTTCTTCCGATATAGCCCTTAGTTTACAATGGAAAGTGATGAATGAAAACCTCGGCAGCGATCACTTAATGATCTTGATTTCTTTATTATACACTAAATCAAATTATACACAAATTATAAAAAGAAATTTTAAAAAAGCGAATTGGGATTTATACACACAATTTATTAATGATAAATTATCCACTTTTATGCTACCCGCAGATCCACAAGAAGCCTACAATTCATTTACAGATTTAATTAATAATGCAGCTGATAAATATATCCCAAATATTAAGCATAATCAAGGTCCTACAGATAAATTTCAACCCAAAACATATTGGAAACCGGAACTTTCTAAACTTGTTGCTGAACGTCGATTAGCATTAAAATTATTTAGAAGAAATCCCACACCACTAAATTTGGATATCCTTAAAGACAAGATACGAATTGCTCAATTGAATATTAGAAGAGCCAAAAGTGAAGCCTGGTATCAGTTCTGCTCCTCAGTTAATGAGGTCTCGTCATACAGCGAAGTGTGGCAACGAATGAGATGGTTAAAAGGCGTGAAATCTTCAAATCAATATATTAACCATGAGACAGCTTACACCTTATTATCTAACCTCACCCCAGATTATGTTTCCCCTCCTAGACCTGATTTTATTGGTTCAAATATCCGAATTGAATCACCAATTTCATTAGCTGAATTAATTTGTTGCATTAAATCTAAGGACACTGCACCTGGATATGATAATATCTCATTTTCAATGATAAAAAATCTTCCCCATAATGGTAAAAATATTCTTGTCTCTTTATTCAATATTATTTTTTCAACCAGCTATGTTCCCAGACAATGGCGCTTAATTCGTATAGTTCCAATCCCAAAACCTGGTCGTGACCCAGCTTCTGTTTCGTCTCTTCGTCCAATTGCGTTAATGTCCTGTTTATGCAAATTATTTCATTCCATTATTAACTTCAGACTCGAATGGTATCTAGAAAAACATAACACTTTTGCTGAACAAACTACTGGCTTCCGAAAATCTAAGTCTTGCTTGGATAATCTTAGTTGTCTAGTTACAAAAATTCAAACCGGATTTTCTAAAGATCTCATGACGTTTTGCTGTTTTATTGACATAAATAACGCATATAATAACGTAAACATCGTGTATTTGATGATTAATTTAGACGAGTTGGGAGTAGGAAAAAAAGTTTGCTGTTACCTATGGAACTTCCTAAAAGAACGATTTTTGCATATACGAATTGACGAATGTAATTCTATAAGCAGAACCGCTGGTCAGGGGATAGCTCAAGGTGACCCGTTGTCCCCACTTCTTTTTAATGTTGCTACATATAAAATTAGTAAACTAGTAAAATGTGTATATATTTCCCAATATGCTGACGACTTCATTTTATATGTTTCATCTCAAAGCGTTACCTTTGGCAGAATTAAACTACAATTGGCTTTAAATCAAATGAATAAATTACTACATAACATAGGACTTGAAATTTCTATATCAAAATCCAAAATTTGTATCTTCAAAAAGGGTAAATTTAGAGACAGCTTCCTTATTACTCATGAGGGGGCATCGGTAGAAGTTGTAGAAGTTATTAAATATTTGGGTATGTGGTTGGATCGTTCTTTGACCTGGAAAAAACATATTGACGAAACGGTTGCTAAAGTTTCTAAATTCATGAACGTATTCAAAATTCTATCTGGATCAGGTAGGGGAGTACATCCAAAGTATTTAAGAATGTTATATATTTCTTTGATTCGCAGCAGATTGGATTATGGTAGCTTTCTATATAGTAACTGTAGTGATACTCATTTATATAAGCTTGACAAAATTCAAAATTGTGCTATGAGAGTTATTGGAGGTTTTATCAGAAGTACACCAATCCACGTCATGGAAAGCGAACTCAGTTTGTCGCCTTTATTCATCCGAAGACGTTATCTGGCTGGAAAATTTTGGCTCAAATGCAGACATTTTTCAAATTCTCTAAATAAAACAAATTTGGAAGAACTTTTGCCTCTTTGCACGAATCGCTATTGGACAAATAGAAAGCTTCCAGATTTAGTTTCCTCATATAATGCGTTTCGATCTTTGGATATGTACTCGACTAATCAGATTGGTATGTTTTCTCTGGATAGTTGGATCTCCAATTTCTGTTTAACTAAATTTATAAATTGCAACATTGATGGAATCACAAATTCAAAATCTCATTATAACACTTATGTTTTGAACAATATTTGTACTAGTTATTTGAACGAACATTATTCCGGACATTATTGTATTTTCACAGACGGATCTAAATCTGAACACGGCGTAGGGGCAGCGTTTTATGACCCCCAACTCGGAATTTCAGCGAAATTCAAAATTAACGCCAACCTTTGTATCATGACCGCTGAACTAATTGGGATATCTGAAAGTCTGTCTTATTTATCTACCCTTACCGCAAATAAGTTAGTTATCTTAACAGATTCGAAGAGCTCATTGCAACACCTGGCTCGATGCAACTCGGCTTTCCGAGGCACACCGACAGCCTATACCATAATAAAATTACTTACACAACTTCAGACTCAGTCGAAATCTGTTATACTACAATGGATTCCTTCACATATAAATTTGGACGGAAACGAATTAGTGGATAAATTAGCAAAAGAAGCTATATGCGACGGTATCTCTCATTTCATGTTGCCCTGTCATACTGAAGTTATGAGGCATCTTAAAATTATATGTATAGATTTATGGAAAGAGTATTTTGATAGGAGATCCAAAGAAAAAGGTATCTGGTATAGAACGATTCAACCAAATCCGTTAAGACTGCCTTGGATTGACAACAAAATTTTAAATAGGAATGATGTTATTATAGCATTAAGATTGCGTTCCGGGCACATTCCATCGAATAAGTTTAAGTTCCTTATGGGAAAGAGCCCAACACCCAATTGTCCCACCTGTGGTACAGTTGATGACGTGTATCACATTCTGATGGAATGCGCCCGAAACAATCATCATAGAGTAAAGTATAATAGATATAAGGTAGGTGAGTGTAACAGTATTTTAGCATTTCCATTAAGTGACGAGGCAAAGCTGTTATATAAATTAACTAGGGTAAGAGAACATACCTAATATTTAACTTTTGTATTTTGATATTTTCTATGGGGGCGTCATTATCGCAATAGCGATAAAGCTCCTTAATAAATTAAAAAAAAAAAAAAAAAAAAAAATATTTTATGTATATCAGGCAAAAAACAAACTTACAGTGCAAAATTACTTACAGGCTAATACCACATGCACAACCAAGATAGGTCAATTTTAGATAATAATAACAGAAATAACGCTAAAATAATAAGCTGATAAATATGTACTTTTACATTTAAATAACTAATACTATACTAATTATTATTTTAGATGAACCTTTTTATGCATAAAATAATTAGGTATTTATTATTTTGTTTATTTAAATGGAACAATATTGTAGTCAATAATAACATTTGAATATACAGGAATTGATAAAATTAAATTGAATTAAATTAAGCAACAGTATTACATTATATATATTATAAACTATAAAACCAAATATAGCAACAATTTTCAGTGTTTTGAAAAGATCTCGACAATATTTTTGTAACATTTGCCAACACTGTCATAATGTAAGTAAGGTACGCTCTCTACAGCTGCTATTCAATATTTTACATAGTCTTGTATTGGTGAGTTTTCACCTAGAACCGTCCTTCGCAGGGGTGGACAGAGAGGTGTAATGATATATCGCGGATATCTCGAAGGGGCACGTAACCTTATTTGAGTCAGTAAGCTAGGGCAATCAATTTTGTTTCTGATCAGTTTATATAAAAATAAGAGTAGAGCAAGTTACCGGCTAGAAAATGGATACACTCACAGCTATACAATTAATACAATATAGAACAGATGAAACTATTACTTGCTCTACGAATTAACGCAGTCTACAATAACCTACCGACTAATAGGTTTCCTGCAAAATCAAATATTTGTTGTATCCAAGAAATATTATACTTTATTGTTATTCAGTTTTTTTACTCTGTCGCTAGTTGGGAATGCAGTTTCGCTAAAGAACGGGAAAAAAACTCTAGCGTTGCTCTTTTCGAACACTGCTCTTGAGTGGTCAAATTCGCGATATCTTTGCTTCGCTGATGTTTTATTCAAAGGCAAGTTGAATAAGACTATTTAACCGTATGTGGCTTATATGAAAAAGTAACGCGATGTCGATGTATACACGAACCTCATCAATGTTTGTATCTTTCCAGTTAAAAGCTCAACTATTAACAGCCTCCGTGGCGCAGTTAGCGAGTAGTCGGCTATGTAACGAGAGGCCGTGGGTTCGATTCCCACGCCGGGATAAATGTTTGTGTGACAGACAGTTATTTGTGCCCGGGGTATTTGGGTCTGGTCGTTGTGAGACCGTGCGTCTCGTAGTCCCTGATACCCACAACACAAGACTCGTATCTTACTGTGGGGTCGGGGCTATGTGTGTGACTGTTGGGTGTTATTTATTTATTTTTATGGTGGGTGCTTTCTAACTAAGATAGATAGTAATGTAGTATTAAAAACTAAGTCAAAATAATCAATAGGGAACTCAGCTGGACCATTATTGAAATGACCAATATTGGTTAACGGAATATCCTGTAGCACGTCCGCCGCAGTCCATTCGTCAGACGCTGCTTGGCTATTATTCCCTTGGTCGTGTTCCGCTTCCTCTTCTTAGGAAAACGACGAAGAAGAGGTGATAGCCTCTTCTGCTCCATACAAATATGTATAATTTAAGTATTTTTAGAAAACGAAAAAAACATGGTCTTATCTGTTGTCATAATTAGATTTTAATAAATTGAAATAAAAGTACTACATTTCTAAAATTATTACTTCATAACTCTCTTAAGATATAACGAAAACCTACCGGCTACTTCTATTAAGTTCGAAAAAATAACGTTAAAAAACTGTTTTTGTGAAAATAACCTAAGTTATTTTAGTTAACTTTTATAATAAATAGTTTTTCGGCTTATTAATATTTTCTGGGATACACTACGTTATCATAAAATATTAGTTGTATTAATAAAGTAAGTTTTCACGAAGATAGAAACATTAAATAAATAATACGTATAATATGCAATTCTCATATAAATAGTACATTCTACATGAAAAACAAATGTATAAGCTATTTCAAAGTAAATATATTACTTACACGTCACTTTCTTCAAACATGGCACTGAGTTGAGAAAAAAGATCGGCAGACATGATGTACATTCACTACACTGACCATTGACACTGACCACTGACCAAGACGTCTTGTGATAGTGGCACGTTTGCAAGCAAACTGAATTTTTGAATGATTTAGATGAAATATGTTATTAATAATCAATTAATAATAATGTAACTTTCATCATACATTACTTATTATCTGTTTTTACATTGAACTGAGTACGTGCAATAGTAAAAATAAATTCGTATTTTTAATAGTAGGTATAAAGGAATGGATTAGGTACCTACATTTTATATTGACTCGGACGGTTGTAAAATCCTCATGCATTTAGTGATGCCATATGAAATGATATTACCTAAGTATTCATAATGGATTTACCTATTAAACAGTCAATGACATATTATATAAAAATAATATATTTTTATTAAATCACGATAATAATACGACAGCATCTGTAAAATTCATTGTAAAATAATATCAATAATTACAATATGTGTACATGTAGGTACAAAAGCATAGGGAACAATTTATTCGTATTTAAAAGATTTAAAAGGATTTTTTTCCTCATATTTAGGGTATTGGTGAATACAAAGCTATAATAAAATATTAACTTAGACTGCCTCGGTGGCGCAGTTGTAATTGCGCATGCGTTACGATTGCTGTGCTGAGGTCTCGGGTTCGATCCCCGGGTCGGGTAAAGTGATATTGTGTTTTTCTACCTAGAAATACTCAGTATTAATCCGGAGTCTGGAATGGTGCCCGGTGTGGCGATAGGCTCGCCCCCTATCACATTATGGGACCGAAATTCGGCGAAGTGGGTGTACTGGTTACACCTCTGCCTACCCCTTCGGGGATTACAGGCGTGAGTGTATATGTATTTATGTAATAAAATATTATACATTATTATATAGTACCATTCTTTATTTACAGTAACAACCACCAAAGCTGTTATTGTATTTTGTTAAAATTTGTGTTCCCTTTTTAGGGGTATTAAAAAAATATATTTTACTTGTTTTTGTAATAAATATTATGTATGAAATTGATTGATCGAAATAACTCGCACAAGCTTAACTTAGCTTAGCTTTAAAATAATCATTCGTATAAATCAAATTATGACTATCCAAGATATCTAAACAAAATTTGTCAAAAATTCGTGAGTGAAGCTACCATCCTTGTAATATATTTTTGTAAAACGCACCTAGCGTGTGACGCTGTGCACATGCGTCGGACAATAAAAAGCACACGTAACGTCTGCGCCGCAGTCAACGTGTTAAAGCAGTTAGTCCTTACTGAAACAGTCTGAGCAGACCAGTCCACACTAGCAGCACCCGTTCACGAGTAATGACGGATGTGTCAGCCATCAGCCTCCTCGACCATGTTACAGGGAAGAGACCGACCCGGCACATGACGCCGCAGCAAGCAGACTCTGTAGAGAGCATGACATACCCAGACTGAATACAAAAATTAAAATGAAAGACATTAATTATCAAGGAAAGTCATATAAGTTCGCAAAGTTAAAAACCTAATCTATATGCAAAGTTCCTGATGCCGATTAATGGCAATTTTTTTTTTATCCAAGCACGGCAAAGTGACCGCACTTCACCTGATGGTAAGCGCAGTACGGTCCAATTAGAGTATCGAGTAGCGAGAGACGATCTATCCCCCGCTACTCAACACAATCATGCCGGCCTCCTCCTTCAAGGTGAAGAAGCGGTCGAGGGTCTATTGTCAGGAAGGCCGCAAAATGGCCAAACATTGTACCCCAACTCTAGACCCCCAAAAATAAAAATAATAAAAATTTCTAAGTAATAGAAATGTAGCCTAACTGTAGAACTTATTCCCAAGTCTTTCTAAATATTCAGAAATTCTGTTATAGGCTTTACTACTAAGTTTTCGCTTAAAAGTAGCAATAAAGCAGCTACGACGCGACGTTCTAAAGTTAAACTATTTTATAAATTACGATGCCCAGAATTTAATATAATAGAAATCCTAATAGTTGTGTCTCTCTGAATAAGCAAGGTAAGCTTTTAGTATAGGTAAATCAGACTCTTTGTTATTTATTCAATCGTATTTAAAATTGTCTCATAACTGGTGGAGTGACTACTCTTTTTAGCGATAAGAACGCCTGGTTTGAAATATAGTTATAAGATACTTTCGCATTCTCTTGAAAGTAAAATAATGTATCCGATATTAAAATCGGTGTAATTATTATTCTCACCTGTATTAAATAAAAGCTAACCACAGTACCAACGTAATTATTTACTTAGATTAAATATAATTTTCATTACTCAATAGCTATACTTAAACGATTCATGTTTGATATTAAGGTGGAATATCCAAATATTTCGGACGCGTTCGATCAAATCATTTCATTAATGGGAAGCGAAGGTAATTGTAAAACAATTCAGTAAGCTAAAATACATTCAGTAAGCTCATAGATTTATGACGGTCTAAAATTCGTTGACCGCTTCGTAATGCTATGCTCTGGTTCTATTCAATACAAAGGTGTAAAGTTCTTTGTTCATAACTACCTATGTGTGTACTCACAGGTTCAAATAATCAATAGGATTCTGCGCAGCCATGACACCGCCTGGTATGTTCTTTTGTACTAGGTATTTCTTTATTCTTTAACACAAGTCCTAGAATCTGGGTCAATCCGATTTTCATTATACAAAAACTATAATTTATTGCAAATAATACAAACAAAAAGATATACTTTCATTTACCTGTTGTGTTATCCCAATCTATAGAACACAAAAGGCGCAGCGGCGTCGCGGCGGTTGAAATGAGTTCGTCTAAATAACTATGAATTATATTTAGGTACTAATAATTGTATTTAAATTATAAATAACACCCTACAGTCACACACATAGCCCCGATCCCACGCTAAGATACGAGTCTTGTGTTGTGGGTATCAGGGACTACGAGAGACTTTCTGTCTCACAACACCCAGACCCGACACAAATATCTGTCTGTCACACAAACATTTGTCCCGGTGTGGGAATCGAACCGACGGCCTCTTGTTTCACAGCTGGCTACTCGCCAACTGCGCCGCGGAGGCTGTCGAAATTAATTAATTAATATTATTGTTTTAATATTGTTTTCTAAGTAGTATGATGTAACTATCTATATAAATAAAACATTAAATGATGTTCGTTGGTAAGCGCTTATCTTGAAAACGGCTGCACCGATTTTATTTATTTTTTCGTAAAAGCCCGAATAAGGTTTATAGGGAGGAAATTAGGGTAAAACTGTTTATTTTTCTATGGAGTTTTAGTCTTCTACGGCACCGAGAAATCTCTATCCAATTATGGGTAAGATGGCAATCTTATAGCCATATCGGACATTAATTATCGTCCATCCCGGCAACTGTGGTGGGATTTAACACATTAGGTAACAACAAATAATTGGTAAGTTCGAACTTACAAGTTTCAAGTTTTACTGCCCGAAGTTCAAGTTATTTCATTAGTACCTCAAGTAGATAAAACATATTTCAAAGAATATTTGCGTTAACAGTAAGCCATCAACGCCAACAAACAAAACACAATGTGTAAAAATGCAGCAATTTACCACATTGACACTGCGCCGTCCTGTTTAATAATTCCAGGGATTCCGTGATTGGAAAACAATTTCAGCACGTGCTATACAGCGGTGTTTGTATAACTACGAATTCAATGTATACCTACGTACTGAAATCTCATACGTACATTTAACAAAACCTAAAAAAAATACAACATGTCTTTAAACACAACATGGAAATTTATATCGTATTTCAACAAGCTATCTAATTATCTCTAAATCTAATTAGTAGCAGTACCTAGTACTATATTGTATTTTATAAATGATATTTGTTAGGAAATTCCGAGGAAGCTCCTATGTCTATCTCATTTCACGTTTGAAATAAAAAGCAGTAGGAGACACGAATTGTTTAAAAAGAAATGTACCTCCATTACAAATTGAAATTCTTCCTCTATTTAGCATATTAATATTATAATTCGTATGCCTAGGTAAAATGAAAAGACCAATAATGTACATCTTCGATTATTTATTATATTACCGAATTAAAAACAATGGCGTCCAACTTATCCAGAACTTAGTGATATCTACGCCACTTTGGTGGTCGTTGGAGTTTATATTCTATTTATATTAATGTGATAATTAAATGGAGGCCCGAGCGTCACCGGGCGACACAGTAACAGTCGGCTCGAAGATTCCATTCACTGGATGTTTACAGTATACAGCTCCGGTTTCATCGTTAGCTATCGGCGACGGACTCCAATGCACCATCAGTCCGTGGCCAGCAGTTGGCTGATCCGATAGTAGTGTCTAGTGCAGACCACCCTTTTGCTAATGTGATAGGTTTCAATTGGTTTCAGTGAGGAAAAGGAGGATTCATGGGGGCTCGAATTGCTTGAGGGGTGAGTTTAATCTATAATTAAAATCAATTTAATTACATGTGGTTTAAACTGTATTTTAGTTTATGTGTACCTAAATAGTAAACATTTATCCGTAGGTAAGTATTTATATTTCAATGAAACAAAATACTGAAATATTAATGAAAGATATTATCAAATTAGTATGAATATATGTATTAAATATTGTCCCTTTGACACGGGCCTCCTCTACTAATGAGAGGGGTTAGGCCTTAGTCCACCACGCTGGCCTAATGCGGGTTGGTAGACTTCACATACCTTCGACATCCTTATTAGAATTCTCAGGTATGCAGGTTTCCTCATGATGTTTTCCTTCACCGTTAAAGCAAGCCATAATTATCAATTAATATAAACGTAACTTTAAAAAAGTATTATTATCCTGGCACGGCAAAGTAACCACATTGCACCTAATGGTAAGCACAGTGCCATCCAATTAGAGTAACGAGTAGTGAGACACAATTTATCTTCTGATACTCAACACAATCATGCCGGCCTGCTTCTTCACACTACGCCATAGGCAAGAAGGTGAAGAAGCGGTCGAGGGTCTAGTGTCAGAGTACTCAGAAGGCCGCAAAGCGGCCAAACATCGTGCCCCAACTCTACATCCCGACAAAAACCGGATGTACACTGTCTGATCCCGGAACGCGACATAGGTACTTGCGTGTGCCACTATGGGGAGTTTTACATCCTGTATACGGTGGTCACTATCCGGGCGGATATGAATATCCTGCCACCAGTGAGAGATTGCCATTTGAGCTGGTTTCGAACATATGACTTTCGTCTGACAGTCTGTACCGCAACCAACTAGGCTGTCGCTGCGTATGAACATACTACATGGGTAGTGGTGCTTATAAAATAGGTAATTGAGTGATAAGACCGTAGCCAGTTACAACAACGCTATTATTGTAAAATCGACATAAAACAAAATAATAATTTTAACTTGTTAATTAAACGTTACATCCACATGGCACTGCTGTTTCTATAAACCTTCACAGCAAGTTAACCCGCTTACATCCGGCGATGGCAAAACTTTCCAAATCAATTCTATCGGGGATGTAATTTATGATTAAAGTTAGCACCGAAGGCTGTAACAATTTACATAATGATAATTTTTTGAATAAATGCGATAAACTCAATAGGCAGAATAGTTTGAGTCTAAGAGTAAGGTGTAGGTAGTACCTGTTAAACTTATATCCGTAACCTTCAAAACCAAAGTTACCGTTAGAGTTTAATTAAACTTGAGATCTGCCACACGTTTATTGCAGTGAAGATTTCGCGCCTAGGGCTAATAAGGTTTGCCGCCTCTATAAATAAAAATTATGTTCACACAAAGGAATAAACATAATTTATTATTTATCAATATGGTAGAAATTTCGTCAATTAAAAGTAAATACTACCAAAAAGATGTTCGTGTTAATAGTTTAAAAATATGAAATTAAAATAATCTGAGATTCTGAATGTGAATAGATACTTAAACAAAAATTGCTTGTGCTCGATACCCTGATATCTTACTATAATATACGTGTGATCAAAGAAATTGAATGATTGTTTAATATTGAATGAAAGATTTTGCGCAATAAATATTACTAAGAACCTGTTTTGATAGTTCCTAGGATAAATAAAATGGATAGTTATTTTTTTACAAATGACATTATGTCTCTCTAATTTACGAGGGTTTTTTTAACTGCCTGGTAAGGCCGACGAGCAGATGGGCCACTTGATGGTAAGAATTCACCGCCGCCCATAGACTTCTGCAATGCCAGGGATCCGCACAGCCACCGCCTGCCGTAGCAAAGCCGCTGCCTACCGTTTAGGGGTCCTTAGTTTGCCAGGTAAATGCTATGGCAAAACAGTATCAAATTTTATTTTGGTCATTTGTAGTGTTTAAGGTAAATCCTATGGCAAAACAGTATCAACTTTTATTTTGGTCATTTGTAGTGTTTAAGGTAAATCTTATGGCAAAACAGTATCAAATTTTATTTTGGTCATTTGCAGTGTTTATTCTTCATTATATTGAGAGTCCAATTTATATTTTTATATTATTTAGTTTTGGTCACTCTTTTTTACTTTGCCAGCTCGTCGAAACGCTATTTCAAAGCAAAAGAGAGAAGTAAACTTTAGAAGCTTTAAAAATGGTTAATATATAAGTAGTGCCTCTCTACCAAAAAAAAACTTAATTAACTTTATTTTTCTTCGTCAGCCTTGATATAGGTTTATTTTTTCTTGCACATACAGATATTAAATGTAATGATCTGAAATGTACCCGCTTAAACAGACTTCCCTCTGTGTAGTCTGTTTAAGCTGGTACATTTCAGACAAAATGACTTGAGCTTATTCTAATATTTTGATAAAGTAAGTATTCAACACTTAATTTAAACAAACTTCGAAGTAAGTATTAGTACCTATTTGATGTGAATTTCTGAAGAAGCAACATGAGAACAATTTTCCAGTCGCACACCATTGACCTTTTAACAAAGAGCCATTATTTGATGACCACGGTATGAATGGAAGGTGAATTCCATGTATAAGGAAACATTTTTAAGATTCATAGCATTGTCCATAACACGATGTTTTGTATTTGAGACAAGAGCATTTGAACCAGCTGCTCGAGCAAGATAATAGCCCTGTCACAGAAAACCGTCGTGCTATTTTGATGCTGCGTTTCGAATGGTGAGTGATATTTCCAGTTCCTAAATCCCCCCTCTCTTCTTCATCCTTCCCATTTCTTTCCTGATAGATCGGCAACGCAGCCACGCCCTCTCTTTCCTAATAATATTATTAGTATTATTCCCAATAATATTTATAGTACCCACTGTCAATATTTTTGGGCGGTGGAGATGACTTACCACCACTCAACTTACTTGCCCGTTTACCAACCTCTGCTACACAATTAACGAATTTTCAATAAATAAGTATAAATTAATAAAAGGTGAGTTTATAAAGACCAAACTAACGCCCAGTAGGTACTGCGTGTTTAGACTGAAACCGGTGAGATCCTAAGTCAGCCAATCACAATTTTTATTTGAGATTTTAATGCTAACAATTCACACAATAGTTGCCGGGAATTAGAAATTTCACTTATCCGTCGATAGAATCTCCATCTATCATATAATGAGACGGTGGAAATAAGTTCGACTAATTGTGCTGTAGTTAAAACTGACACAGCCTGGCTTACCATTACAAAAAACTTAAAGTTGCACAATTACATATTATGTAAAACTAAAAGAACAAAATTTATACCGCACTCAAAAAGGAAATTGCTAACGTGGAGTAGGAAAATTGACATTTTCAAGTGGGAGTCGGAGTAGGACACATCAATAAAGGAGCTATGAACCAAAATTCGGCTCAGTGGATCCGCACAAATAAAAACAATAATGTATCGGCTCGTGCAACTCTATTTGATAGCCGAGAGACCTTCAACGCTATCGTAAAGACTGGCAACGCGTAGCGCATGACAGAAAGAAGTGGAAAGTACGCCTTTGAATTACATTCCAGTCATTTGTCAAGTTGGTTTATTACATATAGCATGCCTAGTCTAGATTTAAGAAAGTAGCGATCGCCTAGCGGAAAGTGGAACAGACAGAAGCCGTGGGTTAGATGCCTCTGCCTGGGCTCATACCTCGGCTTTCTCAAGTAATGTGTGAGTTCATTGCATTATCGCTCGCTTTAATGGCGAAGGAAATTATCGAGAAAAACCTATAAGATAGATAACAACAGAAACAAATATTAGTGAATCTCACAAATATTAGTTTTAGCTCGGGAATCGATCCCGCATCTTCTCCTTTCACAGCTGGCTACTGCAGCTGCGTCACGAAGACAGTCAAAATAATTTATAATCTTATTTACAGGCAGTAGCGCATTGTGAATAATGCAGACGTGACTAACAGCCTAGCGCCGCTACAGCTGCGATGGGATATTTCCTCGTTTAGCGTGTTCTACCGTCTGTACATGGTTACCATCAGGTGCAGTGTGGTCAGTTTGCCGTGCCAGGATAAGAAACTAGCGCACTTATGGCCCGTCGAAGTTACTAGGTACTGTTTAAAAATATGATGAGTCTACCACATTAAGTTCAAATATTACCTAAATAACCAGTCTTCTAATTTTGTTACGTAAGTTGAAAAGTTTCATAACATTTTTATGAAAAAAAAAACAAATTTAAAACAGGAAACGAAGATAAACATACATGAGTGTTTCATAGCAAACACAGTAGTGTGCAATGCTAAAGTCTAAACATGCATGTACTTACTTTGTTTGTTCTGAAATGTTCTTACAAACTTCAACGCGGCAATGAAAATGCATCACCAAGAGAGAAGCTTTAGGGTAATGTATAAACAACAGGAATGTTATGTACAGTATACGTATAATTCTATATGTAACGTTTTTGTTGTCTTAAATTGCTCTCCGCACAACGCTTCAAATTGTAATGAAAATGGACATTTTGTGGAGTTAATGCCGAACAATAGAAATTTATTCAGCGATCATTTATCTTAATCCGCGTAAAGAACGTTATCTGAAGCATTTAATTTATACAGCGTAGCATGGGATTCAAATTTAATTTGTTATATGGTTGTATTTATTGTAATAATCAAAAGTATCGTTTGGAATGTTCCTATGACTTGTCTTAGTATTCAGTAAAAGCTCCCTTTTCGCGGGGGATATATCCCGAAAATATATCGTGCATATGAAATAGTAATTTATATGGATTCGAGGAGCTACGTTCCAAGGCTCCAAAAAACGAAATAAAATTTTATGCCAGTTTTAACAATATGTATAAAAATTATTATTGTCCCGTTTAGACAAGGGTTCAAAAAACTTAGTATTTATTCTTGTTTTTCAGCTTTTGAAAGGTTTTTCAGTGTAATACGTTAGCGGCGGCATTTCACAATGTACTTTACGCATAGTGGCAATATAGTTTCTTTTACTATGAGATTAGTCCATTCGGTTACACTCTTGTAAAGCCGTCTAAGCCCGTGCCAACAGTACTCAAAAGATGCCAGTGCGGTAAAAAAGGATACAGAATAATTTAAATATACCGACTAGATCTGTGGATACAGAAAATTGGTCATAACCCCAATAACCGAAATATTTTATCCGCGAATAATAAAAACGTCAATACGGGAACCGTGAATATGGAGCTTTGGCCTTTGGACCGTAGAAATATGTATATTTTGGGCTATGGAACTTAGTAAAAATAACGATGTAGGCATAGTTTAATGTATTATTAGTGAAGTTTAGATAAATTATTTTGTAAACTGCAGTTTATTTATTATTATGAAATATAATAAATAATATTAGATTAATCATTGTCCCACTGCTGGGCACGGGCCTCTTCTACTAATGAGAGGGGTTAGGCATTAGTCCACCATGCTCGCCAAATGCGGGTTGGTACACTTTACATACCATACCTTCAAAATTCTTATGAGAATTCTCAGGTATGCCAGGTTTTCTCACGATGTTTTCCTTCACTGTTAAAGCAAGCGATAATTAACAATTAACATAATCATAGTGTAAATAAAACAAGACAATATATAAAACGTCATGTAATTACGTAGGTACTTCACATATAATTGGAATATTTGTACATTGAATGGTAATCATTACAATATGTAATAAGGTGAGATAATTAAACCTCTTTGTTATAAAGAATTTTTAAACTTAATTTTAAATGCGACTATATTTAAAAATGCCATCGAGTATAATTATTATACATAATAATAAATTCTAATGTTTAACTTGTACGAACTACTTAGTAAAAAATGTATGCATGTCATATTGATTTCATTACATAAGTATTTACCAAATTAATAATTATTTCGCCCTTTTAGGAAAACGAATACTTCATTTAGATTCACACATTAATAAAATATGAATATTTGGAATCAGCGATTTCACAAAGGTAAATGCAATAAATTGTACCAATTATAAGGGCAAATGCAGTTTAAGCTACAAATGTAAAAAATTACAATAAATTGACTAACACTATCGGTAACAGTGTAGCCTCTATTAGTTAATAATTAATATTTATTTAGCGTAGTAATAATAACTGAATTACAAGTCACTATTTGTGGCAAGTGGCAACATAACTTGTGATTCGAGAGTGGATAATAATTATCCTGATGTATAGTTAGTCGCGACCATAGACATGAGAATGGAGTGAGCGCTCTCTATCCAGCTATTCAGTGACCACGGGCAGAAATATGAAGGAGATAAAGCGAACTTGCGGCCAGCCGATGTCTTTTTCTAGAATTTTTATTGGTCTACATCAGAATTGCAGGAGCAAAAAGAAATAGTCAATTTCGACAAAAAGGGGTCTATTATGTAAGGATATTGCAGTCTATTATCTATGTCTATGGTTGCGACTTAGCTCTATGTTGAAGTCTGTTGTTGACTAATATAATAACTATTAGTGGATTCCCATTTTTTCTTTTCCTTGCCCAAGTTTGATATTATCTATGGACAACCTTTTCTATGATACAAACGAAATATCCCGCCTTTTCACATCTATGTACACAGCAACTGCCGTTTTAAGTTTTATTATCGGTCGATTTTACTCTAGAATTCGGTCGTCTATGCGAGCATTATACGCAATACAACGTTCACAAATAGAAATACTGGCAAACAAAACTGATATTCAATGTGATGAATATGCCATGCCATAGCTGATATAGATTTAGTTTAAGTTACTTGGGCTGTGTCAATAATACATTTGGTTTATTTATAACAACTACGCCAGCAAAGTTAACTCACGTTTTGTTTTGGTCAACAACTGGTTAAAGACTACTGGCATATTCTTTATGAACTTTGCTCACTATAAAATATTTATTTAGGGACCATCAATGTATATTAAAATATTAAGCTTATAACTAAATATTTGTGGTGAAATTAATTTATGGCAATTGATTGCAAAATACCAAAGTTCATCTGTATATATAAAAGAAGAAACTGACTGACTGACTGACTGATCGATCAACGCACAGCCTAAACGGCTGGGGTTAGAGACTTGAAATTTTGACAGTAGGTACCTTTTATCACGTAGGCATCCACTAAGGAAGGGTTTTTGGAAATACCACCCCTAAGGGGGTAAAATAGGGGATGAAAGTTTGTATGAAAATCCGTCATTTTTGAAGATAAATTCATGAAAATTAGGATTTGGCATTTTAGTTAAAAATAAAAAATATATGTTTCAGGATTTTTGGAAATTCCGCCCCTAAGGGGGTAAAATAAGGAATGAAAGTTTGTATGAAAATCCGTCATTTTTAAGTTAAACACATGAATATTGGTATTTTGTATTGTATACTTTTTCTCCCAAACATGACCTCCACGCGGGCGGAGCCGCGAGCAACAACTAGTAAGAAATAAATAATTCTTTGAAAAAAAAAACAATGTATGTATAAACTTAAACAGTTAAGTGTGTGTATAACTGAAATATTGTTTTAATGTTTTTTTAATGATTATAATGCTTCTGAAAGTGTGCAGTAGACATGTTTGTACTGTTAAGTCTGACTTTCACTACATAATATAAAGAATGGAATATAAATATCACTGGAGCGACTCGTGTTAGTATTAAGTATGTTAATGTAAATGCAACATACTAACCTGACATTCATTTACAGATCGACAACCCTGCAACTTATTACATTAGTCGTTTGAAAACTTCATTTGGTATATACGCAAGTCATATAGAATAATTTCATACAAAATGCAGCATATGAGTTAGCGAGAGAGAGAGAGAGTGACAAAGAAAGAATGAGGAGAGAGAGAGAGGGAGATGCAATCTTTCTTTGCTGTATTTTGTATGAAAGTTTTGATCTGCGTCGCGTCTTCATTTAGTCTTACGTCTTAGCTATAGAGTATAGAGGAAGGCTACGGTATGTTAAATATCGTATATAGTGTTAGGTGCAAGCCATAGAATATGACAATTGCGTTAGTAATCCACTTACGTTTTTGTATATCAATATTGTCGAAACAAATCATTGGTTCAGGGATACCATGCTATCACATAGAAATAAAAACTTCAATTGTCGTAATTGGTTGACTATCGTATAGTTTTTTTTCTAGATTTATGATAATTTATAAGTCGAATGAATACACAACAAATTCACTTACATATACGCAAACTCGTTTGGTTAAATTGAACGATGTCAGTTCTGTTTGATTAATAATAACATAAAACGCGAGTGGTGGCTCTATCTGGACGTCTTGGGGATGGGGCGGGGGATCTTGCGGACGATGCCTTCCTCTTGGTACTCCAGGTTGCACGGCTTCAGAAGTTCCTGACCGCCTTGGTGAATCCATTTGTTGGATACTGCAATCAAATATTAAGGTCAATTAAAGTTTTTTTATTCTCGGATGGAGAAGACTACACTGCAATTGATGGTATACATTGCAGTCCAATTTTATTTATGTCAATGGTTTTTAAATTATAAGTTTCTTTTTAATGCAAGAACTCCAAACTCGCTAGGTCTAAGACCTGGGAAGTGAGGACCCCTCCTGACGCGCTAGTACAGTCTAGTACTGGTTTCGGCGGTCCCGGAATCCTTTCATAGTGTAGATAGAGACAACCATGGGGTGTATTAGCTGGTAAAAATCCGGCATACCCCGTCAAAAAGAGGAAATCCAAGAGGATTTAGCCCATGAAAAAAAAAATGTTCATAAAACACGGGATAGAGTAAATCAGCAAATGGCTCTGTGTAGAATTTCTTGTGATGTAGTGTGTTGGCGAAACTTATCCTCGTAGTTCTGTTCTGTGTAAACAACGTATGTATTTTGAAATAAAACCAATTTTACGGATTATATCGCGGTTTATTTTACTTTTTTAACCCGACGTTTCGAAGACTTTACAGCCTTCATGGTCACGAGGCATTATATGTCGTCACGAAAGTATAGTGCAATGTTTCTACCCTCCATATAGTTGGGTTAAAAAAATTAAATAGATCCCTATATAATACGTAAAATTCGTTTAATACAATGTATAATATTCGCGTAAATATAAGAAACTATTAGTGAATGTATTGTGTAAAAACTACAGACAGTACAGAGAGTGCACGAAACTAATTCTATACACCCACCACGCTAGCTGTAAGCCAGGATAGACAATGGTATGCATTTTTCAACACCAAGCTATGAAGCTTGGCGAGTCTCTAGATATCGGAAAATATTTTTAATCCGCAATTAAATTATCAAACAGACATATAAGTTGTAAGTAGAGAGAGTAGAGTAGAGTAGATAGAGTACAGACCCCACTTGGAGCCGCGCAGGACGGGACAGGCGGCGTGTCTAGTGGCCAGGTCTCCCTCCCCCGACGGGTGCAGGTTCAGCCAGAAGGCGGCCGCGCCACGCTCCGGGAACAGGCTGAGACCGAGCTCCGTGAACACTGTGGCCCCACCCTGCGCCACGTCCGACATCTGCAACCACGCGCAGTGTGAACATACAACATACGTACAACAGCAGGGATGGTTGAGTAGCGAGAGATTATTCATAAATAACACCCAACAGTCACACACATAGCACCGACCCCACACTAAGATACGAGTCTTGTGTTGTGGGTATCAGGGACCTAGAGAGACGCACGGTCTCACAACACCCAGACCCCGGACACAAATATCTGTCTGCCACACAAACATTTGTCCCGGTGTGGGAATCGAACCCACGGCCTCTCGTTTCACAGCCGGCTACTCGCCAACTGCGCCACGGATGCAGTATTTAGAGACTCAGACTCAGAGAGTCATTAGGAGATAGATTGATTTATACGACCCTAATTCTAAACTACAGATAGTTTCGACAAATGACAGTAAGATTTAAGTTTAAATGCCACGCCTACGAATGACACAGTTTGATTGGTTTATTTCTTGGTTCGATCTGGAAATGCGGATTGAGATTGCTTATTGAAATTGGCTCTATATGAATAAACGTAAATTCAGACCATAGATAACCGCGGATGGTCGAGCCTTTAGCTTATCCTGTCTTGATTAAAAATTTACCTACTTACCAACTTCAATTGTTTCTCGCTAATTGGTACTCTAACTAGACGGCACTGCGCTTATTATCAGGTGCAATATGGTCACTTTTCCGTGCCAGAATATATAACACTTGTTACATACCACCAATCGACACGAACCATTCATTTATACACTAGACACTATCGCGGTTATATTTCGTGTTTCTCTCGCATAGGTGCCGCAAGTGCGTTTAATTTAAGCGTCCACATTGAACAAAATATCGAAGAAAAATGTGGGCGTGCTCGATTATGTGTATTCTACGTCACCACAATAATACATCTACACACGAAAAACGCCTTATTGTAAAAACTATTCGAATGGATCAAGCATGTTTCTTAGCATTAAATTGATCTCGTGACGCCAAAAAAGTGCGAATAACATCCTAGATTTAATACACATTTCAATAATTCCAGCGTTTATTTAAATCTATGTAGACATAGGGTACGTTATACGCCTATCTACCCATCGAAGATATGCCTATCACCAAAATTATTACACCTTTGCCTACCCCTTCGTGAGTGATGCGTGAGTGTATATGTATATAGTGATTCGGCAGACTTATCAGGTAGTTCTTGCAACTGGACATCAATTTTACGATATTGCCAACGTTCAGTCTAATTGATTGTCCACGTCCCGCCATTAACTCGCATCTCGGACCGCGGCACCCTACGTTCACTGTCATCAGTACGGCCCCCTTTAAGTTGACATCAGTTATGTCCCCTGCTAAGATACTATACTAGTGCATATTATGACTGCAAACATCCACTACACTCTACAGACTGTTGTAATTTTAGGCAATACCAGTTTTGTTTTTTGGTAAAAAGTATGTACTGGTTACACCTCTGTCTTAGGGCTTGCATTACCGGTTTCCCGGTTTCGGTTTTTACCGACAAACCGCCCATTTTGACGAAAAATAAATTACCGGTAAAAAAATTCAAACCGGTAATTTAACGATTTGCAAATATTTGATCGAAATGGTGACATAAACACAAAAATATGATTATTAACCTACCGGGACCGGCCCGGCCGGATATGGCAGGCGAAAGTCGCCCTTATTAACATGCATTAAAGGCGTATTTTAGGCAATGGCCGTAGACGGTCTGTATTCTTTACTAATTGTGGGTTACCCAATCACTTTATTTATTTTTACTTTAAAAAAATCGCATCACCGGTTTTCCCGTTTTACCGGTAAACAATTTTCTGTTATCGTTTTTTTACCGGTAAAACAAAATCTACGGTAATTGCAAGCCCTATTCTGCCTACCCCTTCGGGGATTACAGGCGTGTATATGTTTCGAAATAACAGTTAGAGGTCGGCACTAATTATTTAGAGAGGCATTTCTATTGTTTCATGACACTAATATTAATTACGTAATTTTAATGAATGCAGTATTGTATCCAACCATATAACCATGCGCGTGTTTTTGTGACTATTACCTGTAATGGCTAAACAATAGGATTTGTAATAACATCAAACGTTACAAAATATAGCAAAAAATTCAACAATACACTATCACATATCAAGCTTAAATGTACTCACGTAAAACAGTACGGTTGCTATTCTGTTTCCACCAGACTTGGTAAATGCATTTTCTCTCTTCTGAAAGATAAAATAATGAAACATTAGTAAAATTCGTCGAAAATCGAAAATCATCGCAGCACATGAAATAATAACATTTCCCAAGTTAGATTACATAGTTTGTACCATGTTAATTTTATAAAAAGTCCTTAAAAAAATCATATATAAATAATAATATCGTATGTTTCATTTAAAGGTTCCTTTTCATTGGTTGACAGCGCCCGCATGCGGAGTGCGGGAGATATTTTGTTTACGTATTCCAAAGAGCCTTTGATGAAATTGGTTGTTGCCACTTGCGAAGAATACCCGCTTGCGAATATCGATATTGACCCAGATATCGATGACGTACTTTCATTAGTCGTTATCTCCGCAATAAATTAAAAAAAACATATTTGATTCCAGCGATTAAGGCGTTCAAAAAAGTATTCCCTTCAACTTACTAATATTTGTATAGATTTGTCAATATGTAGTATGATTCTTACGGAAGATTTTTTTTATCCTGTCACAGCAAAGTGACCACCGCACCTGATGGTAAGTGCAGTGCCGTCCAATTATTGTATCGAGTAGCAAGATACAATGTATCTCCCGCTATTCAACACAATCATGCCGGCCTGCTTCTTCACACTACGCCATGGGCAAGAAGGTGAAGAAGCGGTCGAGGGTCTAGTGTCAAAATACTCAGAAGGCTGCAATACGGCCAAACATTGTATCTCAACTCTAGATCCCCGACAAAAACCGGATATACACTGGCTGATCCCGGAACGCGACACACTTGCGTGTGCCACTATGGCAGGGTTTACACCCTGTGTACGGTGGTCGCTATCCGGGCGGATTTGAATATCCTACCACCAGCTATGCAGAATACGCAAAAGGTTATAAACGGTAGGCAGCGGCTTTGCTGTGCCCTGGCATTGCAAAAGTCTATGCGTGACGGTGACTACTTACCATCAGGTGGCCCGTCTTCTCGTCTGACTATCTAGGCACTAAAAAAAACATAGGCAGTCAAGTCAGTCTTAAAACTTTGGAATTACTCTGTTCTTTTTTGAAACAGGGTTCATGAAGTGGTAACTTTTTTGTTTACGACTTTTTGTCAACAATTATAGAAACTTCATTGGCGTGCTTATGTTAAAAGTAAAATAATCTGAGTGTGATGGTCACACGAGTTCAGTGCTTTTTCCCTATTCCAAAAGTGCCCAACGTGCCTAAAGAAGTTTTCACTTTAAAAAAAATCTCACCCTGGCGAAGTCGTAGTGTGGCTCGTAGTGTCCTCCGATGCCGTAGTTGACGACCTGCAGCTCCTCGGCGGTGTCCATGCTGAGTCCCGTCATGTCGGTGACGCGCCGGGAGACGCGCGCCACCACCGGCGACTCCTCGTCCCGCAGCCACGCAGACTTGCTGATGCGGTAGTGGGCTGGGACCAGCTCGCCCGTCTTAGGGTCGTGCACCACGGCGCGCTTGAACTGGACATGTAAATGCGAATGGGCCCAATTAAAATAAATATACATACATATACACTCACGCCTGTAATCCCCGAATGGTAGTCAGAAGTATAACCAGTACACCCACTTATCGCCAAATTTCGGTCCCTTAGTGTGATAGGGAGCGAGCCTATCGCCATACCGGGCACAGGTTCCAGACTCCGGACTAATACTGAGAATTTCTAGATAGAAAAATCCAATATTAAACATAAACCATATGTTTTTAAGATTTAATTTGCATTTTTATAAACCAACTTTATTTTTCCTAGCAAAGCGCTACCAACTAATAGACGGCTGGCCCAGAGTTCAATAGATATTTCGAACGGTGACGTCATGCATGACTGATTTATATTTCATGTCACGTGACAAAATACTTTATTTTTACATATTTGTTTCTTGAAAATATAAGCTAATCACATATAAATTAAAAAGTTAGTTTACTATTTACTGATTTATTAAAAACTATTTTAAAAAACAAAATTCTATGAAGTTTTCATTTACTGTCACCTACCCTATTGCTACATGTCCTGTACTTAAAATAGATAGATAGATAACTCTTTACACCATCATATGTGGTGCACCATCATAATAATATAACAAGAAACCTTAAAACTAGAGTAAGTTACAATAGGCGGTCTTATAGCTAAAAGCGATCTCTGCCAGATAACCTTAATAATATGGATATTAATGAAAAGGGTCCGTAAAAATGAGGGGTGTGAAACACAATAACAATGATATATATATACACATAAACATACTACTGCCTCGGTGGCGCAGTTGTAATTGCGCATGCGTTACGATAGCTGTGCTGAGGTCTCGGGTTCGATCCCCGGGTGGAGTAAAGTGATATTGGGTTTTTCTATCTAAAATTTCTCAGTATTAGCCCGGAGTCTGGAACATGTGCCCGGTATGGCGATAGGCTCGCCCCCTATCACATTATGGGACCGAAATTCGGCGAAAAGTGGGTGTACTGGTTACACCTCTGCCTACCCCTTCGGGGATTGCAGGCGTGAGTGTATATGTATGTACATAAACATACACACAATACTACGTAGTAATCTAAAATATTCTTAAGAACAAGTTAAAATAAGGAAAATCAATAAAAACTCTAACACAATGATGACTTCAGCCGCTCAGAGCTCAAATTGTCAACGTCATAGGCGTGGGTATAAACCGATATATCCTTAGAATGACTATAATAATTTGACCGAGTTATGCCAAAGTGTACCAACTGCATAAAATTGCTTTCGAGAAAATGACGTTTAAAGTTCGAGTTTTCATTTCTCGTGAAAAATATGAATAAAATGTTTGTTGGTGCTAGTTTATGCATTTTGCTTCAGAGCTTGGATATGTGTAAGTTGTTCCAAAATTGATGCAGATTTATACTTGAAAAAACGTTTGTGTTTTATACATGTTCTTAATGTGTGGCTTGGTTCATATATACTTTTACTATAAAAGGTGAGAATTAAGGTTGGGCTGTTTCTGCTGAGCAGTAATATGTCACATTCTGATCAAGTTGGATTTTTTTACTGCCTGGATAGACAATAGGGGAGGGACGGGCCACCTGATGGTAAGTAGTCACCGCCGCCCATAGACTTCTGCAATCCCAGAGCACAGCAAAGCCGCTGCCTACCGGAAAATTGGTGCCAATACCTTTTTCGATAATTTGTGGATTGGTACATTTTGGCATAACTGGGTCCAATTGTTTCTACGACGAGTTAAAAAATTTGTCGTCCATTTGCATTGAAGCTGTATCAAGGTGTCATGAGTAGGTATTTACCCTGGGTTTGGCCATTCGTTGGATATATTCAATTTCATCATCGCTCAGCACTTGGTGGAATATAAACACGTCGGGACCAATGTAGGACTGTTCCACCTTTATCGGCGCCAGTTTCAGGAACGGATGGTTCTCAGTGTGGTACCAGCATTTCAACCTACGACAAAGGGATTATAAATAAATAAGGTGCATTATCGTTTAAGTTTCAAGGCTTAGATTTAATATGTATAAGATTAAAATGTAATAGTCATAATAAACCAAAATGATAGTCTTGAGACTTTTAATTGTTATTATTGAGTTGTTTAAATAAATACACCCCAACAGTTACACACACAGACCTGACCCCACATTAGGTATCAAGAATTACGAGGGACTATAGCCTCACTACACCCAGTCCCGAAACAAATATTTCTGGATCACACAAACATATATCTCGGGATTGAATCCGCGGCTTCTCGTTTCACAGCTGACTACTCCCAACTAGCCCTATTATGTATTCTAAGAATTTAACGTCGGGTACATTGATACCATGCAAAATACCAATAGAATGAGGTATATAAAATGTATGTAGTTGAAATAAAGAGGTAGTTGAATGTAACAAAAAATAATAAATATAATGTTTTTTTTTAATCTAAAATTGAAAGTTTTTTCCAGAGTAAAATAAATATGTCATAGTGACCTAGCGGTAAAATTAAATTGAGTTTAATATTTGATAAGTTTTTTGTATATAAAAATGTAATATTTGAAACTATCATATTTTGGTTAAATAGTCCATAAATAATTGACAGCCTTCGTGGCGCTGTTGGCGAGTAGCTGGCTGTGAAACGAGAGGCCTTGGGTTCGATTTCCACACCGGGACAAATGTTTGTGTGACAGACAGATATTTGTGTCCCTGTCTGGGTGTTATGAGACTGAAAGTCTCTCGTGGTCCCTGATACCCACAACATAAGACTCGTATCTTAGTGTGGAGTCGGGGCTATGTGTGTGTGTGTTGGGTGTTATTTATTTATTTTATTTATAACTCGACATCAGTGGCAAACAAAAATAATGTAATCAGAACATAGAAATGCATGCATTGTATTAATAATAATAAGTTAAATAATCATCATGTTACATAGATAAATACTATGTAAAAAACAGCTGATGTTCGGTTCATTGACCGCACGTTGAACGGGGCTCAACAGTAGCGATGCGCTGTGACATTTTGGAAATACTTTGACATCTTATTTTATTGAGTTCTAGGTCAGATATCATAGATCAATTTAAAAATAAAAAACCTAAATAAATGATTTTGTCAAGTTCTAATTATACTGGACAAGCTAAGAAAAAAAATGGGCACTGAATAAAAAACACTATTTACAGGGCTATTATTACTAAAATTGACATTCATAAATAATCTTAGATTCAACATTTAGTGTTTTATTCCATTTAGATATTAAATTTCAATTATTAAAAAAAAGGTGAAAAATACGACCTAAGTTTTTTTTCCAAAATTGTGATTGTTTTTTTTTCTAATATAATTACTCGTACTGTGCGTACATACTTACATGTAGTAGTCCACAGTGGACCCTAGCATATGTTTAGTGTCGTCAAGTATTACTATATTATGAACAGTATTGGTTAAGAACTAGTGATAATCAAGTCAAAAGTGCGAGAGACAATGTTTATTCATTGCTTTTTTGCTAACTCTACCCATATAGTTTATAACAATATTGTTATTTATATCTCTCATAATAAATCTATTAAGGTATTATATTAACTTTAAGTAACATAAATAAGAACATAAATGAAGATTATACACATATTGATTATTATTTTGATACGTTCCAGTTTTCAGTATCAATTTTCATTATTTGTAAATCAAATATGAAGAAAAAACTCTATCTGGCTGCTTTATAGGCGTGCACTGTTAAATAGTCGATGATACGTAAAAATAAAGTAGTAAAATATATTAGGCGTTAGTAGATCTTGGAAGTTACTGGACAACATAATATTAGCAACATCGATTAAAACTAAGCTAGACTCCCGCTAGTTTCGTATAGACTGCCCCGCGAGCGTTGAGGCGTTCCTTTTTATAACAAATCTTTCCCTACTAAGTCTATAACTTATCAATCTACCGGCAATTTTGTAAGTGATCCCGATATTTCAATTAAAATCTAAGGTATAGTAGATTAAGCCGGAAGTAATTGAATAAATGATTGTATTAAAAAGTATCTTACAATAATTACCAATCATATTTAAGCCATAATAACGTTTATTATTATGAAAATAAATTGAATAATCGTTTAATGTACTTCTTAAGCAGGAATAGTTATTGTTTCGGTTCCACAGGATAGCACAAACTTATTAAGCGTGGACGAAATCGCAGGCAAAAGATGCTCGTTAATAATAAGTTCTAAACTTACCTTTTAGCAATTTCTTGCGGTATAACCATTTCACCTCGACAGAGCGATTCATAAGTTTTCCTCTCCTTAGTAAATGTAGAAATTTGTTCCATCGAGTCGTCTTCTTGATCATCGTCCCCCATGTCCTATCGAGATTTATCCAAAGAAAAAAATAATTAAAAACAAAAGCCGACTAAAACAGGTCTCTATGAAAAGGTCACAGTTTTTTTATTACTTCGCATGCTGGTATTTATAAAAACATCTTAGAATTAATGCATAGAAAAATCACAAAGAAAGAGTGATTATTTTTCAATAATATTTCCACAATACATATAAAACCTTACCCCACGTTTTTGCTTCTTTAGTCTATCTTCCTGTTCTGCGAGAGTCTTTTGATAGTGGGGAATGTTGCCTTTCGCACGCGGGTGTTTGGGTTCGATGGCCAACAGCTTCTGAGTCCACTCTATTGCTGTCTTTACATCGCCTGGAAGTATTGCACAATTGTTAAGCATTTCATATGCATGGTGACTAGGCAGTATGTCTACTGCATGCGAATCGGGTTAAGTAGCAACTCTATTTCTGCAGTGTTTAAAAACAATGTGTTCTAGTTTGAGGATATTGAAATCTGTGAAATTACTGATCATTATGTCTTAGGATGTTCAATGTATGTAATGAATAATTCTGTAAATTTTTAGTAAATTAATGTAATTTTCAGTATATTTAACAACGCCTATTTTTAAACATATACAATATTTTTAGTTAAGAACTTGACTATTGTCGTTCAACGTTAAATTAAAATCAAATCTTCTTTTGTGAAAAATGTGAAATAAATTTGTAAATTATTAGAATATAAAAATTCATGTAAGATTTGTTGATCGGTTAACTTTGCAATTTTTATAAAAATAAAGATTCGTTTGCGGTGAAAGGTAGTCGATGTTACACTGTTTGATGTAGATTGTAGGATAGTTCGCTGGAGAACTGTCGATCGACGAACAAGTGGAAGAATAAGAGTGTGCAATCCAAAATAAAAGTATTGGCTGTGTACTTGGATTGTTTAATTACTTCACACGTAGTAAATTGGCAATACCATGAAGTAATTTCTATACTACGGTAACAAATTTTCGCGTGATACAAAAAAAAATATTTCTAGTGTAGGATCAGGTTTATGTATTTGACTATTGGTCTATTTAATTTATATTTTAAATCTAGGATAATGTTAAATCTATATCAAATTTCAATAATCTACCTGCAAGTCTAAAAGTAAATGTAAATGATAGACCGCCAGAGAACGTGGTGATTCCATCTACAATGTTTTAATTTTGAGTACAAAACGCTATTATGGAAGATTTTATAACGTATCACCATACAAACCCATCAAGTAGTATGCGAATCCAATGTACTCCAGTATGTCAGTTTCAGAGAAAGGATAACGATTCTTTTCAGCCCTATACTTGCGTAGAGCCTCTTTCATCCAATTCAAAGCGTTTTTGTAATCTTTTTCGTTGTACAGCGCTCGACCCAATTCGTAGCAGTCGCTCGCTGACATCGGCGTACTAAAAATGTTATTATTAGTTTAATACATTTTATTTATTCTTTAATTTAAACTTTCACTGCGGCACAAATTATAAGCGTATTTTTAGAACACGCTACGTGTGTTCTCCGCAGTTAGAGTATTAAATAAATAAATGGCATATCTATTATATAAAAATAAGTCGGGTTTTCCTTCCTGACGCTATAACTCCAGAACGCATGAAACCGATTTCCACGGTTTTGCATTCGTTGGAAAGGTCTCGGGCTCCGTGAGGTTTATAGCAAGAAAATTCAGGAAAAATTTCAACAGAAAAGCGGGAAAATCTTATTTCACATACAGCGCCATCTCTGATACATAGCACGGATCTGGTTGAAATTTGGCACAGAGATAGATTATAGTCTGGAATAGCACATAGGCTACTTTTTATCCCGGAAAAATGAACAATTCCCGTGGGATAGTTTAGTTTTTTTGAGCAAGGGATCGACATGATTTTTTGCATAGTGGTAGTTTAGGGATCAGAAAATGAAAGAAGCCACTTTTTATCCCGGAAAAATGCACGCATCTTATGGGATAGCAAAATATAGAAAGTTGTAATAGCTTAAGATGCCTCCATGGATTGTATACCTTTCCTCCCAAAAATAACTCCACGCGGGCGGAGCCGCGAGCAACATCTAGTTAGTGATAAAAAGGTCTTTGTTTTGCAGTTTAGCCATATTTCCCTTCGATAATAATTATTGATATTATTATAAAATGTATAGCTATGGTTTATATAGAAGTATAAACATAAATCTATGTAACCATTTCAGAACGTATGTCATTTCTGAACGAACACTTGTCAATTTGTAATTTTTTATTATTTGCCGCCATTATTCTGTTCGCGCCTTTTTATCGTTGTACTTATTTTATGATCCGTTCTCAATTCTCATAATTAAACTCAATTGTTGAATCTATCACGACTTTAATTATTAAATCAAAGAGTTTATTTGTATAAAAATCATATTCATTTATTTAAGCCTAAACCCAATAGATACGTTAGATACGTGTGCTTGCCGAAATCAATAAAAATAATAACTGATATTATAACAAGCATTCGTTTTATAAATAAAACACAATATGTAACGCGATATCCATTATGAGTAAACATAAGACTACAATGCTAATTATTAACATCACTGACTTTTCGAGATTATGTCACGAAATCGTGCGTATGTTCTCGATAATCCTATTGCGGAACCGGTTGTGCTGTTATAAAGGCAAACAATATTCTATCTTTATAATCTTTAGTCATGGCTGAATAGTTCTAGGATGTATGTAGATAGGTATTATACAGTTTCTAGTCATAATGCAAGTAAATTGCATAATAAATTAGATTACTATTATATTAAAGAATGAATTTATAGGTATTCCTGCATCATAACCTTTTCTAATGTATTGTTTATTATTGTCTATTTATTATTTTTACTCTTTATTGTACACTAAAATACATGAAAAATAGAACAATAATGATTTAAAGTACAATTGGCGGTCTTATCGCTCTCGGCGACTTTTTCAAGACATCCATGGGATGGAAAAAATGGATCAGAGAAAAGAAAAAGGGGAGGGCAATCATGTTTCTTTGCCAAATAAAACATTGCTATGAAAACGTTGTAGAATTCTTGTTCAATATCCAATCCAATAAAACGTAGACTAAATATGAAGTTTATTAGCATAAAAGCATATTCTGGAGGAGTTATTCTCGATTAGCGCTAACCGCCTCATACAAAAAGCTGCTGAAATGGAGGTCTCGGACGCCGAGGTGCAGCGTATATGCTCGTTTTTTGCTATTAAAATCATTGGAAATGTAAGTAGACCCTTTTTTAGGATATCACAATACTTCTTTCATCATTGGATAAGCATGAATATCATTTTAGTTTAAAAAACAATTGGTATTAAAAATTATTAATAATTTTATTGAAACGGCAGAAAGTTTCGTAATGTTATTTAACATATATTTTTTATAATGCGATGGGGTCAGCAGAGTTATCAGGAAATGCTCAGAAACTTGACGTCTTTTTGCGCAATGTTATACCCCTTTTCGATGTCATTTAAATTGTGTCACATAATATATTGGCTAAATAAATTATAATGACTATTACGGCGAACCCTTAAATCGGCATAGTAGTTACTTTTTTTTACAACTCTTACGTAAATTAATTCATAAAAAAACACAGACTTCAATATACAACAAATTATGCGTCCCTATAAAATTTCTGAGTTACCCTCGATTTTCCTGAGATCCCATCATCAGATCCTGACTTGGTGCCAATGGACCACCTGGGAAATATAAACTTTTAACAAAAAAAAAAACTCGAATCGGTCCAGGCGTCGAGTAATCGGAGACCATACATAAAAAAAAATTCAAAAATTCCTACGAATTGAGAACCTCCTCCTTTTTTTTGAAGTCGGTTTATAAATTATAAAGGCTATTACGGCAAACCCTTAAATCGGCATAGTAGTTACTTTATAACTCTTACGTAAAAAATGAGAGTGTGTCATAAAAACGTGCCACATAGCCTGAATAAACAAAATTTGATTAAAGCATAGTGTACCTGTAAGCAATTCCGTTCAACATTCCTTCTGAAAGGTCTCGAACATCCAGGTGGTAAGTTGCCTGTAACCTGGTGAGCGCCTGCGCAGCACCGGTCAGATCTTCCAGCGTGGGATACTTCACATCGTTGTGGTTCATTGTTATGTTTTTAATATATTCTAGCAACAAAACAAGAGGATTTAGAATACTTACTATTATTAGCCGATATTGAGAATGACTGTCCTAGTCATCCTTTTATATGGCCTTCGTCTGATCAATACATATACATATACACTCACGCCTGTAATCCCCGAAGGGGTAGGTAGAGGTGAAACTAGTACACCCACTTTTCGCCCAATTGTTTACGGTCCCATAATGTGATAGGGGTCGAGCCTATCACCACACCAGGCTCAATTCCAGACTCTAATAGAAATCCCCAATATCAATTTATACGACCCGGGGATCGAACCTGAGACCTCAATACAGCCGTAACGCATTTACAACTGCGCCACCGAGGCAGTCGTTCGATCAATCTTTGGTTGATATAAATTTACTTGGTTTCCACACAAGTAGTAGCAGTGGATAAGGTTTAATGTAAATATATGTTTTTTACTTCATCTTAAGTCTGATAACAGCGAGTGGAATGAAGGTAAACATTTATTATTTATTAGATCATGTAGGCACATAAAGGCACATATATGACAGGTCAAAAACACAGATGGAAATTCACCATACGGAATAAATAATTATGGTTAACGTCATGGGAACTTGGAAACCACCACCAAGGGGTGGTAGGCAAGGAAGGATACAAAGTCGAGAACGGGACTGGAAAAGCAGAAAGGAAAACCACAAAATGAAGAGAGGGGAATCGTGATCTTTAGTAAAGGAAGTGACGGAAGATGATGATCTGGAGAACGGGCAGGAATGGGAGGGGACAAGTTGAAAGGTAACTGGAAACTGTAAAACATTTGACTATTATTCATGAGCAGCGGCAAACATAAACTTTGAAATTGTGTTTGAATCACTAAATTTGATGAAAAATTATGGTATGTTTTTCATCGGCATATGCGATGGAAAAAACACCTTTAAGGAATAATATACAGATAATGTGTAAAAATTAAATTATGGTTTATAATTATGTATTAATAAACATACATAAAATATAAATGGCTAACGGCTTAAGCTAGTTTGTTTTTGGCGTGTAGTCAGCGGAACACAATATATTACTGCAAAAAAAGATGTAGAGAACCATTCATTTAATATTCCGATAAAGCAATAAATTTAAGGAGAACCATTAATCAACACATAAGTAATTATTTCGTTAAGTTATGTTTATATAGCTAATATATGAATATAAATGTTTTTTAAATTGGTTGGGCAACATGTATATTATGTTTAAAGGATGGTGTACAGCAACAAATTAGTACTAATTTGTGTCTGATTCGAATTCATTTATGGCACAAACGAGTGGGACGGAAAATACTATCAATAGAATTTATTGTTTAAAGATTTTCTTCAAAATTCGAATGATAAGGCAGGATGCACTTATTACTTTATTGACCGACTTTAGTGCCTTGATAGGCAGACGAGCAGACGGGCCACCTGATGGTAAGTAGTCACCGCCACCCATAGACTTCTGCAATGCCAGGGCACAGTAAAACCGCTGCCTACCGTTAAGTTGCGAGTATAATGGCGATAGTGAGCTGTAATCACGTTCTTGTAACAGTGCACTTTGTGAATTAAAACTCTAAACATGTCGCCCCCAAAGTAAAACGGACTGCAGGCAGAATTGTAAAAGATTTCAATTTGGAACTGAATGAGAACTTATCCTCGCTGAGATCATTTATTATCTTAAAAAATGCACTTAGGCCATACTAAAAGTTGCTGATATAAAGTAAAATAAATAACGTTTATATTGTATTTGTGCATTAAAGCATTTTCCTTGACAGTTTATATTTATTTAAACTCTTGAGAAAGGAGTTTGACCAGTTGTTTTAGATGTCTCCCTAATGGCTTTTGAACGTCATCACCGCCGTTCTGGGGTCGTGAACCGTATTTGTCCTTAATTTTTAGAAACAACAAAAATCGCAGTCTGCAACTGCCCGAATTGTATGGGTGATGCATCATCAGTGTGATATAGAGGTTTTCAAAACACTATTGTTATCTGCGACTGCCTCGGTGGCCAGTTGTAATTGCGCATGCGTTACGATTGCTGTGCTGAGGTCTCGGGTTCGATCCCCGGGTCGGGTAAAGTGATATTGTGTTTTTCTACCTAGAAATACTCAGTATTAACCCGGAGTCTGGAATGGTGCCCGGTGTGGCGATAGGCTCGCCCCCTATCACATTATGGGACCGAAATTCGGCGAAAAGTGGGTGTACTGGTTACACCTCTGCCTACCCCTTCGGGGATTACAGGCGTGAGTGTATATGTATGTATATATGTATGTATTGTTATCTTATCACAGTGGGTGGATGCATTGTCTTGATAGGAGGACTATTCTGTCATGAGGACAATTCACGATTTTTATTAAATTACTGAGAAAGCAAAGGCTACATACGAAACTGCCATTACCATTATTTGGTATTTAAGTGACATTCGTCTTACCAAAAAAAGAAGCAATCGTCATTTTACCAGATTTTCCTCGAAATTCGTCAGAAAATCGTCTAAAGGAAAAACCCACTTTTTCTGTCGTGTTTGTAAGAATGCGCACAACTGTTGTCTCCTGTTACGATATCATATACTGCTATCGAATGCCCTGCGTTGTATTTTTCATCATTATTACGGCATTCAACTCGCTGTTGGTTTTTTAAATTTCCGTCCCATTTGGAACAAAGCTTCCAAACGGTCACGCGTACGTGAGAAATAATTTCAATAAGTAAATAATAAAAACAGACATAAGTTTTGGACAAAAATTAAGCTTATTTTAAATTATATTGGTATATAACTTTCGTTTCCATTCGGGCTGCTTATGTATACATTGGTTTAAATATATTTAATACAAGTAGCTTGTTATAGAAACAGTAATTCAGTATGGTAGTACAGTATGGCTTAATAAATATTGAAAAGTATTGTAAACGAGCTGTTAGCTCTAGAAACGTCATTCATAAACTTACCTGTCCCAATTTTTATACTATCTTCTATGAAATCTAGATCCATTGTCAGTCTTTTAATGAGGGTAAAAGCATTTATTGGATTACCCAAATAGTTGGGAATATCATCCATGGCTCTCTGATGCTCTTGTCTATACATGCTCAAGTGTCTGAAAGAAAAACATATTTTATTAGTTATTTTACATAAGAAGTATAAGGATCAAAAGAGGCTATTTAAATTGTTTTAACAGAACATGAATAACACACAGAACAACCAAAGATTGCTCTGTTTTATTGATTCTGATAGCTCAACAAATTGAATCTACCACGTCTTACGATTTAGCGTTCAAAAACTGGCATAAATTTTTCAATTAATTTGAACATTTAATATGAATATTAACATAAAAATGACATTAAAAGTAATATAAACTTACTGTTTTAAAATCAGAAGTCTTTTCTCTTCTTTCTCGATGTAAAAATCTAGATCGTCTATTATTCTTTTATGCGTTTCCAAAAGTGGTTCAACGTCTGATATGGCAGTGAAGAGTTCAGCACGCGTCCATAGACAGAAGTCCAGGAGTAGCACGAAGCAACATGTATGTAATGAGTTCATTTTAAACCACTTATATTTGGCTACGCTAAAACAAATATTATTTCATTAGTCAGATTCAAATAGCGAAAAATTTATTGAATTAGGAAGTTATGTTAAAATAGTGAAATAAATGAGCGAGTGGGCCTAGGTAAGCCGCAGTCACGATCATTGAGCTATAAATTTTATTAAATAAATTAAACATTGATTCCTGGATACGAGAAAATTCTTGACCATTTTTATTCTAAAAGGTTTGTAACGTTTTAGGTAATGTCATCTATGCGAACCACATCAAAACAATAATTATCGCTTGCTTCAACGGTGAAGAAAAACTTCGTGAGGAAAACTGCATACCTGAGAATTCTCATAAGAATTTCGAAGGTATGTGAAGTCTACCAACCCGCATTAGGCCAGCGTGGTGGACTAAGGCCTAACCCCTCTCATTAGTAGAGGAGGCCCGTGTCTAGCAGTGGGACAATGCTTAATACAGGGCTAGTATTCTTATTTATATTAATAACCAGATCGAGCTGACCCAATTATACTGTGGACAAATCTGTCTACAGCGCGCCTCTGCCACTTTAAAATTATATTTTGTTCTCAATTACGTGTGAACGATGTCCATTGTATGGGGCAATGACTCTTGCGGTATAATTTAACAATGTACCTACTACCCATAAAGAGTTAAGTGCATGATACGAATTTCGTTACATTTTTAGTAACATTTAAATCCTGGCAAAGCACTTCAGTGTTTGAATGTTTTGAACATAACAAAGGTTCGCAATACCTACGACATTACAATTCCTGGGTCTCACGGAAAGCGGGTTAGCCTTTCACATTACAAAGACAAAGCTTCGCATTACGTATGGCGAATTGAATGCGGTTTTGAATAAAATATTAGGATTCCATTAAAATACGACAGAACTAAAGCTTATCAGACGTCGCATCTCGAAGTTGATGTTTTATATACAGTTATAAATCTAAAAAAATTAAAATAGCACAATGGCGACGGTTTATATGCTTCAGTTTTATCTTAGTATTGAAACAAGCTTAAAATTTTATAAAAAATAAATTAAAAAAAGAAAATATTATGAATTTCCAAACTAAGCCACCATATCTGACCGTTTTTAATGTAGGAAAGCTACAAATAAAGAGCTACGCATATTTGACACATATTATAAAGGAGATCGGCTATTTGGATCGGATATTTGGAACAGCATGATACAATATATTCTTAATAACCAAAAAATCACTTGTATTTTTTAGACTTTATTTCTCATTTTTATTTCATCCTACACCAATGCAATCAGATTTAGAAGAAATATAACGATAACACAAAAATATTTCTACCATTTTTTATTGTAAATGATCGTGGGGTTGCTAATATAGCTTTTGTAAATATTGTATCGATTTGCAAATTAAACTAATATCGATAATCGATATTCTTTCAATTTTTGTTAAACGACATTCAATGTTGGCAAAAACTATAGAAGCATAACCATTGCAAGTACATTAGAAAGGCATTTGTTCAAACATTTATTAATCAAAAGAAAATACACTAAAATAAAATGACTCGGGTGGTTCATCGATTTTATTATTGCAATATTGATCGAATGATAATTGACACTTCAAGTTTTTAACAACTGTCCATTTTCAATCTCTAGCTTGCTACTAATACTTAATCTGTGGTATGTGATTTGTCGCGAGAGCAATGTGTTTTCGATTTGTGGTGCCGGTTATTTTGTGTTTATATTTTACCGACCCTTGGCTATTATAACGGATTAATTATTTCTATTGGCGGATATACTTCATACAATGTATTCCCATCTTGAAAGGTGATTAGTGGTACGGTAAGGTAAGGTACATCGTTATTTATAATTATAATCATTAAGGAGATCATATCTGATGAAAATCATAGTTATTGAAGATGGTAAAAAATAGTAGATTATGTGTATCTTTAAGTTGATAAAACTTTGAAACCCTATGACCTGGCTCAAAAATACTTTATCGTAGTTAAATTGTGGCACATCCTTATTGTTAAAAACCATACCCCATTTGTGTTCACCACCTAGCCCAGTTTACATAGGAAACCTGCAGATCTCCTTTATATTTTAAGCGTAATAACAAAATTTACAAACCATGTATTCTAAAACGTTTGAAATGAAAACCAACGAAATAATTTGACGGCTCTGGATTGATATATTGGTGGTGGCGCAATAATCACGGTATGATTTGTACAAAATTATCTCAATTTCAAGATACTTATAGTAATTATTTCAACATCAAAGTATACATAGCATCGCAAAATCGTTAGTAAATTATGTATCATTTACAGTCACTTGTGACTTGTGATCCACGCAGCGTCTCACGACAACGTGACTTCGAAGGAAGATCCGGATTCAATTCAGTATAAAGTTTGTACAATCTACTTCATATGACGTTTCGTAGAAGCTTATAAATCTTTTTGTAATATTTTAGCGAAAACTTCGCTAGAGCCGTGGTTCGGGAACCCGCGAGAATATAAATCCTCTATGAATCTTTTCTATGAAGAGGATATCATTATCGTCTCCCGGCACCAGTAAAGCTAATTATTGATGATCGTTAAATCAAGTTAGAAACTGGAAATTACGGTATGGACGGTTATAAAATTATTTTATACGATATTATTAATGATTATCATTGCAATTAAATTAGATTCATTTACATAAAAACGAATGTCTTACTTATTTATTTTATGGAAGACTAACAGGTTTAGCTAAGCTAGAATAATAAAAAGGATTTTGAAGGTTTTTTAAAGGTTAACCGTTCCCAATCAGAATTCTAGACTAAACAGCGAGTGCCGCCCATCAGAAAGACCGTCTGTGTGAAGTGCCACAGTTTGTCAATTGCGAGGCACTAGGCAGCAGTCTAAAAGCAGTTTAGGGTTATGGTTTCAAAGGCATTAAAGCCAGTTTAGACATAATAAAACAGTAACGAACTGTTGTATATCTATAGTTTAACCATGAGTGATGTAATTTAATTTAATATTGAACATGAATTATATATAAGTAAACGAAGTCGCTAGCTTTGCAGCGTTGCTTTTATGTATGGAATGTTTCGTTCTTATACTACAGATTTTAGTTTCTCACGTAACCCCTAGAGGGGCTGTTGTCGCTAGCGATTATACGTGAGAAAAAATCATGGTTGAGCTACTGTCAGTTTGAATGTGCTTCACGTAAAAACGGTTTTAAATGTAAGTTTAGAAAAAAGAGTTAATTGTAACTACTATTTATACAAGAAATAGACAGGTTATGGAGGCGGAGATGCAAGCATCAGCATGTAAAGTAATTAACACTATACTTGTTAATGCATTATCAGTCAATATGAATGAGCTTAGAAAGAATTAAAGTACATATTTTTACAAAAAAATTGGTGTAAATAAAGAGTTCACGATATAACTTTAGTATGACGAAAGCGAATATGAGGCAAATATGGTATTTTTAATTCAAAGAGGAATGACCGGATTGATTATTCTAATGTATGCTAGTTACCATGGGCGTATATAAGGGGGGGGGTCCAGGGGGTCCGGACACCCCCCTTAGCCTACGAAATAATAATAAAACCGTGAATTATTGATAGCGGATAATATAGACAGTTAGCAGGCTATTTGATTTAAGTGTCAATTTTTGCAGCATTCAGCTATATGCATATTTGGAATTAACTGATTTTTCTACGACTTTTGAGCCTAGTTAAATTTTTTTCGTGTACTTTTTAGCGCTTAAATCAACTGGTAAAACAAGACTGCTATTTTTTCAGGGCACATCTATTTAAAAAAATACGACCGATTCTTAAGTAGTGACTACTTAGTAGTGATGAGTGTGATGGTATATGATGTACCATAAGTACCTGGAGGGCAATTCTCCTTTCATTCAAAATAATTTCGTACTCGAATCTACAGTTCGAATAATTTCTCTATTACATAATTTTGAACTATGAAGTTATATTGTTCGAATGTTGCATCCATATCCATTTGAATTCGAGTCTTTACTATGAGATTCTACTAAAAAATTTTAATTTCGAACTAAAAATCTATAAGTATTTTAATATCCATAGTGTCACGGGCCTCATCAAATGTGCATCCACTATCCATTTCTTGGACATGTTTTTGGACTCTTCCAAGTATTTTATCTTTCTAAGACTTTTAGTTAAATCATAATACAAACACGAGATTGAGTCTTTTTATGGGTAACCACATCAGCATATGGCATCATATACGCAGTAAGTTAGGACCAAAATAAAACAATATCTTTGGGTGTCTAGAGGCCTTCATACGTACAACATTACCGCACCACCTCCAAGAGCATATACTCTGCCGCTTAGCTATAAACGTCGTAAAATATTAATGTTAAGGAAACAATATTGCCACTTTATCTGGAGAATTCACCTGATGCAGTTCATATGAAATTTGTCAAGACGCCATATGGTTTAGAAACCATTAGGTTTCAGTGGTTTAAGGCAAACTCGATCAAGAATGGCGTAAGCCTGGATGTCATTTTCTACTTACTACAATATCATCAAGCGTTACTTAGCATCTTGCGACGTACCCTGCGACTGCTGGGAAGAACTTTCGTGTCACTAGACCGAATGGCGTAGCTCAGTACGAAAATCATGTGCACATTTTGAGGAAACATGTATGTATCCAATGCCTTGACGCCCAGCGTGAGCTGCAATAAATAAGACCCAAAACTGTGTACACATAGGGTTGGCCCTAAGTGTACACGACGCGCGACGCCATGCATTGTAGTTGAAAAATAAGACGTGACGCAACGTTTCGACTCTGCGCCAGTTTGAGTTGACTCTTATACCTACTCTTCTAGACAACTGTTCTGTACGTCCTGTGACAGGGCTTTTAAAACAAAATTAGGGCTAGCTAGTCACATATGCTCACTTTGGCAAAAAGAACTTGTTCCAAAAATGCAAGGTTCGCCGTCGAAGGATACTTCTTGGAGGACATCATCATCATCATCATTAAGTTAGGACACAATATTGAATGGTTCGAATTCGAGATGTACGTCTCGACCGGTCTGTACCAGTCGAAGCAGTTCGAGCGATAACCTTCGAGAAATGTTCGAATGGTAATTTTTAGAATAGCTCAAATAGAATATTTTGATTTCGAATTCTATTTTTAAAATAATTTATTTATGAACAATACATTTGACATTATATTCGTACCATCAAGACCTTCGAGAAACACCGGACTCGACATTTCCATAATAGCTTAACTTTACATTCACTCGAAAAAAGTTCGAATTTGAATTATTTTTCGTATACGAAGTTGATTCGAGTGCGTGAGAATTTTCTCCCTGAGTTCTAACATCTCATCTTGATAATAAGCAACATTAAAATAGTTATTTACCAAAAATAAATTGATTTCACTTGACACTTGATGTTTTGACAGTTGTTATGTAAACAATAAAACAAAAATGAATGAAAATCTACGGCAGATTTTCATCCATCCGAAGTCCAAATCCAAATAGCAAGTAGCAAATTTTTATTAACTAGCGTTTTCCCATTCTGTGTTTAAGTAATTTCTAAATAACTATGATTTGAGCGGTTAGATTTTTGGCTTCTACCTGCGGACCCCCCCCCCCCCCATGTAAAAGCTATAGCTACGTCACTGCTAGTTACCAATTAAAGTTTAGATAAATTCGTGTTATAATATTATCATTTAGGATTGTATATATTATTGTAAAGAACCCTACATACTTGTGGGCAATATAGAAAGTACCAAACTAAATATTTGAAATAGCTTATGTGCACAAAAGTTACGGAAATTTGAACCTAATATACACCAACATACGTATAGTCTCATATCGAAAGACGTATTCAATGTCTAAAGTGAACATGTGCTATATTGCGTATGATGTCATGTACATATCTTAAAATATACTGTGCACAAAAATGTTTTGAGGTATAAATAAAGTTTTTATTGCAGGAAAACATCAGCATGCCTAATCAATTATGAAAATATACATTGGTAAACATTATATATAGATATATCCCATTTTAAATAATTCCTAAGAACTGTCAATTATATACACCAAATATTATGGAAACCATATTTAATATAGTTAAATATGAAACCTTAGATATATCTCTTTTATTTTGTGTTAATGGGAATAATCCTACTATAACATTATAATGATGATGGATGGATGTTTGTTAATCATTCACGCTACAACGGCTGCACGGATCTGGATGGAATTTGGCACAGAGATAGATTATAGTCTGGAATAGCACATAGGCTATTTTTATCCCGGAAAAATGCACGCTTCATATAGGATAACAAAATATAGAAAGGTGTAATAGCTTAAGATGCCTCGATGGATTGTATACCTTTTCTTCCAAAAATAACTTCCACGCGGGCGGAGCCGCGGGCAACATCTAGTACTCGATATTTCTATACGATAATTAAAGTTCGCTATAAGATCATGAGCTATGGCTCGTTTATTGTTTCCTACTTTCACTGCCTGAGACTATCTCGAGTCTGTTTTCGATTTAAACAGACTTTCAATAGAAGTACATAGGAAAAAAAATATGAGGGCAAAATCTAAAAGCATCATTTTAATATTTCTCACCAATAGATTTTTCGCAAAACATAATATTTTTACTGTTAACTTCTATTTTGAACTGTGAATTTATAGACAACTTGTATAGTAAAAGCTAATAACAAAAATTATATTACCGAAACCATTTCATAGAGGCTACTTAATGCTGTGAATCATAAATTACAAACTGGTTTTATGACAAATTAAGTTTGTGTGAACGAAATTCGCTTCAACTCAGTATTTAAGTGTCTAAATATTTATTAACACACACATATTTATGTGTTTCCCTTAATAAATAACACCCATCACACATCTATATGGATACATTTCATGATAGGAATGCAGAGGCCGGAGAGTAAATTATCTTCCGACCCCGATGGGACCCTGCCTGACTTCTCGTACATGACTATCTGGGAGTGCACACATCCCGTACACGTATCAATGTGTTACGACTATTAATAAAACGTCATCACAAAATACGGGAATGAATAATAATAAAGAGCTTTATTGATTAAAAACTTTCAGTAATCATTTATATGCTGTGTAACACTATACTCAAATTCGTCTACAGAAACGAATTGACTTAAATATAATTAATACGTACCTACAGGAAAATTCTAGATTAAACTTGTTATTTGTATATAGATATATGATTATAGGATATTTTATTATAATAATACATGAGCTCGCACGTGCTATATAATCTAGATTTATTTCTAGAAGAATTATAGTGAATAACGACGATAACGTCTTGATTACAATTAATTCTACTTACATAGAAATATCCGATCAGTAAGTGGAGCAGTCAATCCGAATCAAAACGATCACTTAGTTTCCGGAGAGAGTATTAAATATGGGTGACTACATCCACAAATAATCGAGTCATTAATAATAGATACACAAAACTATAAAGGAAAAGGCAGGCTATGATTTTCTGAATGCGTGCGGCGTGCGCCAACGCAGGCGGCCGCGGGTCAACGAACAAAATACTGCCATTCAGAAGCTAGCAACCAACCGGCGACCTTATCTAAATAAGTAACTGGGCGAGATGACGTGGGATACATTATTGATAGATATGTAATTTGCGGGAATCTTCTTTCCCCAGAGCGGCGATTAAAAACAAAAAATACGTGTTCTACTCACCTCAAAACCTAAACAATAATAATGATAAGCGTAGATAACGTAAAACGTGAGACATTAATTGGTACAATTTTTAACTCATTTATAAGCCCGGCATACTCATATCCGTAATCCGAATGAAATTTAATAAAGTTGACTCAGTCAGAATGGTAAACAGAAACCCACGGGTAACAGATTACACTCTACGAGTATGCGTTAGTAGAAACCTAGGTACCTACGTCTTTGTGACACCACCGCATAACCCACAATGACACCATCAATTAGAAATGTTGTTGACACGCATCAATTTTATAAATTGGCATTTTTGAGAGCCGTTACAAGATAAAACGATAGTTAGAGTTTTGCGCCACTTTGTTTTCCATTTTATATATTACAAGTATTCTAATGGGCTTAAAAAAATAACAAATACTAGCGACGCGCCTCGGCTTCGCACGGGTAGCAGAGCATATACGTCAACATAATTTTTTAAGTCGTAATGCCAGCCTATTACATGTGATGTTCATACTAATCGTAGTATTTTTAATGTATTTTATTTCCAATCCTGCAAATATTTTAAAAGTAAATAATAAAGAGCATAAACCAACTAAAATATTTCTTTGTAAACAACATTGATAACTTCTTCCGTTGTTCGTGTAAAAACGAACATATTATTATGTTTAGATGTCGTAGCCTTCCCACTCTTAAGCTCCTAGTCGGCATGATTTTGTCCGACATATTCCACAATCATTTTCATCTTTTAGCCAATTTACACAAAAAATAATGTATGATACACCTAAACTTTCTTCATGAATTACTCCGTCTATAAATGCAAAACCGTATGACAATCCGTTCAGTAGCTTTTGAGTTCATCGCGTTCAGACAAAGGTGAGGCGAGTTTGATTTATAATATGTAGATTTTGTTAAGGGCTTACGCATAATAGTTTCAAATACGTAAGCATCATTTAAGCTCATCACGGTGTAACTTCAGTATATGTATTACAAATTACGATTCTAATTACAGGGTTATTTTAACTTCATGTTTGGATCGTATGCTGACATACTGTATATGTATAGTCAGCAGTCTTGTTGGTGGTAGGATATTCATATCCACCCGGATAGCGTCCACCATAGGGTGAAAAACCCGCTATCATGGCATACGCAAGTGTGTCGCGTTCCGGGGTCAGCCAGTGTACATTTTGTCGGAGGTCTATAGTTGTGGTACGATGTTAGGCCGTGTTGCGGCCTTCTGAGTAGGTACTCTGGCACTAGACCCTCGACCTCTTCTTAACCTCATGGCGTAGTGTGAAGAAGCTAAACAGCATGATTGTGTTGAGTAGCGAGAGATAGATTGTTTCTAGCTACTAGATACTCTAACTGGACGTCACTGCGCTATCATTAGGTGCAGTGTGGTCACATTGTTGGGCCAGGATAAAAAAAAGTATTTTTACTATAAGCTGCGTAACATTTTCAACTCGCCGTTCCCTTATACGCGCAACATGCGTGGTCGCCCGTGGTCACGAGTTGACACGCACTTAAGTCAACCCGTGACCACGGCCAATGTAAGTCGGTTGAAACGTCGAAAAATAATAGGTATTCATACCATAAAATATTGTGCATTTAAGACCTGTTCCCTAATTTGAAAGTTTGTATACAAATCACATACTACTGTGTCAAAACATTTATTACCACTTATGTAGATGATAACTAATTTGGTCTACATCATAATATGCTGTGTAATTTTTTTTCTTTTTTTAATGCAAGACCAAGTATATCTTGTCACAAGGTGACATGATTACCAGATTTTTTGTTCCAAGTAGACCTCATTGTTCCCTTTTAAATTGGAAGAAAATTTTCCACCTCCGAAAGGGTAAAAAACTTAAAATTTTAACATGTTTAACATGTGATTTTAATAATGTATTCTGTGAGTTTTAGATTTTTGAACTGAAAATCAAAAAAATAGTAAACAGTGAAATATGCTCCAAAAACTGATACATATAATTCTATTCCATATTGAGTCAACTCTTTCAATAAATGACTAAATTATCAAAAATAGTATGTGTATATGTTGGATGATCTTATAACTTTTGAATGACTTGGCTGATTGGACTCATATTACTACAATATATTTATTGAGACACAGTTTCATACCTCTACTGAGATCTGAAGAGTAATATAATGATCTATATATATTCTCTAAAGGGTGCTTTTTTATAGATATTGGGATTTTTAATAATGAAATATATGCAATTTTGTTTGCTTAAATAATTTTGATTACATTAATTAATAGCGCTTAGTAATGTTGAATATTTCAAATTAAAATTAGGTTCATTTTCTGTTGATAATTGACACCATTTGAACCTGGCAAATAGATGAGCCACACCAGTCTTCTTTATATTATAAATAGATGCACGGAAATAATTGTTTGTACTTCATTTAAATAATACATCATAATATAGTTGACATATTGACTTACCTATTTAAGAGGCAGCTAATTATAATGCTACACACTCAATTTTCAATTAACAATTATAAATCTTTTTATAATTTTTTTTTATATGTTAATAAACAGTTTGTTGTATCAAAAAAGTATTTTTTTTGTAATTGAACTTTTCAAAGCTTTAAAATAATCTTTATCAATAAACAATATAATGGTAAAAATAGATTTAATTTTAATAGAAAAAACATACTGTATGTTCCACATTTCTAAAGACTGTGCACTAATTTAGATAGAACCTTCAAAATATATAAAACTGAAATACTTCTAATGCATGAATTGATAGTAATTATAATATAAATAGATGGTAATTCCACAAAATAAATATCAATAGGTACTTAATCATGAAAGCTTCAGCATTCACCATAAAGCTTTCTGAAAACGTATCGCATTAGTAAAAATGTTGAAGCTTTCATCTACAGAACAGAGAACATGTAACCAAATTAGATTTATATTCATTTTACGGAAATTATATGTAACATTTTAGAATTCTTACCTTCAATCATACGTTAATCACTGCAATGATACATTAACGATACGTAAGACTTTAAAGATGCGACTTTACCACTGCCGAAACATTTTTACTCTTGTATGTCGATCAACACTATATAGTCAGTCGTTAGCAGTCACTAGTTTAAATAAAGAAGAATTTTACTTTTATGGTCACCCGTTACTGCTAGCTAGTGACTGTCCAATGCAAACTGCAGCGTTTAAATAATTCAGACACTTCCGCGCAACTTTAGCATTTTGGGTTTGACAGAACGAGAGCTTTGGAGCACTGCGTCTATTATATGGACAGGATATTTGATCCGTGAAAGTGTGCCTATTTGATTTTCGCCATATTGGCGCTGATACAAGTAGTGAGTGTCCGTGGAACTAACGATAGAGTTGAGACACGAAGGATGATATATCGACAATGATACACAACAGTCGATGGTTTACAAATCTTAAAAATAATAAAAACATCGCCTTAGCAAAATATATTTTAATCTACTATATTATGTTTAAAACGCTTAATATAATATTTAACCCACCGAAAAATATTATATTTTTTAACTGGGTCCGTGAAACATGTCTAATAAAAAAATCTTCCATAAAATGTTTAGAACATAAATAGCTATTTATGTTTGACAAATTTTCAACATTCTCTCTCTTCGAGAACTGTTTAGGGATATTAATATACTGACGTTGCCGGCCGAATACATCTTTCAAAATATAATGTATACAGTCCGCAAAAATTTGGCTTACTTTAAAAAAACAGTGACATACACAGTCTAAATACAAGAAATAGGAACAAACTCGCAGTTACAAAGTTAAGACCAATAATTCATTTATGGGTAACTGTGTACAATTTTATAATAAACTACCTTCCGAAGTATCGAATTGTAGGAAAATACATTTAAATCTCACGTTAAACAAGTATTGATGTCTAGAGGCTACTATAAAGTAGCAGATTATATAGCAGATAGGGATGTTTGGGATCGGTCCTGCACACTGCACCAAGATACTGTGGCATCTCTTTGAATTTATAACATTACTAGAATAATTATAAACTGTGTATTTTAAAGGTCCTTAATGTATACTTATTTTTAAAAAAACTATTTTGAAATTTTTTCTTCTTCTTCTTCTTCTTCTTTGTCTGACATATTTATTCATTTGAGATAGACGACCGATCGATCGTTCAATTTATAAAGTGTATGCCTTTGAATTATATTTTAAATGTAAATTGTCTCAACGTAGATATATGCCAATGTATGGTCAATTGTAAATATGGGTTTAATGCAATGATACACCCTTTAATTTGTTTTTTTTATATGTTATCAAGATTTACGTTTTAACGGTGCTATGTATTTATTAATCCATATATTGATACAATACGTTTATAAATTATTATAATGAGAAGAAAAAAATATGTTACAATTGATGACGAAAAATATAAGCCCGGAGTTTCTTTCTGCCTTTCTTCTTCGGGTCGTCATCGCTTAGATAGTTAGTGAAAGGCTGGTAGGTTAGCTAGACTAGGGTTTACTTTCCTTCCAAATCCGTCCTGTTTCCTTTCAACTTCTCTCCTCCCATTCCTGTCCTGATCATCATCTCCCGTCAGTTCCTTTACCGACGATCATGATTCCTTTCATTTTCCGGTCATCCTCTTTTCTCCTTTTCCAGTCCTATCCTCGACGTTGTATCCCTGCCTACCAGCCCTTGATGGTAGATTCCAAGTTCCTACGCCACTAACCATAATTACTCATTCCCGTATGGAGAATTTCCATTTGTATTTTGACCTGTCATAAGTGCCTTTTATATGCCTACATGATGAATAAAGATTTTTATTTTATTTTTATTTTATTCATGTTTCTCAGCCATAGTTTTTGTATCACCGAGTCAGTTGGAAACCTATAATGGAAATTTTATAATGTAATTTTATGATTTGAAATGAATATTTCCTATTCCTTAGACAGAATCCTGGAGTATAAAAACATGTAGGTTTACCGATCTAGAGCTCCTCGTAGTTTCTTTATGTTGTACGTATACAAATTTTATTTTATTTTATATTAAAATATATGATCAATCCTAATTCATGATTTTATGTTTTAACGGAACAGCATGAAAGCATAAATACTAGTAGATCCAAACTAAAAAAATATATATCGATATGTATTGTCGATATGAAACTTGGGCAACCCTACCTAGATATAATTTATATATAAATCTGTGGCCTGGTGCTAAAAGGGCCAAAGTACGTTTTTGTAAGAAACGAGATTGTAATGCCAGTTTATTGTAAAAGTATGTTATTTTTTTGTGCTCAAAGGGCGTTAGTGTATTAACAATCTTTTAAAAGTTACTATGTAAAAAAGGCCAATGTAGTGTGCGCTTTCATACAGTTAAGTAAAAAAAAATAATGTTAAAAGGGCTGCAGTATACTTAAGCCGATAAATTATTATTATTTTTCACTTTCCTAGTAATACAGTAAGAACTAAAACGATCAAAGTTAACATTAGCCCTTTTTGTGATATAATTTTAGTCCAATTACCAAAAGACTGGGCAAACCTAATCAGAACAGTCCATAGGAACCCAAAAATAAATGTTGTAGAAATGCAACAGTCACAGTTCTACAACTTCCAAAAACTGCTCACTACACAATACGTACACCGAAAGATAAATTCAGTGAAAGAAAAGGTAAATTGGAATAAAATAAAATGGATACAGTGTAGAAAAGTAGATCCAGGGGTATAATACTACAAATACTCATTTGATGATAGTGAAGAATTATTCAAAGTGCTAAGTTTAAAAAGAAACCGAAATATGACACGTTCACAATCAGAAGATACTGTACCAGTAGCACCTCTCATGCCCCTAAATCAGAGACCTATTACACTCCTTGCACCAAAAGTTAGAGACCTGCAATCATTTCTGGCGTACCTCCAACCATCCAGCCGTCCATTTTATGAGTCTTTGGAGACTGGCCCCGAAATGGAGGATATTGTGTCATGTTCTGATGAAGAAAATTAAAAATATTGTAATCTCTCCATAATAAAATTTCTTAGAAAAACAACATTGGCCTTTTTAATTTTATACATAATTGGGAACTAACATAATAATTATCATCAGTGCTAAAGGGGCATAAGTTGTTAATATTTTCCAAAATAACATTTTTTTCTTAAATTAGAATTTAATTCATAAATCTTCTTAAAAACTTAAATCAATTAAAAGTAAAATATTTTTGCCATACTACAATATAACACCTAAATAATAACTATGTATGCTGGTTCATTGTTATAACGCTCATTACTGAAAATAATGATTTATTGATATTGGCCCTATTAGCACCAGGCCACAGAAATTTGCTATTACAAAACAAATAATCTGCAAAATATAAATTGCTTTAATTATATGATGCCCTTTCAATTTCTGCCTTTTTACATATTTTTTAGCAGTGTTGTTATTTCAAAATAAATAATATACTATAGCAATATTAAGGCCGTGTTCCGATATACAACTGCGCCACTGTTCAGTGCTCTCATACTGCTGCAGTATCAAATAACTTCATAAATCGTCGCCATTTTTGTACTCTGAGCCACTGTGAGCACTGGTGTTTTCGAGGTAAGGCGCTCTCAGTGCATTGGTCACGTGATCAACAGCGTTCAGAAACAGTGTCTCCCGGCTTTCTATATGAAATTTCCCCACTTCAGATTTAAATTTTTCCCAAAAAAATACCTTTCCGAAATTTTTCCCTAAAATATTTTTCCTTTTTATCTCAATGTTACCACAGCAATATCAAAATAAAAATAAGCCTATTTTACGTCCAGTGACCCACTTTTTTGTTTTATATCACGATGATGGCAAACGAGCTTGCGGCCCGCCTGATGGTAAGTAGTTACGCTTGCAACACTAGGAGCATCACATGCGTCATGCGCGTTGCCGACCCTTCAAAAACCTATTTACTCCCTTCTTGAAGGACCCCATACTGTAGTCCCCTTGGACATCTCGGCAGGGAGCTCATCCCAAATTCATTTCATACTAGTGAAAGTTCCATCAAAATCGATCCAGCTGTTTGGGAGATTACTTGGAACAGACAGACAAAAAATAAAAAATATATTTTGATATAGGTATCAGTTATGCTCTCATATAAATTTCTTAATAAGTGGCAATTTTGATTTTACAAACAGACGCTTCAACATTATTTATTTGTATTGATTTGACATCTACTAAAAATAAAACACATTTTCATCTGTTTATTTTATTAAAAATAACATACATTCAACTATCTAACGGGAAGTGTAGTAGTTTGTTGATTGGTACTCGAAATGAGATGTTTAACTCGCCATTGGCGTGTGGCAGCGGCACGACCGCGACGCGCTGCAGCGGGCATGTTATCTAAAGTATAATGTTGGCAGCATTGTATTGTTTTACGTCTGCCATTTCAATTACGACACAAAGAACAATTCTTAAATTTCTTTTATTAATTAACACAGAATTAGTTCTCCCCAAACTTTCGCCAAAATAAATAAAGAAGTGGTCGAGAGTCTAGTGTCAGAGTACTCAGAAGGCCGCAAAACGGCCAATCATCGAACCCCGACTCTAGAAACCCCTGACAAAAACCAGATGTACACTTGCTAATCCCCGAACGCGACACACTTGCGTGTGCCACTATGGCGGGTTTTACTCCTTGTGTACGGTGGTTGCTATCAGGGCGGATATGAATATCCTAACACCAGCAAACATAATTGTTGGTTGGCCTTTACTGTCTTAGTGAAACATATGTATGATTTTGTTTAATTAATGAGTTAAGGTTTATTTAAAATACTTTTGCTTCCTTTTTACTTTAAGGCGACTAAATAATTTTATCTTCTCCAATTTTAAAGAAAATTGAAAAATGCAGCTATTACCGGTTTGCCGGTAAAATAAATTATTAAGGTATTTTTTACCGGTATACAAAATCTACGGTAATTGCAAGCTCTAGAATATAACGATACCTTAATTGTCGAAATCCATCCAGCCGTTTAGAAAAGATACGAGGTAATAAAGAAATTTACAAACATACATACAATATACGTGCGAAAAACATAACCCTGCCTTGGCAGTCGGGTAAACAGGGCGGGAGGCGCCAGCCAGTCATCAACTTCGGCGCCCCCTCGTTTGGCGGCGAACGGAATCGGTTTGTTCCCGACCCCATAGACCATAGCAGCTACCACCACGGCAGGCAGAGAAAGGTCTCCATTGATAAATTTTCTGAGAGCGCTGCTGTCTTCGGCCCAGGCTGGAAACTCCTCGTCGGGGGTGTTTCGGTAGTTACCACAATAGTGGCACATGGCAGACTCCTCCTTTCTAGTTGCTTAAGCCATAGGAAATGTGTCGATACTTTAAGGTATCGATACTTTCGTTTCGGTTATTATACGAGTACGATATTTTTTTCCGATATCGTATCCCTACAGCTCGGGGACAGGCGTATGTATTGTATGTTTTCCTTAGTAAAAAAACAATATTTTGTTAGTGGAAATTTTGGTGATTTAAGTAGTTGCATCAGGGGGAAAACTAGTTTAGTTGTTGGCAGCACTGAAGAGCACTATACAGTGCTTGCAGTGTTTTTCGGAACACAGCTTAAGTCAAGTGTGTATTAATTGTTAATTATCGCTTGCTTTAACGATGAAGGAAAACATCGTGAGAAAACCTGCATACCTGAGAATTCTCATAAGAATTTCGAAGGTATGTGAAGTCTACCAACCCGCATTAGGCCGGTGTGGTGGACTAAAGCCTAAACAATCTCATTAGTAGAGGAGGCCCGTGCCCAGCATTGGGACAATGTCTAATACAGGGCTAGTATTATTAGATATTACCTCAGACAGGCTAAAAACACCAATATCTAAACCTGTAAAACGGCAGTTTGCTGTCAAATGTTAGTGTTGCTACAATTTTACTTTTGTAACATTTTGCGTTACTTTTGGTTCTGGGCGCGTAATTCGCGTTACACAACAGATATTTTGGGTATTTTATTTATATTACTTTATTTAATAACTTAAGTACACTCGAACAAAAAACAACAACAAAACCTGATTGAGTTTTCTGGTCTTTCTTTTGGTCTTAAAATGTGTTGTACAACAAATCAATCTATGTCATACACCGATTACTGTAGCGAATTGTAGTTTACCCGTGTCTCACGACATTTACTATTAATGGCCGGCAAATCAATCAAAAAACAGAAAATTGCGAAATAGCCAAAACGTAAATTTTCAAAAATAAAATATTAAATGTTCTCAATTTAAAAAAATATGTTTGCTCACTTGTCATTTAAATTATGTCAAAATGTGTTCTTTGGGTTAATTTAAGATTGTTTATTTTTGTGATAAAAATTATACTTTGAGTTGTCAATCAAATTTATCAAATTGTCTCGCGTAACTTTTGAATAACGGCCACTGGCAACATCCGTTTTTGAGGTTATGATTGCAGAGTGGTATAAATATTTTGCTCAATTTTATTTCGGATATACACAATAAAATAAAAGATAAGTATGTCTAACGTAAAAATCAAAGTTATTAGTCGCAATCCAGATGACTATCTGCGTGCCACAAAAAGAGATATCCATAAAAGTGAGTATTGAATGCAATGCGTACTCCAAGCTATTTACAATATGGCTCTTACATTGTTATTTCATTTTGATTTCAGTTCCAAGAAACTATGATCCTAGTTTACATCCCTTGGAAGCTCCGCGTGAGTATGTACGAGCTCTCAATGCTGTGAAATTGGAAAGAGTGTTTGCTAAACCCTTTATTGGTAGTCTCGATGGACATAGAGATGGTGTGTCGTGTATGGCGAAGCATCCAAGCAGGCTTGCAGCCCTTGCGAGCGGAGCATTCGACGGTGAAATACGCTTGTGGGATTTGGCTGTACGAAAATGTATGAGAAATTACGTCGCACATGAAGGTTGCGTTAGAGCAATATGTTATTTACCTAGTGGCGAGCATTTCACAAGTGTTGGTGACGATAAGACCATAAAGACGTGGAAGTCACAAGTTGTAACAGAAGAAGATGAAGAGCCAGTGAACACATTGCTCAGCTCAAGTGTGGTGACAGGGGTCACACATCACAGACAGAAACCAATTTTCGCAACTTGTGGAGAACACTGTCAGCTCTGGGAGAGTAGTAGGAATGAGCCTATCAAGATCTTCAAGTGGGGTGTGGATAGTTTGCATCATGTTGCTTTTAATAAGGTAAGCTTTTGTCATATGAGTTTGTTGATATCTAATGTGGTAAATGTAGGAGACAATAATGAAATATGATTATTGACTTACATAAGTAAAGTTTTTTAATCTATATAAAGTACACCAAGTTCAATAAAAAACAAACTTTGCGTCCCTATAAAATTTGAGGGTTGCCTTCGATTTTTCTGAGATCCTAGCATCAGATTCTGGCTTTGTGCCAATGGGACCACCTGGGAAGTATAAAACAAAAGTTTGAAACAAAAAAATAATTTCTCGAATTGGTTCAGGCGTCTTTGAATAATCAGGGAACATACATAAAAAAAAGATTCGGATGAATTGAGAACCACCTCCTTTTTTTGAAGTGGGTCAATTAAGAGAAAATACTTGCAACCACAAAACTTTATCTTGTTTTTGACATTTGTGTGGATGTAATTTTTGTGAGTCAATCTGCACTGTATTTGGCCCTGATGAACTAAAGTTTAGTAACCTATATTCTGTAATTTTAGTTTGTTACTGTGATGATTATTGTTTATTGATGTTTATTTAAGAATAAAACAGTCTGTCACTCATCCAAGCCCTTAAACTTCTCAGTTACCACCTAGTTTGTAGTGTTAACTGTTCTTAGTTTGTGTCAGAGTTTATACTAATGTGTATTATATTACAGGTAGAAAATAACTTATTGGCTGCATGTGCAAGTGACAGAAGCATAATTTTATATGATTCCCGTGAATCTGGACCTTTGAGAAAAGTTGTAATGGAATTAAGATCAAATGCACTTGCATGGAATCCAATGGAGGCTTTTATATTCACAGTGGCTAATGAAGATTATAAGTGAGTATTGATTGAACTTTAATTATTTCATTTTTTATTGATGGCAATGATAACTTAAGCACAAGTTGTAAAAAAGATAAAATTTCAAGTAATTAACTAATCATGACTTTGAAAGATGATTTAGAAAATGTTGTATAAACAAGGTAGTTATAAATATTGTAAAGTTTAATTATAGTTTATTTTACATAACATAAGTTCAGATCATTGCTCTAATAATTTGGTTTAACAAAATAATAAATGTATTTTTTGTTTTGTTTTACAATAATAAGGATTGTTATCTATATTTTTCATTTCAGTTATACAAATTTTTGTGTTACGTTTTAATTTTCATTTTTTATTTATATTAAGTTGTTGTTTCTATTATTTTCTTAATTTTAATAATTGTAATATGGTATACTTTGCAGACAAGGGCTGTATTTGTTTTTTTTATTGTTGGAAACTTTATTGGTCCAAGAGTTAGTTATATGTATCTATAATTATTAATATACTTAATATTGTTTGTTTCCTGTACTAAGATAAATAAATAAAATAAATTTTAATGTTTGCCAAGATTCATAGACCCTACTGAAATCTGACTATACATGTCACACAGTCTAGAAAAATATCTTCTTTTTTACCAAATATTTTCCTAATTGGTAGTCCATGACCCATGACTGTACATTTTATTATGTTTATTTCTTTCAGTCTATACACATTTGACATAAGAAGACTAAAAGAACCAGTACATGTACACATGGATCACACTTCAGCTGTTGTTGATGTTGATTATGCACCTACTGGACGAGAGTTTGTAGCAGGCAGCTATGATAAGACTGTGAGAATATTCCAATGTGAGAGAGGACACTCAAGAGATGTGTACCACACTAAAAGAATGCAGAGATTAACCTGTGTTAAATGGTCTTTGGACAACAAGTACATATTGACTGGATCTGATGAGATGAATATAAGAATGTGGAAAGCAAAAGCATCAGAAAAACTTGGGGTGGTGAGTAAAATGTGCATACAATACATGCACTCATATTTGTATATAACATAGAATAGTAATAAATTGTTCATAGACAAAAATCTATATACACAGCTTTGTGGTGTCTACTACCCCGGCCTGAACTAAGAGGTTCGCAAACTCGTACTTTTGCCGTACCATCAAGCTGTGGAACAGTTTGCCAGCTACCGTGTTCCCTCCTTCCTATGATCCTGGGTCCTTTAGGCGTAGTGTGAAGAAGCTACACAGCAGGCCGGCATGATTGTATTGAGTAGCGAGTGATAATCTATCCCTCGCTACTTGATACTATAACTGGACGGCACTGCACTTACCATCAGGTGCAGTGTGGTCACTTTGCCGAGTCAAGATATACAACACACAGTACAGTACAGTATGTAACATATAGTTATATATGTATGTATAGAAGCATATAGTTTCACTGTGGTCCTTAAAACAAATAATGTGCACTAGAAATATAGCCGATATGTTGCGCCTCACTCCTATAATGTTAGTCTGCATTCAATGTGACTGCAGTAAGATACCACATTACACAAAAAAACCATTTCGCATCATGAAGTATTTTAAAAACCTTTAAAATAATTTGGATGTATATTTTAAAAACCTTTAAAATGATTTGGATGTATTTTTAGTGTTTATGAATCAATAAATTGCTTACTTAAAATGTAACCAAACTAGTTTCTACATTGTACATTTCTACATTGTTTCTAGTTTCATACATTGTAATTTTGTTAATTTAGATCTTTGTCTATGAACTTGTTTCCATGTGCTAATATAGTTATATTTGCATGTTTATAGCTAAAACCAAGAGAACGAACAGCTCTCAATTACTCTGAAGCTCTCAAGGCGAAATTTGCGTCGCATCCCCAAGTCAAACGCATTGCGCGTCATAGACACGTTCCCAAACATATATTAAATGCACAGAAGGAAATAAGGACAATAAGAGAAAAGAGTAAGAGAAAGGATGCCAACAGACGAGCTCACAGTAAACCGGGCTCTGTGCCACATGTATCAGAGCGTGAAAAACACATTGTTAAAGAAGATGTTTGACCTATAAAATACAACTTGTTTATGAAATTGATTAGCATTATAATTACGAACTGACTTGATAGTTGGGAAAGACCAATTGTGAGTCGGTCTTGCGTATCGAGGGTTCCATGGCATCACAGTGACGCGTGCCGACTAACGACTCGCACAAGACTAGATTGCCTAATTTATTGTTTACACTATGATCATTGGTAAGTTTGAATCCTATAGGCATGACTATACCATATAATAAATACAAAAAGGAAAATAATTAGGCATTAAATTTAAAATGTACTTTTTTTTATTTATCCTAACAATGAATATTCATCATAACAACATATTTATTAACAATAAAAACACTTAGACTATTACTGTTTAAAACATAGTCTAAGGTAGGGTAGAGATAAAAAGATCGACGCGGCGCGAAATGGCGTAGACTTAGCAACTAACCCAAAAATGGTAATGAGTAAATCTATAGCAGCACACTCGTGAATATATTTTACCAATGTTTCTATAACATACATTAATAATTTATACACACTAACTTAATAGCTTTTTTCTAATTGTAAATAAATACATTTTATCTATGTAATAATATATTATACATTCAAAAGTTTGTATCCCTGAGTTAGTGTCTGTTTTGTAGGGAAAATGCTGGTATATACACATATTAAGTAGGACTAATGAGCGAACACATTATTTTTCTGTATATGTTATAGGTCCATCATAACCAATTTTTATGTTCAAATAGATCTGTGCAAATAAAATATCCTTCAACTTGTCTTGGTCTCATTGGCCTGATTTAAAACAGTAATATTTAATTACTACCATAGTAATATAAAGTGGTCAAGTAACAGCGAAGTTTTTGCAGTAGCTCACTAGAAAGGTCTGTTGTTTTTAAACACTTAGGTAATGATTAAAAATGAAGTGACGTTCAGCCAATTATATCACTGTATAAGACAAAGAATGTTTAATGTTTTAGTCAAACCTTGTTTTTTAACCGACTTCAAAAAAGGAGGAGGTTAACAATTCGTCGGAACCTTTTTTTTATGTATGTTACCCGATTACTCGAACACGCCTGGACCGATTCGAGAACTTCTTTTTTTGTTTAAAAGGGTATACTTCCCAGGTGGTCCCTTCGGCACCAAGTCAGGATCTGATGATGGGATCTCAGAAAAATCGAGGGAAACCTTCAAATTTTATAGAGACGCATATTTTTTTCTGTTTCCTAATCTAATTGCAACTAGATGACAAGTTTCCTATGCGAAAGTCTGCCTGTGTAGGCACCACCGCTTTATCTTTTTGTGCCGTTAGCAGCACTGTGTAAGTATAGAGTACATAGTGTTCTGGTTTCAAAGACAGTAAGTATATGTTAAATACCCAAAAAGTCATATAAAAATCTAAACGCTATAAATGACAATTATTCAGGAATAATATTATGTAACACCAAAATCTGCTGTAATACGGCTGATCAACAGAAAATTGTTTTTCTGCCATTTAACTTTTTATACCTCAGGAGCATATAGCAGTACTGTGTAGTACCTACTTGTTAGTGTTGTGATGGGGTTGCTATTGCTTTTGGCAGCCTGAACCCTTACCATAAAGCGACTAGTTCTCGTCTAACTATGCAGTTGTATAATAAATATGTGACACATTAGTTAAACTCAATAATCTTTAGTTAATATCTACCATAAATGAAATAATAAATAATGGTAAGTATAATATTCCCGTTATTGCAAGTACCTAACAAAAATATTTAGGGTAAATCCTACTTTTTATAAAACAAGTAACTAACGAGCGAGGGCATAATATGTGTACTTGCCAATACTCCATCTGTAAGTGGATCAGATAGGTACCCGTAATTGTAGGAATTAAATATTTGCGCATATCTGAAACTATATCGACGGTTGGCGGCTATTTGATTTAAGCGTATTTTTTGCGATATTGAGTTATATACATATTCGGAATTAGCAAATTTTTCTGCATTTTTGAGCCTCGTTCCAATTTTTTTGTGCACAATTTTGGCACTTAAATCAACTGTTAACAAGCCTCTTTTTTAGGGCACATTTATTTTAGAAAATAATCCTCATAAATGCGTGAAAATAAGTCATTAAGATGCAGTACGTGCTAACACAAGTAATATATTAATTCTACAAAAATCCACGCACTAGTTTTTTATAGTTTTTTTTTTCCGAAAAACAAAAGATCTTTAAACCTCCTGTAATATTTCAAAAATGTCGCTTAAATCAGATAGCCAGCTAACAGTCGATATGATATGAATAATACAGCAGTAGATCAGTTCAGTCAGCAAGGATCAGGCACCAAGAGAGCTTGGTTCGAAAATAAAATTTTGTTATCTGACAATTTTGCTGACTAAACATTCACAAATTTGAAAATGGGGATATTAATATGAGCTCTACTCCACATATGCTAATAAGATTTTCGACTTTCATTAGAGCAGATGCGTGAGCTTATATTACTATCTTCAAAGTTCTTCTGATAAACCATGCAGAGTTTTGGATCTTTTGACTGCATTCTCATGCACCAAGTGATATTCAACCTGCTTGATTTATTGGCCTGCTGATTCGGTTAGGAACTGTCATGGTCCGGATGTCTATTCTGTAAGAAAACGGTAATAATATTTAAGAGATGTGTTCTTTTTAACCTCTGAAAGACAAGGTCGCTCGCCTGATGGAAAGATACACTTGTACGAAAAATGCCCGGTTCCTGTAGGGTAGCTAGCATTCATGTTCAAGCAAGTTTAGCTGCAAACAAAAACGAATAAACTATACAAATAAAATAAATATGATGTGGAGGGGGATAAAGGATTTCCACACGGCCGTAGCTGCGTGCACAATATTTAAATAAACTATGGTGTTATATATTCATTTAAACCGATTTCAGTTAGTGCGTCACTCTTCATTAACAATGTAAAACTTACATGACGTCATGCGGAAGTGCGCTCTGGTCAAGGTTGTGTTCTAGAAGGGTAAGTATACATAACGTTTTTAGTGTTGGTTTATAATCCAGTATATGTAAATCACTATTGTCGATTAATCTTTCTAGATTATTATCAGTGTTGTCGACTGGTCGGTTATTGATGTGCGGACAGGGGCTGAAACGTCAAAGTAATAGTTATTCGTTAATGGGTCTTGCAACACCAACAATCGAAAGCTGATAAGCATCAAGAAGATACTACCACTCTCTTCTCTGCTTGTTGTCTCCCAGATAACTCTCATCTCTAACAGATGTTAGAGATGATCTAAGAGATCTAAGGCTTGCCACGACATATCTCGAGAACGACTAAACAACGACATAGATAAATTGTCGACGTCGATTCATATCTCGATTTCCTTAAGATAGACCAGTTTAAGACAAAAGTGTAATATAATAAATGAAATTACTTTATTCTGTGTTTATTTCTCTACCTACAAAATATCGACGATAAATATCTTTACATGTGTCGAAAATCGATAAAATTGTTTGGTCATGAGAAGGTTTGTAGACAAAAATACCCACAAATAACTAAAAATTACTATTATCTCTTCTTTCGACAAAACAAGTCGAGAAAAATGAACCCGCATGTCAACCTCGGTAGACTATAGACATAAATGATATTTTGTCGTGTTTTAAAGTCGTCAAATTTTATCGATGTGCGCATCTTAGCCGGGCAGGAGGTCGTAAACCACAGAGGTGATGTCGGAGAAAGCGACCCCTTGCTCATGGTGAAAAAACTATACATAGTGGTGATTCCCGATATAATTCTGGCGACGGTTGAACGATGGAAGCCGTCATGACGGTCGATACAAAAATTAAACTGTTCTGTACTTACTATCAGGTGTAGCATAATCACAATGCCCGTGCAATAATAAATATATTCCGATAAAAATAGCGTATAGAAAAATTGGTGGGCGAAGTATTAGAGTTACTCTGTAATCGGTTTTATTCACAGCTTCAATTAACCGGCTAAACCAGGTAATTACTACTCGGTCACAGTTAACTGAAGTACGTAATAACTTGTTTCATTTCGTATAATAATAATAATACACCTAACAGTCACACACACAACACTTCCACGACAAAATACAAGAATAAAAAACAGTCACACATATTTCTGACCCAACACTTGGTGAATCTGTATCGTGGGTATCAAGAACTACTACAACACCCAGACCCGAAAGAAATATCAGTCTTTCACACAAACTTTTGTCACATTATAATCTCATTTGCAAAAAAAACGGGCGGTTTTGATTTTAATTCTTCTTTAAAAAAATACGGTACCAAAATGATTTCAATCATTTGTACATGTTATTGGCCGGTTTTAAAAATGCCGTGGTGTTTAAAACAGTACGTTCTGAATTCAAATTTGATTCAAAATTCGTTTGATGCTCGTTTTTACAGAAAACCACTTTTTATCCTACATTTTTGGTGCGGAGTTCCAAAAGATAATATCGGTTATCATAACTTTTAGTAAATTTTTATGAATTTATTTCGTATTCTTAATAATAAATATATGGAATATATAATATATATATATGGAGTTAGTCTTCATTGAAAACGGCTCACTGACTGGACATCGATACATAACGGAAGTTCTAATTCCTCATGCACAACCCGCATTGGCTGCTTTAGGCGAAGACTCAATTTTTATGGACGACAACGCTCGCGCCCACCGGTCTGGCGATGTGGAAGCGTATGTGCAAGAGGTCGGCATTCGTCGTTTGGATTTGCCAGCTCGAAGTCCCGACCTCAATCCTATAGAGCATGTCTGGGACGTTCTGAAACGACGCGTGAGATCAGTACAACCGGCTCCGCAGACCATCAGAGAGCTGAAGAATGTGATTACCACGGAGTGGGAACGTATTCCGCAAGCAAGTATCCGGGATATCCTCACTAGCATACCCAGACGAATGCAAGCTGTGATTTCAGCTAGAGGGGGTCACACTCGATACTAAACATTTATCTGCTTTTACTTTATTAAAGAAAAAACAAACAAAAATCTTTGTTAACTTTTACTTCACGAGCATACACTACTAGTGAACTTTAGCATTAAAACCCATAAATTTTATCAAAATTTTATGATAATACTGACGAAAACGATTATTTGCTTATTAATTTACAAAATTGTGAAAGTAAAACTACCTATAATTATCAAACAAACCAATAGTAACATTTGAAATGGTTCATTGCTTAGGTGCCCGTTTTTTTTGCAAATGAGTGTAGTTCGTTTCCTGAGTAAATTGTTTTATGAAATAATGAATCTTGTAAATAACAAATATCACACCTTGTGCCGCCAAATAAGTACACTTTGTCTTCATGAATCAAACAAGCCTGCCTTCTTCTCTTACAGGGAACACAACCATTCACATTAATGTATTGCCAGTGATTATCTCGTATGGAATAACTATAAAGATCATTAAAATGAGTCTTTGTTGTTCCATTAAATCCTCCAAAAATATACATGTGGTCATCGTAAATCCCTGAAAAAAGTAGAAATGTATTTGGTATTTAAATGTGCAGAGTGACCAGATAATATCACTCATTATAACTGAATGCATACTGTCCAATATTTATAGAGTTTCGAGCCCTTTAATATTCCAAACTAAAGCAATTGGTAGTCTTTTATAAAATCTCAGAGTAATAACACGAAGGAAGCTCAACTGAGAGAAAACAATCTTGACAATTTGTTTGAAGTCCGAATGACCCAACAATTGTTATGTTGTTTTCACATTATTTTCTCAAATTAAAAATAAATACATTAATGCTTAATTATTAATACATACATGCTGAATGACTGCGCCTTCCTTCTGGCCATATTCCACTTGGATTGGCAGCTACCCATTTCTCTTCAATTGTGTCTAAATAATACACTTGTGGGCAATAAATTTCTTCTTGGGAGTTGTAAGGACTGTTTAAATCCCCTCGCCCACCATACACATACATTCTGTTACCAATGGCTACAGCTGTGTGGAAGTCTCTGTGGGAAGGAGGTGTGCCTTGTGCATCAATAAAGCTCCATCGTAAATTGTCTAGGTCTAAACAGTGAATTTCTTGGGAATACTGATCTGTGAGATATTCAAATCCTCCGAAAATATACATTTTATTTTTTATTACACATGCAGAATGGCCATCTTTGGCAAATGGTACCATTCCTGATACAGCTGGAGTACTCCATTCCATTTTATTTGTATCAAAACAAGACAGTGTATCGCATGCTACAGCATTATTTCTTCCGCCCCACATGTATACCTAAAACACATTGTAATAAGGCTATCTAAATCTAAAATTTTAAACTTTGTAAGACACAAGTCAGGTAAAAAATATATTTTAATTGTGTTGTGTGTGAGTGTTGAAGTTAACAAAAGTTTTATTACAGCACATATTAATTATTTGTTTTCAAAATGCAAATAGGACTTAGCTTTGGGGGGTTGACTGTAGATATCCGGTACCTAAATAAATATATAGTAGGTTAGGTTTAGGGGTGGTTCTAAGGGTTAAATCAAAGCCTTCTAAACTTTTTTGAATCTAGGAAATGAGCTATAAAGTAATTACGATAAAAATAAAATTCACAGAAAATATGTGGAATGAAACTCAATTCTGATAAAATGAAATGTTGTCAGGCAATTAGTGTCAAAATCACATGGAAAATGTGTGAAACAAAACGTAAAAATAGAAGAAAAAAAAGAGATATGCCTTGAACATTTCTCTCATAGTTTTGTGAATGTGCAATATGATTTGGACTTAGCCTTCTCACCAGACTTCATTTGATTGTACTATGACATATATATGGCACCACTACTTGAGTAAGTCAATATGAGAGACAGAACCTACTCAGAGCACCCCGATTCCACCTAGCCAGTCTTCTGATTCCTACATAGTGAGAAAACAAAGATGAAGTGAATAAGAATTAAATGTGTAAAAACAATTATATGAAGTTTGGAGGTCCGTAGTACATTTGATCATTCAATACATATTCATATATTAAAATGTTTACAAATCTGATGTGCTGGAAACTAGAAAATGTTATATAAAAGAAAATGTTGATAAATGGGGTAAATTTATATTAATAAATTAATAAATGTTTACCTTTTCGCCATAAGCTACTGTGGTGTGCCCATATCTCTGAAACGGTACAACATCTGTCTTTTTATAATTTACCGGTGCCCATCTAAGGGTTGTAGTATTGAGTACGTGGACTGGTATTGGCTCCCAATCCTTATATTCTTCCGTAGAGCAGTATCCTCCGAATGAATAAATATTTTCGCCAATGCATACCGCTGCATGATTTACTCTCATAGGCCCACCCTCGATATGCACAGTCCATTTCATGGTTTAGAGGATTAAAAACGCTCTAATTACTGTGCACTATTTTTATGTTATTAGAATAAATGCAGAATCTAGTAATAAATAGCACTGGTACGTAACAAACCTACAATATAAAAGTTACGACTGACATTTAGGAATGTTGATAAAATATCGATATTCTGATAAGGAAATATCGATACTTATTACCAATATTTTTTTGGACGATATTTCGATATTCAAATATAAATATCGGAGATCGATATTTTTTCTCGTAAATTTTTGAAACTACTATATCATCTTCAACTTCATCTACGGTACTTTATTTACAGTATATTATGTGTTTTCTTTTTCCCTATTTAATTTAGGTGCTTAGTATAGTATACATTAAATTTGTATAATAAATATAGTGGATAATAAACAGTGTAGGTAAAACATTTTGTAGCTCATTACCATTACGATTGTATTTACATGCTTTATATTAGCTACAATAGGGTAGTTGACTTGATTTTTATATTAATTTAATCAACAATTTACATTACTTAAAACCTATTATCGAAAGAATTTTATGAATCCGAACAAAAATAAGTAAATTAGACACCATTCAAATCTGCTGGAAGGGATAAATGTCAAATGACAGTAAAAGGATGCATGATATGTACCGTGACGTCATGGTTCTCAGAACCCCTATTACTGTGCCGTTGTGCAAGGGAGATAGCAATATGTCCTTAATACGCAACCATTTTCGCTCATGTCTGTGAGTATTTGCTCCTACCATTATTTAAAATAAATATTGTGACCTCATTTTTAAAGCAATTTTGATTCTGTTTTCGAAACAAAAAGTTTCTATTGCGTATTATATTCGGTTATATATAGAATAATGTACAAAATTAAACACTGGAAACTACCTTATTATATCTAAGTAGACTAAGTATATATGTAACGGAATCTTTAAACGTAATGTTCACCACCTTCAAGACATCCGATTTACTTGAATATTTACACACGTATCAAGGACCTATGATTACCAGGTTCACCAAGATAATAAAAAATATTAGGTATCATTTTAGATCATGTTTTTTATGTGGTCTTAATTTGCAATCGAATATTTTATTATAAGTACGTTTGATGCTGTTTTGAAACTAAAAAGCATAAAATAAATTATATTTTAAAATAACTCGCTTTAATAGCTAGCCGAACTAAAAAGGAGAGAATAATATTAACTTCATTGCAAAACAATTATAAGTTAAAAAAAAACTAAAATATCAGGTTTTAAGGCCGTCGAATATGAGTCCAAGATCTTTGAATCTAATAAGTTCATTAGCGCACCGTTTAACGAAGAAAGGATGTATGCCGTCAGGACCAGACCCTTAGACGAGTCATGATTTTTAATAAAAAATATCGAAATATCTATATTTTTTTTCGATATATCAAACTCTGATATTGATATATTTAATAATATCGAAAGTCCGATATTTTAAAAAATATCAACGTCCCTACTGACATTTGTCACTTGGACATTTCCCAATTAAAATTTTTACGGCTGAGTATATTAGCTTTTTAAGCGTTGACATTTTCTATTGAATTTTAATAGTAACCAAATAAGGTCCTGTCTTATTTTAGTTTAATTGACAAATCCTGCCATTAGACTGGTTAAATAATATCAGTGTCCAAAAATGTCACATTGCGTTGCAGCTTAGAAACTTGGCTTGGGAGCTCGGTGCTTCGGTCTATTTTCCTATTTAGACGCTGTCTCTGTCATGTCTTGAACATCCTCCGAACTTTGACTCTTATGTCTTTGTTTAATATTTACTAAAGACAGTGGTTTTTGAAACGATCTAGAACATTTATTGCGCGAGACGTTGTCCCTTTTTTTTTTTAGTGCCTCGATAGGCAGACGAGCAGACGGGCCACCTGATGGTAAGTAGTCACCGCCGCCCATAGACTTCTGCAATACCAGGGCACAGCAAAGCCGCTGCCTACCGTTGAAGGACTACTCTCTTTAAGCCTCGTTTAAAGAAGGACATGTCATAACGCTCAGGGAACACCGCAGCAGGGAGTTCATTCCAGAGCTTGCACGTACGTGGTAAAAATGAACGCCGGAAACGAACCGGGCTAGACGGAATCGTTTCCAGGTGGTATGGATGAACTCTGTTGCGGTGTCGGGTGGTGCGATGATAAAATGGTGATGTAGGCACCATTTTAAACAGTTCCTCTGAGGACTCCCCGTGGAACAACCGATAGAACAAGCAGAGAGACCCGAAGTCTCTCCGCAGCCCCAACTGTTCCAGGCTATCCGTAATATCAGGATTCCGACAATCCGAACGGCCCGCCTCGTAAGGAGTCAAGTGGGTCCAGCAAGTATTTCGGGGCCCCTGCCCAGAGATGAGAACAGTACTCCACGTGGGGCCGGACTTGCGCTTTATAAAGCGCCAATCTATGGCCCGACGTGAAATACCGCCTCGCTCTGTTCAGGATCCCCAATTTTTTGCTCGCCAATTTGGCTTTGTCCTCCACTTGACTCCTAAACTGGACCGTATTAGATATATTGACGCCGAGGATCCCAATACCCTCGGAAACCTGGAGAGTGACTCCTTGAAACTGTGGCGCCATGACAAATGGGTTCTTCTTAGCGGTGAACGCGCAAACTTGTGTCTTCGTGGGGTTGAAGTGAACTAGGTTCCTTTCACCCCATTCAGAGGCCCGCCCTAATGACCTGTGGTTTTTACATAACAAAATGGTTTTCTCACCCTTAGCGACTTCATGGAGCTTATCTGCCACGTCGTAGAATTCATGGCTGGCTGGCTATATACGAATGAATTATTTTTTATTGCATTGTATAGATATCTTTATCTCCGTTACCTTACCATCAATATGAAATGCACGTCACATCCTATACTTATTGCAAGAATACAAGCAGTATGGTATTCTTGAATAGACCTTTTACTCACATTGACATCTTACGATTAGATTTTACAAGTGCATGCCTGTGATTTTATTCTGGCGCCACATTATGAGCCTTGATGTTGAAGTCGGTATCACCAGGTGCGTGAAATATGATAAAGTAAGGACGAAAAATAATAATAAATAAATAATGTTTCACCTATTTTATATTTGTCGAAAATCCCATATCGAGACTTATGGTCTCTACACCACATACTCTAAGACATCTATAAAAAATAGATCAATATTTATTTGGATACTTATACTCTGTGACGCAGCGGGTGAGTAGCTAAGCTGTGAAAGGTGAGGCCGCGGCTTCGATCCAGCATCGAGACAAATGTGTCTGTGATCGACAAATATTTGTTCCAAGTCTGGGTGTTGTAGTCCCTCGTAGTTCTTGATACCCACGATACAGGTTTGACCTAGTGTGAGGTCAGGACTATGTGTGTAATAAAAAAACATTTAATTGTCCTTACGGCTAAAAACTGAATTAATATTTTACATAATTATAACCCCTCTCATTAGTAGAGGAGGCCCGTGCCCAGCAGTGGGACAATGTTTAATACAGGGCTAGTATTATTATTATTATTATAACCCCTCTCGTTAGTAGAGGAGGCCTGTGGCGTACCTAGTATTATAATTATATTTTTTCTTTTTTATTCCGTTTATGAAAGCAAGTACAGTTACATTTCTAGTAGTTTTAAATATCGTTAGGTGGCATTTTTTTCATCAACAGGAGAGCAATAGGCGTGATCTTTCAACGCCAGGCGGTGTTAGGGCGCGAATCATTTGTTATTATTTCACTCACGCGTCGAGTTTCCAAACAAATTGTATTGTTACTGACAATATGAGTGATTATTTTTCGATTTGATACAAATGTTTCAGTCAACTCCGTTTAGAAAACAATGTATTGACGTCCCCAGACTCCATAAACTATATTTATATTGCAAATAGAGACTAGAAAACAAAACTTGAATTTTTCTCGTGTAATTATTTTAATAGAAATAATTATTTTAATTATTTCTATATATTATGTACTCAGGCTTCTTCGGATCTCCGAAAGGAATTATAATATGGTTATGTAATTATTTTAAGAATATTTATTATAATAGTTATTGGAAAGCGTTTTCTCTAGCCAAAAATATTTTTTACTGAAGAATAATAAGTAGGTAGTAACCTACACCCAACAGTCAAACTTTTATCGTGGGTATCAAGAACTACGAGGAATTACGGTCCCACAACACCCAGACCCGAAACAAACATTCTGTCACACAAACATTTGTCTCGGCGCGGGAATCAAATCCATGGCCTCGCGTTTCACAACCGGTTACTGTCTCACTCTACACTCCCGCGCCTGTCTGAATGCTTTAGCTAAGTAGAAATGACTACTAGTTAAAAATTAACGTGAGTTAAAAGAGGTTTCAATCAATAAATTATGTTAGCGTCCGCGTCGTAGTCTTAAAATTTTCAGTAGTTTGAGGTGATCATGATCTTCCCTAAGCCACGAACAGATTTGTTTATGACGATTTTTGTATAGTTGAAACTAGTTCTTTTATTAGCTGTGAATTCTAGTTGTCACGAAGGCATATAGTATCAACTAGTTTTAAATAGACAAAATACTTTCTGGCTAAAATACTATACTATCTGATAACACTACGGTCGAATACCTAAGTACCCCGAACCTTTTATCAGTTTGAGGTGTTTACAAATTATTACATATTTACGTAGTTGTAGCTAGGCACCCAAATAGGCAACCAGTTATTTTAGTGACCTTACTTAAGTGGCATATTATTAAAAAAAATGGGTGCGTGTATTTATGTACGCGCGTGAGAAGTTATACTTATAAAAGTCGTCAAATTGACTAGGTTTGTATATAAATTATTTTAATGAACGATGAAGAATAATATAAATATATAATCGAATATTCTAAACAGCAAACACAATTTGGTTAAAATTTAAAATCAATTATTCAAAATAATTATTCATAGAAAAATGTTTTATTATAATGGCACAAGTGGACACATGACACTTCGGTTCTGATTTAAGTCACTAGAAATGAAACGGTATCAAATCTCCTTACATTTCATGCCAGCCTGGTACTTAGGGCAACTTCAGAGTGTTATTTTTGTGTCACGGTATGCGGGCGCATCTTAAAATTTCACTCTTATCATTTTTTCATAACGCGCCTAAAGAATTATAACTTCAAAAAGTAACATCTCTACTTCTTTCATGAAGGTTCAACTTGCTATGTATGCTCCTTAAACGTATTGTAAATATTTTTTCTTGATGTAAAAAGTTTTATGTATTTATTTTCCCCAAAACAGAGCCGGCGAGACGGTGACACGTCCTACGAGGCTGTGATGTATAAAAAGCGCATTGCTTATGACGTCCGATCTATAAATCATATTTGGGGATAGGCAGTCGTCCGGTCGTCTGTGAGGCGACTTTCCTCCTTTTTTGTCTGACTCCTAAACAGTTAGCGAGAGATATAAGGGTGGCGACATGTGTTATCTTGCCAATTGTGTTCAATCAATTGTTAATTCAATAAATTAATTGTTTCAATCAAATGTGACTTAGAAGTGTAAAAAATAACTGAATAAACAATCTTAGATAATATACCAACTAATATATTTATTGATTTTATTGTTATTTGTGATGGACCAAAAATAAGTCTTTAATAGTATTTGATACAGTATTTATACATAGGTGAATATAATATTCCATTCCATCAGTATAAGCTGCTCGTGAGTGGCTAATCAATACAATATACCATAAGCTAGCAATCTTCCAAATAATAACAACAGCTCTTTTATAAACCTTATTTAGATACGTTACACGCACCACCCGTTAACCTATCCAATGGTAACATTTATCATCGGAATCCTATAAAAAGTAAACCGGAACTAATCCCCGAACCCCACCAGCTCTCCCCTAATCTGCATACGCCAAGGAAAATAATTTCACGCTCTAGCCACATTGAGATGAGGCGTCTTTGTTGTGAATTTACAAATAAAATTTGATGTATGGTGCAAAATTGTATACACGCTTTGGAATATATATTGAGATAATTATTTGTTTAATAGACTATTAAACTATACCTAAAATATAATATAAAAACTATACCTAAAATTTGATCTTTAAATCCGATTATTAACTCATATACTGTATAGTGTGGAATGAGAGCCGATTTAAAAAAGAATTAACACACAAACTTGCACTCAAAGATTGTAATTAGAGTTTTCTAGTACATCACCGAAGTCTACCTACCAAAGAATATAATGTTGATAATTTAAGTATTAGTAGTTTGCATTATAATAGCTGTACTTATAGGTATACTACTTATACATTATTGGAGCCATTGAAAATGTAAGCAGAGTGGTCCTTACAAGTAGTGTAGTGTGTATAGATAGATATGTTATCGACATGTGCTACAACATTACGCCACGTCACATCATCAGTTGACACAAAAGAGCGCAATGTGTCTAGTCGACGCCACGATCGGCGTTATTGATACACGGAAAAGATTTCTCTTTGATAGTTGTGGCCGGTGCGTTTTGACGCAAGTCGTCTTGCTTCAGTGATGCGACAAAATTTATGATCTTGTCGATAAAATAAAAGAGCCAATTTGAATAAAATATATATATTGCGTACAGTGTTAATGCTATATTCAAACAATATTCGAATACATTGTGTTCTGTTTTATCTTATTTATTAAATTAGATTTATTCTTATTCATTGTTTTATTAAATAAGTAAACACAGTATAACTTTTCGTGTTTTTATAGTCCGACACAATTATTATCAGTTATTAGAATAGACACAATTTGAACGTGAAATTTATTCCGTATACATTGCTGCCAGGGAAGAAGCGCACAACTAAAGACGTACGTACATACTGGAAATCAGTGCGAGAAAATTTTTCTGGGCATATATTATTTCATATCTTTAGCATATTTTTTCTTTATACATAAGTAAGTAAGCAGTATAGCTTCCAGTTACGCTTCGTAGTATGAGATATTCGAAGGTACAAGAACCCCTCCTCTTCCTATTTTCCGTTCCTTTCCTTTAAAGTTGGCAATGCAGCCATGCTTGTTTCGGTTTGTGAGTGTTCATGAGCAATGGTATTACTTATCACCAGGATCTTTTGTCCAAAACTACATATCGAGATTCATTAAAAAATGCTATTTTTGACCTTTTACTGTCGATAGATACTAAACGTAGTACATCACTAAACATCATAACACAAGGCGAATGTTCCCCGCGCAGCGTCACATTTATTGATGGACTTTGGGAGTTTTCAATATTATGGCTACTTTACATATCATGCGAATAGTTTTATTACGATTTCGCATTTGCCACCTGATGGGAGATGTGATTTTCGACTTGGGGTTCAAAAAATTGCCTGCCTTTTCCTATTTTACTATTATTGAACTTATTTAATTTAGTAGAAGGTACATTGATTTTAAGGTCAAATAATATACCTACCTATTTCATTCTTTAGTAAAACCGGCAGTTAGTAATTGAGTTTTAACATTTTTCTATATTTATGTCAGTGTGACCTTTGAGATTGCAACTAGTTTTGAGAGAAAAATCTAAATTACTCTAAACGGGAATTTAAGGAAAATACATAGGTTGCATGTGTCAGGAACAATACACTGAATTTCAAATACGCTTATTGTTTTCTTTAATTGTATCATGACACTAAAATTACGAGAGAACCAGGTAGGTTTTATTAAATATTCTGCAGTTCGAACTACAATGTTGAACGAAAAAATATAGTAGGTACTTTATAAAACATTTAAAAAGAACTAGAAGTACTGGAACCATACTAAAATAAGACTACAACTTTGAGTCGGTAACTGCGGCAATTTTTTCCTATCTAAACCAACGTCGCTAGAACCGTATGTCATTTTTATGTGACCACTTTTCGACGTTATATTCCTTTCCATTGTCGCAAAGGTTCTCATAGGGATAAGGGCCTTAATATACGATTATCGGTGGCACTCACTATTGTGCTTGACCTATTCCTTGAGTTATTACTCTTATCTGCAATGATAGCTTAATTTTGAGATTTTTTCGTACATTACAGAAAAAGGAAGTGACATAGGTCGAAATAAATATGAAAATCAGACAAGTGGAATAGTATATTTTTACTAATCATAATAATAATAGGGTCATTATAGAAATTCGTCAATGCTAATATTAAGAATTTGTAAAATATTTTTTTTTTATTTTTTTATTCTGGCGCGGCAAAGTGACCACACTGCACCTGATGGTAAGCGCAGTGCCGTCCAGATAGAGTATAAAGTAGCAAGAGACAGTCTATCCCTCGCTACTCAACACAATCATGCCGGCCTGCTGTTTAGCTTCTTCACACTACGCCTAAAGGACCCAGGATCATAGGAAGGAGGGAACACGGTAGCTGGCAAACTGTTCCACAGCTTGATGGTGCGGCAAAAATACGAGTTTGCGAACCTCTTGGTTCGGGCCGGGGTAGTAGATATCACGAAGCTGTGGCTCCGCAATCCAGTACGCGTGGTTCTGGTATGGAAGGGAGAGGATGGGATAAGATCAAACAATTCTTCAGAGCATTCGCCATGATACAGACGGTAGAACACGCTAAGCGAGGAAATATCCCTACGCAGCTGTAGCGGCTCCAATGGTAGACATTTGTCTAAAATATGTGTGAAACGAGAGGACGTTCAATTCCCGACCAAGACAAATGTTTGTGTGACAGATATTTGTTTCGGATCTGGGTGATGTGGGACTGTAGTGCCTCCTAGTTCTTGATACCCACTCTACAGGTTTGACCGAGTGTCAGGACTATGGGTGTGATATAAGTAAAAGTTTTTTTAATTCATAAAAAGTACACCGACTTCAATGAAAAACAAATTATGCGTCTCTATAACATTTGAAGGTTTCCCTCGATTTTTCTGAGATCCCATCATCAGATCCTGACTTGGTGCCAACGGGACCACCTGGGAAGTATACCCTTTTAAACAAAAAAAGAATTTCTCGAATCGGTCCAGGCGTCTTCGAGTAATCGGGTAACATACATAAAAAAAAGATTCCGACGAATTGTTAACCTCCTTCTTTTTTTTGAAGTCGGTTAAAAAATAGAGCATCTGTTGTAATAAAAATGTACCAATCAGGACTTTTGGGTGTATTATTGTTATTATTATAATAGTTTAGATAAATATCTATAACTGCAATAAGGAACAATCAAAATTACAAAATATTTAATTATACCGTAAATAGTGCTGAAATCCAATATCAAGACTGACAGCTGGCAGCAGCACATAAGACAAAAAAAACGGCCATTACGGCCAAGTCGCGTCGCGACTTGCAACTTGAAAACATCCTTATCCAGCGAACACATAAAAAGCAGACATCGTTTTTCTTTTAAAAAACTCTCTCATTTGCCTATCAATAGTGGTTGAGGCAGATCTGACCGTAATAAATGTCATATTTTATGGCACTTAGGAAAAAATGCAAGGGAGCCATTTTACATTTTAGCCGGTGACCGGGGATCGCTATGTCGAATTACGCATTTCGAGTAGCCATTTCCTCGGGGAATTTTAAATATTTTTTGTTCGGCAACATTTCAGTTTTTGTTGCTGTCGGATAATAGTTCACTATTATTTGAATTCAGTGATATATTAGGTCTTTTACATTATATTCCTCTTCGCTATAATGAGAATTGTTATCCATTCTCCCGCACCTATAACATATAGCAGCGATAGCCTAGTTGGTTGCGGTACGGATTGTCAAGACGAAAGTCGTTCGAAACCCAAATGGTATACAAATCTGACTTTTCTAAAGTTACGTGTGTATTAAATTGCTTTAACGGTGATGGAAAACATCGCGAGGAAACCTGCATACCTGATAATTCTCATAAGAATGTCGAAGGTATCTGAAGTGTACCATCCCGCATTAGGCCAGCGTGGTGGACTAAGGCCTAAGCCCTCATTAGTAGAGGAGGCCTGTGCCCAGCAGTGGGACAATGTTTAATACAGGGCTAACATTATTATAACATATACTACGACAATACAATCTAAAGGAGCACAAGATGAATTCTGATTTCTCGTACCAGTAATATATATATATATATATATATATAAAAAAGCCGAATAACAAACTGTTAATTTCCTTGTAGGTCCTTTAAAACACCATAATCTCATTTCCTAACTCACTCTCATATTAATAACATAACAGTTAACACTTTAATATTATCTTCTGAAACTCGCGTTGAAATAGACTAAACTAAAGCCTAACTAACGCCTAAAATCCCATAGTATAATTAATACGAGTCCTAAGTCCTAAAACTGGTGCATTGTGCTATCGTATCAGATTAGGCGCTACTATTGTTGCGCTAATGAGATTACCCGAGTATGATGCAAAATACTGACACGGAGCACTGAAATTCACTAAAATGCACGCTTAGTCTCTAAATAACACCAGATTAGTATGGAACAGGTCTCAAACAATGTTTTTTTTTTCCTGTTTCTGTAATCATGTTTGTCGAAACAAAGGTGCCGCTGCATTCTAGATTTATTGTAAATTACATGATAATTTGTGCTAATGTGTTTAAGCTCTTTAGAAGAACGTAAAATATATTATCCAAGCTTACAGTATTAGACAAAATGCATTGCGTAGAGTGAGGAAGAATCAGGAGGCCTTAATCTTTGTCTCCTTCCTAATGTTCATTTCTTTCCTTTAAGGCTGGTAATTTACTCATGGTTCTTATGGTCATAGGTCGAGAAGATCATTTTCCACCAGGTGATCCTGTTGCTCGTTTCCTAGCCACTGTTATAAAATAAAACATAACAATAGTTGCATGTTCTGATTATCGAATGATAAACATAAGCAATATATATTTGTACTGCCTTCAATGATCATGTCAATGGGGACCAGAACTTATCGTATAACCTTTTTTTTTTTTTTATTCTGGCGCGGCATAGTGACCACACTGTCCCTGATGGTAAGCGCAGTGCCGTCCAACTAGAGTATCGAGAAGCGAGAAACAATCTATCCCCCACTACTCAACACTGTCTCGTCTTTAATAACATTTTAATTATAGACAGCCTCCATGGCGCACCGGGCGAGTAGTCGGTTGTGAAACGAGGTGTGAGAGGGTTCGATTCCCGCACCGAGACAAATTTTTGTGTGGCAGATAGACATTTGGTTCGGGTCTGAGTGATGTGGGACCGTAGTCCCTCGTAGTTCTTAATACCCACGATACAGGTTTGACCTAGTATGGGGTCAGGACTATATGTGTGACTGTTTGATGTATTATTATTATCAAACACTGACTAAACTTTTGTCATTACTTACCTACTAATCGCAAAATATTAGTTTATAGTTCTTATTAAAATCCTGATCGTAACCAATGAGGTACAGTGAACCCATTTGATTATATAAATAAATAACACCCAACAGTCACACGTATAGCCCAGATCCTACATTTAGATATGAGTCTTGTGGGTATCAGGGACTACGGGAGACTTTTGGTCTCAACACCCAGACCCGACATAAATATCTGTCTGTCACACAAACATATTTTGTCCTAGTGTGGGAATCGAACCCACGGTGTCTTGTTTCACTGCCGGCAACTCGCCTACTGCGCCATGGAGGCTGTCATATACATTATACATCTGTCTTAATTTTTTACATTTCAAAATATACCAGTATTTTAATTTTTTCTAAAAATAATGTTGCAGTTGGCGACGCTGCATACGATCAATCATAGATTTGAGTCACTCTTCAATCACGCTGCATACACGTTATAGCAATTATTTAAATGAAATCTGTTGGAGACGTGTTTATCGGTAAATCTGCGGTATTAGAGCAGACAAAAACTATTTGTTACAAAAAAACTTAGTTGGGGTAAGTATCATAGATGCATGATGACCTTTGATGTAAGATCTTTTCAAACTTCCTAATAAATAATAATAATAATAATACTAGCCCTGTATTAAACATTGTCCCACTGCTGGGCACGGGCCTCCTCTACTAATGAGAGGGGTTAGGCCTTAGTCCACCACGCTGGCCTAATGCGGGTTGGCAGACTTCTCATACCTTCGAAAAACTCTCAGATATGCAGGTTTCCTCATGATGTTTTCCTTCACCGTTAAAGCAAGCGATAATTAACATTTTAATACACACATATCTTTAGGAAAGTCAGAGGTGTATGTCACTTGGGTTTCGAACCTACGACTTTCGTCTTGGCAGTCCGTACTGCAACCAACTAGGCTATCGCTGCTATAAAGTTGCTGCTGCTTCTAATAAAGTGAATCACAAATTAGTGATGTCCTTTTAGAAAAATAATAAGCAAGGTCAATAGTTATTTTAGGAAATAATAAATATCGTTCATGCAGCAATGATAACTGGTTGGAGGAAAAGGCGTGCTCAAAGCCTCATCCCAATTTGGAGTCACTCAAGACATCCTTGATTAAGGCAGCCGCCGATATTGACATGGACCTCGTTCGTGCTGCGATAGACAACTGGCCGCGCAGATTGAAGGCCTGTATTCAAAATCACGGAGGTCATTTTGAATAAACTTTAGTGTCATAAGAATCTATGTTTTGTTAAGTTCATTTTGGTATATAAATGGTTACATAATGAATAAACTTGTTTCAATTATTTTATATTAAACATGTGACAGAATTTATGACCTGACTAGGTATTATAAAAAAACTTGTGTGTATAAATGCACACCGAGTATAATATATCACTCGGTGTGCATTAAACACGTTTTTTTTCGTCTTGTCTACTTTTAGTGCTTATAATTTGAAATAGATTACTTAGTTTTAATTAAAATGATAATTTCGATTCAAGGTAGAGACAGATCGAGTATCTTTCAGTTTATTTAGTGAATACTAGATTGTAGTGAAGGAACGTGAAATTTGTTTTGTTCGCTGAGGCTTATGGCAAGGGTTTGAAAGCTGACGGATTGATGGATAGTGGATTGTAATAAAACGCTTTACGCATATATGCGTCTAAATAAATTGATCTTAGTTAGGGGGTGCCGATACGTTATAAATCCAAATAGACTTCAATTCTACTTAGAATATATTTTGTACTTACATTTATTTGGTCTTTTAAACATTTTTTTTGAGTAAGTTGTAAATACCTTCAAGAGGTGAACACATTCCTCTATACCTGCAATGTCATCATATATGTATATGCTGTGTATTACCTAATTGTATTTCCAAATAAATAAATTAATTAATAAACATGTCATCGATTATACCTATTTAAAACGTTGTGTACCTTTTTAATTTTAGGTTAGATTTTCGAGTAGTGTGCCAATAATGTTTTGAAAGTTCGAAAGTCTGGAGAGCCAGACATAGCTATGCATTAAAGAAGTAAAATCTTAGATACTAGATTTTTTTAATACAATTCAATTGGATATGTATTATCTAAAATAGGTATGAATGTGTTTCATATCGTTTTCAGTTGCTAACATCTACAGGATTAAAGAGGTTGACAAGAAGGTGTGTGTTGAGTACAAAGTCAGATATCGCCAATACAATATTTGCCCGCGGCGGGTGCGGGGTGCCGATAAAAATATTCTATTTGTTATAGGAAGCCACGGAGGTACATTTAAAACGCGTCACGCGTTGACATCTACTTCGGTTCGTTTCAAAACACCATCGATTATTTAGGGTTGGGCAAATCAAAATGTTTTATTATTATTTATTTTTTATTTTAACAATCGTAAAATATATTTTCCGTTGATTCCGATAGCCTGTTTTTAATACATAGATATGGAATAATATGGAGGTAATTATTACTTAAAGATTTTAACAACATAAATTAGACGTATGAAATATATATTTGTTTCTTAAACTAAGCGTAGTGGATTAAAGCTCCCAATTGTAGAAAGACCCATGCCCAGCAGCGGGAAAGTGCACAATACAGTTTTGATATTATTAAGAAGATATTATTAGAATAAATAAATAAAGTCTGCCTCGGTGGCGCAGTTGTAATTGCACATGCGTTACGACTGCTGCTGTGCTGAGGTCTCGGGTTCGATCCCCGGGTCAGGTAAAGTGATTTTGGGTTTTTCTATCTAGAAATTCTCAGTATTAGCCCGGAGTCTAGAATTGTGCCCGACATGGCGGGTGATGATAGGCTCGCCCCCTATCGCATTATGGGACCAAAATTCCGCGAAAAGTGGGTGTAGGTACTGGTTACGCCTCTGTCTACTCCTTCGGGGATTTCAGGCGTGAGTGTATGTGTGTATGTAAATATATATAAATTCCCTGACACCATATTGAATTCAAGAACAATATTAAAGAAGTGGCAGCCCTGTGAACAGCGAGAGACCACGCTTTCACCCGCCCCTGTCAATGTGTACAGTCAATACACGGGAGTGTGAATAATTTTTCATCTATTCCCATTATATAGGTATCGCTATTTTACTGTGCGTCACTATGAACCACTGAATATCTTATTTGGCATATGTTGTGAGTAAATATGCTGAATCATGAGAGAAAAACGTAATATGTCGAGGCGTAACTAACAATTATGTAAATAATAAGTTATTTTAAACTTCATACATTTTAATAACACAGATACCTTGGCTAATGTGTCGGGAGAGACGACTTTAAAGTTAATTAGAGTATTAACAAGTCCCGATAGCGTAAATTTTTTAGCCTAGTACGGATTGTCATGAAGGATGTAGTTAGTTTCAAACCAGACCATGGAACAGTCACCTTCTGACTTTTTAAATTAAGTTTATATTCATTTTCAAAAATTTAATGCTTTAAACGGTGTAAACATCGTGAGAAAACTTGCATACCAAAGAATTGTCTATAAGAATTTCTAAGGTATAAGAAGACTGCTAACACTAGGTCAATGTTGTGGTTTTAAACTTAATCCCTTGCATATATGCCTTATTATATTAATACTAGTGGACCGTGCAGATGTCGTCCTGCCCGTAAATGCAGCGCCACACCGACTGCAGCGCCATCTGCCGGGCTGATTTGTGAATCTAAACCATCCAGGGCGCCACCCAAACGCATACAAAAAAAAACATTCAAATCGGTCCAGCCGTTTAGGAGGAGTTCAGTGACATACACACGTACAGTATAAGTATATATATATATAAAGATATGAAGAAATATAAAGAGTAAAAATTTTAAACTTCACCATAATTCATCTTAGAAAGTATACGAAGGAAACGGTAAAAAAAGCTGGTGTGAGCAACTAAAAAAATCCTCACAAGACTATTCAGCGTAAAAATATCATTCATTCTACACTGCGGTCAGTAGCGACTAAGCCGCCTCGCAAAGTCAAAAGGGCTTTGACTTCAAAGCGTTGGGAAATAACTGGCAACACCAAGAGAATGCAAAATAAACTGACATCACTGAGGTGAGAGTGCAAAATAAATGCAGCAACACCACATTACACAGCCATTGAATCAAAAGACAGACCGAGCGTGAAGTGTTGAAAACTGGGAAAAAATGGTAAAGGTACCCTCTTGGCGTAAGTAAAGGATACCTATTCTGGGATCTTAAAGTAGGTTGCAGTGTTCTACAAAGGAGATAAAAACTTATATAATAAAGATTCTCTTTTGTTCATTACATCGGCGTCATTAACGTGATATGAATAAGAAAAAATATCAGAAGTAATATTAATAACTAATTAATAACTTTAGCCATACGAATATACACGTACCTATATATACATCACAAAACTACGAAATAATCACTCTGAAAAATATGTAATACAAGAAATTACAGTCCCTTGGAATACGTATTTGGCTTTTGTAGTTGAAATTATATTTTTGGCTAATAAATGAACTTAATTATCAATAATACTATAATTAATACAATTATCGTTTCCTATAAATAAAAACAAACGAAGACCCAGAACACGTTCCGTTGTTGATTTTTAAAAAGATATATAAATAAAAAGGATTCAGAATTCTATGTCAGGTTGTATGTGATTAAAAGTTAGCTTAGTTTCCACATGTGGAAACCACTGTAGAGCCGTGTAAATATTGGCAGACAGTTTTATACGGAGACGGATGATTTTTACATCAAAAGCGACGCGGGAACTTCAAAGTGAAATGAAAAGTGGGACTTAAATCACACCTTCTAAACACGCGGGAATGATGACACTTGCTTTTGCAACTACCGGTGTCAAATATCCTTACTAATTGTGATGTTTGTTTGTTGTCTTTACAGTGTTTTATTCCTTTGAAACAGAAAGAGTATAATATGTGACCAAGGGTGGCAGTATTGTTTTGCTACAAGATACTAAGTGTGATATAAGTAGTTATGTCACGTTATAGACAGTTTTGCTATAGAATACAAGACCGGTGTAGTACCACATTCTTATAAAAACCGGCCCCTTTCTGTTTCGTATGGCGCGTGAGATTTCCGGACGCCCAAATCTTGAAAATTCAATCTTGTTCATCGATGACTTTTCTAGTATTGTGGGAGTTCATATGCCTTAGATCACTTGTTAGCATCTATTATAAAATAGGAGCATTCTGAAGATATCACAAAATTTTGATGGAAGAACTCTATAACTTAACACATATTACGAAGAAGATTTGGAGAGGAAAATATTTATAGATTCTGTAGGATATATGAGGAAGTGTAGGAAACAAGTTGTGTGGACCTTGCATAAACCTTACCTTTGGTGGAAGTTAAATACCTAAGTATGATAAGTTCATAGTGCGCTCAATGCATGAATGTGTACATGCAATTTATTCTATTCAGATCCTTGGAAATGTTGAAAATGAAACTCATAATAGCGATCAAAATTAAGTGGCACTTACAAACACCTTGATAGAATGACAATGTAACGTGGTCGGAGCCAACGACGCACCGAAAGCAAATTATCGAAAGCATAAATTATTGAGAGACACACACTACCTTGCATTGTGAACAAATTTAATTTCCTAGTTCGAACAACCACTAAATGCATGAAACAGCCCGTCCGGTGAGCACGGGTACCTGAACTATTGGTTGCATTATTTACTGCACTTTGGGCACTGAAAAGCAACGTAATTAATTGAGTTATAGCTTGTGGTTTTGTCCTACTATTCTATTACTTACTGTAAAAAAAACTACACTTTGTGTCCTTATTACGATTTAATTGTTTTGACTTAAATAATGTTTTTTTATTTTCTATTAATCTAATGCATTTAGAATATCATTATTACGACTAAAAATGATGAGCAAATAGGAAGAACATGCGTGTTTTAGATTTACGGAAGGATACAAACAATATAATGAAGATAAATGTAATTCTTCTATAAAAGACGTACTTTGCGACTTAATTCACTAACATACTTAGGCATACATTTATATACATTATTATGCCTTCATCCCCTAGGGCATAGGGGTCGGCAGAGACTATAGATGTTCACTTTGCACAAACCGGACATACCCCTTAGCTGAACTTTTACTAAACTTTTCACACATTAGTGTCAGTTTAGTTCTGGTTACACTTTAGTTCACAGGCTATAATATATCTTAGCAGCACCGCGCAGGGGTGATTCCGGCTGCAATTCTAGCACTCCTTAGAATACCCGGGGATCGCTCCGTAAGCGCCGAAGAAGGCCACCGCGGGGTTTTAGCTGGTAGTGTCGGGTGGGTTGTATATAGGGGTTACGGATTCGGCCCAGCGGCAGCACGGATAGCCATCATCCGTGCGAGGGGGATGCTGGGTCGTAAGACCGGCTAGTCCAGCATACCCCGTTTTATTCTTAATCCGCTTCCCTCCGGAGCGGGCGGCAGTAATAAAACGCTTTCCCCGCGACAACAAAAGAAAGTCTATAATATATCATTTTTGTCATCAATTGATAATAACCAATGAAAACAATAAAAAACAAAATACAATATTCATGACAGACGTGACTGCCATTTCTCTAGGATTCAAACCAACGTTACTTTTTTTCTATTTTGGCATGGCAAAGTAACCACACTACACCTGATGGTAAGCGCAGTGCCTGCTTCTTCACACTACGCCATGACCAAGAGGGTCTAGTGTTAGAGTAGTTAGAAGGCTGCAACACGGCCAAACATCGTACCCCAACTCTAGACCCTCGATAAAACCAGGATGTAAACTGGCTGATCCCGGAACGTGACACACTTGCGTCTGCCACTATGGCGGGTTTTACACCCTGTATACGGTGGTCGCTATACGGCTGGATATGAATATCGTACCACCAGCAAATCATATAAAATAATATATAATATTCATATTATTCAGTCACGTATAATAAATAAATATATAATACTAGCCCTGTATTAAACATTGTCCCACTGCTGGGCACGGGCCTCCTCTACTAGTGAGAGGGGTTAGGCCTTAGTCCACCACGCTGGCCTAATGCGGGTTGGTAGACTTCACATACCTTCGAAATTCGTATAAGAATTCTCAGATATGCAGGTTTCCTCACGATGTTTTCCTTCACCGTTAAGCAAGCGATAATTAACATTTAATACACACATAACTTAAGAAAAGTCAGAGGTGTATGCCACTTGGGTTTCGAACATACGACTTTCGTCTTGACAGTCCGTACCGCAACCAACTAGGCTATCGCTGCTATTACGTACATACGTATACTGCTATTTATCTACGACTCAAACCCACGTTACTTCAGAGAATAGTAACACAAATCGTTTTACGAATTTGTGGCAGCGTCGCATAAATTCCATTGCATTTGGTCCATTGATAGCTATGCATAGGTAAAATGTATCGCATCGGGGATTACAGTTGTTGGGCGTCGCGTCCTAAAGTTACGGCTTTAATATAAAAATAAAGTTTAACGAGTATGCGCAGTCTGTTGCAGCTTCGCAATGTTGAGCCCGATTTATTGTGCACCGAAGACAATTTATAACCGATAGTTTTTGTGGGCGGAAAATACTCCCTGACAGCCTCCGTGGCGCAGTTGGCGAGTAGCCGGCTGTGAAACGAGAGGCCGTGGGTTCGATTTTCACACCGGGACAAATGTTTGTGTGACAGACATATATTTGTGTCCGGGGTCTGGGTGTTGTGAGACCGAAAGTCTCTCGCAGTCCCTGATACTCACGACACAAGACTCGTATCTTAGTGTGGGGTCGGGGCTATGTGTGTGACTGTTGGGTGTTATTTATATTTATTTATTTACTTTATACGTGAGGTGGCGGGTTCGATCCCTGCACCGAGTCGATTGTGTGAGTCACTAATATTTGTTTCGAGTCTGAATGTTGTGGGTCTCTAGTCCCTTGTAGTTCTTGGCACCCATGGCAAGGGTTTGACCTAGGAATTGATAAACTCAAACAGAATTTTTGATTGCCACACCTGAGATTTTAATTGACTAGTGTTTCAACCTTAATAGATACCAGTAACCTTGTTTCTAAGTTCACTTAAATAAATAACATCAATAAAATGACAGCCTCCGTGGCGCAGTGGGCGAGTAGTCGGCTGTGAAACGAGAGGCCGTGGGTTCGATTCCCGCACCGAGACAAATATTTGTGTGACACAAATATTTGTTTCGGGTCTGGATGTTTTGGGACCTTAGTTCCTCGTAGTTGTTGATACCCACGATACAGGTTTTACCTAGTGTGGGATCAGAACTATGTGTGTGACTGTTGGGTAATAAAAAATAATAAAAAAAAAATTAATTAAATTGATACTTTGATCATCAATCAGAAAAATTGACAATTTTTATTATTTATTTTTTCTAGAATGGTTAACATACTTCTGTCCGGCATGTCGATGAACTCGTAACCTATCTCATAATTGGACAGAAGTAAGCTCGCCTAACATTAAATAATCTAGTTGCACCACTGCCTATATCTTCGAGGATACAGGCATGAGGATGCATAGATATACACCTCATGAACTTTTACCTACTCTCTTACTACTTTACCTACTCTACTCTTCTACCTACTCTACCTATTGAACTTTAACACTACACAGAGATTAATAAAAAGCAATATTTTCTGTATAAGTAAAAGTTTTTTTATTCATAAAAAGTACACCGACTTCAATAAAAAACAAATTATGCGTCACTATAAAATTTGAGGGTTGCCCTTGATTTGTCTGAGATCCCATCATCAGATCCTGACTTGGTGCCAATGGGACCACCTGGGAAGTATACCCTTTTAAACAAAAAAAGATATTCTCGAATCGGTTCAGGCGTCTTCGAGTTATCAGGTAACATACCTCCTTTTTTGAAGTCGGTTAAAAAGAGGACTTAAGCATTAAGCCTTCACTAAGACAAACGAATTTATCATATCTTATCTCTATACAGTTTTATAGGGAAAATATTTTGTTTTTATATAATTTTATGTAAAGTACGACAACAAGAATTGCAGATAAGTGGTTATATACTAATTTGTTTGTCTGATAATGAGAACTTAAGATTATCTGGTGAAAATATTCCGCGCTTTGCTCGCAGATAACACTCTACTGTAAAGGTGAACTTCGCAGCAATTATTATTGAAGTAATCTTTTCATTTAAAACTGATGACTAGGACTAATCTGAGTAGAAAATTATTCTTATAATATGCGTAACGCCACGTAAAGTAAATTTGTTAATTGCGATCGGTTGACCGGTATTGAAGTTAATGTTTGGCAGCGCCATCTAGCAAATTCTTTTTATTTTTTTGGGTCAGGAACCATCGTGGCCGTATGATTAACAACTTGCCAAAGTTTCATCATAATTGGATGAATAGTTTAGAAGTCCATAGAGGACAAACATTCTTACATTGATCTTTATTTATATAGATTAACAGCTAGTGTCAAACAAACCTGTGTTGAGGTCAGGGCTATGTGTGACTGTTTGGTGTATTATTTATTTTCCCAAGATTATTCATAAGACATTATTTAATTATTACTTACAAGCTGTTGCTCGCGGCTCCACCCGCGTGGAGGTTTTTTACACCTTGGGTAACATTATTGTAGTTTTAGTAGGGATCCTTATTTTTTTCTTACAATTAAAATAGCCTATATCTATCAGTGATAATGTAGCATTCAAATAGTGAAAGAATTTTTTAAATCGGTCCAGTACTTTTTGAGCCAATGCGTTACAAACATACTTACGTACAAATCTTTCCTCTTTATAATATTAGTATAGATTGAGCGTTAATTTAGCACAAATAATATTCTTCCTCATATATCTCTACATTGTTAAACCAATATTCTTTTGCGTTATAAGTTTCATACGTACGTTTATACACTTACAAATAAACTATTGTCACAAACATATTCAAGAGAACATGGAACTGAACGAGAAGATATAATATAATCAAGCTTTACAAGTGGTAGAGCCACGCTGTAGACATATTTGTCTACAGCATGAATGGGCCGGCTCGACCGGGGTAGTACCACTGTCTCACAGAAAACCAACGTAAAGTGTCAGTTTACTATCGCGTTTCGTATGGTAAGTGAGATATCCGGAGGCCCAGATTCCCCCTTCCCTTCCCTAATCCCTATTCCTGTCCTTTAAGGCCGACAGCGCATACATGACACTTTCGGTATTGTGGATGTTCATGTGGTGACCCACTGGCTCATTTGTCGGACTATACTATAAAAAAAAGAAGCGAAATAGCACTGACTCATCGCGAGATCTCTAAGAAATACACCCGATTGACTTGAAATTTAGTTTAGTTACTCATTTCGCGATGTAGACGCTCATTAACAACAGATTTTTTGGAAAATTACTCCTAAGGGGGTAAAACAAGAGATGAACGGATAGCGACAAACTCATTCAACGTGGGTGAAGTCGTGGGAAAAGCTAGTTAATATATAATTATCGCACAAAATATGAGTCATTTTATCTGGCACGGCAAAGTGACCACACTGCACCTGATGGTAGATGGTAAGCGCAGTGCCGTCCAATTAGAGTAGTATTCTAGTATAATAACGCAAAAAGCTTGATAAAACATCTGCGTATTCACCTTAAGCTGACACAAAACATATTTAATGGCCACCATTCCACCCGCTATGTACTGCGTTTCAGTAAATATAGATAACAATGTTCTTTGATCTTGATTTTTTAATCATTGCGTTGTGTCATCGTCATTATCTTTGAAATATGATTGATAATAATCATGCTTAAAAAAGGTATCATTTGGTGTATATCACATGTTTATATTATTTAAATGAACTCTTAAAATTTTCGACTGCCTCGGTGCCGCAGTTGTAATTGCGCATGCGTTTACGACTGCTATGCTGAGGTCTCGGGTTCGATCCTCAGTTCGGGTAAAGTGATGTTGGGTTTTTCTATCCAGAAATTCCCAGTATTAGCCCGGAGTCTGGAATCTGTGCCCGGTATGGCGATAGGCTCGCCCCCTATCACATCATGGGACCGAAATTTGGCGAAAAGTGGGTGTACTAGCTACACCTCTGCCCACCTCTTCGGGGATTACAGGTGTGAGTGTATAAGAACACTTAAAATTTTCTTCTAAATTTACATAAGAAACACGAATACTTGCTATTTATATACATTTGATTTTAATAACTAGAGATATATCATTTTTATAATTGTTATTTAAAGGTGAAAGAATCGGTACTTTATTTGAATGAGTTTAACACAGATTTAGTATAAAAATTACATGTTTAAACGTTGCGTAATGCTAATTTAAAGACAATACAAAAACAAGTTTCAATTTGTAAGTTATACTTTTGGAATATTAATCCATGGAAAGACATAATGTGTCTCTTTATCCAACCTTTTATCTCGGCTCGGCAAAGTGACATTAAATCAAAATCCTAAACGGCAATGTGATCACACTACACCTGATGGTAAGCGCAGTGCCGTCTAATTAGAGTATCGAGTAGCGAGAGACAATCTATCCCCCGCTAAACACAACCATGCCGGACGGCTTCTTCACACTACGCCATGAGCAAGAAGGTGAAGAAACGGTGGAGGGTCTAATGTCAGAGTAGGTACTCAGAAAGCCACAGAAAACCGGTAAATGCAGCATTATTCAATACATAATAATACATTGCATAAATAAACAAATTCAAAAATGTTCTTATAAATGTCAAAATTAAAAACTAATTATTAAATTAATGTTAAATATAAAAATGCTGTAGAAACAACTGTTTACATAGTGAAACTGCCAATTTACAATTTGGTATGATTTGTATGAAATGGTGTCTAGTTCTTCATACCATTGGTCCTGTCAATGATCCTCCTTCTTGTCATCATTTTTTTTATATATAGTAGAGTCCGACAAACGAGCCAGTGGGTCACCTGATGTTAAGTGATCTCCACCGCCCATGAACATCTACAATACCGAAAGTATCATGTATGCGCTGTCGGCCTTAAAGGACAGGAATAGGGATTAGGGAAGGGAAGGGGGAATCTGGGCCTCCGGATATCTCACTTACCATACGAAACGCGACAGTAAACTGTCACTATACGTTGGTTTTCTGTGACACAGTGGTACTACCCCGGTCGAGCCGGCCCATTCATGCTATAGACAAATATGTCTACAGCGTGGATCTACCACTTCTAAATCATCATGAGACACGACCGTGTAAATCAGAGGTATATCTGCTTGATTTAGTATAAAGGTATTTGCGTCTATTAACACATTACCTAGTGTTTTAAAGTTACAATACAATTTGAATTCTGCGCTTGTTAATTCCAATAATATTTTCAAATTTAAATAACTGGTTCGATGGTGTAGTTGTAATTGCGTACGCAGACTGCTGTGCTGAGTTCTCGGGTTCGATACCCGGATCGGGTAAAAGTGATATTGATTTTTAATATCACGAAATACTCAGTATCAGCCGGGAGTCTGGGATATGACAATAGACATCCCCTATCACATCATGGGATGGTAATAAGTTTGGCGAAATTTGGGTGTCCTGGTTACACATCTGCCTACCCGTCGGAGGGTATAGTCGTGAGTGCATATGTATGTGATAATAATAATAATACTAGCCCTGTATTAAACATTGTCCCACTGCTGGGCACGGGCCTCCTCTACTAATGAGAGGGGTTAGGCCGAAGTCCACCACGCTGGCCTAATGCGGGTTGGCAGACTTCTCATACCTTCGAAAAATTCTCAGATATGCAGGTTTCCTCACGATGTTTTCCTTCACTGTTAAAGCAAGCGATAATTAACATTTTAATACACACATAACTTTAGAAAAGTCAGAGGTGTATGCCACTTGGGTTTCGAACCTGCGACTTTCGTCTTGGCAGTCCGTACCGCAACCAACTAGGCTATCGCTGCTATATGTATGTATTAAATTTAATTTTCTGTACGTGTAGCTTTCATTATTAACATCTGCCATGCACTGTATAAAACATCATCGTTGGTACAAAGCACAATAACGTATTTATATATGTGCATTATTCTTCTGTTACTCTAGTACTAACATCTTAGAACAATCACACTTACCGAGTACGCTAACACTAAGAAAACGATCCAAGTATCCAATAAATATTGGAACTCTGTATAAAGAGAATTATTTTTATAAAAATCATTGAAAAACATCTCCAACAAAGGGTATGGGTATACAAGGTTACATTTGCAGTTACATAAAGCTATATTAAACCTTATTCCGACAGTGCATGGTTGAAATATGTTTGGCAAATGATATTGTTGATAGTGTAATGTAGGTTGGTTGTCCAGTCGGGGCCTATTCGAGTGGTTTTCGGTAGTATCGCCAAGTTTTGAACGTCGTTTTCAAGATCTCTATTGTTTCAACACTTTGAACCCCTTTTTTATTTCAACCGCAACACTAACCTTAGAAATTATTGTGTGTATCAGATATTGTTAATATGTACCTAGTTAAAGTTCCATTATTTACAGGACATAATAAAAGTGAAGAGCTTCGCGAGAATTGTTATTGAAATTGAAAACCCCGTCTATATTTTCCGTCACAGCTAAAGCAAGTGACAATTAACAATTAATATACACGTAACTTTAGAAAAATCAGAGGTGTATGCCTTTTGTGCTGGTTCCGAACATACGGCTGTCATTATTTTCTTAGTGTCTGGATAGGCAGACGAGCAGACGGGCCATCTGATGGTAAGTAGTCACCGCCGCCCATAGACTTCTGCAATGCCAAGGCACAGCAAAGCCGCTGCGGTATACTTAGTGGAAGAGTAATAGACAAATGCAGTATACGTAGATAAATACCTGCACGTATTATCTACTAGGTACCCATATTGATATTTTAATTAGTGTTAGATTGCTATGTAATATACTATCTAAAATTACATTCTTCTACACTTCTCGTTCCCCGTATAAAATGTTAATAGTTATCATAAATTCGGTCTTGTAGTGAGTTATGTGTTTGATTATATGCGTTAACCGCAAAGCGTATCTATGGGTTAATTACGCGCGCCTATTTTGTAACCTTCACAGGTTTTATAAAGATAAAAAATATTTTTATTCATATGCGTACTGGCCGGTAATAAAAACTACACGACTTTTTTCGTTAGACTGTCATTTCTAATTCAAAATAAGAATATGATTTAGGCTGAAGCAGACGTATATAATTTTGTGAGTTGCGAATCTTTTTATGTTGCGTAATATGTGTGTTATTCGATTTTACATTTGAGTGTGGTTTATACTTCACGACACGATGTTGCAGAATGATTTATCTATCAACTCGCGCATAGAACGTTTGTCTGGCTTTAGCCATAGGTATCCATACTAATACTATAAATGCGAAAGTAACTCTGTTTATTTGTAACCTTTTCACGACTAAACGGCTGAACGGATCGTAATGAAATTTGGTAAGGGGATAGATTATATCCTAGAGAAGAACATAGGGTATATTTTTCAAAAAACAACCTTGAAAGGGGTCAAATAGGAGTTCAAAATTTGTATGGGAAATACATAATTAATCGACTTAGGGATCTGGAAATTCATATTTAGGCTTTTGGTGGGAAATAAAGAAATACGTGTTTCAACGTTTTTGAAAAATCATCCCTAAAAGGGGCAAAGTGAGGTTAAACTTATGAGGTATTCTTTAGATGCAATCTCAAGATTCAGGCACAACACCTGAGAGGCTGGACAATCGCTATAGGTGCCTCAGTGCAGAAGACAACTCCTTGGATTGTATACTTCTGCTCCCGAAAATAACCTCCACGCGGGTGGAGCCGCGAGCAACAGCTAGTCTACTATAAAAAAGAATACATACAAATATGCAAGTTAGAAAAACCAAACTTAATATTACTCAACCTAACTATAGAATTAAGACAAAAATAATCACATTACAATATATAAAGTTTTCAGTTTCCAAGTATACGTACCGGAGACCAAGTTTATTTAGTTTTTGCTAATTCATCAAGAGCAGCGATTGCCTAGTTGGAAGTAGTATGGACTGTCATAACGAAAATCGCTGGTTCGAAACTAAACCTATTGGCATACACTGACTTTTCGAAGTTACGTGTGTATTCATTGCTAATTAGCGCTTACTTAAACGGTAAGGAAACCTGCATACCTGACAATCCTCATAAGAATTTCGAAGGTATATGAAGTCTGCCAACCCGCATTTAATGCCTGAGTGGTGGACTAAGGTCTAACCCCTCCCATTAGTAGAGGAGGCTCGTGCCCAGCAGTGGGACAATATATAATACAGTACAGTACAATACTACCCAGTATTAATATTATTAATTGATTAAGAAGCTGTATAACGTTTGCTGATACTTAGGATGTATACCAAATTAAACTATGATGTAAATATTAAAACCACATCGTAGACAGTTTTCTCTCATCTGGATTGTTACCTCTGAAAACCAACGAAATTAAAAGCTTAGAGTTGCGTTTCGTACGGTCACATCCCATTCTTTTAAGACCAGAGGGGTTACTCTTGACACTCGATTCTAATTTAAAATTGGGATTGGGTTCGAAAACGGTACTATTGGCACTCTTGAACGCAACACCAGTGCACGATTCTACTGAATATGGCGGAATTTATAGTAACTAAATGATAAAGAGTATTTATGATCGCTAGTTCGTAAATATTCTATTTCATTTATATGAGTGAGTTACGTATTCCAATATCTTCTAAATTGAAATTGAAACTGTATCGAGTTCGAGATTGGAATTGATTTCAAGAGTAGGCCCACAGGAGGGTTACTCTTGAAACTGGATTCCAATTTAAAATTGGGATTGGGTTCGAAAACTGTACAATTGTGAATTGGTACTCTTGGACGCAACACTAGCGCACGTTCGTTAATATTATATTTCATTTAGTTGAGTGAATTATGAGTTCCAATATCTTCTAGATTGGAATTGAAACTGTGTCGAGTTCGAGATTGGAATTGATTTCAAGAGTAGGCCTACAGGAATGGAACCATGATTATAGTATTGCAGTAGTTTATGAATGGTAGAGATGTTAGCATCGGGTGACCCAATTACTCGTTTGCAGGTCTATGCTACAAAATCCTCCAGAAAGTGACTTTGAGCAGTAGCTTCGATGCGAACTCATTAAAGTCGATTTGGAAAGGTTATTTATTTGGATCGTCAGTGGGTGGCATATAAATTGTTTGTTGGAGGTATTCTATTTTAAAAAGCGATAAAAAATTATAACTTTATATTTTTATATACTAATTAAAAATTGAAAATAAAATACAAAAAAAATATTTTAAATTTATGTCACAGTCAAACTTATAAGGCTATGTCACCAATGACGAAAAAACATGTCACCCATTATTTGAGGCTGTCAGTGCAAAAGTGTCCTAACCCTAAATTTTTCATAATCTGACCTATGTACTACAAATGATTTAAAATGTGCGAAAATTGAATGCAAAACCGGCCTATCTCTAGTTTCACCAATAGCCTATATGATGACAACAAGATGGCATTGCACAAATTGCATTTATGTACATTGATTTAAAATTCGTGAATATACAAACCCCATTATTTTCATACTCATTGTCTCAAGCTTAGGCCACTTTTGCGCTGACGGCCTCATTTATAAGTCTCAAAAAATATTTTCATTAAAAATATACTTAAACCTACTTCGACTAAGTGGAAATTTGCTCTACAGATACAACCCTAGATTTCCTGGACTTTGTAATATTTGTCTTCTAATTCTCACGGACACTTAAAGACCTAATTATTAAAGTCCTTCTTGTATATCAGATACATTTATCGTTGGGTGGTATTTTATTAATTGTGGTTTATTGAATTGGCTTTTTGTACATTGACCAGGAGAACGTAGAGGGCTAGAGTCTATAACGTTCAAAAAGGAAAGATTGAAGCCCATCAGAGGGTGCAGGGTAATCGTCATAGTACACATCCAAGAGATAGATTAAATTTATCATGGAAGTGGTCACAAATTATACTATTTTCATATTTTTACAGACAATCTACTGCCTCGATAGCGCAGTTGTAATTGCGCATGCGTTACGACTGCTGTGCTGAGGTCTCGGGTTCGATCCCCGGGTCGGGTAAAGTGATATTGGGTTTTCCTATTTAGAAATTCTCAGTATTATCCCGGAGTCTGGAACTTGTGCCCGGTATGGCGATAGGCTCGCCCCCTATCACATTATGGGACCGAAATTCGGCGAAAAGTGGGTGTACTGGTTACACCTCTGCCTACTCCTTCGGGGATTACAGGCGTGAGTGTATATGTATGTAATCTACTAAGCATTTAGATTTTTTTTGTAGTATCCAAAGAAATAAATAATGTTCAATAGTGGATACTTTGTTAGCTATTATTTTAGTTAATTGATAAAATATGAAGGTATCTAATGGATAATTGGTTTGATCTTTGAAAATAGTTTCGAACTGTTCACAGATCTTTACAATTATTTGCTGATACCTGATTTTGTAACATTATACATTTTCTACTGGACATTTTGTTCTTGAAGTATATTATATCATTTGTATAAAATTCGTTTTCAAAGAGATATGAGTGTTTAATGTAGGTAGGCAGTGGCGTGCGTTAAAAAATCTAATACAGGATACCAGTTAATTAAAGATTTATTTAAGGATTGTTATCAATATTATAAAAACCTTTTTTTTTCGTATATTCATTACTATAATTTATTACTACTACTACAAACTAATAGGATGAAGTAAATGTAGCGACACAACTTTAATCCTCTTCAGGCGCGTCATACTCAGCGTAGTTATGAACAATTGACATAGATATCTATTTATTGGTACTGAAATGTGCGAAAATAATGACGAGTATGTATTTGAAGCGAGTATAGACAGTGGCAGAGGAGTTATCGTCGCGACGGCGCAATGTAGAGTGGTATCGGTGTGGTGTCGGTGCGGCGCGGCGTCGTGTCGGTGTGTTTGTGTCGTGTGGCGTGTGGCGGCAGTTGGCATTCTACATGTATATTGATTGCCGGTGACATTGTCATCAACGAACTAGCGACTGGTGCGGAGCGAGCGAGCGAGCAGTGAGCGAGCGGCGGACGAACGTCGAGCGAGCACCACCGCGCACCGCCGCGCCGTGTCGCGCCACATTCAAAAGAAACAGGAACGTTTCTTCGCCGGCTCGCCACGCAATCTACGAAAAAAGAGGCGGAGACTCCAGCGCGCCTCCGTCGGCCAATGGCGGGGCGCGCTCGCCCGCCGACCGCCAATGAGGCCCGGGCGGCGGGGCGGGAGCGCGCGCGCGGCCGCGCCCTCGTTCCACCGGGGCTTTTTATTTATTGTTGCGCGGCACGGCGCGCACGACGGGTGTGTGATGCGCGCGTAGTCTCTGCCGACGAGCATGGAGTCCGCCGTGGACTCAGCGTCGACCGCGAGCGAAGTGAGCGGCTCCTCCGGGGGCTCGCCGAGAGTGAAGGTAGCGTCGCCGGCGCGCGGTATGAGTCCGCCACAGCTGCTGGCGCCGCGGCTGCCGCTGCCGCCGCCGGGGCTGGGCCTGCTAGGTTCGCTACAGATGATGCACCACTCGCCGCTGGAGCTGATGGCGGCGGCGCACCACCACGGCCCGCCACGTTACGGCAGCCCACCACCGATATCCACCTCGGACCCGTCCGCCAACGAGTGCAAGTTGGTAGACTATCGCGGACAGAAGGTGGCCGCGTTCATCATCCAGGGTGATACGATGCTGTGTTTGCCGCAGGCGTTCGAATTGTTCTTGAAGCACCTGGTGGGTGGGCTGCACACTGTGTACACGAAGCTCAAGAGACTGGACATAGTGCCGCTGGTGTGCAATGTGGAACAGGTGCGCATCCTGCGCGGGCTGGGCGCCATCCAGCCGGGCGTCAACCGCTGCAAGCTGCTCTCGTGCAAGGACTTCGACGTGCTCTACAAGGACTGCACCACCGCAAGGTACGTGTACCGTGTACCGTGTTGTAGAACACACCTCGTATGTTCCCGCGCCACCCTCACGTGTCTGCACTACTTTTTATTTTATATTTGTGTTTTGTGTTACCGTTACGTTGACAACTTATGAAACTGCATTTGAAACTTTGCGTTCCGTTAGAACAGCTTACGTCCATTACCTATTTTATTTTGCATAAATGTTTTTACGTATTTTATAAGTAACTAGAATTACGATGTTTTTATATAAGTGCAACTAAAATATTAAGTATTGGTTTCTTCTTCAACTACAAGATAATTATTTTTACGTTTTTTTTGTAATTTAACCCCTTGGATAGCCTATACAATATAAATCCGTGAAACTTGCCATAAGTAGGCCTACGTGTAGTATTGATACATGCATTCTTCATATAGCTGTTTGTAAAAGAACCAAAATATCTTTCGGGACATTTTGAATGCAACAAACCAGAAATGTCAATATAAAAGCTAGTAGAAGTTCCAGCGAACGTACCATTAATATTTAACATTTTAATACGCACCAAATATTTCCTCGGGGTTAAATTTTGAAGCGTCGGTCCCGCGACGGAAGGGTTGCGTGGTTAATTAGCGGCTCCGGCGTGAATTTTTAAATAGTAATTTTTACAAACGGTAAAGTTAGATTAAAAAATGTTGTTAGTTAGCGGCGGCGTGCGCTAGGCCTATATCTTCATTAATGCACTTACACACGGTGCGATTTAAAATGTAATGCGGCTCAATCGCGCGCTTGGGAGGCGTAAAGTTGAATTTTGGTGTTGTATTGCCGCGGCGCGAATATTCGCCGTTTATTGGCAGCGGAAACGCCCCGGACCCGGTTGACTCACATTTTTGTTTGACGTTAAATCATGTTAGCTCATTTCGCTGATGATATCATTATGTGATATGATTGTGTAACGAGAGATTTTCTCCCGCTACTTGATACTTTAACTGGACGGCATTGCACTTACCATCAGGTGCAGTGGTCACTTTGCCGTGCCAGGATAAAAAAAGTGTTGTTTAAAAAAAATATTTTTATTGATGTCACGTAAGAAATATTTTTCATTAGGCTTTAAATATGATTGAAGATATTTCTAAAATATTTTAATTTCATTAAAATCATCGTAATTTGTATAAATTGTCCGCTTATTTTTATGTTTCGTAATACATTTCAAAACCACAAATGATTAGCATGATTTACGATATTTGCCTAGATATCGATCCTTTGATTATTAAATATAAATATTGCTTATGCCTTCATCCCCAAGGCAGGCAGAGATATAACTAAAACGCTTACAGTTAGTCGAACTTATTTTCGTCTCATGTTGTATTAGATGATGAGACTATGGTATATGCATACATTTTTGTTATTGTAATACTCAAAAAGAATCTAGATAGTATTTGCGATTGTCGGATTTGGTATTTGAATCCAAGACATAATTGGTTTGTTAGTCCAGCTACTGGATCAATAAGACGCTATAAAGGTATCTAGTTATTTGAAATTCCAGATAGATGCAACATTTTTTATGACCTTCCAATTTTTACAAGCCATACTATTTCATTACTTTCCTATATAAATCTATTAAATAACATACAATAATAACTTGTTGATGTCAAATTTATTTTATTCAACTATAATCAACAATTAATATTATAACTTTAAATAAACATTCGAATAAATTGAATGATAAAATTCACCGATTAAGAATTTTAATTTATTTAAAAAAAGAATATCATGAATACGAATCGAATGTCGGGCAAAGGCATACAACCATACAGCTTCGTGGCGGCCTTCATTCCTACTAATATGTATTGACATGTTTCCACTATTACGATTCCACTGATTGTATCGACAAAAACATTTTTAAAGCTAACATATTTTTTTTTGTATTTGCCCTTTTTACCTGTAATTAGTAGTGCCAGTTATGGTATATGATATTTAAAAGGTTTTATACGATAAAAAATAAAGTTTAGCCAATGATGTGATTTCAAAGAAATAATATCATTGCATTTGAAATTATTTATTTTTGGTAAGGTTAAAATATAGTTATTAGTTATGAAGAACGAAATAGATTAACTTCCTAGGTATAATCTGTATATATAAAAGAAGAAGCTGACTGACTGACTGACTGACTGACTGATCGATCAACGCACAGCCTAAACGGCGGGGGTTAGAGACTTGAAATTTTGACAGTAGGTACCTTTTATCACGTAGGCATCCACTAAGGAAGGGTTTTGGAAATACCACCCCTAAGGGGGTAAAATAGGGGATGATAGTTTGTATGAAAATCCGTCATTTCTGAAGTTAAAGGCATGAAAATTGGTATTTGGCCTTTCAGTTTAAAATAAAAAATATATATTTCAGGATTTTTGGAAATTCCACCCCTAACGGGGTAAAATAGGGGAAGAAAGTTTGTATGAAAATACGTCATTTTTGAAGTTAAACGCATGAAAATTGGTATTTTGTAAGGTATACTTTTTTCCCAAACATGACCTCCACGCGGGCGGAGCCGCGAGCAACAGCTAGTATAGGTATAAATATAATCACTTTACCGATAAATTAAAGTATATATTTTCAGTAACTTATTCATTTTTTTGAAATCGTTAGTAAATAAATTTAAATTGAAATCAAAATATTTTGATTATATCCATAACAATACTAATTAATACGTTATCAATTTAAGACAGCCTCCGTAACGCAGTGGGCGAGTTGCCGGCTGCGAACCGAGATGCGGTGGGTTTGATTCCCGCACCGAGACAGATGTTTGTTTCTATCTATGTATATGACTGTTGGGTGTATTTATTTTGTAGCTATTAAAGTGTTATTTTAACACAGAAATGACTAAACGCTGATTTTGATAAAACTCTACCACAATTTTTATGAAGATATCAAAATTATTTAACTAATAGCATTAATTAATGAATAAATTCAATTTAGTAATGTATACAAACAGAAATGGCAGCGCTACAGGGGTCTGGCGTGTCACTATGCATATGGAAACGCGATATTTTTCAAAAAACGGTTCGCCCGCATTACAAAACGCTGTGTAAATAATAGGAGGACGGTGCTTTTCACGCTTCAATAATTGTTCGACAGCAGATAAACGAGTGCAGTACGTCTCATGTTACATGGTGTGTTCTCTCAACTCTTTGTGCTTACATCCAAGTTTCTTTGAATGTTAATGTAGGTTATTGTCATTTTATAACAAGTCTCAGTGACGTGTTACTCGCTATACATGATCCCATATATATCACATGATAGAGTCATTTGGTATTTTTCCATATACTTGGCGTAACTACTATGACTGAATAACTAAGAACTAAACATAGATTAATACATACGTATACAATCACGCCTGTAATCCTCAAAGGGGTAGGCAAAGGTGTAACCAGTACACTTTTCAACGAATTTATTACGTCCCGTAATGGAATAGGGGGCGAGCCTATCGGCATACCGGGCACAATTCCGGGCTGATACTGAGTATTTCTAAATAGAAATACAACTTTACCCGACCCGGGGATCGAACCAGAGACCTCGGCATAGCAGTTGTGCAATTACAACTGCGCCGCCGAGGCAGTTATAGATTAATACTTATCTCTCAAGTACAAGGCCGAACTCTATAGGGTGTGCATTTGCGAATCAACCTGAACTGTTAGCCGTTAGGTTCAGATTACACAGCCATTGATTGATTCAGATGAGTGCTTAAAGTTAGCCAAGATGTTGGATCATGTATAGAGATTAGAGATGATAACAAATACCAGTAGATGGATAGACGTACCAGTGCGTGCTTGCTCTATCACAGCCGTCAGTACTGACTTACTTTTTCTAATCAATAGAATCAAAGCGCAGGGTTCCGTCCATTGTCTCTGCTACAAAGAGCGAGGTTCAATTACGGAGGTCATCAACACGACTTTTTATGGAATTTTCAACTTTACGACTCATTTTGATGGTCCGCCTTCAAACGGAGTGATATTTTGTAAATAAACAAAAGACTGAAATAACTGGCTCATTACCTTTGTAGAGCCGGTGGGTGCCGTGGTGCCGGGCCGGTAGCGCACTACTCACTGTGAGACTTGTTTAACTAATGATCACGTGACATACAAGTTATGAAAAACATTCCCATTTGTAGTGTTTTTTTAATCTATTACGGCAAAGTGATCACACTGGACCTGATGTTAAGCGCAGTGTTCAATTAGAGTATCAATTAGCGTGAGACAATCTATCCCTCGCTACTCAACACAATCATGCCTGTACCTTCTTCACACTACGCCATGGAGCAAGAAGGTGAAGCGGTCGAGGGTCTAGTGTCAGAGTATTCAGAAGGCCGTAACACGGCCAAACATCGTACCCCAACTCTAGACCTCCGACAAAAACCAGATGTACACTGGCTGATCCCGGAACGCGACACACTTGCGTGTACCACTATGGCGGGTTTTATACCCTGTGTTTGGTGGTCGATATCCGGGCTGATACGAACATCCTACCACCAGCATCTTCGTTACAATCGATCTTACAAAATTTGTGAACTGATTAATGAAACTGATTAACAAGATATAGTCATGATTAGGTTCATTCGAGACTGGATGTTTATTAGAATTGAAAACTAAAGAAAAAGATGTATTTATTATATACGTACATGTTGGTAGGTAGGAGTAGGCAGAACAACTAGTGCACCACTGTTTCGAACATATCCGTCTTATGATATGATAGGTAGGCCATCACACAACAGCACGCCATATCGGGCATTTTCAATTAGGGCAACTTATGTATGATTTAATTGTCTCCGTGGCGCAGCGAGTGGGTAGCTGGCTGTGAAACGAAAGGCTACGGGTTCCGCGGATCGAGACAAATGTATCTATAATCTCCAGGTATTTGTTTCGGATCTGGGTGTTTAAGACCATAGTCCCTAGTTCCTGATACTCACGATACAGGATTAAAATAGTGTAGGCTTAGGACTGTGTGTGTGATTGTTGAGTATTTTATGATTTTTGAATTAAAAATTCTAACACTAATTGCGTTTGCCTGACCTGGGATTTGAATCCAGCACCTCACCGGTTTCGCAATATACATTGGCATAAGGTCAATGAGGCAATGATTGTATTAACAATCTCGCAACGAAACTAAACAGAATGTACCCAAATTTTTGGGTGATCTACATTTTGTCATGTTAAATAGTGCAATAATGTACCTATCACAATATCTACTCAAAAGGTTTTCATAATAGAGTTAAAATTTATTAATAAAATAACTTTACTGTGCCCTGGCATGAAAGTCTATGAGCGGCGGTGACTACTTACCATCATGTAGCCGGTCTGCTCGTCTGCCTATCTTAAAAAAGTCATGTCCATCAGCCATAGAGCAATGAAGTATGTGTTCTATTTTTTAATGATTATTCAATTATAGACTATTTATGGTATTGTATATCCGCTTTGTCTGCGGTTTCACTTCCGTTATTATGGTGTCTAAATAAAATATAGTCTATGTTACTTAAGGATAGCTTAGCTTTAAGTCGTTTTTTGAATCAGGTCAGTACTTCCGAACATACAAACAAAATAAAATGTTATAATTAAAAGCTTTTGGCATTCAAGGATATATAGCTTTTTATTATTGAACAAAATCAGAATTAGTGGTTCCAGTGATTACCCTCTGGAATACGTCCTTCAACTCACTATAATATTGAAGGCAAAGTAATATAATATATTACTTTACCTTCAATTAGTTTGCTTCCTTAATTTCTTTACCTTATTTACATTCTGTATACTATAAAACTTAAGTGTAGATAATGAATCAACTAATTTCATTGAAAATGATGAGTAGAGAAGTAGCTATAAGGTTATGGAGCGTATTCGGAGTGTTAATTAGATCCGTTGTTAGACATCCATTCATAATTCATCTGCTGGGCACCCAGTGTCCGTAGAATAATAATAATAACGAGAATATGTTCCACACTCCGACTGGCGTTGGTCCAAACAGTGATTCTCATTGAAATATTAAACCAAGACACTGCAATGCGGCGTCTGAGACACACGTTGCCAAATTAATTAAACGTGCGTACTCCTAGTGTTATTTAGTACACTGAACTTATAGGCCAATAACGTACCTGTAGTGTGGGTTCAAATTAAACATAGCCGCGTCCGTCACTTTTATGTTTTTTTATACATTTAATGAAATAGGTAACAGGATTTATTAAACAGCTAATGAAGAAATTATAAGCACAAGTAATCAGAATACTTAAATACTGAGTTTGTTGTTTAAATGGAACATTGAACTTTGTTTTTATATTTATGTTGTAACACTTCTTTTTGAGACCATCAAATAAAAAAAAATACTATGTAGATATTTGTAAAATTAGTCAATACCCCTAAAATAAGTATTTTTTATTGATGGTGGAAAAATATTTAATGCTCTGATTCCGCTAGTGGTTAAAAATAATCAGTATTTACATGATCCTTGCTATAGGCCTATAGTTTCAGATAAAGTCATGAACCCACTTAGGCTGTTAAAAACCAAATGATTATAATTAATATTATATTAAATGTTGTTCTAATTTATATTTTTAACATTGTGTTATTGAGACAAATTTTAACAATGTTATAACGAGGTAGCGAACGCTTCTTATTTTATATTTTATTTCAATTGCAATGTATGGTGTTGTAATTGCAATCTAGTCAGAAAAGGAAATACATAAGATAAAGATATTTTTTAATTTACAGTGAAAATAAAGGCTATAGTTAGTTCTGGTTTAAAGCTTCTGTACGTTATACTATATATTTTATGCTTGTTTTTGATTTAAGAGTTGTTTTAAGTTTATTGTGCTAAATTCATGACCGAATTGAACTAATATAGTATCCAATGATATTTTTATGAATATAATTTTTGTAGTACAAGCAATATTTGTTTTTTTTTACATTTATAGTTAATTTCATTATTGGTTAGGTTTGTGTTTCGACAACTTATTCGTGTTTTTTAATTCCTTGCCTTCATTATTATATTCTATTATCTTATATATTTCATTTAATGAAATGTTGAGAACTTATTTTTGACCAGTTTACTTTACAGTTCGGTGCTTATTAGTAATTTAAAAAAGCCGATGCAGAATGTGTTAGATATTAATTTTTTTTCTATTTAATAATTATTTTATCATAGTATTAATTTGTTAATTCGGTGATTGAAAATTAATAGTTCCGTATAGAATAAATAAATGTATGATTGGTTTCAAATAATAGATCTTATACTTTATAACATCAAATATCAAAACATTATCCACCATCAGAAGTCTATTTATCATGTTACTAATACTGTACTTACAAGAAACACATTCACAATCGTCAAACAAAGCCGTTTGCTAAGCATTCAAGTGTCAAATAAAGTGAAGTGGCTGAAGGAAACACAATTTCCTCGTAGGCAGTTAAGCGACAAACTGTTCCACAATGGGAATATTATGGAGGCAATTTATTACGACTGATTCAACAAGTAGCCGGGGAACAGACGGAAACGAAGAATGCCGAGTGCCGACTATAGAAACGAACCCTCCGACTGCCGACTGCCGACGCACACCGGCATTCGTAACTCTCACACAAATGACACGAGGGAATCCCTCCCGGCTAGACGGAATTATCTCCAGTTCTATTTCCGTTTCGCGTACTATTCAAATTGCGTCCCACTTGCACTTCGTTTCGCAATATTGCCATCTCTTTCGCATTCAGTTCATTCATGATTGTGGATTTGAATGGATTTGGTGCGTTTCTTCCGAAAATCCGTAAGTCGACACGAGCTGACGACGAGCGGGTGTCGTACTGTATAGAAAGCTCGACAAACCGAATCAAAGCAATGTAGTGAAGAGTTAATTAATGTACACTTCCGTGTTAAGTAGTTATTGAATGGTAGAGACTAAAGACTATCGCATGCCGTGTATCGAAGTGCGCCGGTAGTCGTAACGTCTTATAATTGCGGCTCACCATGTGTTGAGCTCTAATCATGTTTAATTATAGACAGAAGTAGAGTCATTGCCGGTTGTCATGAGATCAACTGTTACAAATTTGAACAAACAGCGCGAGAACATGACGGATTACTCGATGCCCTACTTATGAACCGGTGTTGTTTTTATTTCTAAACTAAATCATCTAAAATTAGCGCAATTGGTTTAAGAAGGTTACGTGTATGATTAAGATTTGAATATGTGCAGGAAATACCATAGTAGGTAATTTACCTGGAGATTGTGGCAACATTAATAGATATTTGTTTAAAACAAAATGATAGATAAAAATAAATATGTAATACGTTTTAAACTAACTTATAACAAAGCAAGCACGTTTATTTTTATGTTTCATGTATATAATCAGGCAGATTGAAAAACACTTTTAAGGTCTATCGGCTAATTAAGTAAAATATATTTATTGGGATGTGAAAAATTTTGGCCGATAATAAAATAAATGAATACATAATGGTTTCTTATGTTTACGCGAATATTATACATTGTAATAAAACTAAATTTACGGAAACGTCGGGTTAAAAAATGAATACACCACACATAGCCGTGAGTTCTAGTCCCACACTAGAATAACTTGTATCGTGAGTATTAGAAGATCGAAGAGCCTAGTTGTCTTATAACACTCAGATCAATACGTATACTTGTGAAACAAACAAACATTTATCTCGACGCGGGGATCGAACTCACAGCTTCTCGTTTCACAGCCGGCTAACTCGCCCACTACGCCACGGAACCTGTCAATATAAATTAGTGATTAGGCTCAGTGAATTAATTATATTTGTTTGAATAAAATAATGAGTTAGAAATAAATATAACATTGTATCACTATTATCGGTGACTTTAAACATATAAACACTTAAAGTTTTAAAATTTATAAAATCTGACTGAAATTTATGAAACCTGAAGCGGCCACAATAATGAAGATGCATTTTGTCTTTTTACTCGATTGAAACATATTTATAGCATCTACTTAATTGGTAATGTCGTTAAGAAGTGTTTTAATCAATAGTAAGGTCGCACATAAATAGTTATTAAAATACAGATTATAAGACAATGGCATGTGGAAATTAAAGAAAATATAGTTTTTACACAGTTCACTACACTATTGTCTGATTGAGACACAGTTACTAATTGAAGTAAAATTATATGTTAGGATGATTGTTCCACATCATTCCCATATAAAAGTGTATGTTCTTTAGATTGTTAGGAAAAGGTATATGAACCAGAGAAATCAATACACGGGAATTTTAATGAGTGTAACAATAAGGAAGTCACTTAAGTCTTAGAGTTAACACAACTAAAAAATATAGAATACTTATTATCGCCCTGGACGAATAATTATCTATAGTAAAGCTAGCTAATGAGTTACATAATATTATGTATAAATTATAGATGGTTCGCCTCATTTGTTCACGTCAAGCTATATTGTTTAATGTGTTTGCATAGACAGAATGGTTGTGTGTGTCTGCCAAGTGCTTATAAGTATATGACAAATGACGCATCACTGCCACACAAAAAAAAACTACTTATTACGCTTATATACATATAGCAAGAGCACGAATGAACCAAACTATTTATAACAAGCTTATTCTAACTTAAATGATTTCCTTATTATCAACTCTATATTAAGAATTAATATTTGATTTATTTGAAAATAAAACTGGCTGAAGAAGCAAAACCTAAAAAAAACTTTTTGATTTTGTCTTTTAACCAACCTAACCGAATCCATTTAATTAAATTGTGAGTCGGTGCAATTGTAGTGACAAGTTAACGTCAACATTCAATTTAGTATCAGGAGTCTGGAGTTAATTATACTTATGCATTTATACCTGTGTTACAAATTTCATACTTAAACAAGGAATTAGCATGAAATGTAAACCCATGTCTACTCTAGAGGAGAGGTACATTTTTGCTCGATATTTTAGGTTAGATTATGTTCGAGGTACAAACAAGTATAAAAGGTCGTTAAAACCAGAACAGTGTGCAAAAAGTATCCGTGAACATATTTGTTCTAGCATCACATTTTTTGTTCATCAAAATATATTTATAAATTGAGATTGCCAATAAGTGTCTATGCAAATTTCTTATAATCAAAGTGTAGTGTTCTCATTTTAATTTTGATGCAACTGAACCCGACGAGTGGATAGAAAAAGAACATGGCTATCTATTTTCAATAAATTGTAAGCACTGCAAAGAAAATTTTACGACATAGCAACAAAACGAGATAAAGGCTACTTAAGACCGTCTGAAGCCCTCGTTAAAGCCTGATATACGATTTATAATAAAACGTAATAAAACATTCGCAACAATTTAAAAAGGGAATCGATAAAAACTTTGCAAGCGAATATCACATGCGTTGTGGAGGTTGCCGGTTAAAAGATGGTAAAATGCATTTTACAACCTGGATGTTTGCTTTATTTTTAATCAAATCACTCGTTTATAAAGTCAACAAAGTTACATGGGCTCTATAAAACATTTTGCGTTGTTTATTGTACCATTCGCACACTCGGTAATCTGTACGAAAATGTAACAGAATAAGTCTTGTAATTATATATTACCGCCAATCACTATAACTTGTCTAAGCTTAGGTAGCGCAACTAGAGATTCATAAATTAATTTATGGTTTCATGTTATAAAACTGATAACTCTACTGTATATATACTATATATATGTATATAATTATGAATAGTACTAAATATACCAACATATTGACCAAATATAAATGGAAAAGTGATTATCCCGTATTATTGTGGAGAGATCTTGGGAAGCCCTTAGCCATTGTATATTACAATTAATACCAAATAGGTAATTAATATAAGTTTAAAACGAGAAATAAGTGGCAATACTAACATTATTGATTTAATACTCTAAAATAACGTTTTAATTTTAATTGGCCACAATTTATTTCGAACGTTTATAGCGACAACATAGTAATATGAAGTGTTGTAAAATGGCCACAATCGTTAGTGCCAACTCTACGCTACAACCGCATCTCACTTCGATTAAAGTAATTTACAGCCGATATAAAATTACTTTAATTCCTCTCTGGGCCATATTTATAATAATTATCTTAGGTGCATCTAAAGTAACTTTGTTTGAGCGGTAAATATACGTACATGCACTAAATTTCATGTAACGAATTTCAATATTAAGTAACAACTTCTTTAAATCCGAAAAAACTTTAAAATGAATGGTCGTAGTAGTGTAGGTCTCATGAATATCGATTCATCATACGTACGCGCGGTAAAAAATCGATACCGGTCCAGATACACACAAAAATAGGGCAGCAAAATCGATTTGCCCCACATTTTGGCGGTCTAGCGGACGCCGCCGGCGAGGGTAACGCTCGCGATAAGGGATAGTGTCCCCCTGCAGGCGCAGGGGTAGTCCCCCTTCCCCCCCCCCCCTCGATAATATTTGCCGCCCCCCGGCCATACTTACGCCCCTCAGTATTTACGGGTTAGAGAAAAACAAGGGTACTCGTGCTTCGGAAGGTGCAACGTAGATTTTAATCCTTTCTGATGTTTATGATTGATGGCGGATTTCGTGATCGGCGTTGTGCTGATGTTGATGGGTTCTTTATGATTCCCCGTTGATGCCAATTGCTTTCGCAGTAGGTCGTGCTTGCTATATTGTGTTAATCATTAGTACTACATAATCTGTTGAAATACTTACTAGTAATTAAAATATTATACCTACCTCATTCGCTATAGTCCCAACTGTGTCCTAAAATATGATGATAGCTAATAAGTCTACTGCACCACGTATATTAAAAAAATAGTTTTAATCAATCAAATGAAGTAAAACACTTTAATATTTCCTATGATTGTGATCTGAAAAAAACTGTTCATTATTATTAATAATCCTAAACAAGTATTCAATATTTTTAACTATATAATATTCTGCAGAGAGGGAATTCCCGGAAAACCAACCCAAATCGCATAATTCTCTGATATTTCAAAGTGATGTATGTCATTGATAATTATAACAACATCATGAACAACCTGCATACCCGAGAATTCATCACAAGAGTTTCGAAGATATGTAAGTCTATAAAACCGGATTAAACCAGTATTATGGACTAAGGCCAAAACCCTCTCATTAGAGTAGTGATCACCAATAGGACAATTAATACAGGGCTCTCAAAAAACCTAGTGACAAAAAAGGACAAACAGTTATATAAATTTAATCATGTGGGTACCGTTTTTACTTCTACTTGCGATACCCTAAAAACAAAATGCACATTTAAAATAACGTATTCATTTATAATAGCCGCTAGCGCCATCTGTCAATCAATCAATTTCAATAAAAAAAAACTTAATTAGGCTTTCAAAGACACGGCAACATTAATACCCAATGAATAATTGAAACAGATGATATTAATAGCTTTCTGAATTGCAGTACACTTTCTATAGACATAGAGTTCAAAATAGAAAAGTTGCATTTGTAAAGCAACCGCATACATAAGTTGTCTGCGCGGATAGGACATGATGGTGACGATAGGTGAAGATGTCAGTCAAGTATTGACGCGTGCCCAATATCTCGGTATGTCGACATTGCTGAGTCACAGCGAAAATACTAATTATAATCTTCTTTACTTAGCCAAAGCAGCGATAGCCTAGTTGGTTGCGGTACGGACTGCCAAGACGAAAGTCGTAGGTTCGAAACCCAAGTGGCATACACCTCTGACTTTTCTAAAGTTATGTGTGTATTAAAATGTTAATTATCGCTTGCTTTAACGGTGATGGAAAACATCGTGAGGAAACCGGCATATCTAAGAATTTTTCGAAGGTATGAGAAGTCTGCCAACCCGCATTAGGCCAGCGTGGTGGACTAAGGCCTAACCCCTCTCATTAGTAGAGGAGGCCCGTGCCCAGCAGTGGGACAATGTTTAATACAGGGCTAGTATTATTACTTAGCCAATGAGAGTCGATACGTCCTAAAACACTTCTTTGTAAAAATATTAAAAGCTGCGTTGAAAATTTACCCGACGCGGTATTGTGGAGCGGGGTCTATTAATTTACTCGTATTTATTAATGCGTTTTTCGGTTAGTTACACGTTTATGTCGAAGGAAATTGAGTTTGGGGAATTGAAACTAGTCATTGTTTTTTTAATTGCGGTCAATTTGTGGCGTTCTACATGAAATATGCCGATCATTGTGTGTTGAGGTGAGACACTATTTGAAAGGCTTCGGTTGGCTCGATTTCAAGAACGATATCGATTATCACACGTGCATATTCGTGTGTTGTGTTCACATTTTCATTTGGATACATTATCAAACCCAATATACAAAAATAATTTTGATTCCATTATTTGTTATCTAGCTTAAGTTTGTACAACCTACAAATAGTATGGAAACTTAAATAAAATATTTTATGAAAGTTATTTAATTCATCGACTATTCCCATCCCTTCAAACGGAATTCGTTTGAGAAATATATTTAATAATTCCATTCGTAATATCATACAGATATCAAAGAAAGGGTTGCACAGTGGGCCGACTGTGCGCTGACTCGCACAAAACGCTCTATCTGCATATGGCCGCTGATTGATGTGCCCTGTAATTATTTAGACGCGTTAATAACACCACCGACGACGGCCGCACTTTGTTTCTGACGACTTAAGACGAATGAAATGAGAAATTCTATCGGACTCTTAATAGAGCTTATTGCTTTCTGATGGTCTGTTGATTAAACGAACACAGATTTGTTATTAAGTTTTGCAACATCCTTTATTTTGTTTCGAGATGCAATTTTATACATCCACCTACTGATTTAATATTGGTATAAAAGAATGAATATTTAGAACTAATTGTGTAGGGCAATCGTATGGATATGTTTTAATTAAATATACAGCACGGTGTGTAAGTAGTAACCACACCCTGGGTATGCAAATACGCATAAGTCACACCCGTTGTGTACATATTTCCGTAATGGTACGCTATCGTAGATTTATTTACATAAATGGCCACCGCGTACAAATCCTCTTTATGTTTTCTGTGCGTGCGACCCCAACGACGAATCACAATATTAACGTAAATAGTGATGGCGGTAAAAAAACCTATTATGCAAATGAAACATTTTGATGTAAATAGAAACTGACGTAATGTGATGTTAAGAAAGCCATAATAAATCGTTTTTGTTAGGACTTTATTAGATTACATATTTCGTAGTTCAGTCCGTACCTGTGGTGCGTGACACGATTCTTAAGATATTTACCTTAATTAGAGAGAAAAATTCAAGTTTTCATAATTACATTATAGATAATTAATAATGTGGCTTAATTATTTTTATTTGTCAGGGTTCAGCTGTCTTAGTTATTTTAGGTTTTCTATCATAGCACTGAAAACACTGTTTTACAAACAAATTTTCCACTATTAACAATGCTACAAAGCAATCTGCCATGAATAAAAATACATGTCCCAAAAGGGAATATAAAAAAATATGCGGTACCTATTAATCTTGCACAATCCAAAATAATGAAATTGGCATATCCATTGAGATCATAGATATGAATACGTTATGATATATATTATTACATTTAATAACAAACGGCTGTTGAGTGCCGAATGTGCTTACGTCACACCGAAACGGGACCGAATAATAGAGTTCGCTCCAAACGTTTAGCGAACCCTCGAAAATTGTAATAAAAAAGAACCATTCGAGATGTAACAGCGATATGATTTTGCACTTTTTTATTTTTTTCTATTTTCGTGCGTGTTTTTAACACAGCTTTGTAGAGTTGCGAATCGATTCGACGCGCCACAGTTATGTGATACGGCCGACATACGTTTGTGTTAATATTTGATTTGGCTACATTTAAGAGTCGAGTGGTTAAGAAGCCATCAGTGTTGCAAAAAGTTAGAGCTTCGCATTATAATTAGTCACGTATTGGCAAACTTCAAACAAAGCGATACAAAATGTTTTGCAACCAATGTTATAAACAATATAGGTATAAATTATTATGTTACTTTTTATTTTAAACTATAATATACATATATAACATGTATGTTCCTCTGGTCTTGAATAGAAAAGTAACTGAGTGGTTTTAATTAAAAAGCTGAATAATTGAATTATATGACGAAGTATTTTTTTTAAATTATCACCTGCTAATTAATTAATTTAATTGACGTAATTATAAGCCAGATCGTTGTGAAGTCCTTATTAGGCTTCCCTCTGTTATATTTTCGATTAATTTTAATAAGTAAAATTCAACGGAAACATCATTTATGCTATCTCTACCGGATAATATAAACGCATAACGTCCTCAAAATTATTATACGAAATAAATTAAAACTATTTTTGGGTGTGATTCATATATTTAAATAAATAAATAAATGTATAAGTCAAGAAGCGAGAGCAATGTATATTAGAATAATAAAAAAACAAACAAACTATACATACTTTAGTAAATGCTTATGATTGACTAGCTTTCCGCTCGCGGCGTCGTCCGAGTGTTACACAAACTTCTTCTTCTTATTGTCCGTACAGGTTACATTAAAAAAAAACGCTGGAATACATATTGTTACATTGATTTTATTAAAGTTTATTAATTTGTCTCAATTTCCAATGAAATTTGATAAGAAAAATATTAATACGTATACAAACATTCTTATAATTTCCATTTAGGGTTGAAATATAAAAAAAACCTTCCATGTTATCTCTATTTTTTAAGAAAAGCGTTCTCTTTCAGTACATTGGTTTGGTCTGGGTGTTGATGATTCAGTCAAACCTTGTAAGTATCATGAATAATAAGGCAATCACAGAATAAAGCATATACAGATACTAGAGGGCCGGGCTGACGTCGTCCTGCCCGTAAAAGCAGCGCCACACCGACTGCAGCACCATCTGCCGGGCTGATTTGTGAATCTAAACCATCCAGGGCGCCACCCAAACGCATAAAAAAATCATTCAAATCGGTCCAGCCGTTTCGGAGGAGTTCAGTGACATACACACGTACAGTAGAATTATATATATAAAGATAAGTCGTTTGATGCAAGTCTTATTAAGCAGGATGTATGAGGTGATATATTTAATGAACAGATGTATTTCAATAAAAAAACATCTAAACCGTCGGACATTCGGACGGAGGGTCCCCATTCGTAAGAATGTGATTAATTAAATAAATGTATAGAACCGGAAAGAAATTCACCAACCCTTGGCCCCCATTTTTTGCATCAGACATACCTCATTTCGCACTGGGGGCCGTAATTGACTCGTTGTTAATTTCATTTAAATTTTCTGCAGAAAGGAATTTTTCTGTGATTCTCAAACGGGAATTTATTTTGATTACTCATATGACCCCTTTTTCTGATATTCATTACTAGCTGTTGCTCGCGGCTCCGCCCGCGTGGAGGTCATGTTTGGGAGAAAAAGTATACAATACAAAATACCAATTTTCATGCGTTTAACTTCAAACATGAAGGATTTTCATACAAACTTTCTTCCCCTATTTTACCCCCTTAAGGGTGGTATTTCCAAAAGCCCTTCCTTAGTGGATGCCTACGTCATAAAAGGTACCTACTGTCAAAATTTCAAGTCTCTAACCCCAGCCGTTTAGGCTGTGCATTGATCAATCAGTCAGTCAGTCAGTTTCTTCTTTTATATATACAGATTAATATCTCTGATCTGAAACTAAGATGTTGTAATACAAATTTATATCACTACACTGTTGATTTTTTATTGCCTTTCGACTTCATTATTACAACTCAAAGAATGCACACAGTTAGCACAAGTGAAAACACAAGTAACCAGGTTGTGAAGCTATCGCGGCAACATCTCAAACGTAAATAACTAGGCAATACAATTCTCACTGGTTTTTACGCTTCGTTACATATGCTAATCAATGGCCATAAAGAATACAGTCGTATCTCACTAATAATCTAACGTAGACAGGATAGAAACTCCGCTAAATCAAAACAACGTAGCATTCACATCTCATATTTCTAATTAAAATTCCTATACATATGCATTGTTACGAATCAGATGTCTCTATTGTCCACTGAATAGTTTTGTGCTATCACACACACAGGCATCCGGATCAATGCATTATGTGATTCTAGCGAATGAACGTATGACCGTTCATTTATACTTTATATAAACAGAACCAGTAAGTAGTTATGTATTAGTACAGTAGCTAAATGAATAAATAAATAGTGGATTCATTGATATGAGTGTTGTAGATTTCACTTATTTTTATTTTATCTTCACTAATCCACAGTCCCCAATGGTAGTCAAATGTCCAGGACCAAAGTAGTCGCAGCTGTTATGGACGTAAACAGAAACTTTAACACGAAAGTAAAATTATAATTCACAGATAAGTAGTAAAGATGATGGCACATAGCATGTAAGTTTTTAAAATATAGTAATGAGGTAAACACTTCAGCCATGGCTGGCAAACAAGATTACTGATACATCCTGCGTTCCCGGTGGCCTAATCCGTGTGTTCACCTTATCACTTATAGGGAAAAATTTATGAATAGACGCACTGTTTCTGTAATCATGTTTGTTGAAACAAAGGTGCCGCTGCATTTTAGATTTATTGTAAATTACATGGTAATTTGTGCTAATGTGTTTAAGCTCTTTAGAAGAACGTAAAATATATTATCCGGCTTACATTACTGTAATAGACAGAATGCATTGCGTAGAGTGAGTAAGATTCAGGAGGCCTTAATCTTTGTCTCCTTCCCAATGTTCATTTCTTTCCTTTAAGGCTGGAAATGTACCTATGTTTCTTGTGGTCATGGGTCGAGAAGATCATTTTCCACCAGATGATCCAGTTGTTCGTTTTCCAGCCACTGCTATAAAATAAAACATAACAATAGTTGCGTGTTCTGATTATCGAATGATAAACATAAGCAAAATATATTTGTACTGCGTTCAATGATCATGTCAATGGGGACCCGAACTTATCGTATAATCGTTATAACATAAACGAACGAGAACGGTTTACAGTTATGTGCAATCGTAACTATTAGTTCCATTATACAGATACGGAAGAAATATTATAATTACTTGAACATTTCTCGTGTTGTGAGTGAATGAAATTCTCAAATTGTTCTTGGGTTACTACCCATCGCCATATCAACAGTGCCATTCAATCAGTGTAAACTCCATGTAACGTCACTCTATTTAACGACAAACTCTCTTAAGCGTCGAAATCAATTGGCTTTGGTTGGTTTAGCTTGTTTTTCATACAATGTTTCACTCTATATAGCATTACACCCACTCTCAATAACGACAACAATTAAGTTGCTAAAATTAGTAAAAACTGCGCAGCTGTGTACGATCTATTGTCGCTTTATTATCCTAGCCCGCAATAAACTCGACTGTCGGCATCATGCATACCGAACTTTCTAAGAAATTCATTCTTTTGTTTACAAATTGGGATTGCTTGCACGTGTAGACTGTTATTGACCATGATTCATAACTAGGAGTCATGGATTATCTATACCTTATCATATTCTTAGTTGCTCACAAACTTGCAAACTGTAAACATGGCTACTAAAAGAAAATCACTGTGTATTGACGAAAAAGTTTTACTGATACGCGCAATAGAAACGGGAGAGAAGATAAGTGATGTTGGCAAACGCTTTGGATTTAGTCGCTCTACCGTGTCCACAATATGGAAAAATAAAGAAAAAATCCTCCACGCTGCGGGCGAGGGAAAATCTTCCAAAAAATTAAAGAAACCTATATACGAAGATTTGGATAAAGCTGTACTATCATGGTTTCATCGACAGCGCCAGAATAATATGCCTATCTCGGGGCCGCTCGTGAAAGCTAAGGCGGAGAATTTTGCTGCTGAACTTGGTTTAACTTCTTTCAAAGCATCAGAAGGATGGCTCGGAAAATTGGACGACCGCCTGCTTACAACGGCTTCACTCACAGACGAAGAAATTTTGGATTCAGTGAGAAAAACTGAGGATCAAGAACAAGGTGATGAAGAAGATGAGACGGATGAGCCTGAGCTTCCGCCGAGCATTAAAGAAGCTCTGGAAGCAGCAAAATTATTGGAAAAATATTTCCTTTATAACCAAGATGCCTCAGTATTGCTAGATATTAATAAAATAACTAAAAAAATACAACAAAATTACTGGTGCAGCAAAAGACGTCAGACAAAAATAACAGACTATACTCAATAGCGTTCAAATAACATTCTTTTTTATGCACATAACTACTAACAATAGTCAGAAATAAACTTTTTATTTTTCTAATTCTGATGTTTCTTCTCTCCATTTAACGACAACTCTCTATAACGCCATAAAATGCACAGTCCCTTCAGTGTCGCTATATAGAGTTTACACTGTAATTCATTTAGTTACAGATCCGTCTTCACATATTATTACTGTAACAATTATTTATTACAACATGAATGAGAAAGCGAGTGCAAATTATTGAATTACAAAACCCATTGCACATAATTGTGCATGCATAATAGAAAATGACTCATATGCAAGTTGCTTGCGTTTCTTATCAGATGAACCACGCGCACACTAATATAAACGATGATTATTTCATTTTCATTCATGATTTCACAGATAAATGTTACAATTGTCTAACATAGAACTATTTCAAAGTAAATATGTGAGGATTTATAGTGAAGTACACTATACATTAATGTGACAACGTCCTCAGGATGCAGTCGCACGGATAAGCTGTTTGCACAAGAAATAGTTTGATACGGTATTACAACTTCCGTGCGACGAGATAGCGAGGGAGTCGTGTTGTCTATCGTGGATACCATTATTCAAATAGTCTATTATTTTCCATAATTAATATACAGTAATTTTCTTGTAGCAGTTATGTATGTGCACAGTTAAGCCGGGTTTATTTTGTTTTGCTCGCCATGCACCAGCAAACTTGTGTTAAAAATTGCTCAAAAGTGCAGTTTAATTGTATACAGATGTATGAATAAAAAATGCATAATTTCTCATGGGTACACCATCTAGTGACAGTAACTCTAGATTATTTTTTGTGATGAAATATTATGTACTTACAACTTTATTTTTCTCACCTTATTGCATAGTTTAGTCCTGAACCTTTACAACGAAAAGTGTTGCTAGTTGATGATGAAGTATTTTAAACTATTAAAAATGTGCCAAGCTAAATATCAGCAGTAGTGCACTCGTTATGCGGTGAGTGTAGTAACTCGGTAGGAAATGTAATTAGTCGGTGTACACCCGCGATGCCTTTAATTCACTCAAGCATGTAACTCCTTATCTCTGTTGCATGTTTTTTCAATATGCAATCCACAGACAATCGTGCTGCTTTATCTGGCAATCGGATTCTCAGGTATTTTTTATTCGCGAACACATCTAATTATTGTACAGTTTCATAACTAACTGGTGGCTCTTCGTGTCAATTGCGGCTACATAGTGCATCATGCATGGCGTTGAAGACTTTGTTATTATTTTATTGATTAGGCCTTTATTATGAATATGATATGCTATAGAGAAATAATAATAATACTAGCCCTGTATTATACCTGCCATACCATGCCCACTGCTGGGCACGGGCTTCCTCTACTAATAAGAGGGTTTAGGCCTCAGTCCACCACGCTTTCGTAATGCGGATTGTTAGACTTCACATATCTTCGAAATTCTTATGAGAATTCTCAGGTATGCAGGTTTCCTTACAATGTTTTCCTTCACCGTTAAACCAAGCGATAATTAACAATAAATACACACGTAACTTTAGAAAACTCAGAGGTGTATGCCTTTTAGGTTTACATACGACTTTCGTCATGACGGTCCGTACCGCAACCAACTAAGCTATCGCTGCTCTCAAGAAAAATAAGCTAGTCCCAAATTATAGAAGTGAAGCTCGAAATTAAAACTTAATTGTAAGTTTTTCAATTGTGTTAGTTGTATTTGTAGAGTATATGTATTTAATTGCATTCCGTTAGCAATTAATATCACTTTAGTTTACACCATTCCATCCTTTTTTAATTACGTTTTTAAGTGATTACAGTGTTGCTCATCGTTCTTGGCAATGTGTATAAAAATTACGATGTTTTATTTTTTGCTTGTAGACAGTAGTCAGCTTGCTTCGATTCGATCGGAATGTGTAGAACGTTCCGCATTTTCTAATTAGTTATTTTCACTAATTAAATCATGTTTATTGGTATTAACATTTTCTTAATTAATACAGTTGTCATCATATGACATTAATCATTTCACGATGTACTTAACGATTTAAACAGGATTAAAAAAAAAATATTGGCAATATTTTGATCTATGATGCCAGTTGTGAGAAACTTTTAATTTCTTTTTATATTGAATAAAACTCATTATGGGTAATATAGACATTAGGGAGTTAATTGTACAAATGTACAATTTGTTTCGTTTTTATGTACAAAAGCTTTTACTAAATCACAACTTACGATTTCCTGCGTTTCGTATAAAATTAGGTGTGTTTCCCCCTCGGTGTGTTTTGATGTCTTAATGTTAGCCGTGATGTATGTAGACCGGAAGTATGAGTGCTGAGAACTATATAACTATATAACTTTATAACAATTTGGAACGTTTATGTTTTGATATGTTTTTTATTGTGCAATGGATAAAAGAATTTTGTATTCACGATAATGCGGCAATTATTTCGACGGTGAAGTACCATCCTGTCATTTTGAATTTTTCAAATTAAGATTTATATTGTTTTACAGTCGGCGAGATTCCCATATAGCGAATCTTGTATGTATGGTTTTACTTGCAACAACATTATTGATTATTCTAAATAAATAAAAAAAACTAATTTTTCTTGTGCCGTGCCTTGGCATTGCAGAAGTCTCTGGGCGGCGGTGACTACGTACCATCAGATGGCCCGTCTGCTCGGAAAAAAACGAGCGAAGTTTGCCTCGTCATTCTGTTGTAAATCAAAAAGCGTTCGTAAAACCGAAATTAATTATTCACAGATTAAGCAATTATTCATCAGTGTCGCGCAGCGTAGTGTATTAAGGTAACACGCTGAGTTTTGCCCCGGGTCTTCTCAGGCAGGTTCGCGTTGAATACAGTACATACATATACATATACACTCACGCCTATAATCCCCGAAGGGGTAGGCAGAGGTGTAACCAGTACACCCACTTTTCGCCGAATTTCGGTCCCATAATGTGATAGGGGGCGAGCCTATCGCCATATCGGGCACAGGTTCCAGACTCCGGGCTAATACTGAGAATTTCTAGATAGAAAAACCCAATATCACTTTACCCGACCCGGGGATCGAACCCGAGACCTCAGCACAGCGGTTGTAGCGCTTGCGCAATTACAACTGCGCCACCAAGGCAGTGGTAGTTAATACAGTGGTAGTTTTAAAACATGCGACGGGTCGGAAATACTCATGATCCATATCTAACACACTTAAAATGTTACTTGATTTAAAAAGTAATAAACTTATAAAGTATTGTATCTAAATTTCAATAAATAAACAAATTGCTTGAGTATTAATGATGTTTTACAAAGTAAATATGCTTACTGTTATATTTCTTTTTAATGTACTGGATTATCATAAGAGCTATGTAATTGCTCACATGATCAATGAACGAAAAAAAACAAAATCAGAATAGCACAAAAATATCAGATATAAAACTGGCGAGGTTCGCGTGATACAACAAACTTAATAATGAGGAAAAATTGTTGCCAGTTGTTCTTTGCAACCATATTCGCTTTATTATGTTCGCTATCAGCTTATGTGCGATGTTTGAAAACATTCTGTCTTCATATATCTAGTTTGTAAATTACACTTGGTTAGCACAAAATGCTTCTGGTATTAATACATAGAATGTAGAACCAGCTTAGTAATTTTAAACCGCAATTCCATTTTACCATCTGATTATGTTTACCAACTAGTATTGTATATATAGGATATGCAGGTATGTTGAAAAATACCTACTTATATGATATAATATATGTATTATGTACTCTTATTATTTAAACAACGATAGCTTATTGTGGAGTGGTAGTTAGTTTTGGACTGCCAAAATCTAAATCATTTAGCACAAGACTTCTTTTACACCAACCCGACAGTCATACACATAGTCCTGACCCCGCACTGGATCTAATCTGTATCGTGGATATTCAGTAGGTATTCTTGAGGAACTAAAGTCCCACACACGCAGACCTGAAACAAATATTTCTGGATCACATAAACAGTTGTCTCGGTGCCGGGATTGAAACCGCGACATTTTTGGCGCGTCTAGAGTTGGGATACGATGTTTGGCCGTTTTTGCGACCTTCTGAGTATTCTGACACTAGATCCTCGACCGCTTCTTCACCTTCTTGCCCATGGTGTAGTGAGGAAGCAGGCCGGCGTGATTGTGTGGAGTAGCGGGGATAGATTGTCTCTCTCTACTTGATACTCTAATTGGACGGCACTGCACTTACCATCAGTTGCAGTCACTATGCCGTGCCAGGATAAAAAAAGACTTCTCGTTTCACAGCTCTCCCATTGCGCCACACTTCTTTTAGTACAAGAAAATATGAATTAAAATCGATATCATCGGCTTTTTAAAGATTTCTCTACATCACTTCAGAACTCATTGCAATCCTATTGACAAAGAAAGTTTGATAACGAAGCCATGTTTAACATATATTTATACTAGCTGTTGCTCGCGGCTTTGCCTGCGTGGAGGTTATATTCGGTGTAGAAGTATACAATCCAAGGAGTTGTCTTCTGCAATGAGGCACCTGTAGCGATTGTCCAGCCTCTCAGGTGTTGTACCTGAATCTTGAGATTGCATCTAAAGAATATAAGTTTAACCTCACTTTGCCCCTTTTAGGGATGATTTTCAAAAACGTTGAAACACGTATTTCTTTATTTCCTACCAAAAGCCTAAATATGAATTTACAGATCCCTAAATCGAGGAATTATGGATTTCCCATACAAATTTTGAACTCCTATTTGACCCCTTTCAAGGTGGTTTTTTGAGAAAAAAGATAGCCTATGTCCTTCTCCAGGATATAATCTATTCCCATACCCAATTTCATTACAATCCGTTCAGCCGTTTAGTCGTGAAGAGGTAACAAACAAACAAACAGAGTTACTTTCGCATTTATAGTATTAGTATGGATAGCAATTGGGTCAGCTGATTTTTCTTGTACCTCAATGTAAATTAAATACGATTTGTACAACGCAGATTCTTAGCATTTTTCTTTATACTCCGTACTGGTGTTGTAGTCTAACCGAACTACTATTTGGTACTTTTACGTGTTTTTATAAATAAATACACACTCGAGTCACACACATGGAGACTATCCTAAGCCCTACCTACGCCCCTGTCTGATGATATTTAGAACCATAGACAATACCGATTCCTGTAAGTCGAATTACGAACTAAAAGTCCAACTGCTGTCATTTATAAATCTAGTTTTGTCACACTGCGTACAAAATAGCTGATATCATGTGAATATATACAGTTTAGAAATGATTGCTATACGAATCATGGCCACGCATTAGGCACTTGGATGTAATCGCTCCTGTTGACTTTTATTCTGCTTTTGGAAATGCTTCAAGCATGTTCCCCTTATACGTATTACACAATTTTTGCTGCCAAGAACAGAAATTATTTACAAAACATAACGACTGAATGTAAATTACTGAGTTTTTGCAATTTAAGAGTCATTATCATTAAAAGGTAAAAAGTTTTTAATTCATTGATTGAACTCTTGTTGCAGTTGGGTAAGACTTAATGTACCATGAAACGTAGAGCGATTGCAGTTAGAAGTTTATTATATTATGCAGATATATTATAGATTAAGTTAAGTACAAAGTCTCGAAATTGTTATTCAAAGCATAAATACGTAATAATGCGTGTAAAAACTTTAATTAAAAATCTATTATCTAGTTTATAACAAGAAATGCATATAAGAAACCACAGGTTATTTTATGTTTGTAATTCTCGTCCATTTCAATTTTTTGATTCTAAAATAATGACCCTTTACGTATACCTTTTTCACTAGAATCGTCTCGTAATTATAAGGCAGCATGACCCGATGACAACTATTTTAAACTGAAAATACCAAAACGTGGATTAACTGCATTTTAACCATATGATAAAAGAAAAACCCTTCAATTATTGCGGAATTAGTAAACAGAATTCCTGGAAGTGGTGTATACAACACGAGTTCAGTGCGAGGTAACAAGCAAAGGGCAAGATGCCCATTCATGCGTATAGCAGGCTAGCTATATTGTGCCACATAGTACGTAATTTATTTAACAATTACTAAAGAATTGTGTAGTAAATCGGATAGCGAAGTGTTATTGTCACCACATTATTTACTGATCTTTTTGTGGCTGATCTCAGACTTTCAGATCATTTTCTTTTTAATTTTGTCTTACAATTACTTAAAATGACTAAAGTAACGTAGATTTGCTTCTGACTAATTGGAAGATAGATAATATTACACCCACCAGTAGCAAAGGCTAAAAATTGGCTAATATTTAGCCGAATTATTTTATAATAGACGCCCACAATATTCACTATTTTTTTCTACGGATTCCTTAAAGATTATCTAGTAAGATAATAATTTTTATTTCCTGGAGCTATCGTTACTCTCACTTTATTCAAAATGAACCATGTTGAAAAAAAAAACAGCCCAGCGGGACAAACATAAATTAGTTTTAAATAGTCACTATTTAAAAACATAACATTTCATACTATGATGGCTGCGAATTTATAAGCAAGCGAAATATCGACGTTGCATAGCAATTAAATAATTACTACCGCGTTAGGTGGATGATAAAAAATGCAGCTCCGCGGCGTAGGTTCGTCACTTAATTATCGAACTGCTTAAGTGTACAGTGTTAGCAAATGTCACCAACCTTCAATAGAGGCAGGTGGATTGAAACCTCGTTCATTATCCAGCGAACGGTTTTCAATAGCTTGACCAATTTGAGCTGCAGTTATATCAAGAACAACATACAATAGGGTATTTGACAATTTTTGAAAATTGATGGACATCGATAGAGGACTCTTCACTTATAGCCCCGTAATATTTTTATTATTGAAATATACTCAATTTCTATAAAATCCGTGATTTTATTTTTTCATATATAATTTCGGGCTAAAACGCGTTGTCACGTGACATTATCTCTATGTGACGTCATCGCACATATACAAACATTCGTGACCGATGTGACACCTAACAACATAACAAATTATTTGCATTTATCTGTTAGTTTTTCCCCAAAAATGATTGAGCCAGCATATAAATATTGTTCAATACCGTTGTGTAAAAACTCGACACTAAATCCCGATAAATTGTTCATCCATGTGCCAAAATCAAAAGTTTTAAGAAAGAAGTGGCAGATTTCGACTATCAGCCTTTGTAATGCCTTCTTCCATTCTTATAGAAGACTTGAAGACGAAATTAACACGTTTACACATCGAAAAATATGTTCTTCCTTACAATTTTATTTGTCGTAGGATGCAATGTTTATGTGCGATGTCGTCACGAGTAATGGCGGCCGGTATTGCTACGTTTTTGGCACCGAGAGATACAGATTAAAAAATCAAAATTTTAATGACGAAAATAAAATGTTTATAATACGTTTAAAATAAAAAAATGTATTTAATAAATATGTTTGCCCATTGTCCTTTCTCCTAGTGCAGTTTTATATTTTTTGGTTACACCAGTCAAACACCCTATTAAGTAACAAAGTTGGTTTTGTAAAAAAATAACAGTATACTTGTGATAAAATGGTAGTTCATACGTTATTTTCTCTGAAATACATATGGTCCGGTGTTATAAACGATGGACTTTTAATAGCATGGCATTGATTTGCTATATAAATCTCATACTTACTATGTAACTTATCAGAATATAAAAACATAGGATGTAGTAAATACAGACCGATGGAAAGTCGCACATAAAGAAATATACTCTTAACATTGTATACTTTTTGTGAAATAAATTTAATGTAAGTTCTACTATTGCACATTGGTAATCTTCAACTATTCGAAAATCTGTATATATAAAAGAAGAAACTGACTGACTGACTGACTGATCGATCAACGCACAGCCAAAACGGCTGGGGTTAGAGACTTGAAATTTTGACAGTAGGTACCTTTTATCACGTAGGCATCCACTAAGGAAGGGTTTTTGGAAATACCACCCCTAAGGGGGTAAAATAGGGGATGAAAGTTTGTATGAAAATCCGTCATTTTGAAGTTAAACGCATGAATATTGTATTATTATTACGTATTTAGTATTGTATACCTTTTCTCTCAAACATGACCTCCACGCGGGCGGAGCCGCGAGCAACAGCTAGTATTAACTATAATGATCTGAAGAGAACAGACCTGTTACAATATTATATTTTTATTTTTCTCTTGGTCAGATTTCAGTCTAGACTTATTCAAACTTATAAAATGGTCAGTACTATCCTTGTATTACTCTGCCCCGACAAAATAATCACGCTACATCTGATGGTAAGAGCAGTGTCATCCAGGTAGAGTATGAAGTAGCGAGAGACAACTATCATGTCGGCCTGTTGAGTAGCTTCTTCCACTATGCTTATACGACCCAAGACCACCCTTGTTAACCGATTTCAAAAAAAGGAGGAGGTCTCAATTCGTCGGAATCTTTTTTTATGTATGTTCCCCGATTACTCGAAGATGCCTGGACTGATTCGAGAAATTCTTGTTTTGTTAAAAATGGTATACTAGCCAGGTGTTCCCATTGGCACCAAGTCAGGATCTGATGATGGGATCTCAGAAAAATAGAGGGCCAACCCTCAAATTTTATAATTTGAGGGTTGGGATTGAAGTCGGTGTACTTTTTATTAATTAAAAAACTTTTATTTGCTTACATTATAAGTACACACCAATTTCTTATCGCCATAGAAGTAACATGATTCATAGTATGATGCTGTAAATGTTCTACTGACGTAATTTCCAGCTCGGATGGCCGAACATTGATAGCATGAAATCTAATTTGAAAAAAAACGTACATAACCGAAGCATTTAACTTAAATCGAAAGCATCCATGGCGTAGTGGGTGAGTCGGCTGTGATACGAAGATGTCCCAGGTTCGATGACGCCGAGACAAATGTTTGCAAGATCCACAAATGTTTGTTTCCGTTCTGGGCGTTGTGAGACCTAAAATGTCTTGTATTTGTTGTTGTCTTTTGGTTCTGATAGTCTGACACCCACGACAAAATTCTCTAAGGCTTGGTTCGGGACTATGTGTGCGACTATTGGGTGTTATTTATTTATTCTAGTCGTATTTTTGCAAATCGTTCTGAACAATATTATATTAAACTTTACAGTGAGATTTGTTAAAGTCTATGAATTTATAGATAACTAGCGGGCCCGGCAGACGTCGTCCTACCCGTAAAAGCACCGCCACACCGACTGCAGCGCCAACTGCCGGGCTGATTTGTGAATCTAAACCATCCAGGGCGCCACCCAAACGCATACAAAAAAAAATCATTCAAATCGGTCCAGCCGTTTAAGAGGAGTTCAGTGACATACACGCGTACAGCGGAATTATATATATAAAAATTTGAAGAGGATTCGATATTTGATTCTCTTTATGTTCATTTTAGAAAAAAATTAAATACGATCAAGAACATAATAATGAAGTATAGATATTTTAGTTCATCTTTGCACGACTTTGTATGTGTTTCTATACAGACAATAACCTAAGCCCCAACTAAATGTTAATCTAATTCGCTTGTCTTATTATAATTTATGTCCATTTTAGATATCTCATAAAATCGAATGAATTATATTACATGTTATAATTTTTGTTAATCTTAACGTTATTAATGATTTAATTGCAAGAATTGATAAGGAAAATTATTGTTATCTGCAAGCTTGAATATTTATTACAATAACTTAAGTAGTTTAGCGCTTGTGGGTTTTAGTGTTATCAAATAATGTTTACATAATGTGTACAACATTTATTCTACATTGTTTTTATACGGTAACAACATAACTGTTTCAATTAATCATTTAGGTAAAAAAGTTACCCTTTTAATTAGCGGCGGGCGAGCGTTTTAATCTCTCCTCGCTGGATTACAAGCACTGAGCAAAGACTTAAACGATTCAGAAGTAATAATTCTTCTCGGTGTTATAAATAAGAAAAATAAAGGAGCTTGTCGTACACAGTATTCGGGAACGAGGAAGGGTTTCAAACGACGTGCCACTGTAAACTGGATATTATTTTAGCCAAACCATATATATATTTTTTATTTATTTATTTAAGGTCGCTTTTTAACATCTAGGGTCATTAGCGACCACAAGAAAATATTACAATTATACCAAAATTACACAAATTTGTAGACATCGATGCGTTTCAAAAAATTTGCTTATGCAAACAATATATTTTTGGGTATAAACCCACCATCACTTAAACTCTCTCTTAAACCATTTGGTACGTTACATATACTTTTTCATTTATATCAGCTGTAATCTCCTCGAAAATATGCAATACAGTTAAATCCATGCCACACTTGCATTTGCCAAACTATATTTGTGAATGTTGAAATCGGTGATAATTAATTTTACGCTGATTTTATCTGATGTTTATACTACCAACTATTATAAAACTGTATATGCCTGTTTGTTAATTTCTTTATTGGAATAGCATGCACAAACTAATGAACTAATTTTAATGAAATTTAGCACATGGTTGGATCATAACTTGGATCAAAACATTGGGTTACTTTTTAGTCAGGTAGAGAGTTCCTCCTCCCATTCTTGTATTATAAAATAATTGTATATAGTAAAATATTGGGTGTGCTTATTTATAGTATAGAGCCTAGGATACCGTTAAACTAAGTCATTTAAGCGAAGCTGCGGGTAAAAGCTAGTCTTCTATAAAAACTAATATTGTGCACTTCTGAGGGACCCGCCTTCACATTATCATAATAAATGCTATAATTATCTGCATAATTCTTTTCTATAGTAAAAAAAAATCTATATTAATTTGCCGCCACTTAACGTACGTGTTGTGTTTAAGTTTATACATTATTAATGACTTTGCTAATTGTATCTTTCATTGCAATTTCCCTGCTGATAGTGAATGTTTGATAAAATAAATTTTATGCAACATTTAATTATTTTCTTAATGGTCTCTATGCTAACAGTGAGTTATGGACGTTGATGGAGCAAAAAGTTTAATTAATTTGTTTCATTTTATGGCCACAATTGTAGCAAAGCTTTAAGTGTAACGTTAACTTAACCGGAAAGCAGATCCTTTATAAGTACGAAGTAATATACTAATTGGGTTGTTTTCTTAACCGAATAGCGCGTGAAGGGAAATTAATGCCCCCGAGAAGAAAAATGCGCAGTTATTTATCCAAAAAATGTCTTAACCGCCGTGTCAAAAGTTTGTTAGGGCAGGTGCGCCGGAAGAGTTAGAGGGGTTTACGGATTTTATTGTGTTTTGTTTTGTTTTTTATTACATTCTGAGCGAAACGAACTGATTTGATATTATACAGTTAATTATTGTAGTATGTGTAGGTATGTATTGTTAATTTTAACGTTGAAGGATAACATCGCCAGGAACCCTGCATACCTGAGAATTCTCCATAAGAATTTCGAAGGTAAGTGAAGCCTAACCACCCACATTAGGCCAGCATGTTGCACTAAGGATTAACTTTTTATTAGAAGAGGTCCGTGCGCATCATTGGGACAGTATACATACAAGGCTAATATTATCATGTCTAATCATTACGTTATACATTCTTAGTATTTGAGTATTTTTTTTATCCTGGCACGGCAAAGTGACCACTCTGTACCTGATGGTAAGTGCAGTGCCGTCCAATTAGAGTATTGAGTAGAGAGAGACAATTTATCTCCTGCTACCTAATGGCAGCGTGCTCCGAAGGCCGCAAAACGGCCAAACACCGTACCTCCGTACTCTAGCCCCCGACAAAAACCGGACGTACACTGGCTGATCCCGTAACGCGACACACTTGCGTGTGCCACTATGGCGGGTTTTACACCCTGTGTACGATGGTCGCTTTCCGGGCGGATATGAATATCCTACCACCAGTGAATCATCATACTTTATTGTCTGATGTTGATACTAATCTTCACATAACTATCGAGTATGTCCGTAACATAATGGATGTAGAGTGGTGTAAATACAAACTTTTAAAAGCTGACCTTCTGCACATGTTGTACATATATCATTGAACGATCCAAACACTAGTATTTCAAAGCCAACTAACTGTCTGCTTAATTGGCTTTTTATTAAAAGTACACGCAAATCAACTCATCGGCTACGCTCAGTTGAGTAATAAACATGAAATTTCAATAATTTATGTTCAAGCCCACAATGACCGTTTTCCTAACTATTTGATAATAATAAAATAAAATTATTAATATCATAAATTTATCTCTTAAAATGTCGGATGAGCACCTCTCACAGGAGGGACAAGCACTCGTATTTACTTTATTAATTGATTTACAAGTGGGGTGGATGTTTCCGAATAATTATTTCTGCGTTTTAATTGAGAGCTATGAAATTCGTTGCCCCTTGAGGAGATCATTGCTATAAGTAATGCCCATCTTGTAATGAATACGCAAAACGTTCTTTACGCTTATATATTTCCCATTATTTTTTTAATGCATATTATTAACAATATACAATAGCAGCGATAGCCTAGTTGGTTGCGGTACGGACTGCCAAGACGAAAGTCGTAGGTTCGAAACCCAAGTGGCATACACCTCTGACTTTTCTTAAGTTATGTGTGTATTAAAATGTTAATTATCGCTTGCTTTAACGGTGAAGTAAAACATCGTGAGGAAACCTGCATATTTGAGAATTTTTCGAAAGTATGTGAAGTCTGCCAACCCGCATTAGGCCAGCGTGGTGGACTAAGGCCTAACCCTTCTCATTAGTAGAGGAGGCCCGTGCCCAGCAGGGGGACAATGTTTAATACAGGGCTAGTATTATTATTTATTATTATATTATTAACAGATTTCAATTTTCAATAGGAATTATATTACGACATATATACAGTCAACCCAATGTATATAATTACATATTAATAATGATTGCTACATAATAATAAAAAATCCAGAAATACGTTATTTGCCTTATTAATACGTTCATTTAAAGTTAGTACTGCATAACATACGATACCGACATGCCTTGCTATAGGCACTTACAACTGTTATTTAATTTATAGGTCATGAGACATCAAACCCATTTACAATGTGAATGAGGAATATCATGTCATCAAATAGGCTGCTAGACCCCCACATCCCGACACGTCACTGTCAATTGAATGCTTAGCCTAGAACGTATCAATCTAATTCTAGGACCTGTCAAATGTAATTTATATATTGTGACTCATTATTGTACCAACACACACAAATCACTTATTGAACCAACTGCATACATAGAAATAAATTATTATTATAGACACTATATGAACAACACAATCTCATTAGTAGATATGCAATTATTTTCTTTATAATATGTTATAAAATTAAAACAAACAAGCAAATAATATTAAAACATACTTTGCACATTGAAAAAGTTTGATTTATAAAAACAAATATTGCAAATCAACGAAGCCACAAATCTTGCACATACTTGCAGCAAACATAAATTAATATTGAAGTTGTGGACGCCGCATCAAAGAAATGGTCCGAAATGTTTGTGGTCAATTTATTTACTAGTAATTCGTTACGGTTTGGGCGGATACTTGGGCCGATGATAAATTGTACACAGTCGCTCATATTCTGTGTGGAACATTGTTGCAGTTATAAGATTTCGAACTGTAAGATGATGTTCTTAAGAATCTAAATTGAGAAAAATCTCACCAACAGTGCTACAAAGTATTACATGACAAAAATAATAATTTTGAGCTCTAAGTAAAGGAAGGAACATATGTTTTGCAATAAACAGGACATATCATCTCCTTGTGGGATTTAGAATGACACAACAGTCTGACAAATGATTGCTAGTCACAGCTCAACAGTTAATTTGTATGTAAATAATATGATTTTATTTCTTTGTTTTCAAATTCATTTGGTTTTAATAGGTATGCACAAATTTTTCAACATATTATTATTGACGCTCAACTCGTTTGTTTGAAAATATTTAAAAAGCAATATCAATATTGAAGGGCATAAATTAATGCAGTTAATAATAACAAATATTGAATAGAAGGAAAATAACGCTAAATTGCACTCATTTACCGGGTCGCGACGATCAATCATTACGACCAAGTCATCAGCCAGTTCAAATGTCAAACGAACCTAGGGTGGCAATAAAAAAGAAAAACTCTGTTGCTATTATTAAAAAAGTGACTGTGACTTTATTTCCATTGTCGATTGCCGATTCAGGATTATTAACTGACTTGCATATTTTTTGTGTTATAATATTGATAGATTGGTTTTTTCAAGTGGTTTTACGTTTTGTTGTGCATATGCGTCGGTTGTCGGTACACTTCAAGTGGTTGCGATTGTAATATATTCGTAAATATTATTCTGTCAAAATAGCACAAAATGATAGTCATCCGGTGGTTGATGTTCATCGTTCACACGCGAAGCAAAATGTATTGTATCGTCTGGACCGCTACTTTACACAGCTTATTCAAAGCGCTCTCCTTTTATCGTGTGATCTTTTTATATAGTTTCGATTTTTAGCGGGTTGACGATTTCATTATCGATACTATGATACCCACATGTTTTCGAGAATGTTCTATACTACATTCTATTTAATCTAACGTTAGTCGAATGCGCATGATATCCCTTGCTATAATAAAATGATGCTAAGTGAATTGGATTCAATTTAACGAAATTGATTTCCTTTAATTTTACGATTTCGTTTGCGTGATCTCGTCCGGTAATAATCTAATAAATTTGTCCATTGGGAGAGGGTTTGTCTGTATTAAAATGGATCCACATTAAATTGTTTTATTGGTCAATTCATATTTCTACATGTACTCAATATAATTAAAAACCTTATGGATTGTGACTATCGAGTTTCGCGTCTAGATAATAATAAATTGCCTTAAAAATCAGAGTCATCGAAAAGCAAAAATATATTTAATTTTAGATGTTGGTTTCTGAATAAAAAAATTAAAATAGGAAGTACCGTTGGTAGACATGGCGTTTGTTATGGCTGAGCACCGTGCGATTGTAAACATGAGAGAAATATCGCGTGTAAGCGCTCAGTATCAGCGGAGTGAAGCCGTTCCGAGCTACCCTATATTTTAACAACTGTCCTAATACATCTTGCAATGTTATTTTTAACTGTTTTGCCACATCATAGTTCATTTTTTTGTGTTTGTTTCCATTGTTTATTTTGTATTTAACTTGTACATAAATATTATTATGATTGGTTTGTTGAGTTTTTGAACCGTTGTCGAACACACCGTATTGATGTTGTATCGGATGTCAGTTTGTATAAGCGGCCTGCATGTAAATTTATCTGTGTTATTATCGAGGTATCGGCATTTTTAAAAAATTTAAATTTTCAACGAATTGGATCGTTTTTTTTCTTCATTTCAGGTGCCTGTCAATGAAAGCGCCAGACAGGTATGTCACTAACTTGCTCGCGCCGCGCTTTCGGTATCGTTCGGCCGGGTTCGGTTGCGTTCGGATACGTTCGAGCGGGCTCGGCCGCTCAGCGGTTGCTCGCACACCAAAGGGGTAGCCTGGAAGACCACACGTTACACCCGCAACGCAGGATATTTACACACAGTATATTTTTTGAACAAAATTGCTTATTGGTGTTTTTTATTTTATTTGTTTTCAATAATTATTATGTTGTGTTCAGCAATATCCATTTCTCAGCAGGTAGGTCCCATTTCATCTGTCATTGAAATTTGAATATACCTTTTTTTCACAAATGCTTGATTGGTCCGTTAATCAGTCTGTTCCACCCGATTGCATAATGTCTTAATGGTGTGATTATTTTACTGTATTTAAGTGTAATTGACTTTATTGTGGGTGAAATGTTAGTTGTCGTTGTTTTGGTTCCAGGTTACACCCTAGCTATTATACAATTTAAGAATCCATTAAATCACAGATAAATTTACAAAGTAATTACTCGTGTAGTGTTTATTGAATGCGTTAGTTGTTTATGTTTAGTTGTATAAGCATGATTGTGTTTGTGATCTTTTTTAATTATTTAAACTTGTGATCAATCGGCACGCTATCACGCGGGTAAGTAACATGCGTATTCATTCATTGATACATCATATATGGTGAATAAGGGAAGTAAGTTCTCACAGTAAGAAAAACATCGACCATCTGCACAACGCCTTGTGTAGTTGGGCGTCCAATCACGCATGACTGATAACGAGGCCCAAAACCAATCCAATGACAAACGCGTGATCATCATCAAATCGTAAAGGATTTAACGCGTCTGTTGGCACGCTTCTTTTGTTGGCGCCATAAAGCCGGCCATTAACATGTTTGATAAAACGTTGGTTACACAAAAAGAGACTGGCGGGCTACCGTAGACTCCCCACTGCGTGATCTCAATGAGGAATGATACCATGCTGTGGATACGTACAATGAACGTACAAAAGCTCTGAATGTTCCGCTCTCCACTTCTGGTCGATCATTGTTGCGTAGAGTAGCTTGTTAACAAATATAGGTCTCTATATCAATGTCTCACCTAATTCTAATCTTAGATTTAATTAGAGATTTTTTATAAAGGACTCGCCAACTATAATTTATAAATATTATTTATAAGTAAGCATGGTTCAACCGTAAGAGGTTACTGTCATCTACGAACAATAAATACACTACAAAATACGAATCGTAAGTATATCGGTGACCATTAACGATAAGAAAGGGAGATATGGGCCTTACGAAAACTCAAGTATTGTTGAAAATGTGTTTTATATATACTCTTTTAAAGAGTCCCGTTCAGTACTGCCTAACTATAATATACACAAGCTTAATGATTGCGACTTTTATCACCTTTTTACTCATCTTCATCGTTATTGGACGTTACTATATTACTGATGTGCTTGAGTGAAAACAAAAAAATGTTTACTATTGAAATTCATTTTAGTATATGGAGTTGGAATATTAAACCTCTGTAGGTCATTAGTGAGATATAAATATAATCCTGTCTGATTGGGTATTAAGATAATCTGAGGAATGTCTATCGTTTCGCTTTTAACTTTATTATCGTATTCTTTTACGGTTGTTTTTTTCTTTTTGATGCTATTCAAACCTATTGAATCACTGATGACAATTGACACATTTAGTAAATTAACAATTTCTTGGAAATAAACATGTTGTCTTCAGCAACATTATAATAAAATATCAATTATTTTTAATTGCAATGTTAAAACAAAATATTGCACCTAATGATATAATAAAATTCCAATTTTCTAAGTTAATCGCGAACTTCCTAGTAATATGTCAGCCTATTTAAATAGAATATTATAAGAAAATGTATCCTTTAAAAGTAATAACCAGTAAACAAGCAAAATTCCAAATTCCTTATGATCATAAAGGTAATAGCCGATGTTGCAGTAGGTGTCACAAAGGGAACGGATAAACCGAAATCGTTTTGAGCAAAACACACAGCAATCACAACAAAGGATCCGTTTACATTCTAACGCCTTTTAAACTAACAAAGGTGGGATTCAAATAAACACAAAATCGTTAACCCTTTGACCGTCCGTAAGTAATTTTCACTTCGGAACAAGGAATGGAAATGATTTTGTAGAGGGTGCCGTGGTTCACACTTTGACGCGCCTGTTCAGATATACATATTCACAACACTCTTATTTTAAATCGTTTGTGTATTTCTAAATACTTTATTCATATTAACAGACATAAACACTCACGCCTATAATCCCCGAAGGGGTAGGCAGATGCGTATCCAACACAACCACTTTTCGCCGCATTCATTCCGGTCCGATAATGTAATAAGGGGCGAGTCTATCTTCATACTGGGCACAAATCCAGACTCCGGGCTGATACTGAGTATTTCTAAATAGAAAAACCCAATATCACTTCACCCGACCCGGAGATCGAACTTGAGAGCTCAGTGCAGCAGTCGTACCACGTACGCCATTACATTTGCGCAGTCAAGCAGTATTGAAGATGTTAATATTTATAATGAGATAAGTTTAATCTTCTAAGTTGAGTCTTTAAAAGTGAATAAGGCAGAGTCAACTCGAGATCAGAATAAATAATACGTAACACGTGTCTTATCATTATTTTCCGCTGGTATTTTCCGGAGAAATTACAACTATTCATACAACCGTCTACGGGTAAACCAAAACTTGTTGCGTCATTTTAAAAATAAGTAATTTTGAACATTTGTTTGGAAACTGACGCTTCTATTTGTGTGTATGCTAGTTGTAGAGTACCTACTTAATATTAATATTCATGGTATATTATGGTATCCACGATTACTTATATACTAGAGCATTTTTCATGTTTTGTTAAAAGTAGACTAGCTATTGCTCGCGGCTCCACCCACGTGGAGGTTATTTTCACACAGTTTTTTTACACCTTCGGTAACATTATTTTAGTTTTAGTAGGGATCCTTATTTTTTTCTTGCAATTTAAATAGCCTATATTAATCAGTGATAATGTAGTATTCAAATGGTGAAAGAATTTTTAAAATCGTTCCACTACTTTCTGAGCCAATTCATTACAAACATACATACAAATCTTTCCTCTTTATAAACTCAAAAAATCTTAGGATATAATAGTGTTTACTGTTGATATAATCTTACATTAAACAGTATTCATTATTTACAAAACAAATATAATATCCTGAGAATTAAGCTACACTTTGCCGTGACATTATGTTATCACAAGCTTTGAATTATATTCTACAATGGCTGATATTCTAATCTTTCTTTAATCCAACGCAGCGCAGTCTAAGGTGTGGTCAAATCTCAAAATCAATCGCTTTGATCGTGCCGCCGCATCGCCATCGTCGCTCCGCGTCCACTTTAGCTGAACAATAACTTAAGCTGTATCAACTTTTTATCAAACATATTTAGATTTTATTTTAATGGATCAATACTGCTAGATCAATATTATAAATAGGCGGTAAAGTTTTGGATTATTTTTTTAAAATTAATTGGATCAATTTAACCCCTCCAGTCAGGAAGGATATTAAAAAAAAAGTCGGGAGTAAAGCAATAAAGCAGATATTCATATTTTGCTTCATTTTGTTAGTGGTTCATTAAACTGTCATGACGGATAGACACGCCGGCGGCGCGTAACACTAGCAACACTCGCCGTTCTTGCATGCAATTTTTAACTTTAATGCTATGGAAATAAAAGCTTGTTGCTTTACTCCCGACTTTTTTTTTTAATATCTTCCTGACTGGAATGAATTTAAAAAAGCACTGTGCAGCATCGAATTCAAAATTAGTTGGGTAATAAAACATGCCAAGTTTTTTTTAGACAAATGTCATCAAATTGCCTTGATCTTTTGTGCACATATGAAACTTGATTAGGAGATTATGGCTATGTATTTAACTCGATTTCATAAACAAATTGATTGGCTCTTTTCTGCTTAACAAGGTCCAAATAATATACAAAACGTAATTTATGTAAACACAGCCACTCACAGAGGTGCTAATATGTTCACAATGCGCAAATCTTGTGTTTAATGAGCCCGATTGCCAATTATGTCATGAATGGCCGGTGCGTTGCTCTGGCCACTAACCGCAATCACCCAGTTGCGCGCGGAGGCGTGATGAGAAACGGAACGTAAACTTTCCCTCTCATCACAATACCCTAACTGCTCGTGTTACGTAATACTATGTCCCTATCCCGGCCGCGCTTGCTGGACGTTGGCCCTCACCCAGTGCGAGTTTGTGGTCAGACGTTTTTTTTATCTGGCGTGGGTAAGTGACCACACTGCACCTGATGGTAAGAGCAGTGCCATCCAGATAGAGTATCAAGTAGCGAGAGACAATCTATCCCTCGGTACTTAACACAATCATGCCAGCCTGCTGTTTAGCTTCTTCACTAGGTACGCCTAAAGGACGCAGGATCATACGAAGGAGGGAATAATTGTTATCAATGAACATATCTCATATCGTCTTATAACATCGTACTTATGGGTGAAATATATATTATCAAATTTATTTACTATACTAATTTAATCTTGGTAGATTTTGTAACTTTGCAGTACCGGCGAATGAATCCATAAAAATAAACGTTAAATATTTGCAGTGCATATTTCAAAGCGGCAAAGACAAATGAATCTATAAAATTAATTGGACAAGTAATCGGAAATTCAGAAAGAATTTCTTCATCTCTGCTGGGGTGGGGGCGCGGGAAACAAATGAGGGGCGGACATTGAATAATTCGATTTCCTTATTTGCTTCAATCGATACCTTATGCGGAGATTCGATAGCGGAGTACGCAAAATGATATTTCATCTATTGACATTTTTTGTGTAGACATTGTTCAAAATAGATTTTTCATAACGAAAATGAATCCTTATATAACCGACTCCAATAAAGGAGGTATTTTAAATACGACTGTATTTTTTTATTCAATATGTTAGGCTCCATATAAATTTGGTTAAGATCAAATGACAGACGATTGAAACTTAAAAAAACAAATGCACTGTGATATACAATTAAAATTTACGATACGGTTTTCAAGTTTTAGTTAAAGCAATTTTCGCGATACATAATAATATGTTGTCAAACATTTCTACATTTAATTGATTGTCATTATTTTAATTTATATACAAAGAAAATTATTTCTTTCTATTCTTTCAAGACAAAATATGAATTTTAGCTTGTAAGTTAGGTAAACAGGTATGGTAGTGATTAATAAAGGCATATCAGGTGCAAAACAATATAAGTGAATTCCAAGTGATCTCCTAACACTTTAAAGGGTGGCATCGCTCGAAGCACCGTCGTTGAGATGAGCGCCGCGACGGTTGCAGACGGCATATTAGTGGATATAATTGCATTTGCTGCCGACCTCGCTGACATTTCCTACAATGTATATACAGTTGGATCTTATAGACAATTGAGTTATTATCACAGACCGCCCCTCAAAATAAGTTCCCACTAATGGAAATATTTCACCGCACGGTGGTTTCGCGACAAGTTTGAACAGACTTCAAAATTGAAAAGGTTCTTAATCGGGCAAGGTTTGTATTTGAATGATATCTGCTAAATATGGTCCAATTTTGATGACTAAAAGTAATCATATTAGTATCAATTATTTAATAAGGCGTACGTCAATAGTAGCGATAGCCTAGTTGGTTGCGGTACGGACTGTCAAGCCGAAAGTCGTATGTTCGAGATCCCAAATGGCCTACACCTTTGACTTTTTTAAAGTTACGCATGTATTTATTATTAATTATTTAAGGCTTACCTCAAGGTTAATACGATATTAATTTGGCTAAATAAAAAATTACTAATGACAACAAATGTATGACAATTCTGGTTTTGAAGTTGCTCTCAAGTTTTGGTAAACTCATAATTATGTTTGTAGTAGTAATACGTGCAGTTTGTGTAAACATGATAATACAAAAAGCCGAGATTAACTACTACGTAATGGAAGACTTTTCAAAATTGTTTCTGAAATCCAATAAGCATGATCAAATATCTGACTAATTAAGAAAGATACTCCGCTTAAAAGAAGCTCATATTAAATTGTGTTCGTAATACTGTCGGCTACTTATTTAATTCCGGATATAAAATTTCTGTGATTGAGTCCCAGCGGGTGGGGCCGAGGGGCGTGAATTCCAACAAAATTAGCACCAGGGGTCGAAATAAAAAAGCGAAGGAAAAATTTAATGAACAGGAAAATGCTCCTTTTTGCAGCTATTCCATCTATTTATCTACATCGGGATGCCCATTACCTTGCTAAGAGAAAAGTTTACATTTTTAATTTAATGATTCCACTTTGTGGAAGTTGGGCGGGTTTCGGCGAGATCTTAATTTGGGGATTTCTGAGGCGTCTCGTTTTGTAAATATTATTCCTTTAATAAGACCTCACGTTGAGGGGGTGCCTGCTGAACTCCGTGATTACGACTCTCTTTGCGAGCTTCATTTTGGACCTCGTCATTTTGATTGGTGCTAATGAAATTTTTCGTACTTCGTGTGCCGTTTTCTTGTTCTTGACAGTGTAATTTCCTTGAGAGTTGTATTCCATTGCGTCATAAACATACCCTCTAAACATTTAAGGAAGCAATTTGGAGACATGAGACACATTATTTTTGTCATCTTCATTTATACTTTTCCCCTTGTTAATGTAATTTTTTACTTATCTCTATCCTGGAGTGCGTGTCCCATCTGTAGCAAAATTTGTAAATCGCGAAGTCCCAGCTGCGTTTGCGTAAGCGATGACGTTTCGCTTTTAGCGGCTGTTTTAAAATTGAATATTTGATGGTGTGTTCCTTGCCGACGATTTTGCGGCGGGTGGTAAGTGCCGGATTCCGTGGTGGATTATTTTTTGAATGTCTTTCTTAACGACCGCGTGCATTACCCTTATCCCGTGTATTACTAGCTTATGATCGTTTATATTTTGTCATAGATGAAATGTAGCTACTGCTTTTTAAATTTGTTTATATTTATTATCTTCAATTTGTCTGATGGAATTTTAAATAACTATACCTTTCCATTTACTTTATGCGTTCAGATAGCACTTATTCCTGATACCGTTATGAAGCTTAGTTATTGGCAAGTATAAGAGAATGACACGATCGATTGTTTAATTGCAGACTTAGAAGAAAAAATGAACGAACTAACTTTCGCATTAAAATATAACTCTTGATAACATGATAGCCCTTACTAAGTAAAATGCAATCGAAATAGTGAAACAGATTTTAAATATAGTAGTATAGTAGATCCCCATAAATACAAATGGTTATAGATTAGTTCTCTTCTAATTACGTAGATAAGGGACTTCAATAAAGGTTGTTTTATCACAATCATAATGTTTCGAATCTAATTGGAATTTTGCATGTTGATATGCTGAACTCTTTATTGGTCGATATTATGTTTGCTTTCTGATATTAATGATTGTATTTCATATATCGGTTTCATTATTGATAACGAGTGTATTTATACAACGCTTTGAATGGGTTTGCTGACATTAGGATAAATGAAAAAAAGAGATTACCTACATATGTTTTTATAAGCTTGTATATTTTATCATTGGAATCGGTTTGACAACTGATGTTGGCACCATTTTTTTTTCATTTATCAGTAATTACAACACTGTTGAAGTTAAGTTATTGCTTGTTATTTTGTTGTTAAATAACATAAAAACTATGTCTATATTATAAGTTTTGAGCAATATATCTATAATATAGAGCGACATTTCAGATATTGCATTATATCAATAATCACATTGTATAATTGATTGATTAAATTTAGGTACGAAGTTTAAAGAAAGCTAGATTATGAACCATGTACTTGGGGACGAGATTAATGTGTATCATACGAAACACCTGCCATTAATTGTCGGATCTAATAAAATTATTATAAGTTCGGGGTCCTTTCAAATTTGACAAAATTGACCACATTAATATTATGATAGGATGTCAAATTTGCATTAAAACATTTACGATAGAAAAGTGATTAACAAAATTACAGTTATTTTAATAGAAATTATGGTGAGCGTTTTACATTTAGGGGTCGATTGGGGTCGGTTTTTTATGAAAACATCTGTTGTTTGTATCGTATGAGTTTTTTCGTTATTTTAAAAGGAGACATGATGGATCAGTTTCAACACATATTCGTCGGTGCCTTTGTTGCTAGGTTTATGGCTTTGTAATGTGTTTCTTTGTTTGTTCAAAATGTGTTACTCCGCTTCTGAACTTTTGAATAAACCTTGAGACTAGACTTCTGTATTTTTTGTATTTGTGTCTAGATATTATTCCTTATTGTAAAAAAATATAACAGTTCATGCAGTTCCATATATTATTATTTGAAAAATATATTTGAAATCAGAATTTTTAATTCTGTGTACGAGAAAAAAGAAAAATATTTCTAAAACGAATGCCTCGGTGGCGCAGTTGTAATTGCGCATGCGTTACGACTGCTGTGCTGAGGTCTCGGGTTCGATCCCCGGGTTGGGTAAAGTGATATTGGGTTTTTCTATTTAGAAATTCCTCAGTATTAGCCCGGAGTCTGGAATCTGTGCCCGATATGGCGATAGGCTCGCCCCCTATCACATTATGGGACCGAAATTCAGCGAAAAGTGGGTGTTATGGTTACACCACTGCCTACCCCTTCGGGGATTAAAGGCGTGAGTGTATGTATGTATTTCTAAAAGTGGTTATATTTTTTCGTTTCATTTCAAATTCAAAAGGTTTTAATAGCCAGTTTCAATTATAAGCGAATTAAAGGATAACACATTACTTAGGTGCGACTACAGAAAAAACTTTAAAGGCGTAGCAACAACGACACGAAAAACTTTTGTTAAGTGTGGGAGTCTCAAAACTTTCGAGAGTTCTCTTTAAAAACCGCTGTTGCGTGTTTTTGAAATAGGATTTAGTGCAGATTGCCGATGTCGACTGCGGAGTGCGTAATCTTATCTCTTAAAAGGTTTGTCGCCGATCTTTCAAATGATATTGCATTTGCCATGTGACTGTAAAGAATTTACGATGTCGTGCATTACAAAAGCCATGTACGCTTTTTATCTCGCAATGTATTCATTTCAGCGGTCTCATTGAAAACCGGTTGTTAGTGACAACCTTTGTGTAGATCATGTAGGTTATGACCATTTGCTATATACCCACAGAGACATAGTGCGTCTAGTTTTATGCTCTAACTCTGTTATGTTCTTCAAGCCAGGACACAAGATCACTGTTTACACACTTCTGCTTAGCGGCAGAAATAGGGAAAGCAGAGGTAGCTGTAGTGGTATTTCTTACTACAATTATTGATATTATTTTCAAAGTAGACCCTACGTCGGTATATTTTCTAATCCTGCCAAAAAAGGATAACAATATTATACCCGTTACCAATAACATAATATTATTTCCTGTCACTGTTACAGATATGATCGATTTTTCTCTAAGCAAAAGATTAAATAATGCCCTTTACAATGAAATTATAGATTTAATTATGTTATAAACTAGAGACATATAGTATAATAAAAATAATAATACTAGCCCTGTATTAAACATTGTCCCACTGCTGGGCACGGGCCTCCTCTACTAATGAGAGGGGTTAGGCCTTAGTCCACCACGCTGGCCTAATGCTGGTTGGTAGACTTCACATACCTTCGAAATTCTTAGGTATGCAGGTTTCCTCACGATGTTTACCTTCACCGTTAAAGCAAGCGATAATTAACATTTAATACACACGTAACTTTATAAAAGTCAGAGGTGAGTGCCACTTTTGTTTTGAACATACGACTTTCGTCTTCACAGTCCATACCGCAACCAACTAGGCTATCGCTGCTAAGTAGAGACATGGTAACACGAAAAATTACTACTCTTTAAAATGAAATGCGTATTGTTATAGTCTGCCAGATACAATTTTACATGTTCATTTAAAAAAAAACCCAATATTTTTATGTTTTCGTGACTTTGAATCAGATCTAAAACAATAACAGTTCTACAGTTTGAGTTATATGCGACTACTTAATCGTACGTCGCATCGCATTGACAGCGATTAATCGTGTCTTATAAAAACAATTAATACACCCAACAGTCGCACATAGTCCTGACCCCACACTAGGTTCTAGCCTATATCATGGGTATCAACAATTAGGAGGGACTGATGTGCAATACTAGCCCTGAAATAATGTTTGTGGATGACACTGACTACAGCCTCGGTGTAGAGATGGAGCCTGCGGCCTTCCGTTTCATAGCCGGCTACTCACCCGATGCGACACGAAGGTTATCCGAATAATACCGTACGTGCAGTTGTCTATGGTTGGCTCTTATTTACAAAATATAAAGCTTATTAAAATAATATGATTATTTTACGAATGAATAAAAAAAAAATAAGCATCGAATTTACCCATTTTTTTTATTGCTAAGCAAACGATAAGATTTTTGCAATATTTTTGATAGGCAACATACTTAGTTGTTTTTTTAAACATGCCTATGGAATGATTGTTCAGATAAAAATCCATCAAATTTAATATGTACCAAAAAACGTACATTTCCTTTGTACAAACAAAATAATAAAGCCACATTTATAGCGGTTACAGAGACGCGAAAGTATATTGCAATGGAGTATAGAAAAAAGAAACGACCGGGAGTTTTGATTGATCACCGACTCAGAGCTGTTTTTTGTGTGAAATTAAAAACACGAACTGGGCATGCGTTGGATTAAAGAGGAATTTCATCCAGCCAATAAGTAGAGGGACCCGTGCCTTTGTTGTCGGAAACGAATTTTGATATTAATTTATTTTTGCAAGACATCGATTTTGCATTACCAATGTAATATAGACAGATAGTCCTCGCTGTGTTCGATACTATTGCTACTGTTTGTTTAATATTCACCACATTTGGTTTATTTATGACTTAATGTAACATTCCTATTGGAAATACTAATAGGATATGTGTATATTAGAACAGAAATGAACATCAACAGAGAGACCACAAGCACACCGCAAACGAGTAATTAAAGCATCTATAATACATTAACAATATGCATACCAAATTTATGGGAGACTTAGTTGAAATGTTAACAGGAATGGTTAGGGAGATGTGTAACACCCAATACCGCAAAAGGTGAAGCGTAATAATAAGAGCTATTTGGAGGTTTATGAACGATCAAAATTGCAAGAGCACGCGTATAAAATACACTTTGCAAAGTAGATTTAAATTTTAATACGAAGCTTTCAGTGGAGGGTCGTAAGTTATGTCTTGCCGTTGGAAATGTATGGATGGGCTCTCTTCAATGATATTTTTCTCTATGATGTCTATGGAACAATGTAGTTCTTCTTCTGCTTCGTATCACTATTGTCAGAGCGGCCGTGGTCATAGTGTAGTATCTTCCTCAGGGGCTGATGTGATTCGCCTCACGATGTCTTGCCATCTCTTTCTGTTGGTGGAGATTCTGGTGCACTCATTCAATGGACCGCTTACAGCAGACTTGATTTGATCGTTTGATTCGATTGATTTGATGGTCCTTCGCATGGGTGTCCTTCCACGTGGTCTTGTGCTCTCATTCTACCTTGAACAACAAGACGCGCTATGGAGTCGTTATCTCGCCTTGAGATGTGGCCAAAGATGTACAATGTACGCCCAATGTATGCTCAAATACATGTAACAATGTAGTTACAATAAGATAATCATTGGCCATTTTCACGCAACTAATTTCCTTTTAGAGTGCTAATTAATGTAAAACTAACACGACATGCATCTTGAATAAATGTAAAGTAACTCATTTTTATGATTGTTTTGGAAATTATACGCACGGGTTTATACATATAAGAAACTCTACTATCTGTTTGTCTTTTACGTGGTTCACCCTAACATAAGAACGACAAATTTCGATGGAGATTTCTTTATTGCGTTAAGCAATACATCAGAAAATATTTATATGAATAAAATTTACTACTGAATCCAGATAAAATACGACAGAAGCAAAGCCGTGGGCAAAAGCTAATAATATAATAAAGTTTTATCAGGTTCAGTTTACTTAAAGCTTTCTAAAACATTAGTTATAAAGGAACTAATTATAGTTATCTTCTGACCAAATATTACCAATGGATTGATATTTACTCGCTATGACAAGTAAAGATCCTGTAACGGGAACATCCACCCTAACTGTTCGGAGTCCGAGACTCAGGTGTCGACTGCGGCCGATTTCACAAGACAATGCTTAATAATTTCATTTCGCCATTATGGCGGCCATCTTTGCGAGTCGCACAGTTAGAGGGCATCGAAACACCCCTCCACGGCAATTTGCATTGTAACTCGGACCACGTAGAAGGCCCTAACTACCACACCACCACCTTCTCTAACTCTTGAATATATAATTTAGTTGCTTTTATTAACAGCAACTTTGCGTGGGAATTGGTGATAGCCTTCCGCAGCGGCTGTTTATTGTGGACGATAACTTGCTAGATTTATTTTATAGTTCACCTAGAGACTTTGTCCTGCAAGGGTTGCTGTGCATTTTATACTGCCAATAAAAAGGGCCGGTGCATGGAGTCATTAAATATTTGTTGGATTTATTCGACAGCGTGCTTGTTTTGTTGAATGTTTATTGGATCCCATAATTACATTGTTGCTTGAATTAAATACATATGTGATTATGTTGTATACTCATATAATACAACGGGCTCGTAAATAATTTCAATTATAAATTGTTTTGAGAAAAGATTTTAGCAACCGAATTATAGCGCCATTTAGAAAATTGTAAACGTGAGGGAAAAGAAACTAATCCCACAAACATCACTGACTTATAAATGTGACCATAATTGCTTTACCGACCCGAGCCTTAATGTAAAAGTTACCAAAGACCGTAACAGACTTAAAAGTTTGTTTTGGTGCCTATAAATTAATGTGTTTGCATGTCTCAGTTGCTACTTAAGATCATTTTACAACTTTGGACATGTCTGAGGACTTTCAAGTTCTGATTGAATCGTTAATTTGTAACCCAATTTTATTTATGTTTGTCTTCACTTTCGACGAAAATCAGAGCGGCCATTTATTTAGGTGCTTATTGTTTCGTTTTGCGTGTAATAAAGTTTTATTCTTAGTTTTTTCCAATAACTTCACACTGCTATTGCATTTGTTTAGTTATGTTAGAATCTGTAAGTAAAGCACAATTTATCTTTCTTTTGATGTTAAAAATGTTGGAGTGGTTTAATTGAACTGGAAAACAACAATATAAATGTAAATGGCATTGTAATTTGGTTGCGATTACTGAGAATGAACACATAGCTATACCGGAAACGCTGAAATATTGAACTCCTGTGGGCAATAAATTGTGCCGTTAGCTTTAATAGAGAATTTAGGGTAGTGTATAATCGTATTAAATTAGATGTGACTTTGTTTGTCGGCTCTATAAACAGGTGAGGTTCGATTCCCTGATGAGCGAAAAAAAAAATTGCGTTTTACTAATTCAAAAGACATACGTTAGTTGTTCGGTATGGGCCGGATATGATAGGCTCTGGAAGACTGGAATCAAATCCGCGATCTCTGCGTCGGCAGTCCCTTCCACGCCGCGCTAGGTTTTCACTGTTTTTTTTTATTAAATAGTGAAAATATTTACTACACGTAACCATGCTGTTTGTGCATTATCATTAGTTCTGTAGAGAATAAAGGTACACAGTAGGATTGAAACTCATTTGACAGCCTACGTGGCGCAGTGGGTGAGTAGCCGGCTGTGGGAGGCCGCAGGTTCGATCCCCGCACCGAGACAAATGTTTGTGTGATCGAAAACTTTTTTTTCGAGTCTGGGTGTTGTGGGACTGTAGCGCCTTGGAATTCTTGACACCCACGACGCGCGATGGTTTGACCTGGTGTGAAGTTAGCAGTACGTGTGTGACTGTTGGGTGTACTTATTCATTTAGATTTTAAATAATTAAAAAAATGTATAGTAAACTAAATTGTAAAATTATTTGTAGTTCCTCTCAACTCTACTTCAATGGAAACTCACCTTATAGTGGTGGTATTTTTGGTCGAATATTTACGTAATTCGATTGATGTATAATCAATTTTTGTGCTAATGCTTTGTTTTGATAAATAACCATACAAATACACCAAGTGAAGCCATATCAAAATAAATAATTTGCATGGTAGTATAAAACAAAAATAATCATGCCTCTTTAGCAATGTTTGGATAAAAAAATCAATCGTTCCGAAGCGGAGCGTCACTGAAGCGATTAGTGACAGCATTGGAATGTGACCACAAAGAATTGAGAACAGCGGACATTTCTTATAAAAGTGTTGTATCAAACTACAAATCAGAGGCGCGACAAATCGCTTGGTGACACAGCTCGAACCACTCGTATAATCCACTGCGACGGGAAAGCTTCATAAAATATAACAAACTGTTTCATTAATAATGATCAAAAAACAGGTGTTCCGGCTAAATTATCATTTGAAGCTAAATGTAGTTTTATTGTCTTGTTCTATTGTTCGCGTTTAAGACAATGCTTTTGATGTAAACATTTGTTTTTCTACGAAATGTTTTAAGTACTATTTTTGCCACAGTCTGTAACAAAAAACCAGTAAGTTTTTTGTGGAGTGTGTGTAACAATTCAAAATAACAAATGTATTTAACATTTCGAGTGTGCCTCGGTGGCGCAGTTGTAATAGCGTATAACTGTTGTGCTAAGGTCTCGGGTTCGATCCCCGGGTCGAGTAAAGTGATATTGGGTTTTTCTATATATAAATACTCAGTATCAGCCCGGAGTCTGGAATTGTGCCGGTTATGGCGATAGGATCGCCTCCTATCACATTATGAGACCGTAGTAAACTCCGCGAAAAGTGGGTGTACTGGTTGCATCTCTGCCTCCCCATCGGGGATTACAGGCGTGTATGTGTGTGTGTGTGTGTATATTTAATGGTACCTATTCAAGATAGAAAAACCCAATATCACTTTACCCGACCCGGGGATCGAACCCGAGACCTAAGCACAGCAGCAGTCGCAACGCATGCGCAATTACAACTGCGCCACCGAGGCAGTCGTACATTAAATATACTGTAGAGAAAACAGTAAATATGTATGTCACATGGAGATGTAGCGCGTTTCACCAAGTCGCGAGTCGCGAGCAAGACAAGCGCCATCAATCGTACTCGTATCGATTCAGACGCGCGTCGAGATGAATTATCGAATCTATTAACTCGAGAGATTACCGGATTCCATCGAGAGTTCCGAAACATTGTAATTTATAGACTGCGCAATCACTGGGATGTTAGAAACAGCTACATCCTCGTAATGTTTTCAGTCATATAAATTATATGACCATATTATTTATGCAGTTAACCAGCTTAGTAATATAATATTTATTAGAAAGTAGAATTATATTCCCCAAAAAAAACCGTAAAAGTTTATATTCACTTTGTATGTATTTATTAATGTTTTGAATCGCATATACATAAAATAAATGCTATTTTATTTCAGAGTTTTAATTTGAATATCTATTTTTGGTATATTATGTATTGAATTAATTCTTAATTTGAAGTGAAATATAAATATTTTTAATTTTTGTGTGTAATTTAACAATTCGGACGTGTCTATAGATTGTGAGCTCTATGTCCGCTAGCGTCGGCATGAACAGACGATTTGTACTAATTATAACGCGCGAACGACGCGCGACGCGATTAGCTTTCCAATGCGACGACGCGACGCCGAGCATAGCCGCGCTTCTCGCACACGCCGCAAACCACAGTTTGGACCCACGTGCTGAATAATTACGTACTGCTAAGTCCAGATGAATTACAAATATACAAAAGTTGCGCTATGTTTACATATTTTTTTCATGCTCTGGAAATTTTACACGTTATTTTAACATAAATATTCGAAAATTCTTCATTTTGACGTAATTACTATTTTTGTTTGCACTAGGCAAATATTAGATGAATTGTGACTTTAATTTACAATTATTATGAACCAAAAATTTAAATTGAGAAGATATAAAGTTTTATCTAAATAAAGGCATAAAAAGTGAATGAATACAGACGTACGTGACAACCGGAACACGTGCAGCATGCAGCGTGCACGGCTGTGTCGCGCGTAACCTAACACGTGATAGAACAAAAGCTGATGACAGCTCCACAAGTGTCAATATCCTTGATGCGGCAAGAGCCACATAAGATGCCCGTATGTTGTCGGCTTGCACTTCATTCATACCACACAATGGCTCTTTACGTGCTGTGTGAGAATACCCACTCACTAACACGCCATGTACATATCACCCAAACACATCTACCCGCTTGTAAGACATTAAAAACGAAAGCATCTATCTAATCGACCGATTCTTCGTGGCGAATTTAGCGCCCAATGTAATCGGTCAACCTAAACGCCATCAAAATTTACAACAAAACCTAATTACAGAAAAAAATATTGCTACCGTTCGGTCGCAGACCGAATGCGGAGTAAATATACCATCACTAATTACAACCTAAAAAAAATTGGAATTGAATTCAAACATTTGTCTCTTAACGAATCGTGTCGCGGCGGCTTCGGCTCAAAGCGGCGTGATTCGGCAATTCCGTTCCATTTTCAAATGCTCGCTGCCCATTCGTTCCCTCGACTACGCCTACCCAATAAATTAGATGCCTTGCGTAGCACACCGCATAGTTACAAACTAATGAAAGCCCGAAAAGATCTCAACCCATTTTCTTAACAACTTTTCCGAAAGAGCGACCGCCTTCAAAGATTTGCTCCGAGAAATAATTCCGCTAATAACGCTTAGCGTTCGTACGGGTATGTTATGCAACCATAGGAATTTCATTAGATACACACGCGTCTGTTTGTTAAGGAGCTTTCCATTGCTAAAAGTTTCTTGAGGCGGGTATAATTCCTTTGTTTGTTATAGGGGGTGGCGCGCCCTCCTCACCCACTACGTTTTCTAAGTCATCGGGTCCAATTATGCCCCTTTGTAGGTTTTGATATGTAAATTCACGATTTTATTAAACAAACCGTGATGCCATTCGGGAGCAGCCAACCAGATTAATAGCTTCTTCAGATTTGTGTAATCGCTTTCTCTTAAGACAACAGCGGAGGTGAGTCGCGAGGGAGCCATTATCTGTTTGTTTCTAAATGGGTCAAAGTGTTATGGATACACACTGTGCACTGATAGACACAGGTGGCCTTACTTCTTTCTTAAAAATATCTCTTAATTTGTACCTACATATAAACTATATTATACATATATATCTTTCCATTCCTGAGAATATAGGGATGACAGTGCCGGACTTACTGGTAGGTCAGTTCAATGCCGTTTCACTGCCTGATTCAGATAATTACCAAGACTGTGCTAGCTTCTTTCGACGCAAATGTGTCCGGGGACAGCTATTCTGGTTCGCTGTCTGTAGGTCCTCATATTATGACATTCGAAGTTTGTCATCTCAGTACAATTATCTGAGCCAATTCTTATGACCTGAAAATATCACGTAGTATGTGCTAAAAGCAAAAAACCCGTAGCGCAATTTAGATTGGCTATAAAAGTGTCGTCGGTAAAAGTCACAGCACGCATCGTAATGAATTAACTCGTACATGGAATCGTAAAACGAACGTTACGCCCGAAACTACCCATTCGGTTTAAGCTTAATTTTTACCCCAACACTATTAATAATTTACACGGGATAACGCAACGTTTGCGCCATATTACAACGCATAAATTAATAATGTCGCTCGCTTGTTTAACTGCGAATCATATGAGTTTTATTGACAATTTTGTTGGGAAAGCGCAATTTGCGGGATGACCGCCGAATGACGCCAAGTGGTAACCAAATAGGGGAACGGTTAGTGTGCCCATTGGCGATAGCAATTGTCATTTATGGGCTTATTTAGTAAAGTCGATAGTGTTGGCAATCACTTTGATAAATCATTTAATTTGAAACTTTGTTGTGCCGATTGTGTATAATGTTATTTTCTGTTCTTATCAAAAGTTATTAATAACAACGTGCTGGAATCAAATTCGACACATTAGCTCAATTGAACTCACATTAGCTCACTTCAAGACATTCTGTATCTAAATATCGCGTGGGAAAGTTTCAAGTTGAAAATGGCTCGAATATATTTTTATTCCATATTCAAGTTTGAACAAAAACTGAAGTAACAAAATACACCAAACAGTCCCACACAGTTCTGACCCCACCTGACAAACCTTTATCGTGGATATCAACAACTGCGAGGTCATACGGTCCCACAATACCCAGGCCCGAAACAAATATCTGTCTGTCACACAAACATTTGCCTCGTTGCGGGAATCGAACGCACGGCCTCCCTTTTCACAACAGACTACTCGCCCTCTGCGCCACGGAGGCTGTGAAGATGCATATAATCTGCATCTATATTATTATTAGTTAATAATTTCTCAACGGTAGTCAGCAGCTTTGCTGTGCCCTGGCATTGCAGAAGTCTATGGGCGTCGGTGACTACTTACCATCTTACCATCAGGTGGCCCGTCTGCTCGTTTGCCGACCGAGGCACTAAAAAAATATATTCACCATGTATGTAAGCAAATATCTGAATTACGCCTCCAATAATCGTACATCGACATCGGCTGAACACTGTGACTGTCGCATCGCGTAACTCAATCCTCGCCCGAATGTACTCAATTGCATTTGGGGTTGCAGTGAAGAGCTGCCATACCGGCGCTATTATTGTGCAAACAGGGGTTTTAGGGATGCTCTAACATATATTGAAACGTCCCGTCAGGTCTGACGTTGATTGTGAATTTAAAATATTTCCTCAATAAATGAAGAGTCATGCATGTCGTCAAAATTGATATTTATTTGGTATCCTATATATCCCTTGTTATCCTAGATTGTTCGGGCTTTCCTGTCTTGGATCCCTGTAATAAGATTTGTAGGAAAACATAAATTGGAAAATTAAAAATAAATCAAAAACAGGAAAAACTGTAAATGACTTTTCCAATGGGATTTCAGTCTCCTACAGTACAAAAAACGTAAGCGTTTATGTGAAGATGCTGGAAGCAGCTAGTTCATAATTTTTATAAGTTGTGTAGTAATCTCTCTATGGAATTATGAAATAACTTACTCTACATATTTATTTTGGTCGCGTAAAATTTAGTAAAAAAAATTAAAATATAACTGGATGTGACATGGCTACTAATGATGCTTATGTTGTCTATGATACACGTTCCACACAGTCTGTTCCCGTTGATTTGTTATTATTCAATTTGATTTTGCCGCCGGTTGTTTTATTATTTTAATGAGTTTCAATTTTCAGGGATAATTGAATGGACGTCGTCCTGCTTTGATTACTATTTCATTCGATACGGTTCCTACGGGCAGTGTGATTGTGGAAGTTAAAGCGATACGCTCACTGACTGAGTATCATTGTATTAGCCTATAGTGATATTTTTTTTATTCTAGCACGGCAAATTGAACACACTGATGGTAAGCGCAATGCTGTCCAATTACAGTATCGAGTAGCAAGAGACAATCTATCCCCCGCTACTCAACACAATCATGCCGGCCTGCTTCTTCACACTACGCCATGGTCAAGAAGGTGTAGAAGCGGTCGAGGGTCTAGTGTCAAAGTACTTGGAAGGCCTCAAAATGGCCGAACATCGTACCCCAACTCTAGAGTTGGGGTACGATGGGTTCGGCCATTTTCTAGTCAGGTCTAGACTCCCGACAAAAATTAGATGTACACTGGTTGATCTCGGAACGCGACACACTTGCGTGTGCCACTATGGCGGGTTTTACATCCTGTGTACGTTGGTCACTACCCGGGCGGATATGAATATCCTACCACCATCATAAGATCACGCATATGTTCCCAAATGGGTAGGCAGACCGTAGTGCACCCTCTATTAAACCAGCTCATAAACGCTCTAGCTCACCCCATCGCCATATCGGGCACTACCACAAAAATCCAATAATAAATAGCTAGATGAATGGAGCTATATCGGATAACAATAATAATCGTAAAATTTATATTTTTCAGAAATATACTAATTATTCTTGAGTATTCATTTAATATTCTCGAACTTGTAACTGAACTTATTCAATTTGTAATTTTTCAAAAATGTCGCTAAATTTAATAACTCGCTAATTATCGATATATTCTCAAGGCACACCTGTATTCCCGAAGAAGTAATAAGAGATGCAACTGCACCCATGGTTCGCTGAACTTTTTCTATCACATAATATAATAAGAAGCTCAATCCATCCATCCGTCAAGCTGTGGAACACCGCCAGCTACCGTGTTCCCTCCTTCCTATGATCCTGGGTCCTTTAGGCGTAGTGTGAAGAAGCTACGCAACAGGCCCGCATGATTGTATTGAATAGCGAAGGATAGATTGTCTCTTGCTACTTGATACTTTAACTGGACGGCACTGCAATTACCATCAGGTGCAGTGTGGTCACTTTGCCGTGGCAGGATAAAAAAAAAGAAGCGAGTATATGGTCAAGTCAAACACAAACTCTATCAAACAACAACAAACTATTTAGCTAACAGTTTTCTCTGGTTACTTTTTTTTATTCTGGCGCAGCAAAGTCACCACACTGCACCTGATGGTAAGCGCGGTGCCGTCCAGATAGAGTATCAAGTAGCAAGAGACAGTCTATCCCTCGCTACTCAACACAAACATGCCTGCTGCTTAATCTACTTGAGAATATTTCAATTTTAATTTGAAATATACACAACTCACTAAACTATTTTCATATATTACTTACTCTATTTACAAAGGATACGTGTTTTATGATTTAATTGTTTGTGTAAATTAAATTCTTAATTTAAAAAAGTGTGTTTAAGTTAAATGAATAGCCACACTCGCTACCGTGGACAGTGTGTAAGCGACGTTAGCCATAAGCTCAACCCCACCCATAAACACTAGGACAATCATATAAGTAAATTATACGTGCCTTTATTTGGTACACTAACAGCTCCGTTAGTTTTGCCTATAGTTGACTTAGTGCTGGCAGTTTAATTAAAGGGGTGCGCTTTGATTTGTTGTTGCCAATATAGTAGTACACTTTGTTGTGGAACAAGATTGTAACATTTTTAATAGCTATTTTAATTATTACTTTTAATTTTTATCTTCATTGAAATTGTTTTCTTGTTTTATGCAGTTCTTTAGCTTTCTTTTTTTGGAATTGTTAGCTAAGAGCTTTCGTGTTTTTATTTCGCAGGAATATGTGTCTTACTAATGTTTCGTATATTAGTTATATATATAAAGTTTATTTTGTAATTATATGCTTTCTTATGATATGTAATCCTTCTATATAATATTATAAATGCGAATGTTTGGATGGATGGATAGATGGATGTTTGTTACTCAATCACGCTACAACGGCTGGACCGATCTGGTTGAAATTTGGTACAGAGATAGATTATAGTCTGGAATAGCACGTAGCCTACTTTTAATACGAAAATAATGTACAGTTCCCGTGGGATAGTTCTTCACAGAGCAAGGTATCGACATGATTTTTTGCATAGTGGGAGTTTAGGGATCAGAACATGAAAATGACATAGACTACTTTTTATTCCGGAAAAATACACACTTCCTATGGGATAGCAAAATATAGAAAGGTGTAGCTTAAGATGCCTACATGGATTGTATACCTTTACTTCAAAAAATAACCTCCATGCGGGCAGATCCGGGCAACATCTAGTAAACTATAAAGAAACTTATACTTACACAAAAACACAAGTGACATACCGTACCTTAGAGTTTTGGTTACCTACTCTAAGCAGCGTACTAGGTACATCCGGAAATAATTACGATTATACTAAACACACAGGAATTTGCTTACTAACCCTACGTGATAAAAGTGAAAACCAATAAATAAGATACCTAAAGAGAAGTAAGTGTGGTGTGACCGCAAACCGCGCGCGCACGAGCCGCGGTCCACGCAACGCCGCGCGGCGCGGTTGGTACAATAAATACTGGGCTCGGTTTTTTCGAATTCGGTTTGACTGAATGACTATGGGAAAACTTGTTCGTTTATTTCTCTGCAGAACTAAGAGAGTAGGTAGGAAAATAATAACTTATTACATCAGTGTTTCGGGGGAACTAATTGTCCGGTGATTATCGTTTTATGCTAGGCTGTTATATGATCGCGACAAATTGGACGAATCATTTGTGTTATTGTATTTACTTTAGTGTCCGACCGAAACAGGAATTTCTATAGAAACCGAAACCGAAACTTTTCAGACTGTTGAAATCTATTGTTTAGTAAAATTTGGCTTATTTATAAAAATTATATATTTGTTTGATATTGCCACTATTTTTACCCGACTACGGCGAAGCGAAAGTGAGGGTTACGTTTTTGAACGGTATGTGAGTGAAACTTGCCGAAACTGAAACCGAACCTTCGGTCGGACACTAATTTACTTAGTACTACTTCGTACACAAGGTTACTTTCATAACATTTGGTATTCTTAAATAAATAGCTACTCCTGCAATAACCCAATAAAGTGTTATTTCATTCATGCAGGGGTTTCCTGACAATAATTTTTAATTACATACAGAAACATCACCCGCCCGATTTACCTAATATGCACCAAATTTCTACGCATGGAAGATCCTTTTTCACTAACCGTGCCATTGTGCAACTGTGTCACACCTGAATGAGTATTTATGCATTAATGAATAAAAAATATTATATCGTACAGGATAATAATATTATCCCGACTCTATGTGTAGTACTGAAATTTGATATATAATGGCATATGGTGCTAATTCTTGTTATCAGTGGTATAGCAAAAGTCATGTAATATAAGATAGTGTATGCATGTACATAATACGTATATATGTATCGAAGTAAGCTAGATAATCCAATATTCAAGGTCAGTTGCGACTGAATATTTGTTTCAGTTTTACTGTTCTTTAATATATTTCAACATTTTTGTCGGAAATTTATTCTTAGATTTAAATTACATTATACATATATAATACACTCTCCGCCCGTTTATTTTCGGAAGCAGAAGTATACAATTCAAGGAGTTGTCTTCTGCACTGAGGCACCTATAGCGATTGTCCAGCCTCTCAGGTGTTGTGCCTGAATCTTTAAATTCCATCTAAAGAATACCTTATAAGGTTAACCTCACTTTGCCCCTTTTAGGGATGATTTTTCAAAAATGTTGAAACCCGTATTTCTTTATTTCCTACCAAAAGCCTAAATATGAAATTCCAGATCCCTAAGTCGAGGGATTATGGATTTCCCATACAAATTTTGAACTCCTATTTGACCCCTTTCAAGGTTTTTTTTGAAAAAAACCTTTCAAGGTTGTTTTTTGAATAGCTTATGTCCTTCTCCAGGATATAATCTATTTCCTTGCCAAATTTCATCACAATCTGTTCAGCCGTTTAGACGTGAAAAGGTAACAAACAAACAGTGTTACTTTCGCATTTATAGTATTAGTATGGATTTGGAAAAAGTAACCGGAACTTATAAAGACCCGGGGTTGTATTGTAGGGAGTATTATAGAGTCAGGATGATTGGAAATTGATAGAGTTAATGTTAAAAACCTTTTACAAGCAAAAATAGCTGGAAGTACTGGTATTAATTATATTATGTTATAGCGCCTATTACCGCACCCAACGCTGTCATGCAATATCGAGCATTTTTAATCGCATTGACATAAATAAAAATGTTATAGATACATGACTCCCATATCATTTCATTTTACTTAACAGGTGTGAGTACACCTGTAATCCTCGAAGGGGTAGGTAGTGATGTAGCCAGTATACCCGCTTTCGAAGAGCTTATTACTGTCCCATTATGTGATTGGAGCTAGCCTATCCTCATACCGGGCACAATTCCAGACTCCTGATTAATACTGAGCATTTCGTGATAGAAAAACTGAATATCACTTTTACCCGACTCGGAGATCGCAACCGAGACCTCAGTCTCAGCAGACATACCGCGTACGCAATTACAACTGCGCCGCTGCAGTCATTTGTTAAAAATAATTTCATACGCTAGTTGACTGTATTTGGGAAACCGTTTTATTTTATTCTTTATGGTCTATATTATTAAAATATTGTCATTAATAAACTTAAAACATAAGTTTCTAAGATTTAATTTGCATTTTTATTTATCCCTCCAAAACGCTACTAACTGTCATGGCCTCTCGTGTGACGTGACTATCCGCAAAACTAACAGACGTTTGGCTCAGCGTTTTAGATGTTTCGGTGACGGTGACGTCATAAATGACTGGTGGTGTTTTATGTCACGTGACAAAATGCTTTATTTTTGCATATATGTTTCTTGAAAATATAAAATAATCACATAACTAACAAATTGCTTTAATTTTCGATATTTTTAGACTAAAATATATTATATAAAAAAATCTATCAGGTTTTCACTTACTGTCAACTACGCTTGCTGGTTGAGAATTGGTAACAGTAGTCTTCTTGTACAACATGGGCAACATGCCTTACATGGGCAATTTGTTATTGTGGATAACAAATTGCCCATGTACGCTAGTAGTATTTTCTTACCTTTTTTTATAGTATACGCCGACAAACGAACCAGTGGGTCATCTGATGTTAAGTGATCTCCACCGCCCATGAACATCCACAATATCGAAAGTATCACGTATGCGTTGTCGGCCTTAAAGGACAGGAATAGGGATTAGGGAAGGGAAGGGAGAATCTGGGCCTCCGGTTATCTCACTTACCATACGAAACGCGACAGTAATCTGTCACTTTACGTTGGTTTTCTGTGAGACAGTGGTACTACCCCGGTCGAGCCGGCCCATTCATGCTGTAGACAAATATGTCTACAGTGTGGCTCTACCACTTCCAAAAACCTGTAAAAAAACATTGTGATCGATAAGAAAAGTCATATATGATCCGACATAAAACAATGTAGCGAACCCCAACGAGGTGGCTTCACTTCTGACAGCTCTCTTCGTTTTTATTCTCATACACATTTCGGGCAAATTGATTACGTCTATTAACTTATTTCAACAGAGTGACAGCGTCGACTATTAAGGATGACCGCGGCGATGGCCGACGCGTTTCAATTTTAAAAGATAAGCATAGAAATTATTAATTATGTTGTAAAGATGCTCTTTAGAATGAATTAAATATTTTAATTAATTGCTATTCAGTTTTTATGTTTCATGTTGTTTTAATTGTCTTTTGTCTTGTATGATTAAGCATATCAGTTGTCAAAAGTGAATCATTTCTTTTTTGATCTCAAAATGTTGTACAGTTATAGATTATATTATCAATGTATATTTTGTAATTATATGAGATATAAATTATGCATACATTGTAAGAATATACATATGTAATTGTATGTTGAATAATTAAAGTTTTTTTATTTCGAAGGTATGTGAAGTGCCCAGCTGTGGGACAATGTCCAATACAGGGCTAGTATTATTATTATTTTTATTATATGCTATTTGTTGAGGATAATTTTATTTACTTCGTACTCTGTCATTAGATCATAAAAATTTAAACGGTACCAGTTCTTACCGAATTACTGTATTGATCAAATACTACTAACCTCGATCGAAACTCGGTAGAAAAAACAGTTTTATTGTAGTTGTACAAGTACCAGTACATTCTCATTATGTGATAGGAGGCGATCGTCATATCAGACACAACTCCAGATTCGAGGCCGATTCTGAGTATTGCGTAATCGAAAAACACAATATCACTTTTACCCGACCCGGGGATCGAACCTCATCACAGCAGTCGTATGGCAATTACAACGGCCCCATCGAGACAGTCCATAGGCAAGAACATCAAATAATTCTACTTACAAACAACTTTTCGTGATCGGTATCGGTCAATTGAAGTGTAATTTGTGACTCTCAAGGTCAAAGTTTTGAAGTTGGTTTTTTATTAACATCGTTTTCAAATTGAGTGATCCGGGATAGCTATTATTGTACATAAAATATAACAAAAACGGCTTATGCTATTTAATTATCGCTTGCTTTAACAGTGAAGGAAAACATCGTGAGGAAACCTGCATACCTGAGAATTTTCATAAGAATTTCGAAGGTATGTGAAGTCTACCAACCCGCATTAGGCTAGCGTGCTGGACTAAAGTCTAATCCCTCTCATTAGTAGAGGAGGCCCGTGCCCAGCTGTGGGACAATGTCCAATACAGGGCTAGTATTATTATTATTTTTATTATATGCTATTTGTTGAGGATAATTTTATTTACTTCGTACTCCGTCATTAGATCATAAAAATTTAAACGGTACCAGTTCCTACCGAATTACTGTATTGATCAAATACTACTAACCTCGATCGAAACTCGGTAGAAAAAACAGTTTTATTGAATAAAAAAGCAAAAAATAAGACGGTCCGAGTATATAAACTCTTCCTTAATAGATTTCTATTAAATTGTGTTCCCAATAAACATTAAATGTAAAAGTATCATTCTGCATAAACAAAATTAAAGTTGCCGTCTTGAGTGAGTAAATTTTGGACGCAGACGGGCCTATCAAATGCGAACGGAACATTTGGCTGTCAGATAAAATAATTTAACTACTCCCGTTTATTGTTCAAATAATCTATTGTATGTGTTGAGTGGAAAGTATTTTTTGTTCATGACTTTAGTTTAATTTGTTATATTTGCGTTAGATAAGCCTTCGGAGCTGGGAACGGAAGTCTCGGCATGGATGTGACACACGTCAGGTTACAGAGATAATGCACTGGATCTGTTCACAGGGACCATTCAGATGTTATATATTTTATTAGCCTAACTGTTACCTTGTTGTAGTTGTCTGTGTCAATAAGAAACGGATTATGGTTTACTTTAGTTAACTTTAATCGTGTGTTCGACCGTCTATAATTGTTTCTTAAATTAGCGTAAAACCTGATCCTATATTTTTAAAATTCAGTACAACCACATCGATATGATTGAGTAACAAGTTATAAACAATCCCTCTGATTTAATAACTGTATAATTAGTATAGCAGAACACGCTATAATAATTAGCAAGTGTTACGACGTAATGTCGGACAGCGACTACTGTTCACACATACACTTTTTCTGTTGCTTTCAGCCGCAATTTATTACAAGAGCGATCGTTCTAAAATTGAAATCGAAATAACCAATCATAACCCGGATGTGGAACACAATAGAATGATTCCCACATGCCTCTGACAAAACAAAACAACGTTTAAACATCGTCTAAACGCTGAAATAACAAACCGATTACGCCGTGATCAGTGTTCAGGAATGGTGCATGCTACGAGAGGTAAATTTAGCGACAAGCGGGCAGATAAAACGTAACTACAAAATTTTATATTACATTGAACTAACTGTTGATCGCGACTCCGCCCGCGTGGAGGTCATTTTTGGGAGAAAAGTAGTCAATGCAAGGAGTTGTCTCCTGCACTGAGGCACCTGCACCGATCGCCTTACCTCCTAGGTGTTCTGCTCGGCTTATATAGAAATAATGGGTGGCAGTGATGGGCGCGATGCGGCGAAGGGTGATCGCATCAAGAGAGTCCCGTCATCGGTCTGAGAAACGCGCTTGAATTTATTTTCGATGAAAGTTCTCAGACGGCTTTACTTTTTCGGGCACTTGCAACAAATTTCGTTATATTTCAACCAATTTCCACAAAATCTTAAAAAAATATATATCTAAGCCTTCCTCATGAATCCACTCTATCTATTAGTGATGCAAACCGCATGAAAATCCGTTCTGTAGTTTTTAAGTTTATCGCAAACAGACAGATGTAGTGACGTAGATGACGATGTAGTGATTGTAAGCGTTTGGAAATAATATAGTGACTGTATTTAATATTGTCTGTGTGTTTGATGTAGGACTAGTAAAATCATCAAGAAGTTTATGACCAATGATGGCACCTTAATTAATTTCCAGTTTTTTTGCGTATTATATATATATATATATATATATATATATATATATATATATATATATATATATATATATATATATAATATACATCAGGAATTCTATTTAAAATACTTAGAAAATGAACTGCATATGCTTATGCAGAGCTGTGAAGGTACGAAAAAATTACTACTTCTTAAACTCCTCAATTGTCATAACTACCATAAATGAAATATGTGATAAGTAGCTTTAAAAAACGATTGATTAGCGCCGTATCGCATGATCCCGCTACCAGTACAAGACTTGGGACCAAACGTGAAAACAGTAGCGCGGATAGTCTCACTCAGCGATCCAATATTTAATAGTTTTATGATGTATTATCAAAACAAATCTTACCGAGTTACTATGAACTGCTATACGTTTCGGCTGCAATATTCAACTTAATGATTTTGATATTTGATAATTTTAATGTTGCGATTAAATTAAATTTACTTCCAATTATATTCGTATATTAAAGACATAATGTTCCGACCATATAAGCTTTTTATTTATATTTTACATTAATTTCTAAATAGGTACTTTTCTTTACATATTTATACGTGTGTAAAATTATTTAGGCTAGTGTACATGTGCAACCGCAAATTGCGTGGCACCGGTAATACATTACAGCTGTTAATTGACATAATTGTGTGTGTGTGTGTTTGTTTATACGTCGTGAATTAAACTATAATTGAGTTTCGTCTTTGTATGCAGTTAAATAATGCTAACATTGGTAGATGCGGATGGATTAAATAATAGAATGATGAGTTCGTACTTAAGCAGCAATTATCGAATGAAATTTGTTTAAAGAACAGCCGTTTTATTAATATTATGAGGTAGGTAATAAAAGATAATACGTTAATATTATACAGATAAAGTTAAGTTCACTTTTAAGATACATAAAAGTGTAGAAAATGACATTGGGGCGATTCAACTAGCAGCGCGCATATACAAATCTGTATAATACATTGGATCCTGAAAAAATGGTTACTGAGTAGAAAATGGCTAGTGCAATGTTAAAACCGGTATAGACAGGGCCGTAGGCGACGTTTGGCATTTAGTGAAATGTGGATCAGACGCCTTCGACACTTTATCCATGTTAGCTAATTTTATTTTTTGTGCTCAATACAACAAACGTGTGAAAAAGCTACACAGCAGGACGGAATGATTGTGTTGAGTAGTAGTCGAGGGATAGATTGTCTTTCGCCACATAACACTCTAAACGGACGGCACTGCACTACCATCAGGTGCAGTGTGGTCACTTTGCCGTGCTAGGTTAAAAAAAACAATTAGCGTACTATGATCATGCCCTTAGGCTTGAAACTACATTTTAACGTAATGCTTCGTTAAAATTGTACATTGCAAATAAGCTAAGATCATACGATAACTTGTCAATAACATTTTATCGCTCTACGAACGTGCTGCCTCAACTACACATTACACACAGTACACTTGACCAATTTGCAACCACTAGCTTTTATGTACAACTTTTATATGTTTTGTATATTTTAATATAATTCAGTATGGTTGACTCAACCAGTTAAGTATCAAGATGGTTGGGTCGTACTAGAGAGCAGTCAGAAGCGGTCGATACAAAAGGACTTAACATATTTTTTCATCATATTTTATTATGAACTTCTGTTCAACATCCAGATGTTTGAGTCTGATCAAACAAAAGATTTTTCAGATGTACTTACGTACCGTCAGAATGTAACTATTACGTCCATGATTTATGAGTGATTTCTGTTTATGTTAAAAATCCCACTTGCGTTTTTTAATATAAAATGTTTTTTATCCCCAAAAATAAAAGTATTTGATATGTTAAATTACAAAAAAGATAGAACGAACTATAATAAGCATAGGATGCTATTTTAAATCACACTGGTTCTAACAACTCGATGATGCATTGCTGAAATATTTCGACGACGCTTTTTTATTTATTCGTATCTATAATCGTATTCGATACAATAATATTTATTATCGGCAATCGAATACTAAATTCATTAATTCTGATCATTAGTACGTTACACATGGCTTCGTTGAAATTGTTAATGACATCCTAGCGCGTGTTTTTTCTCATTACTGACATTAATTGCAATGTGAGTATTAATGATATAAAACATGATATTCTTGTTATATGAGTTGTGTATCGATATCACAAGTACATGCAAGTACTTAAGCTCACATTAAAACATGTGACGGAACCTCATAAGATCGGGCATAAGTCACGCTTGGCTAGTTTTTTAATAGTTTATTTCCAAACTAGCTGTCGACAGCGCCGATGTTTTTCTAATAACCTGTTTAACAAATCATAACGTTTATTTTTGTTCGACACTGAACGATCACACGTCCGGGACTCTATTCTGTTTCAAATCTCTAGCCAGTGTGTTATGATTATTTTAATTTTTCATTGAACATAAGAAATTGAAGTTAAAACGAGAGCGGCGGACGCAAAGTAGTAAAGTAAATCATAGAGGAAGAACGCCACAATAATCCATGACGTAAACGCATGTTCAAATTATTTAGTGAATATAAAATTGTCGTAATCAACTTTGAAAAGGAAATATAAAAGTGTAATTAAACAATGTCGGTATAGTGCGTACAATGTACCTACATCATATCAGACCGTGTTGCTTCGCTTTCACAACATTATTTTTAGAAGGATACGTTTATGCGTTTCCGAATAATACATACAACTGCATCTATCTTTCAAGTGTCCCTTTAATGGACGCTGATGAAAAACAAGCTTTATTTTTTTTAGTTTACGTCTATCTTTGTACAGTTAAAAGCCGCCGATGGTTCGATGGTACGCACACGGTGTATATGACTCGACAATATCGGTCGCCAGAATTAGAAGAAATTAATTTAAGAACTAACTGTGTCTGTTGGGAGCCAGGTAGCAAGTTATTTTTTTACCACCACAAAAGAACGTTTCAACGAAAAAAGTATACAATCGACGGGAACGGTAGCAAAACTTTTCGATTATTCTTGATGAAGCGTGTCAATATAAATAGAAAACTATTAAATACCAAAAAACAGAACAATATAGCATTGCACCCAACATGATGCCCAAAATTTTAATTTGTCTAAGATATTTAGGATGAAACTAATGACGCTTGGCGCCGGTGGTAAAAAATATTCAATCCATAAGTGGAAACGTATTCCCGTAATAATAATTGCAAAAATTTTATGTAGGCAGAACTGAGCAGAAAAAGTTAACAGTTAAAATAGTCAATAAACATGCACCAGTAGTATGTATAACGTATACACATATTCCATGCTATGAGTAACATATTTCATTTAGTACGTATGGCACGGGGCGTGACAGTACAAGCGGCGCACAGAGTGGTCACACGGCCAGAAATTGTATAATTTTACACAACAAAACAATTCTCCAATACGTAGGTCAGCGTGAATGGCCACGTCCAAAGCATCGCCTGTCAACCATTCGGAACAAAACGTGCCAAACGCACGCATCCCGACTGCTGTCGAACCAATTGAAAAGCGCCTGATGAAAAACTGCTTCAAAGAGAAATTCATTTATAATTTCAATTTTGCAAAACACTGTGATGAAACGACAAGCACAGGGTTATACTCGTTATAACGATATCTAAGTATCAGAAATCAGAGGGATCTAACTAAAATGTATAATACATTTACTAAAAATATTTTTGTACTGATTAAGTTAAAGGTCTTTTGTAAATATTCCAGTTTTACTTAGCAAATCCCCAGACATGTCGGAGTTGAGGGGACCTTTATAGCTTTTGAAGAAACGAAATAAAATAATAATTGTCAAGACCTATTATTTCACAATCGTGGTATGGCAAAGAGAAGTTGATAAGTAAATTCCTTATTATTTATGAATTACATCTTAGAGTCAGAAAAGAAAGTGAATAAAAATCTATAATCAGAATTAATATATTATCATCTATTACTAGGTGTACATAAAACTGTGTGTCAACCTAAAATGTAAATTGAATTAAATTATATAAAAGAAATACTGATGATTAAATTAAAGTATCTTTTGATGGAGCACAAAGAAACAAAGCGGCTTGTATCAAACGATATTCTTAGTGAATTAGAAACAAAACGGATTCAGAAGTCTTTCTGTAGATGACGTCTCTTTCTATTCGAGGCAGTCATCGAGTTTCCTTTGTAATTAAATATTGAAATTAAGAAATGAACAGCCGCTAATTACAAGAGGTTGTCCCTTGGGGGCTGATTACGTTGCCCCAGCATTCGCAGAAAGGGATGGCGGCAACGCTCTCCTATTACAATTAATATTTAAGATTTTAATGTGCTTGCTTCTCTTGTATCATACTTTAGTTACTAATGTACGTGTATTTACAGTTATTGATATAAAATAAACACGTGATATTTAATTAGAAAATAACTTTCAATGTTCGTTGCGCTTTAAACATTAATAGCTTGATAGAATCAAGTTTATTAAGATTTAAGTCGATAGCAAATAGATATCTCACATTAAACTACAAACGGAAGTATCCATGTATGTAGCGTTACAAATTATTTTATGTAATATGATTAAAGTAGATATCAAATTCATAAATTTCACGAGACAGGAATAGTAGATTGTTAAGTGTCTAATATAACAATGTTAGATTACTGGTAACAAGATCGATAGGATAATAAAAAAGAAATAGCGATGTTGTAGAAACTATAAATTTAGTGTTTGGACATTTCAATTATCCGGACCACGTGGCGTGCCGACAATGATGTTCGTGCCAACAGTAATAAAAATATAAAAAAGACAATAAAAACACGTACAACCCGGTTAATATTTTTATGTATCTCATTCTATTGCTAATAAGACATTTTATACTGAAGATGATTAACAGAACAAAAGTACAGTCACATGCGAAAAAAACTTATTTCAATATACCGACCGTAATAACTTCATCAAGAAACGAACACATCTCAAATGTAATAGGTTGATCTTAAATACGGTCGGAATGTCTTTATTAACTGTCATCGAATCAAGTGAAGCACTGGGAGCTGTTTAATACCCTATCAGACAAACGTAATTAGTTTTGTAAATAAAATGCCTCAGAGAAATTGAAACGTAGCAGCTACCTGACTGTTGCGGTGACTTGCTACATTAACTTACGTTTGTATCGTCGAACACAACGGTGTTACTGCTTCTTTTATAAGGGCTACCATGGAACTTTCGAGATATAATATCACTACTATTTATATTGTTCGCTGTCGGTTATTAATCGAATTATCAACAATTTTATGAGTAATTAGAATTCAGGTGCGAAACCAACGGTGCACTTATGTTTCTTAAAAGTTGTGTTGAATAAATTACCTATCTGATGGTAATGTTTTTGGCATGACGGTAATAACGACATTATTTTGTCGATGACTGTATTTGTGTTAATTTAAGATTCATATCTGTTTTACTTTTATTTAAATTTCTAACTATAGTTTTTATTCTTTTGTCTTACAAGACTAGACAATATCTGTAGGTATGTATTATTCTGCACCGTTGAGTTTATGAAGTTGTTATTTTCGATGTTTAACATTTTCACACCTGCAATAAAACTATTTTTTATTTATAAAATTAAAGTCGAATACCAAAGCAGTTTTAAATATTATTTTATATAAAGCAGTCATTACTTGTAAAAGTATCATAAAGGTGTGCTATTTTAAAAAATGGTTCTTAGTATAGTTTGAATTAGCTACTGATCATTATATCGCAAATATGTAGGTTAGTGAAAGAGTTTATGGACTTCGCTAGTGTTGTTGTTCTCTTACACTCTTTTGAAAAGCTGATGACTCCAATTGAATACAGAATTATTAAAAAGATCATTTTTTGTGTACTCTGGTCAGGTTACATGGTGACATTATCCCTCCCAAAGCGTACATAAAATAATTTTTTAAACGAAATCACGGTCGCAAATTTTTCTTATTCCCCCATTTTTATTTAATTTTTATTTTTACGACACAATTAAACGTGGCTTTGCTTTCACTTTTTATTGTTACCGCCTTAGTTGCCCTCTAATTTTTGGCTTCAATTACATTTTCCCTCTGCTGTTTTATTATGACATTGTTTTTAATGATAAAAAGTTTTTAGCATGAAAAATATAGTAGCCACCTTAATGTTTTTAGCTCTCTGAATTAATACGTAAATATTATTAGCTGTTTTTCTCTAGTTTAATCAATAATTAGAATATAAATTAAAGTTGTTAATTGCAGCAAATTTCTTGGAAAGTCCAGAATATAAATTCCTAATACAGTCAAGTAAAAAAGATGGCCAATGCTTTAGTTATGTAGATAGTATAAAGAACACTATTATTTTCTTATTCAAATCAAATGAATAATATGGCTCTCTGTTCTTCCTCAGGTACTTCTCAAGGTGAATAGGTATTATATGCGTATAAGAAATTAATGCATTACGCACCGACCGGAACTCGTCTAGAAAAAATAGACCAACACTTTTTTCAACCGAAATCATTTATCATGTTTGTACAGAACCCAAGACAAACTGCTACTGCGTTTTAGTTTACCGTAGATAAGATTACGTGCGTTTGTTTTACCTTGTCAACTAATTCCTGGGCCGTTTAACATAGAGCTTCATTGTTGAGTGTTATATCCAGATACCATGTTTCCGTGGGACCTAGACATTTTGAAAAGGATGCAGGATCTTTGACAGTATAGAATAGTTCAGACCTTATACATTTAAATCGATGATCAGTTCAGCGAATCTTTGTGATTTTACGTGGTAAATATGTTAAGTATTTGAAGCCAACGTTTTCAAAGACTTGAAAATGTGTTTTGCTTGAGTTAGATATCGTGTGGGCCGCGTCAGTGAATTACATAGGTACAATAAAAATCTAATACTTGACATACATGTAGAATTTACGATGTATATATCTTTATCATTAAATTTTAAACGTATTTCCTTGTTTTATGAACGTGTTTATGTAGCTTCTAGAGCAATGAGAATCCACAGATTGAAATAATAATTACGTACAAAGTTACATATATCTCATTTGTATCCTCGTTCAGGTACATAATTTATATCGCTTACAAAATCGCCGCTGCTAGTTCTGTAAGCCAAAATCGACAGTGGATCATATCAATATGCATGCGTATAGTCTCGCACGCAAATTGATATCAAGAATAATTATTCAGTCAGAGGTGCAATGTATAAAATGCAATATAAAATGATAAGACGCAGCCTATCCTCACATTATACACCCACGGTAAATCATACAAATTACGCAAATTCGTATGCGCGTTAAGTATGTTTTTAGGTACCCGTCACGTCATCCGTATTCGAGAAATATTTATCCATACTAATACTATAAATGCGAAAGTAACTCTGTTTGTTTATTTGTTACCTCTCACGACTAAACGGCTGAACGGAGTGTAATGAAATTTGGTAAAGGAATAGATTATATCCTGGAGAAGGACATAGGCTATGTTTTTTCTCAAAAAACAACCTTGAAAGGGGTCAAATAGGAGTTCAAAATTTGTATGGGAAATCCATAATTCCTCGACTTAGGGATCTGTAAATTCATATTTAGGCTTTTGGTAGGAAATAAAGAAATACGTGTTTCAACGTTTTTAAAAATCGTCCCTGAAAGGGGCAAAGATGCAATCTCAAGATTCAGGCACAACACCTGAGAGGCTGGACAATCGCTAAAGGTGCCTCAGTGCAGAAGAGAACTCCTTGGATTGTATACTTCTGTTCCCGAATATAACCTCCACGCAGGCGGAGCCGCGAGCAACAGCTAGTAAGTACTCTATACATTGGGTATACTACCGGAATATTTTGGCAAGACGCATCTCCGGCAAGATCATATGACAAATATACCTAAGGTATAGCGCGAAGCGGGATAATACGCTGTCTTGTTCGGCTACTCTTGGAATTTCGTACCTAATGTATGGAGCAGGCTTGTAAAATAAATAATACCCAACAGTCACACACATAGCCCCAACCCCACACTAAGATACGAGTCTTATGTTGTGAGTATCAGAGACTACGAGAGACTTTCGGTCTCACAACACCCAGACCACGGACACAAATATCTGTCTGTCACACAAACATTTGTCCCGGTGTGGGAATCGAACCCACGGCCTCTCGTTTGGCAGCCGGAGACTCGCCAACTGCGCCACGGAAGATATAAGATCTGCTAAGGGCGCTGTGAGAATCTGTATATACATTTTTGTGAATACGTATAGCGTGACGGTTATAAAAAACCTCACATGCACTCGGAGCGCGTGAGATGGTCCATACTGTTTTCGCAAACGAATTGGGAGACTAATAAACGAATGAAAAGATTAATACCTAATTGATGGCAATAAATAACGGTAGGCAGCGGCTTTACTGTGCCCTGGTATTGCAGAAGTCTATGGGCGGCGATGAATACTTACCATCAGGTGGCCCGTCTGCTCGTTTGCCTATAGAGGCACTAAAAAAAGGCATTTCAAATCAAGGGCGATATTAGTTTTATTAGAAAGAACAAGAAAACGAAAATTGTGTGTCATAATATTGATGGGCAACATAACGTAAAGAACTATATAGTTTTAAATTAAACAATTACAATTGGAAACATTTATTAATTGTGATAACAATAGAGTTTAAAATCCTATGCTTAATCCATTACCTCATAGAAGATTGTTTGCCCAGGTACACCGAATATAGGATGTTAAGTAGTTTGAGCACAGGATATGTATATCATACGAAAATGTAATCTCCGCGCAAGTCCCACGATTCACTTTGTTTCAAAGACAGATCATATTATAAAAGTATATTTTTGGAGCGAAAACAACATAAAAAGAGTTTTAATTTTATATGTAAACATTCCCATACGGATAGTGTAGTGCTGTAACGTGTAAATAATCGGACGTACGTGTAACAAAAACAAAAAATATACATATTATGACTATTAGCTTACAATAGGCTGTCAGCGAGTTGTTTTTGGTCTTTTCATTTTTTTTAACCGGCTTGTAGTCGAGAAAGGATGTTTACGCCACGTGAAGACGATGATTTAGTGTCAGTAATTATTAGTGAGTGTGAACACGTCCACTAAGAGTTTAGAATAGTAATATAAATATAATAACAAACGTTCAGTAGTGCGTCGTCGTTTGTGATGTTTTTTACTTAGTAGATTAACATCGACATAATTTTAAAGGAATGTTCTGTTTTAAATAGTTTACGTAAAATAATTTACCCGTTCCACTGTTTATTGCGTAGGCTTTGAAGATAACACTCAGTGTTATTGTACACATATAATAATACGGTTCAAACGTTGTCAATAAACAAAAATTTAGTTTGAAATTGTTATCTTGTAATATATATTCATATATTTTTTAATCAGTACTTTTTTTTTTAGTGCCTTGATAGGCAGACGAGCAGACGGACCACCTGATGGTAAGTAGTCACCGCCGCCCATAGACTTCTGCAATGCCAGGGCACAGCAAAGCCGCTGCCTACCGTTAAATTACCGTACCTAGAGCATTGTAATGCTAGTTGTATCTAGACAGCCTCGGTAGGCAGTTATAATTGCGCATACGTTACGACTGCTATGCTGAGGTCTTAGGCTCGATCCCCTGGTCGGGTAAGGTGATATTGGGTTTTACTATTTAGAAATACTCAGTATCAGCCTGGAGTCTGGAATTGTGCCCGTATGGCGAAAGGCTCGCCCCCTATCAAATTGTAGGACCGTAATAAAAACAGCGGAAAGTGGTTGAACTGGTTACACCTATGCCTACCCCTTCGAGGATTACAGGCGTGAGCGTATTTGTATGTATCTAGTATAAGATCATGGAACATGATTTTGATAAAGTACTATTTACCAATAAACTGATTTTCAGTGTACAGTGTTCGATAACTTGAGCACTTAGCAGTGATAAAGGTTATAAAATTGGTATTTAACAATAAAAACGCATAGATTGATATAATATTGACTTTATTTATGTAACATCTTGTTTTGTATATGTTTTTTTTCGCATTACACAGCACGTTGCTGTGACGTCACTGCACGAAATTCCCCAGTTATTGCGCACTGGTATTAATTAACCTTTACGGGCAAACGCGTATTGAATCGTAGCATATTTTTTGTATCTATGTAAACGATAAAGATTTATGTTATGTTTGCAAAACTATCTATCACTGATATATCTGTCAGAAATATCTGGGGACTCTTTTGTGGGTGCTATTTGATCAGTGACACGGGCGGTGAGTGATGAATATTGCCAGGCAAATATACAAAAAGCAAAACTATACGTGGTGTTAGTTTCACTAGGGTTGGCTCGCGTAAAGAGTAGCTCTGCGTAGAACGGAATGTGCTTTCAGGTCACGTTGGCTTTTACAAAAAGCGTTTTCGGTCTAAGTTTTTAGCGTTTTTTATTTGCGCGGTTTCTTTGTATTTTCTAGTATACTTGTTTAGGTATAATAAACCGTTATTAAACTTCGATTAAATAATCATAGCACTTAAATAATCATGACTGCAGTTGTAATTGCGCATGCGTTTCGACTGCTGTGCTGAGTTGTCGGGTTCAATCCCCGGGTCGGGTAAAGTGATATTGGGTTTTTCTATCTAGAAATTCTCAGTATTAGCCCGGAGTCTGGAATCTTTCTGGAAAATCGGCGAAAAGTGGGTGTACTGGTTACACCTCTGCCTACCCCTTCGGGGATTACAGGCGTGAGTGTATGTCTGTATTAAATAATTATTTCTTTTAAGATTTTAATTGATTAACATTAACGTTCAGTACAAAAGGATAATTTTAACAGCATATCGGATGCGAGTATCCAAGTAATCACTTAGTATAACACAAAACATTCTCTACCCGCGATACCCTCTGCACGTACATACTCTGTCGACTTCGCACACCCGTATAAATCGTTCGGAAATCGTTCGGTAATAAATCGAACGCTTTTTAATGGCAGTTTATCGCAGTGAGCTTTGCGGTATTCAGATTACTACGGCCTAAGTGGCGGCAAGGGAGCGGCACGTGCTGTCTTATCTGTGTCTCTCGACACTTTCAATATTCGATTTCGACGCGGGCGCGGTTTCTGTTTTTTTATTCATGCATGGGTGTCAGATATGTGTTGTTATTGTTGGCGTATTAAAGTACATTGGAGATGGTAAACGATGATAATATTTTATTATGTGAAGAATCTACTACAAAACAACTTTTCTATAGATATGTCAATTGTCAATTGTGAGTATACCTAATTTTTGTTATTTACAGCAATGCGGTATTTCCTCAGATAATAGATTAAAATTAAATCAATAAATACACCCAACAGTCATACACATATTTCTGACCCCACACTATGTAAAACTTGTATCCCGGGTATCAAGAATAGGGCAGTTGACTCGATTTTTTTTATTAATTTAATCAACAAGTTACATTACCTAAAACCTATTATCGAAAGAATTTTATGAATCCGAACAAAAATAAGTAAATTAGACACCATTCAAATCAGCTGGAAGGGGTAGTTGTCAAATGACAGTACAAGGATGCATATCTGATACTGTGACGTCACGGTACTATGAATCGCCTGTACTGTACCGTTGTGCGAGGGACATAGCGATATTTTCCCAATACGCCATCGTTTTCACTCATGCCTGTGAGTATTTGCTCCTACCAATATTTAAAATAAATATTGTGACCTCATTTTTTAAGCAATTTGGATTCTGTTTTCGCAAAAGAGTTTATTTTGCGTATTATATTCGATTGCGTAGAGAATAATGTACAAAATTAAACACAGGTAACCCTACCCTACCCTATTCTACCCTATAGACTTGAAATAAATATCTGTCTGTCACACCAACATTTGTCTCAAGAAACCAACCCACGGCCTCTCAATTCGCAGTCGGCTACTTCCTCACTAAGCCACTGAGGCAAATTGTTCCTTTACTTAAATGCTCTATCTATATTTAGCAAATACTAAATCTTCTTATTGTTCTAGTAGCGTACTTAGGCTGTATATATCCAGCGAAGTCTTGTGTTTTTTTTAATCTTAAATTAATGAGCTTGGTCGAAATTCGACTATGCCGCTCCATAAATCCACAGCTTATATGTCAACTACTAAATGTTAATACATTTAAAATATTTTTCAATTAAAATTTTGGCCCTTTTTGAAGTCGGAACTACTAAATCTTGAATATAATTCCCGATGTTTAAAGATCAGACTTTGATCGCCAATTCCTATTACTAAAACATGAGTCAGTATTTGATTGGAAGACACACCTGAGTGGTCCGAGATTGTAGTTCGTTCACGGTATGGCAAAAAAATGTCTCCCAGAATGTACCTATCTCCTTCTTCAGGAACGAGGGTGATCCTATATTTTTGTAAAATAATTGTAATAATGAATTTAATATCGAACAAATTAGTATTCTACCTCTGCCTCGGTGGCGCAGTTGTAATTGCGCATGCATTACGAATGCTGTGCTTAGGTCTTGGGTTCGATCCTCAGGTCGGGTAAAGTTATATTAAGTTTTTCTATCTAGAAATTCTCAGTACTAGCTCGGAGTGTGGAATCTGTGCCCGGTATGGCGATAGGCTCGCAATATCACATTATAGGACCGAACTTCGGCGCGAAGTGGGTGTACCGGTAATACCTCTGCCAACCCCTTCGGGTACAGGCGTGAGTGTATGTGTATATATATGTAAATTTGTATTATTTTTATTGTAATTCGTGTTCACTATTTTTCTTATTCAGATATGTGTCAAAATACGTGACTGCTATACAAGATTTTTTCATGACTTTGTAAAGACACGACGAATAAATTAATATGCCAAGACAACTAATATATTAGTAAATATTTCCATAGTTCAAATATTATTATTTTATTGAAGCTTAAAACACGTTTACGAGAACTAAGACAAGAAATCTGAATAAATTTAAAGTAAGCTAAGTATTTGAAAATCTAATACATACATACTTACGCCTGTAATCCCCGAAGAGTTAGGCAGATGTGTAACCAGTGAACCCACATTTCGCCGAGCTTATTACTGTCCCATGATGTGATAAGGGGCGAGCCCATAGCTATACCGGACAAAATTCCAGACTCCGCGTTAATACTATTTCGTGATAGAAAAACCCAATATCACTTCTACCCGATCCGGGTTCAAACCCGAGACCTCAGCACAGCACACATACCGCGTACGCATTACAACTGCGCCACCTAGGCAGTCAATAAAAAAATAATATGCAGTTTCAAAATAATTGGGTAAATTATAGATTTAAAATGACTGATGCTTAAATCGAACAACTAGATACATTATAAAATTACAAAACGATATTTCTTACGATCTTCAATACAATCATATCTCCACAACCAAATACCATTGTATGACAATAAGTCAAATAAGAAAAAAAATCGTCACACAATCGCACCCCAAAGCGTAACCGAAAACGAGTCTCACCGCAATCCAAGCTAATGGAGTGTCTCATAATGACGGTTGCTGACATAAAAATAAATAGGCGAGAGTCAGTTTCTGAGTAAGCCGATACTATGATAACAGCATCGCTCCCCCGATAATTGCCAAACTTGGACACCACTGACGCACCTAGTTGTGATGTAGTGCGGATTAGTTGCTACCACTGTAATTGATCTTCCTTTGAAACACCAATTTGTACTACTGCACGATTATTCGCTCTGGAATTAAGTGCTTACTTCCTAAGTGAGCTTGATTTGTTGACATCCTCTGCGGCCCGGTGTGTGAGTAGCCCACTGTAATAGAGATCGTGGATTCGATACCTGCAATGGGACTTATGTTTGTGTGATTTCATTAAGTCGATAATCGATATTACCTTTTCATATGACTTAAATTATCATTTTATCATTGCTAAACACTACTAAGAATATTTTGTACAATTCTTTATTTTTTCTATAACTAAATTTTTTTCCCTTAATCTCAATACAATGTTATGCGATACAAATGTTCTTTCCTTCTTTCTATTTATGAATAATCCATACTGTAATATTATAAATGCGAAGCTGTTACTATCTGGCTAGTCTATCTTTCCACAATTAAACTGTAAAACCGATTTTGATAAAATTGGTTTGTGTGGCTTGAGCTTCGAGAATAATCATAAAATACTTAGGTCAGAAAAAAATACAAAGTATGAGGACCTGTGAACCAGGAATAAACGAGCCCACAGTTTAATGCAAAAATCAATTATATTACTGTAGGTACTGTTCTTACTATCATGTGCAGTGTATTTGCTTTGCCGTGCCAATATAAAATAGAACAGCATAGATTACAATTAGTTACACTATTACCTTTACGTAAGGGTTATTCTAATTAAAATCGGTGTACAGATGTGTAGGGCCGTTTAGGTCCGAAAATGCGCAATAGGCTTAACAGCGAAGATTTAGGTGACAAACTTTATTGCGTCCGAGAAATACTGTTGTCTATTACATGACTATAAATCACGGATGGGAAAACAATAAGCGTGAAATTGTGGAAACTGTGGCCGACGTCTTGCGGTATTAAATCTTAGGGGAGTGAAATAAATAAAAATAAATCTGTGGCCACCCTCACGCGAGAGCTTGATTTATCTGCGAGTGCGATGCGCAACACAAACTTTTTGATGGTGAACTTTAATTATTTTATTAATTTTTTCAATAAACATTCTTTATTACTGTGCCGTGTACTTTACTTTCTTAATGTTTTTAAAACCAGTATCTTTTTTATATACAATGATCGTTTGTAGTGATCCTAAAAAAAACAAATCGAAGTACTTTCCGAGAATAATCAAATGAAGTTTTATTTATACTAAAATATATTTTATTTATTTTAACGATCTAATGATTAAAGAAAAGCCTTAATGCAGAATTAAATAAAAATAACATTTTCAGAACTATGATTATATTTAAAAATAATGAATTGCAATGCAGTAGCAGTAAACACAATTTAGGTTTACATACATACATATACACTCACGCCTGTAATCCCCCAAAGGGGTAGGCAGAGGTACAAGTACACTTTTCGCCGGATTTATTTCGGTCCCATAATGTAATAGGGGGCGAGCCTATCGCCATACCGGGTACAAATTCCAGACTTCGGGCTGATACTGAGAATTCTAGATAGAAAAACCCAATATCACTTTACCCGACCCGGGGATCGAACTCGAAACCTCAGCAGAGCGTAAGGCATGCGCAATTACAACAGCGCCACCGAGGCAGTCTTAATTTTGATTTTATTATTCTTATAAACAGTGTTTGTCGTGTGTCAATCGATTATAGCTGACTTAATGAAATATGACTGCCTCGGTGGCGCAGTTGTAATTGCGCATGCGTTACGACTGTTGTGCTGAGGTCTCGGGTTCGATCCCCGGGTCGGGTAAAGTGATATTGGGTTTTTCTATCTAGAAATTCCTCAGTATTAGCCCGGAGTCTGGAAAATGTGCCCGGTATGGCGATAGGCTCGCCCCCTATCACATTATGGGACCGAAATTCGGCGAAAAGTGGGTGTACTAGTTACACCTCTGCCTACCCCTTCGGGGATTACAGGCGTGAGTGTATGTGTGTGTGTTAATGTAATATAAATTCACATAAGATAAGCTCATGTCAGTACCTATATCCGGAGTGGCAGGGAAGGTGTAAGTAGTGCATTCACTATCTTTAACTTTATTATGGTCCCATAATGTGACATAGACGTCATGCACCAATTCTAACTATAGACAATACATATTAGTATTTCGAAACGAAACACTCACATATTTTCAATTATCCGACCTGAATATTGAACCTACATAATTTTTGGTCTCAGTACTAGATATAAAATACACTAGATGTTAGAATTTTACTAAGGTTTTAATAATTATTAGGTATTAATTAACGAAATATATTCAATGTAAATAAATGGCTTGTACGTATGATAATACCTAAATAACAACCAATATTACAGTATTACAGTTATATAATGAAGCACTTAGGAGCTAAATAATATAATTTGATAGCAGTATTCGATAATAACTCAGAAACAATTGCTTTTAATGACAGTTTGTCAACTTAGTTGCGGTATATATTTTTTCAGTATGTTATATACCACTGTAAGGCAAAGGTCATTTCTCAAGGTTCTTTCCATTCATCCCTATCGAGTGGTTTTGTAAAACAGTATTTATTTTACGAGTTAAATTCGTCCGTAGGTCCGCCACGTCATATTTTCCCATCTTAAAAAACCCACTACCGTTTTTCTTGCCCACAGCTCGTCTGACATGCAGCAGGCGTGGCCTGTCCAATCCCACTGACAGCGTTGCCTGACATCAGCAATGCGTGCTTTGAGCAGTTCACTATTTCTTACGCGATCGGTTAATTTTACTCTTAGTTTACTCCTCGCATATTTACGATATTTACAGTAGGCAGCGGCTTTGCTATGCCTTGGCATTGCAGAAGTCTATGGGCGGCGGTGACTACTTACCATCAGGTGGTCCGCCTCCTAGTCTGCCTATCGAGGCACTAAAAAAATTACTAATTTAAATTAAATAAACAAAACTCTTTACTATAGGCTAAGTGAAATGTCCTTAACGGCAGTAACGTGCTACTATGTCCGCAGCTCCAGACCGGGTCGACCTCCGAAGCGTGCCTCGGGCGTTGGTCTTTCGCTAGCAGCCACGCAGTTCCCGGGACACCCGTTCAAGAAACACCGGCTCGAGAACGGAGAGTACTCGCCTTATGAAAACGGACATATGAGTGGTGAGTATTAACTCTAAAACATCTAAACAACAAGATTTTTCAGTAATTAATTCTCCTGAAAGTTCACACACATCCTCGGAGGAGTAAACAGAAATACAATTTGAGTCCCCGTGATTATTTCGAGCCGATTTCGGCTATGAGGTTATAAGTGTTGAGCCTATCGCCATGTAGAATACAAATTTTAATCCCTAGCAACTTATGTGTTTGTCGAATCTAATAGATATAAACCAATCTGGGAATCGAACTCAGGACCTCGTCCAATTCACGGCACTGACTAGATTACTGCCATTAGCAGAAGTAATTGCTAAATACGATACTAATGCTAATAAACCAGGCCCGAACTAAGAGGTTCGCAAACTCGTATTTTTGCCGTACCATCAAGCTGTGGAACAGTTTGCCAGCTACCGCGTTCCCTCCTTCCTAAGCTCCTGGGTCCTTTAGGCGTTGTGTGAAGAAGCTACACGCCAGGCCGGCATGATTGTGTTGAGTAGCGAGGGATAGATTGTCTCTCGCTACTTGATACTATAACTGGACGGCACTGCACTTACCATGATTCGTTTAATGAAACGTGAAGAAGACGGAGGTAATTGGTTACGGCCTCTGTATATGAAAGTGGACGTAAGTCAGTTAGTCATATAGCTTAATAATGCCAAGTTCTTATAGTAGAGATTGCATTCAACGGATAGTGCCATGTTGGTAAAGGATTGAAGAGGGATTCATTCATCAAAACATTCAGAGGTCACTTAATGTAATATATAAAATTCAACACAGCACGTAGACACAATATAATCTCGTTATAAATTGTCTCAGGAGACATAATAACATTTTCACATCGTAGGTATATAAAGATTGAAAAACGAACTCTGCTAATTTCATACCACTACAAAAAAATAGTGTCAGCCAGAAGATGGATGAAGTTTATAATTGCTATATGAGTAATGTCTATCGCATATATGATCGAATTACCTTCTGCCATAGTTATCACATGTTTAAAGAAGTGTTACCAAAGGGAAAACAGATTAATTAACTCTTCGGCTTGTTGTGTCGCGTGCGTTTGACCTCAATTCATGTCTTCTGTGATAATTTTAGTCTACCGATAAATAGTCTAAGCCAAAACAACCCTGAGAAGAAATTAAAACAATATTTAATATGTGTGTGGGAATTGTCCGAAAGTCTCGTAGTTTCTGGAACCCACGACACAAGATTCGATTTTTTGCGTGGTCTCAGGACTACTTGTGTGACTGCTGGGTGTATTTATTCTTATTATTCTATCATTACACGATTTTGCCATTTGCTCATTAAATATGATATAATTAATCTCAACTAAAGCTGGCTTTATTATTATAGAACAAAACAAACGTCACCATGACATGTGATAACATCAAAATCGGGTTTGCGTAAGCTCCGGATAGGCGCCGGATATGAAACTCCACCGACTCGGGAGGTATGCCTGCTCATTTCGTATACAAATTACACAAATACAAAATTATCCCAACACAAACGGAGAAAAGGGAATAAAGTGATTAAATAGAGCTCAGCGCAAGACGGCTAGCAATCAATCATTTTTGTCGCTTACGGCTTTGTTGATTCTGCTGCATACCGTCTCGTTTGCTCGTATGTTTTTCACATTTTCCATCTCTTTCGGGCTTGAAGTGTCATGCCAGACAAGGGAGCAATTACATTCGTGATCTTGCATAAGCGGCACTTGCTTATCGCGCCTTGCCGCATTTGACTTTGAGTGTAGGTTGTTCGCTTTTTTCCCCAAAATTTGCAATGCAATGAAACGCTCTTGTAACTGAAACGAGTGTTTTGTTTTGTCATTAGATTTGATGTGTGGGCTGAGATTTTTTTGTTTATTTTAAAACTATGTAAAGCATTTAAACGCACGTAAATAAGTAAAAGGTGTGACAGCCTATGTAGGTATGCGTAGATGTGAATAATCAGTAAGATTTTGATTATGACGTTGTATTAGTACGACAAATAGTTTCTAAGTACTTCTGACGAGACTGTTCAGAGTCCATACCCGTGAAAAAGCAAGGAATCATGATGATGTTTTCTATTTTATTATAATTGTACGCCATTGTACGTAATTAAATCCGTGCACGTATCAAGTCACGGTTTTCCATATTCGTCGGGCTCCGTAGTTAAGCCAATATTATTTTGACGAGTCGTTGACAGTGGTTTACAGTTGATGAAACAAACGCACACATCAACAAACCCTAAGAAGGTGCACCCACATAGCCACGGTTGTTATTTAAACACGTGTACTTCGTGTATTCACTGGGTGTCACTGTATGAGTGAGTGAGTGAGTGAGCAGGCGGCGGGTGGCCTATTTTCACCCTGTGAAATAATAGGATACGAAAACATTGGAGGCAGAATATAATCCTCTCGTGAAGGTTGAGCGGAATGGAAATAGGAATATGAAATGCGTGAAAGGGATGTGTCGGTTCACGTGCTCCTTGGAAGGGTTAGACACCGATGTTTATCTTAAGGCGATAAATCTAAATCGATTTTAGTTTGACACTGCGATATGTTGCTCACTATAAGATTCCGCAATATTCTGTTTTAATGTAATTTCTGTCGCTGGCGGCGAACCTCTTTACCACTATTTATTTTCTCCAGTTATAGTCAGTGCAAAATATGTATTTGAATTATAGTTTCTGATATATTAACGCATACATACTATAATTGACATGGTATATAAAAAAGTTTAGCTTGCTTTTATCAATAGTATCATACACTATAGCTGCACCGACAATGCCTTTCCCCGTTTTTTTTTCACAAAAATATCATACATTTTGCCACATTCTTACTGTCGCAATTGAGTTAAATATTTGGATAATTGTATATTGTGTTTAAGCTTTAATCTGTTTGTATGATGTAATCGGTATTTGTTTGTGATTGTTCGTCACTCTGCCAACCCTGATTCGGGAACTGGCATGAAAATGATGTGTTGATAATAATTAAAGGTTTGGTTCCGCCGCGAGTCGGATGGTACAATGGGGGGATAATGTAAGGCATTATAACATTACTCGCAGGGGTATAAAGCTTTACATTCTGATTGAATTCTGCGACTGAAATTAAGTAAGGATTTGCCTGTTTATGTTAAGGGCGAGGGATGTGATGGATCAGTCAATTTGTGATTCTGTTGTCGACTCGGTTCGCTTTTTGCGCTTTATAACTATAACAGTAAACCATTACATTCAATATATCAAATTTATAGAAAAATAAATAAGTAAAAGTTTTTTAATTCATAAAAAGTACACCGACTTCAATAAAAAACAAATTTTAAGTCACTATGATATTTGAATGTTTCCCTTGATTTTTCTGAGATCCCATCATCAGATCCTGACTTAGTGCCAATGGGACCACCTGGAAAGTTATACCCTTTTAAACAACAAAAATATTTCTCGAATCGGTCCAGGCGTCTTCGAGTAATCGGGTAACATACATAACAAAAAGATTTCGACGAATTGTTAAACTCCTCCTTTTTTGAAGTCGGTTAAATAAAATAAAAGATTTTCAATAACGTTACCCTAATTGTCAGTTCGAAAATATAAGCCTTTTCCGATTATAATTAAACACAAGTAAAGAGAAATAGTCATAAAATAACGATGATTTTTCTATATCTTTTTTTTCAAGTGCCTTGTTACACATTTGTGGGTATCGCAAAAAGCGATTTCTCTGTTCACCACAATCAGTGAATCGAAGTGTTATTTTTTATTTCCCGTTTCTACATACGCAAAAAACGTTCGATAAACAGCGCAACAGTCGGCAATCATTGCAATTTCTTGCTATCCACAACGGCGTTTACAATTTTAATGGTTTAAACATCAACTTGCAATTGCAGGCAATCAAATAAATTGCCGTTGCGCCTTATAAGGAAATCATAATAATAAATGTGGTGGCAACAATAATTAAACGCCCAAGCGATGCGCAAACTAGGAATTGTTACCTTTTTTAACTATCCATGCATTGTTAGAGATAAACATATGTTATGACTGCTATAACAACCCGCATTAGGCCAGCGTGGTGGACTAAGGCCTAGCCCCTCTCATTAGTAGAGAAGGCCCGTGCCCAGCAGTGGGACAATGTTTAATACAGGGCTACTATTATTATTTTTTATGACTGCTATACATTTCCTCTTCATGTTTTTGTATTCTGTGTTTTGACAAACTTGACGTAAAATTTAAATGGCTAAATTATATGTTAGTTTATATAAGAAGATTTAGGTTATTACTATTAGTAATACCAACCTCGTAAATAATGTCCCACTGCTGGGCAATGTATTCATCGTCAAAATGTAACCCAATCAAATATATCAACTTTATCTTCATTGTGTAATGTAGAATTACTACTACTATATTATACTATTATAACACAAAGTAATTGAGAGTGTAAGAGTTATAGTTACAAATATATCGATAATGTCGTCCTATAAAAGTAATGGACTGCCTCGGTGGCGCAGTTGCAATGGCGCATACATTACGACTGCTGTATGATGAGGTCTCGGGTTCCATCCCTGGGTCGGGTAAAGTGATATTGATTGATATAAAGTGATATGATGCTAAGAATATCGCGAGTCTATAACCCTATCAGGCACAAGTTCAAATCCCGGAAACCTCATGATTGGCTTTATCGAATGGAAACCTAAGACTGTCGTGATAACACACGATTTGAAATCAACTTCATCGGTTTCTCAGCCTAACTACACATCCTCTAGACCAATGAAGCTATACAAAGTTAGAGGTGTATAGTGTAGACAGCGAGACTTGTTATATTATAAAGATCATTATGTATATCCTGTGATGCATGTCTGAGCTGTGAGGAAGTCTAAGTTTTCGCCTTTAACAAGAATAACGTAGTTTAATTAGATACATACATACATATACAATCACGCCTGTAATCCCCAAAGGGGTAGCCAGAGGTGTACCCAGTACACTTTTCGCCGAATTTATTTCGGTCCCATAATGTGATACAGCCTACCGCCATACCGGATCCAGACTCCAGGCTGAAACTGAGTATTTCTAAATAGAAAAACCCAATATCACTTTACCCGACCCGGGGATCGAGCCCGAGACCTCAGCTCAGCAGTCGTAACATATGCGCAATTACAACTGCGCCACCGAGGCACTCAAATTTTAAATAGAGCCATATGAAATGATAATATTGTCACGTATTGTTTGAAATTAATGAAAGAATATTTTTATTCTTAACATATTCTCTCTAATGATAAGGATATTAATACTTAACTGACTTATAAGACTTTAAAACAATTTTATGCTTTTCTGCAATTAAACACATCATCATAATATATCGAAGCTATAAAGTAAAAGCATTTCAAAGTGGGTTAAAGCAAATATTTAACCCGCTAAAATTCACAATAGGCGTATGCAAGCATGTGATATTCGCTGTGTGTCGCTCCCGATATTTCGAATTCCGAACATTCAGACCGAGCTCGAGTTTGTGTGATGTGAGTCATCTGTCCCGTTTTTATTACGACTAAATTATTCCCTTTTCTAAGTTTTTTCTAGACATTTTTTTTAATTTTATAGGGGAAAGGAATGTATTACTATACACCGGGAATACTTGTGCTTGCCTTCACCCATCTATCATATTTTATCAAATAACACCCAACAGTCACACACATAGCCCCGACACGCCACTAAGATTCAAGTCTTGTGTCGTGGCTATCAGGGACTACGAGAAACTTTTGGTCTCAAAGCATCCGGACCCGACAAATGTCTGTCTGTCACACAAACATTGGTCCCGGTGTGGGAATCGAACCCACGACCTCTTGTTACACAGCCGGCTACTCGCCCGATGCGCCACGGAGGCTATAAAAAAATATAGATGTGCTTCTTAATATGTCTTAAAAATTTCATATGAAATATTATAATACATTGTTAGTTAATAGATCGACTGAGTTCCAGCAACTACAGATAAAAGATTAAATTAAAATCGATAATGATAATAATCGTAAAAATGACAATAAAACCCTTGCTTTATGCAAAATTGTTATTCTCTGCAGGACTTGTGCCCTTTATATATCATTTCATTCCTTCCCGAAAAATTTAAACGGAACTTTGGCTTCGTATTCATTGTTCAACGATATATGCTTAGATGCTAAGAATGATTTCACTATTCCGTAAATCTGAGTGCTGATTATAGTCATGATGTAAAGTCAACAAAGCGGTAATAACGTTAAGTAACGTGTTAGTTTTTTTCGGACCATTGTAGTTGTAAACGTTTCTTGTGCCGCATAACAAATTAACATCGCAAGACAATTTCCATACACATAGCTTTGAAATGTTTAATTCCCATCGTTTTGTATGTAGTATGGAGCGACGTTCACAATTACAATGTTGTTTTTCTGCCCACTTATGACATTGCTCACACCTCGGACTCATCACGGTGGATTCATTTGTTTTTTGTTCAGGGGGAAAGTATTGCGATGGAATTTATTTTAATTAGCCATACCGGTGTTTCGTACAGACCCCAGTACTGACGCTCGCCGCGCGCCGATTCCAGCAGCTCGCTCACCGGTTAATTTAGAGATAACGTATTTGTATGAAACTCTTTATTTTTTGCCGTTTAATTAAAATAAATGTGGGCATGTTTATTGGTTTGAACGCGATCGTCGTTGAGGCGTCACCACACGTAATTGTATGTCAAATTGTTGCTGATAATGATAGCCATGCTAATTCAACTGATTTATTAACCATTTATCAATGTGTGGATTCGATTCCGCCCGCGGCGCGGCCGTCCGGACGCACTGTCGATCAACTAAGTTGGAGTTAAATTATAGGTTGCTTTCTTCCGTAACTCAGTTCGTTTGTTATTAAATTGACGACATATAATAACAGCCCATTAGCCTGACAAAGAAACGAATTCACAGTACGTACAAAGTTATTTTCATTTCATAAATAAATGTATTTACTTTTACTGCTCACATATTATTTTTTATTCCAAATCCAAAAAAAGAATTAAATCATTTTTGTTACATACATATATACATATACACTCACGCCTGTAATCCCCGAAGGGGTAGGCAGAGGTGTAACCAGTACACCCACTTTTCGCCGAATTTCGGTCCCATAATGTGATAGGGGGCGAGCCTATCGCCACACCGGGCACCATTCCAGACTCCGGGTTAATACTGAGTATTTTAGGTAGAAAAACCCAATATCACTTTACCCGACCCGGGGATCGAACCCGAGACCTCAGCGCAACAATCGTAACGCATGCGCAATTACAACTACGCCACTGAGGCAGTCATTTTTGTTCTCTGTATTTAATGCTAATTTGAATCGCGATCAGTCTAAATTTCTGGTTGTGTTATTAATTTTCTTATTCGGTACTTTCCCACTATCATTTTTTTTAAATTTCACCGTATTATCTTTGTTCATATTTAAACTTGCCTATCTAGGAATGATGTGTAGATACAATGTTTCAATACATTTCTATATATATGTACCTATGTCGCTAGTAACAGCTGCCAGCAGCAACCATCGACAGATAATCTCTCTATTGTGAAACGTTATTAATAAAAATATGGCTCGATATCTTCGGTAGTTATAATGTAACAATGGCAAGATTCCTTTGTGGATTTTCACGGATGGATTCATTTAAATTGTTGCATTTTTGAGAGATTTTTTAGATAGAATCCAAATTTAAGGTTTCTATCCTTTCTGTGTTCTAGACTTAAATCAGGAATCCGTTTGGTGTTTAATATTGAGGTATCATGCACGTACAGTGTCTAGGACCACTTAAGTATCGCATTTAAGCCAAATATTGGATTTCTAATATAACAAGAAATTAAAAACTGGGTATCAAAGTTTAGTGTTAAAAGAGAGCAATTATTTTTTAAATTACATTTACACATTAATCAGTATTTCTTCCTGACATTTATACATAAATATGTGTGTACTAAATTGAGTAATTACAGTGCGAAACGTCGTTATACTCACACACAGCATAAAACTAAATCCCGGTCAATTTACGAGTAATTAAGTTTGACCCTCTTTCGCACATCGAGGGAGAAGTTTTATCTGGCATGTGGAATAGTGAGAAACAGCTCCTAAACCCACATCCCATTGGCTAGTATCGCTTAAAGATTTCCGGGTACCGCGCTATCTTTAATGTGTGGTGAAACAGCATCCACTTCTTACAATTTATTAGTGTCTATAGTTTCAGTTTTATTGGTATTATTGTTGTTTATTGATGTGTCATTATTGTGATGTTAGAAATGAGTAATTATTTTTCATTTGCCACAAGTTCTTTGGTGTGAATATAGTATGTTGTATTCTCTTCTGTTTTCAGCTATCACTGATATTGATTGTCGCGTGTTTAGCTCGACTGACGTCACAACGACTTTGTCTACGTAGACTTTCTGTATCATGGTTTAAAATAGTAAGCTGATAAACTCCATTGATCTGCCTTATCAACTTACCAGTCTTAGACACGGCGATTTTTTTTTTCATAATTTAGACAAATATTTAAATATAATTTTTTTGTAATTTTTTACTGGCCCTCTAATAACATTGTCTTACCGCTGGGCACAAGCAACCTCTTCTAATGAAAGAGTCAGGTCTTAGACATTTGTTAATATGTCAATTTAAGAGCCATGCAAATAAAGGTGTTAAGATATTTCTGGTCGCCATTCAGCACATACACATGAACATATTTTTGCATCGCTATGTTTAACCCTAAAGTATTTAATAACAACAAAATATGTCCGTAAACATCTATGTTATACAACTTTACACGTACCTACATGTGGTTTAAGTAAAATAATTTCCAACATCTACACAACAAATATCCGTAGACAATATAGTATGTTGTCCGAAGATAAACGTCCCGTTCTTACTGTCAGACTATAACTTCTCAAATTGCGTTTGCAAGTAAGGGACTTGGATTAGCGTGTGCTAGGGCAAATATTTTATTACAGTCCAAATCTCCAGCCCTCAACGTTTTATTGTTCATAAGGCTCGTCCGAGCCAAATGAAAGAGTTTATGGCGGAGACGTAAGTCTGCCGGTGTTACCACTAAAGAAACGGTAATCCCGTTTCGTAGAAAAAGTTTGAAACGGCGAAATTAAAAATATCACGCGCAAGTTATTATCTAAACATTGCAAACACGTGTAGTAAATTAATTACACATTACTAATTTAAATTTACTTATTCAGGCTATTTTTAGGATATATTGATTATAAATTAACTCGAGTATAGTTCTTGGACAAAAATAATATTGAACACACCGTGTAAATCTATTTTAAGCTACGCACATCTAGTTTATCTGACTACTAAAATTAAGATATTTGCATGCTCAAGGCTGGCATTAAATGAGTAATTAAAATTGGTAATGAAACACATTTCACATCATCAATCCGGACGAGATTAAAATATCTTTGTTCTATTTTTGCATTTGGCAACCCACAACAGTCGGCCCGCTTGTTAACACATGATATTGGTCCTGTATTTTGTCGTCGATTGAGTATTACTGTTATTGATTGTTCTCGGCGCGTGACTTGTGTTGACGACTGTAGCTCTCACGTGGACAAATATTTTACGTGTGCTCTAGCCTTTTATGAACCTTAATAAAGAGATGTCACACATTTTTATTGCACATTAGGACGATTACATTTTTGTCCTTAAATCAGGTGCAGTGTGGTCACTTTGCCGTGTCAGGTTAAAAAAAACTTACATTTTTAATATATATATATATATATTTTTTATACCATAGTCCGACAAACGAGCCAGTGGGTCACCTGATGTTAAGTGATCTCCACCGCCCATGATCATCCACAATACTGAAAGTATCATGTATGCGCTGTCGGCCTTAAAGGACAGGAATAGGGATTAGGGAAAGGAAGGGGGAATCTGGGCCTCCGGATATCTCACTTACCATACGAAACGCGACAGTAAACTGTCACTTTACGTTGGTTTTCTGTGAGACAGTGGTACTACCCCGGTCGAGCCGGCCCATTCATGCTGTAGACAAATATGCCTACAGCGTGGCTGTACCACTTCCGAAATTTTAATAAATAATATTAGTCATGTATATGTTGGTACTGGTTGTTGGACTCAGGTCTCCTCCACTAGTAAGAGAGGTTGGGTCTAACTACACCACGCTGTCCTAATGCAGTTTGGTAGTCTACACATATCTACGAAATTTATTTAGAATTCTGTACTGTGAAGTTCTCTTGACGATTTTTTTATCGGACAGCCTCCGTGGCGCAGTTGGCGAGCAGCTGGTTGTGAAACGAGAGGCCGTGGGTTCGATTCCCACACCGGGACAAATGTTTGTTTGACAGGCAGATATTTGTGTCCGGGGTCTGGGTGTTGTGAGACCGAAAGTCTCTCGTAGTTCCTGATACCCACAACACAAGACTCGTATCGTATCGTATAGTGTGGGTTCGGGGCTATGAGTGTGACTGTTGGATGTTGTTTATTTATATTTATTCATAGTTAAAGATAACGACAATTAACAATAAATACACACATATCTTCGAAAATTTAGGTATGTACCCACGACGTTAGTATTGAACCAGGGACATCTGTCTCGGTAGCCCGTTCCCTTCTCCCCTAAACTACCGCCGATTTAATAAAAATAAATAATAATTAATTGTCAACGTGTAGCTAAAGCAATAAATTTTTTGTTAGGAAAGTAGATACTGATCTCAATAAAAAAGTAACTTCTAGAATCAATTTAAAAACGATGCATTAATCATATATGTAGATGATTCATGTTGTAAACCTGAATCATTATCTTGTTTGTAATTATTTGTAGAGATATACATTGTTGACTGCCTCGGTGGCGCAGTTGTAATTGCGCTTGCGTTACGGCTGCTGTGCTGAGGTCTCGGGTTCGATCCCCAGGTCGGGTAAAGTGATATTGGGTTTTTCTATTTAGAAATACTCAGTATTAGCCCGGAGTCTGGAATTGAGCCCTGGTACGGTGACAGGCTCGCCCCTTATCAACTTATAGGCCGTAATAAATTCGGCGAAGAGTGGGTGTACTGGTTACTACTGCCTATCCCTTCGGTGATTACATGGGTGAGTGTATATGTGTATGTATTGTTATGATGAAATGAAATGCTAATGTAATAAATTGCTATGTATTAAATAAGTGCAGATAAAATGCAATTGCCTTGTTTTCCTTAACACTAATATAATCGTATTACAGTGTTTCAAGCGATTTGCACAAGTAAGGAATCCGCTTATAGCATATTTTGAAGAGAAAGTGTTATTTCTACCTGTATGTATCTTTATTATAGGTACATACTGTTTCAAAGAACAACGTAAACGGGTATATTTCTGAGTAGAACGACATGAAATTTTACGAGCTCGGTAGTAAAAAACAGTGATCATTTTAATGACATATTAATCAGATCGTCGGCAAATAAATCAGTCTTACCTTGAAAGAAAAATGTCGAATGACTAGTCTTACGTAGGTCCTTTTTTTATGCAATACAGTTCATACCGTCCGTTGTGATTTTGTAAGATATTACGATAATCTGAGTATAATCTTCATATTTTAAACTTCATTCAGAAAATATTCATCTCAGAAGCATAGAGACGTAAGACATCACTACTTAAATTATAAATGAAAATATAACTGTGTCTGTTTGTTTTCACGGCTAAGCCAATGAGCTGATTTTGATTAAATATGGGTAAGCTTTCTAGCTTAAATCTTAGGAAAGGGTATGGACTACCTTTTGTCTCAATAAACCTGAAGGGGGCAAAATATAGGATGAAAGTTTATATGGGGAATTCGTCATTTTGTAAGTTAGAGACATGAAAATTAATATCTAAGTATTGGTAAAAAATATACAATTACGTGTTCTGCCTTTTTATAAAATCATACCTGAAGGGAGCAAATGAAAGTTATGATTCATCTGACTGTCACACACATAGTCCTGACCCCACACTAGATGTCATTTGTTTAGGATCTCGGTATTGTGGGTCTGTACTCCGTAGTCTCTCGTAGACCGTAACGCTAGTTCTTGATACCCACTATCCAACTTTCACCTATGTGTTTAGGACTATATTTGTGACAGTTGGGTAAATGATAATTATCTTTGCCCCCTACAACAGTGATCCCCCTGTAGCCCCCTGTCCCTGTTAGGTGTATTGAATGACAAATTTACAAAACCCTTACTGTGTTTCTGTTCGTTCAACATCATTTTAACGTTCTTGAGTGCAACATGTTTTCGTTTAAAAGAGACGAAAAGATTTGTCGCTCAAGCAACCAGGCCGTTATTTTCCCAATCGTATATGCCATTGGCATGCTGACCCGTACAATTATGTATTTATTGTAAACGCTACGATTGCCGACTGACTGTAATTTACTTTTAATTCGTCTTGTTTCGTATTATTTTCGAGGTTTCTTGTTTTACCATATGTAGTTTTTAAAATATGTTGCACTCGTATGAAATGTAAAATGTAACGGATGTACATTGTTTACATCTTTTGTATTATGTATGTGACATTTCATGATTTTTCTTTGTAACTGATATTATTTGAATATTAAATATATTTGTTTAAATCTGAATGGCATTCAACATACTATAATTTTATTTGGGTATAGAGGGAAATTCGGAGATCACTTTTTAATGCTCTTATGTAAATAGAAAAAAGTATTTTTACTTGTTCAATTCGAAGTTTTGAATTAATATAAAAGGAGTAATATAAAATATTGAATAAATAAAGTTTGTAAACAAAATTATTTAAAAAAAAATATTTTATATGAAAACATGTTATATTAGATACTCGAAACATATCATGAGTCAGATTTTTATGTATTTGATATAAATGTGGAAATAATGATATGTTAAAGAAAATCATATAACCAAAGATCAATAGTCAACTTTGTGATGCAGTCTTCGTTTTTTACGTAATCAAGACTACATTGTAATGTATTTATTATCATTATTTATTTCTTACGAGATAATGCATCTGATAATTTATTCCTTTCTTGTGATTTACCGACCATTACGGTCATGTTAAGGTTTCCAGTAAAAACCACTGTGTTATTAAATCTAGGAGGCTACATTTACGATAGATAGTTCCTATTTTACGACAGTAACAAAACTTTAATAAAACATGCATTTTATTTATAACTATGTACGAACTGCTTGCATCAGCCTTTCGAGTATTTAGCGAATAGATTTACTAAAAGACTTTTATGAATGCAATCGATGCATAGTCCTGGGAAAGTCGCGATAGGGAGCTAATAACTCTATATTTTAATAGTATGTGGGAGAAAATTTCTTTTAAACTCAACAGTATAGATTTTTGGTTCTGAATATGGAGATGAATTCTCTGCTAATGGCAAGTGCCATTTACCATTGCGATGGTAGATGTTGGGCGTGAGTATATTTCAAACAATTCTTGCCAGCACAACCCATTATACAACCGGTAGAATACATACAAGGACGTAAAATCCCTTCCCAGAGCGTTCGAGAGCACTGGTGAGCTTGATCCATCAACAATACTTACTGACGTTTTTGTGGACTGCGTCCAATGTTCGAAGGTATCTAGGTATACTATACATAGGTGACAGAACTCTATATGTGGACGACGCACTTTAGACTTATAGAATAGTAGTCTTCGCCCTGTGAAGCAATGCTTCGCGAAAATAAGCCCATGACTTTTGGATTGACTTTTAATTATATCTTCCTAGATATTCTGTTTAAGTATTCTAATTTAAACGTTTGTAGTTTCCTACGCGATTTTAGTAATTACATGTCCACGGAGTTTTTAGTGCCTGGATAGACAGACGAGCAGACGGGCCACCTGATGGTAAGTAGTCATCGCCGCCCATAGACTTCTGCAATGCCAGGGCACAAAGCCGCTGTCTACAGTTAAAAGAGTGTACATAAATAGCTATAATACAAACTTTTTCCAGTAAATCTCTACAGTCAATTGCACCATTAATTGGTTTATAAATGAATGATGTCATGGATGGAGCGGCGATTGCGTAAAAATAAAATGCTATAGTTTTTAAAATGTAAGCGATGTGACTTTTACTGACAGAGTTTTGAGTAAATAATGGTTTCTTATGTTAAGAAAGACATACGAGGGAGCGCTAAGATTCTAAACCAGGTGAGTATAAAATTGTTGCGAGCTACCCTTCATCAAACTAGATCCGACCTCCGTTACTTAAATAAATGTGTTGAAGAATAAACCGCGATATAATCCGTAAAATTCTTTTTATTTCAATTTGATTAAATAAGTTTTTTTTAGATATTTCTATTTGAAGCAGGTATGAAACTTGACATATACCTGTTCAATTTATACCAATCGTTGATTCTATCCCACGGCAATGCATAATGCAATGTAAGGATCGGAAACTACAATGTTAGAGAGACCATCCATTTAGCTTTATAGACAGATCTTTATAGCTTGCTCGTTTGGTCATTTTGCAATCAGTGCCCAATAAAACTGAATTATTATGCTTTTACTATGTATGGGCTTACCAATGAAAAAAGATTGTTGATGTAAAGAGGATTAACTAATTAATACAACAATTAATATACGAATACGAAATGATATTATATATTAAGTAATTTTAGATATGTTTAATCAAATAAGCAGCGATAGCCTAGTTGGTTGCGGTACGGACTGCCAAGACGAAAGTTGTAGGTTCGAAACCCAAGTGGCATACACCTCTGACTTTTCTAAAGTTATGTGTGTATTAAAATGTTAATTATCGCTTGCTTTAACGGTGAAGGAAAACATCGTGAGGAAACCTGCATACCTGAGAATTTTTCGAAGGTATGTGAAGTCTACCAACCCGCATTAGGCCAGCGTGGTGGACTAAGGCCATACCCCTCTCATTAGTAGAGGAGGCCCGTGCCCAGCAGTGGGACAATGTTTAATACAGGGCTAGTATTTTTTTTTTTTTTTTAATCAAATAGTATTCAATATTACGACAATGCTGTACTATAGTACATACATATATACATATACACTCACGCCTGTAATCCCCTAAGGGGTGGGCAGAGATGTAACTAGTACACCCACTTTTCGCCAAATTTCGGTCCCATGATGTGATAGGGGGCGAGCCTATCGCCATACGGGGCACTGATTCCAGACTCCGGGCTAATACTGGGAATTTCTGGATTGAAAAACCCAACATCACTTTACCCGACCCGGGGATCGAACCCGAGACCTCAGCATAGCAGTCGTAAACGCATGCGCAATTACAACTGCGCCACCGAGGCAGTGTACTATAGTACTGCCTATTATACGTCATATATTTATGTCTTTCTCATATATATGTATCGTCATATATTCGTATGAATGTGGAAGAGGCGAAAGAAATGTTTCAGGATTGTAGCTTTTGGCACTCAATAATCTCTACCTACCCCCATAGGATACGTGAGGCGTGATATAGGCGTGAGTGTATATGTATGTATATATTCGTCTTTAATTAATAATATTTACTAATTTACATAACCACTTCATTACTTCATTAAATGGTCGTAATCACAGAAGAGAAGAATGTAAGTGTAAGTTAAAAAATATTTTATACTAGATGTTGCCCGCGGCTCCATCTGCGTGAAGGTTGTTTTTGGAAGAAAAGGTATACAATCCATAGAGGCATCGTAAGCTATTACACCATTCTATATTTTGCTATCCCACGGGAACTGTACATTTTTCCGGCTTAAAAAGTAGCCTATGTGCTATTCCAGACTATAATCTATCTTTGTGCCAAATTTCAACCAGATCCGTCCAATCGTTGTAACGTGATTGAGTAACAAACATCCATCCATCCAAGCATTCGCATTTATAATATTAGTAGGATATTCTCAGTACAGTCGTCGAATGTGTCAAATAGTAACAGACAGCTATATCGGAACTAAACGCTTTTTTGTCGAACACCTTACTATATTTATCCCAAAAGTTTAGCGGTTATGATTATCCCAACCTCCTTTAAACGTATAAGTGATATAATTGGGGTCCTGATTCTATCGTTTCTAATTCGAAATAATGGCCAGTAATTTTGTAGGACCATTTGTCGACGACAGTCGATATTCGATCAATAAATCGATGAAAATCGATATAATAGCGGTTCGGAATCGACGTTTCATTTCTTTAAATGCCCTGATCAGTGAATTCGCTTAATAATAGTTATAATCATAAACGATGAACATTTTCGTCGATTATTAAGGTACATTTTGTTGGGTATTAAGTTATTTTTTTAAAGAAGCAGTCATTTGTAGTATCGGTAATTGGTGATATTCATTTAAAGGTTTATCGATTATTTGTATATATTTTTTTACTAACTTTTGCCCGCAGCTTCGTATCCGTAATTATATTTATCTTACCGTGGGAGATTGTGACATGCACTATAAAAAAAACTACAGTCAACATTTTCCTTTATACAAATGTTTTACTGGGACGGGAATCGTTCCTGGCACTGATATAAAAAGTAGCCTTAATATCCATCCAGGATATACACTATCTCTATTCCGAACTTCTCTCAAATCTGTTGAGCCTATACCTCGTGAAATTAACAAACATACACACTCTCCATATAATTTATTTACCATCTTAAGTGATACATTTTCAAAAATGGTGTTGTTCACATGTTAACATGTTATTCTGGCTGGCTGGCTGGTGGTAGGATATTCATATCCGCACGGATAGCGACCACCGTACACATAGCGAAAAACCTGCCATAGTGGCACACGCAAGTGTGTCGCGTTCCGGGATCAGCCAGTGTACATCCGGTTTTTGTCGGGGGTCAGGAGTTGGGGTACAATGGCCATTTTACGGCCTTCTTAGTACTCTGACACTAGACCCTCGACCCCTTCTTCACCTTCTTGCCCATGGCGTAGTATGAAGAAACAGGCCGGCATGAGTGTGTTGAGTAGCGGGGATAGATCGTCTCTCGCTACTCAGTACTCTATTTGGACCGTACTGCGCTTACCATCAGGTACAGTGCAGTCACTTTACCGTGCTATGATAAAAAAAAAATCTTTATTTGTTATCAAAAGACCATATTTTTTATATCTCTAACTCTCTATGTGACAAACTTTCCATGCAAATGTTACCTCGTCCATGGATTAGTACATACATCAAAATCGGTTCAGTAGTCTAGGCGTGAAAAAGCGACAAACAGACTGAGTTACTTTCGCATTTATTATATTAATTTGTTAGTAGGTACTTGGTCAGTTTACGTGTTTTTAAATACATCAAAGTGTTGGTCGTTATTGTAATAGGACAGAGATAGCATGTTATAAACACCATCGGTAAGAAAGAGACGGCTGAAAGGGGTATTTCAACCGCAGGTTATTACGAGATTTAACACGTATTTGGTTAATTAGTAAGTGTGGTCAACCGATGCGGTTTCCGAACCCTACTTTGTGTTAAGGATTTGTTTATATAATTTTTGGTTTTGTAACCTGATTGTGGTAGAAGACGCGTTATAAACTTTAAAATATTCCTTTCCATGCTGATATTTTACCACTATATAAAATACATATGTTATTCTTAAAGTATGAATTATTACAAACATCACACTGTTCTTGGCTCTTTCGAATGAAACATCAGTAAATTGTACATTGATTAATGCTAATTGGTGAAATGAACAGATAGGAGCCGGGCTCGTGTTAGTGAAACAGATTTCCAAATTTATTTACAATGTAACGATCTGGATGTTTGTTTAAATGTTCACACCTAATAGTGTTGTAGATTTGCGTAATAGCGTTTGAGAACTCCAGTCATTTATTTATGTTTATAAGCTTTTCAGTTCATCTATTTGTTCTATCGATATGAAAAATCTTTATCATTTATACGTCTGAGTGTTGCCTCTGTCATCTATACTAATATTATAAAGAGGAAAGATTTGTATGTAAGTATGTTTGTAACGAATTGGCTCAAAAAGTACTGGACCGCTTTTAAAAATTCTTTCATCATTTGAATGCTACATTATCACTGATTAATATAGGCTATTTTAATAGCCAGAAACTGCTCCTGAAAATAACCTCCACGCGGGTGGAGCCGCGAGCAACAGCTAGTACAATATATTTGCAAACTTTTTTCGTAAAAATCAAGATTGTATGTCGGTTTTTCATCTCTAGTACCCGTTTTCTTTGCAATATTTATAATTAATTTTCAATCTTTTTGAAATTACAAGTTGTTCATCGTCTTTTTAAAGTGCGTCTCTCGTGATCATTTTAATTGGTTTACTTACTGACATAAGTATTAGGTCATTTGGTGGTAATTAAATTAGTATAACTAAATTGGATTTAATCAATGAACTTCGTAAAAAATCAATTCTAAAAAAAAAACGCTTTGACAACAGTAACTCACGCTTAGGATTGCAATTTGTGCTCGACATTGCAATAGACTCGCCCATTCACACCATATAATGAAAATAAACTCGGCGAACGAAGGCTACAGTTGTAGCACCTCTGCTCACCCTTCCGAGGACACAGAAAATGTCCTTATAAAAAATCTTGAATTAAGTACTATTAAAATGACTTTGCACATAAAAGTATCATAAATGTAGCATAATGAATGACAATAAATACGGAGTTAGAATGGCGCATGGCTCAAAAGATAACCGTGTCGGCTAACCAAGTAAATAGACCCGAGCAATTAATTCAGGGACCATCGGACATTATGTTTGTTTGTGTGGAACTTACTTTGTGAAATGCGTTGGAATTGCTTAAATTTAATTTATTCATTTATAACAGTACGTAAATGCCGTTAATTGTACATTTGTATTTACTGTATGGTATATTCGATTATACCTTTTTGTTTTAATTTTCGTCTTTTATGTTACGTCTAGAGCCTAGTTCTAAACGTTACATAATCGATATGACTATTACTCTTTTATAAATTATAACTTCCTTAAATAACATAATATGTAGCTTTATTCATACTTGCATGCTAAGTTAATTAATTACACAAGAAAAAGAAGTTTAAATGTTATAAATGAAATATACGAGTCTTAGTCGTGGGTATTAGGAACCACGAGAGACTTTCATCCTCATATCAAAACCTGAAACAAATATTTACATACATACATATACACTCACGCCTGTAATCCCGAAGGGGTAGGCAGAGGTGTAACCAGTACACCCATTTTTCGCCGAATTTCGGTCCCATAATGTGATAGGGGGCGAGCCTATCGCCACACCGGGCACCATTCCAGACTCCGGGTTAATACTGAGTATTTCTAGGTAGAAAAACCCAATATCACTTTACCCGACCCGGGGATCGAACCCGAGACCTCAGCACAGCAATCCTAACGCATGCGCAATTACAACTGCGCCACCGAAGCAGTCAAACAAATATTTGTGAATCACATTAAACATTTGTCCCTGTACGGAGATCGAACCCTCAGCTCCTTGTTTCACAGTCAACTTCTCGCTCACTTCGCCACGGATGTTGTCGGATACATCAAATGTAAAACAAAAAGACTATTACGACAAAAACTATACTAGTACCATGAGAGCAATATTATGGTTTTGTGATTACGAATTAGCATTAATTACAATGTTACCACAACACTCAACCAGTCACATACCGATCGCTTAGCCAAACAAAGCGACACATAATATTTAATATTTAACAATCCCAAAATCCTTTGTAACGCGGTGCCACAATGAAAAAGGGTATTTTCCTTTACGTCCGTACCGTTAATTCGTGTTTAATTCGACACCTTGTTAATTGTTTCCGACGCCCCAGTAGGTTTGATGACCTCGAGGGGGGGAGGTCATGGGCAGTCGAAGACCACCCGGCAGATCCGAAATCCTCCTCTCGGGGGGTAATTTTAAGAATATTTGCGCAACACCCCTGTATGTTTACTCGGGTTGTTTGTGGTGCCCAGAAAACAATAGTCTCGAAATTCATTGCTCATTTTATTATTGTTGATACACCGTTTTACGGGCGATTCGATTATTGGAACCAGTAATTAAATGATAATACCGGGAATTAATTGGATTTTACCTAAATTCTACCTGGTAAATGGTGTAAAGAGTAAAAAACGCCTAATCAATAATTGGCGCATAATAAAAATCTTCGCTTCCGTATTTTATTTCCGAGAATTTTAGTGTGTGTGTTAAAATATTTATACATCATAATGAATAATGTTATTTAAAAGCATAAAAAATTACTTAGTTAGATTTTAGAATTCAACAAAAACTGTAATTTTTAAATATAATATTATAATTTTAAATAGCCTATACTGCGATTACTGCATGCAAATTTTTTTGGGGTTTTAATTAATATGATTTTCATGTTTATTGCTCTTGATATACAAACAGACTGGACTGAGTATGTAAGTTTCAGGGAAAGAGTCAATAAAATTATAGTGTGTGAAAGATAATTTATGAAGTTAATATTGACGGTTGATAGAGACGAATGATAATTAGTAGAAAAATGATAGAGACAAAATATAACATATAAAAAGTCTTTGTTTCAGAAATGGCTAGGCTGGAAAAGTCGCCACTTCTAGCCAATGGCTATAACGCTCCGCCTACCCACCTGGGCCCTATGGGCTTCATGCACCAACATGCCCTCATGTCTCCAGGCATGCCTCATCACGGCGTACCGAGGCCTGACGGCTCTATCATCAAAGGACAACCAATGCATAACATGGAAGCACTTGCGAGGTAAGTTGAGGAAGTCAAATTGATCATTAACACTCTGTGTCTCTGATTGCCTTTGCACCTAAGCAATTAATGTATTATAAGAGACAGATACCTTTAATAACCAGGACAGCATATAAGTGCATAATAATTGTCGTAGCCTTATATAATTTTATAGATAAAATGAATAGACGTGATCAATGTATTACCATTATCTCATAGAAAAGCGACAAAACTTACTATTGAGATTTTCTGTAAAGAGACTTCAACAAGCCTACTACAATCTGTGTAAAAATTGCGCGACAGGTTTTTATTATAAACTGCAATGTTACACGAGCGTTTAAAGAGTATAGTAAGAAAGGAGTTTATACTCTACTCTGCGATACGAAAACGCTTCTTGCGTAAGTTCGGCTGACTTCTTATACTATAATAACGTCGAGTGCACACTAAGTCAGAGTCTGTGCAAGATAACACCATTTTTTGGCATGAGATGTCTACGGAGATCTATGTCTGTGATAATCTTTATTGAACGTACCTAATGTAGTATGTTTAATATTATATTTTGCAAGTCTGTATTAAAGATAGTCCTGCGATGGTATAGTAAATGAATTGCAAAGAAGAACGGTAAATAAAAGGATAAAACAAATCTGTGATAACTTAATTCTTATAAGGTGTGATCACAAATATTCTTTCATTGTGGAATGTTTTCAAATAGTTTTAGCCAAAACATTATGCAATCTAATAGACAGCCTCCGTGGCGCAGCGGGTGAGTAGCCGGATGTGAATTCAAAGCCGCGGGTTCGAACCCCGCACCAAGACACATGTTTGTGTAACCCACAAATATTTGTTTTTGAGTATTGTGAAACCGTTTTCCGTAGTTCCGGTTACTCACGACACAAGACTGGCAGATGTATTATTACTATTTTTACGTAGTATTTATAGATTTTACCGGTTGATAATCCACTGAATAGGTAGTAGGGAAGCCTGAAGTCTTTATGCCACAAAAAAACTTACATGCCTCATTTAACATTAGGCTTTCGCCTATTCTGATATTATGCCGCTAGTGTCACAATATTTAGGAGGGTCATAATCATACAAAATTATTACTTTGTAAATAAAAATAAAACCGTCTTCAAAAAACCCAGACACAACTAAAAACCAAATAATAATTGGTTACATTTACATCAATTAATTACATACAATTTAAATCAATTATTTTTGGAGTCGGTGCCGGTGTTGTTTTCTTTACTTTTAGATTCCAAAAAACCAAGTATATTTTTTTGTATTATTCTGTTTTTCCATGTTTTGGCTGGCACCGACTCCAAATAATTGATTTCATTTGTATGTAATTAATTGATGTAAATGTAACCAATTATTATTGGTTTTTAGTTGTGTCTGGGTTTTTTGAAGACGGTTTTATTTTTATTTAAAAAGTAATAATTTATTTTTTGCTTTTTAGTGGTACAAATATAAAATAGGTACGTTGGATAGAGTACCATAAGAAAACACCATTGAAAAAGTCACAGAAAAGCAAAATTCGCATATTCGGACAACATATTTTTTCAAGTTATTTCAGTGTTAAAACCAAACTACTCAACCGATTTTTATAAAAATTCTATGGGACCAATCTGGAAGTATAATCTCTGTAATAAAAGAAGAATTTTCCAAATCGGTCAATAAATGACGGAGTTCTGAGGTAACAAACATAAAAAAAACACGTCGAATTGAGAACCTCCTCCTTTTTTTGAGGTCGGTTGAAAATATTGTCTAAAAGCCAACTACATTTTTGTTAACAATGAGTGATAAAATCACGAAATAAATAAACTAAGTCATTAAACATTTTAAGACCATTTAAAATTTTCATATGGCTTCTTGAGTTTTTAGGGGGATATTTAACAGACACACTAGCCGAAATGTACAAGCCAGTTTTATGGTGTGGACACCTATGTGGCTGGTAGCTATATATTTAGATGTCATAAATGGTATTACCGGATGCGAGACTATTTTGGTTTTATTGATTGAAAGATAAACTTTACCATAATTTATGAATGGGAATTGTTTACTAAAAGATAACTGGTCGATAATAATTTATAATTAACTAGCTGTTGCTCGCGGCTCCGCCCGCGTGGAGGTCATGTTTGGGAGAAAAAGTATACAATACAAAATACCAATATTCATGTGTTTAACTTAAAAATGACGGATTTTCATACAAACTTTCATTCCTTATTTTACCCCCTTAGGGGCGGAATTTCCAAAAATCCTGAAACATATATTTTTTATTTTTAACTAAAATGCCAAATCCTAATTTTCATGAATTTATCTTCAAAAATGACGGATTTTCATACAAACTTTCATCCCCTATTTTACCCCCTTAGGGGTGGTATTTCCAAAAACCCTTCCTAGTGGATGCCTACGTGATAAAAGGTACCTACTGTCAAAATTTCAAGTCTCTAACCCCAGCCGTTTAGGCTGTGCGTTGATCGATCAGTCAGTCAGTCAGTCAGTCAGTCAGTTTCTTCTTTTATATATACAGATAATAAATAATAATAACACCCCAACAGTCACACACATAGCCCCGACCCCACACTAAGATACGAGTCTTATGTTGTGGGTATCAGGGACTACGAGAGACGCACGGTCTCACAACACCCAGGACACAAATATCTGTCTGTCACACAAACATTTGTCCCGGTGTGGGGATCGAACCCACGACCTCTCGTTTCACAGCCGGCTACTCGCCAACTGCGCCACGGAGGCTGTCAAAAATAATATATTATTAAATATACTAAAATAACAATGTATGTTTGTTCACGTCGAAACACTGAAGCGATGGGAAACAATCAGGTGGATGATAAAATAAAGTTTTTATTAAAATCACTAATGTATTTACAGCGTAACCTTTTAAATTATTACACGAACAGATCTGTTAAGCAAATTAATTCATAGTCAATCTGGACACTAATGTTTTCCAAAAACTTGTTTGAATTTTACGTTTTAATACTAAATCATTAAAATATTGTAAATTGAATTATTATAATGTTAATATTTTTTCGCAGTACCTTATACCATATATAAACGTTTACCTAAATAAACTCTACAGTATACAATGTATGAAACAACAAAACTAGCTATTTTTATATTGTTGATTTAAATTCGTAATATAATATATTATCAAGGAAAAGCAAGGAAACTAATTTATATATTGACTAGCTGTTGCTCGCGGCTCCACCCGCGTGGAAGTTGTGTTTGGGAGAAAAAGTATACAATACAAAATACCAATTTTCATGCGTTTAACTTCAAAAATGACGGATTTTCATACAAACTGTCATCCCCTATTTTACCCCCTTAGGGGTGATATTTCCAAAAACCCTTCCTTAGTGGAAGCCTACGTCATAAAAGGTACCTACTGTCAAAATTTCAAGTCTCTAACCCTAGCCGTTCAGGCTGTGCGTTGATCGATCAGTCAGTCAGTCAGTTTCTTCTTTTATATATACAGATAGTATACCGTCTGAGAATAATAGTGGCGAAGAATGAAAGTTACCAAAAAGGTAGCCGACATTACTTTGTCTCTTATTTTGCATATTAATTCATAAACGTTACCCTGCATTATTTGACATATTTGCTAAAGTAAGCCTATAGGAATTGTATTATATTACTTTGCACTGCTCCTATGTTATTAGTCGCAGTCCGAATATTTTATTTTCATGAATTGTTTGACACGTCACTAGCGCCATCTCTACATATAAAATTGAAAGTAGGTACTGTTAAAACAACGCAATTTATAATATACAAGCTGTTGCTCGCGGCTCCGCCCGCGTGGAGGTCATGTTTGAGACAAAAAGTATAGACTACAAAATACCAATTTTCATGCATTTAACTTCAAAAATGAAGGATTTTCATACAAACTTTCTTACCCTATTTAACCCCCTTAGGGGTGGAATTTCCAAAAACCCTCAAATATGTGTTTTTAATTTGTAGCTGTAAGGCCAAATACCAAATTTCATGCCTTTAACTGCAAAAATGACAGATTTTCATACAAACTTTCCTTCCCCTATTTTACCCCCTTCGGGGTGGAATTTCCAAAAATCCTGAAATATATATTTTTTGTTTTTGACTAAAAGGCCAAATACTAATTTTCATAAACTTAACTTCAAAAATGACGGATTTTCATACAAACTATCATCCCCTATTTTACCCCCTTAGGGGTGGTATATCCAAAAACCCTTTCTTAGTGGAAGCCTACGTCATAAAAGGTACCTACTGTCAAAATTTCAAGTCTCTAACCCCAGCCGTTTTGGCTGTGCGTTGATCGATCAGTCAGTCAGTCAGTCAGTCAGTCAGTCAATCAGTCAGTCAGTCAGTTTCTTCTTTTATATATACAGATTTTGGGTCCCTATTTTCTTGTATTTTTAAAACACCAATATTTCAATTTAAATATTGTACTAAAGTATAATAATATGGGTAACAGGAGGTCCTGGATTCGATTTCAACTGCGGCAATTTTTCGTGTCTTTATAATATGTACTATGGGATCCAGTCACTACTGACCAACTTTATATTGATGTCTGTGCGAGAGATTATCCTAATGTGATATAAGGATGATATTTCTAAGTATTCATATGTGAATCACGGATTAGTGGGTGGTTGATCTTGTTTGTACCAAATGCCAGGACCTATTAGGCTGTGTTTTACTTATATATTTTTTATAGCATAGTCCAAAAAACGAGCCAGTGGGTCACCTGATGTTAAGTGATCTCCACAGCCCATGAACATCCACAATACCGAAAGTGTCATGTATGCGCTGTAGGCCTTAAAGGACAGGAATAGGGATTAGGGAAGCGAAGGGAAGGGAAGGGGGAATCTGGGCCTCCGGATATCTCACTTATCATACGAAACGCGACAGTAAACTGTCACTTAAACCTGTATATGGTAAACCAATAAATGAATGGACAAAAATTTCCAAAACGTAACTAAAAATGTTTACTGTAAACGGATTAGCAATGAAGAAGTAAACGAAAGGAAACCTCTAAGCAGGTCATGCGACAAGTGGTGTAGGTTAAATGTCTAAAGGCAGGGAAGTTAATCCAATTAGAAAAGTACAAACACTGAATGTCCTCACTTCCGCTCGGAAGACCTACAATGTTCACATCAATTACCCCACTGTCTTACTGCCACATTGTCATGTTACACCCTTGGGTTACGCCTGTATTGAGTATCCGTTTCTTATACATAATAATATATCATTATGTACATGTAACAGTGGTGTTTTTCATAATGTTTCTAATTGGCTTTGCTATTAACTACAATGTTATATATTCAAACTAGCATAACACACCGTTACGTCTGTATTTTATTATACTAACCTTATCCGTCTTTAATACACTTTAATACGATAGTACGGATTTCGTGACGCAGAATAGTATGGATAATTGGTTATGCCTGTTGCCATTTCTAGGAATATTAACTTGATTATAATCCAATATATAATAGAAAATGTGTAAGCGGTGATAATAATACGTCCTCATTTGTCATAAAATAAGAAGCCAAATTTCATCGACTGGTATCATTACATTTTCGTACATTTTTGATTGTTTATGATATGTGTTACCATCAGAAAAACAACGATGCTGTTCCGAAGTACAAAAGAATGGCTGGGTACCATTTATTATATAAATAAAGAACCCTTCACTAGAGTGCTGTTCACATTAATAAGGATTCTTATTGCAAACGTTGAAGAAAAGTTTAATGGAAAACAAAGCGGTAAAGTAATCTAGAAACAATTCGAACGATCACGCATGAGTTGTTACGGCACAAATATAGCCGATTGTTTTTAAAACATAATTAATTTCTTTGAGCCCTCGCTCCACCTAACGGAACATTTAATTTTGAGTGCTCATAATTATTTCTTTTACACTTCAACCCTTTATTCATTTAAAAACTTTCTTTTGTGAACAAGCCCTTTGCTTGTCCTTACAGTAAATGTTTGAAATTTCTGCAATTATTGCACCTACATAAAACATTTCAATAACTGGAAGTGTATCATCCATGATCCCTTTTTGTATTAATTTATTCATTCCATTTCCTATGTTGTTTCTTAATTTTTCTTATTTTGTGTTTGTTTGTTGGCAGATCTGGTATTTGGGAGAATTGTAGAGCAGCATATGAGGACATCGTTAAACACCTCGAAAGGTAAGAATCTTACCTGACATTTCAAAATAGCTGCAGTTTTATTTTCGTTTTTTATTTTTATTTTTTCATCATCATTATTACTTTAGGGAGATCGTTGTTAACTTATCTCACATAGTTCGCAAAATAAAAGAAAAGAGATGAATGGCAATTTAAAATAAACGAATCTGAGTTAATTTAAGCAGGGTCCAGATATCACAGGAGGGTGTGAAATTAGAGAAGACAATTAGATCCGTGGATCGGGTGTATTTTTAACAAATGACCGCTCACAGAGTCGGCCGCTTGCGGGGTGCGAACGATTCATCAAACTCATTCAGGGGCTAATCTCGATGCGAGGAAAAAGCAGCTCTCATGTAAATTGGGCCGATTCGAGGGCCAATCGTTGGGGGAAAGCACTTTTCTTCTCTTGTTTAATGGATGGTGATTGATCGGCGGATCGCTTTGATACTCGCGGTTTTGACTTCGTTTTGAAGTGTACGCTTGAATATTTGTGTTGCGCGCTAGATTGATGCCTGAGGTGCCGGAAGGGACTGATTTTTTTCTGAACGATAGACGTTATAACATCAAAACAGACGTTTATAAGATTTCGTAACATTGACATCGTGAATGGAACTTTATAGGTGCCTATAAAAAGATTCCCGAGATGCTTAATTAAATATTTTTGCCATATATACATATTTTACACACAACATCAATAATGCAATATACTTTTTCTGATTTAATTATTTTCAATGTAGAAAAACGATTCTAATTAATTGCATTCGAAATGTTTAACCAAAATGCAATCGAAAAAGTTTGGTGGGCCGAGGTCTGGGGTAGAATTACAGTCGGACAGGGCCATGTACCGATGTGTCACTGTCAGCCTGGCAACCGGCGACCGTCCGGCATGGGTGAGGGATTAGAGCCGTTTTTTAAGAAACTCCCAACAATTTCAATTTAAAAAAATCTTGTTTTTCAAAACCGCCCTGTCTAGGTATCTTTAAAATCACTAAATGAACAACTTTATCTGGAATTTTCATTGAGGGCGTAATATGACAGCTATAAATTTTGTGAGAGAAAAGATGCACAATTAAAATTTCCGACTTGAGTTAATAAAGGTATTCGTATGAAATTCATACATTTTAAATTTACAAACTAATTCAATATTCAACATAAAGAAAAAATCATTGCGCCGCAAGTTACGTAATTTTAATTTGTGGTGATTTCATTGTGAGGCGTAATCAGCGGTAAACAGTAATTTATTTAAATGTCCTTGTCCAAGTATCAGGCTTCCTTGCTCTCTGTTATCTTTCTTGGTTCGTTTAATTTGCGCATGCGCCCGTGAGACCGGTTCTCAATGCTAAGTCCAATTAATTGACAGGATTATCTCTGATTTAATATAATTTTACGTGTTGTTTGTTTTGTTTTCGCTCAAGACTCTTCACGCTCGCATTTCGCGATTCTCGTAATTTATTTAATACCGCTTTATTCAACCAGTTAACTTCCGATAAATGTACGCCTGTTCTTGTTTTTTTTTATAATACACTCTCTTTAAAAACGAAATAATAAGGCTATACTCACATACTAAAGTATGTGTCTTTTACTATTTTGTAATGTAGCAATAAAAATATAATTACAGAAATAACGAAACTATGACTCATAAGTTTAAAAATCACAACTGTGCATTTATTACACGATAAGTGAGTAATGTTTTTTTGAGTCGGAAGTTGAAATTAGTCTTCCGATTCAAAAAAATGTTACTTAAAAAACTAGCAAATCGTTTATTTGGCTGGTGCTGCTAGCTTATATATAAATCTTTCGTAAAGTGAACAGTCGACAAATCGTCTGGATCAATGCATTCGTCCGGTTTAATTCCGTTTCAGTTCGAATTAGCTGCGATTAATCGACAAGCGGCGGGTTAAGCCGGCCGCGCCGCGCCCTGGGCACACGCCACGCGGATCGGCACACATCGCTGTGACGTCGATCGTTATTCATCCCTGTACCCCTTGCTACGAGAAGATAGCTCTGTTTGCTGACCCTGTATTTTACTCCATTTTAAACAATTCGTCGTTAGCAATTCTTAAAAGTCTATCATCATGAACATCTGCACTGGCGCGGCGTACCGGCACGGTTAAAGCATCTGTAACCATAATTCGTTCCAATTTTAAACATTCATAACGGAAGTGATATTGAATTTCGAATTCGTCAGTGTCATCACGCAAAACGTCAGGATTCGTGGCGGCAACATTTGCGTGATTGAATCCTCCACCATTAATTTCAGTGAAGATCAAACGAAGACCGAGGGTGATATTTATCAAGGATATTGCGAATTATTTTAATCAAATCAAATTCCCTTCGTTGTAAACAAATGCTTTTGATTAATGAGACGCGCGACAGAGCTTCGCAGCCGTTGTGATAAAACACCCGAGGAAAAGGCGAAATTAATGGTCATAAAATGAACTCTTGTATCCTAAAGATAAAGATACTGAATGCTCGGAATCTTAAGTGATTTTTCTTCTTCTATTTTGAGAGATTATAGCGGGCTATCGCATCTGGCGAATGTATTCCGTTCTAACGTTCGAGATTTCGGTAGTAATTTTGGACGATTAGTGTGTAACTTTCAGTAGGCGCGGGGAGATATTTAGTTTGTCATGGCGCGCAATCATTAATAATAACGACTTTTGATTTTCAGTGTGCTAATATGCAGTGGGGGTTGCGCAAAGGGTGCCGAGTCACGGCAGTAAGCGGCCCTCCGCATACCTTCCGAGTTTGTCACTGATGCGGTCGTACTGGAATTTTATCTAGCTCTTTGTACTTTGTGATTTTATAGCGAAAACTATTCGTCTTTAGTTCTGTCGGCCAACCGAACTATTCGTTTTGCGAGCTTTGATGTAAAATTTTGTATTATAACGAATTTCAATATTAATTTAAGTACTGCTAAAGAGTATGTCTGTTTAGCTTTTCTTTATGGAGTATGCCTATAATATGGCATATTTTACAATAAACCTTGCAATTTAGGCAAACGGTAGAAGTAGTTTTGTATGTGACATATAATTGCTGACTGAAGATCATCTACAACTTTCATATAACTCATAATAAAGATCACAAAAATCAATTGACAATACTATGACATCATGGGGCAGAAACAAACTCGACAAATCGTGGATGCATAATTGAAAATACCTTTTTATAGACGTGTGCTAATAAAATAAGCGCTAATCTAAAATCTGTTATGGCTTAATTTTTGAAGGTACTTTTAGTAATGATTATTCTCTATACATTTTTTATAAAAGTATATTTTTTTATATAATACTCAGAACATTACATAGGGGGTAAGCAAAAACTCAACATAACCGAGAATCAAACTCATGCCCGCAGCGGTTTCGTAGCTTGTATAGGTACACAGTAAACTGCCACTAATCTAATGCCTTGACATAATATTTATATAATTTTTTGATCGCTACGTGTAATAGTAAAATAGACGCAGAATTATAAACTTCAAATAATCCACACCGAAGGCACCTACCTCAGTTATAATGTAAGTTGCAACGTCAGCCTATATTAATCTGGATCCGGCGCCTGACAGCACAAGTCAAATTTCTCATCAAAAATAAGAATTAATGGCGAAAAACATTAATCACTAGCTGGCAAACGGCACGAGGTGTCTGTATCCCATTATTTTGCATTACTAATGATATGTACACAGCGATAAGGGAAACTGTTGGAGGAAAAAAATCTACCGTGTCACCTCCCTATACGAAGGTATTGTGTCGTATTTGTCATTTGATATACTACGTCAGCCTGATTACTCTTTCAAGAGAATCGCAAAAACATGTCCCGCGTCTGTACTCTGCTCTGTGATATAAGTTTTAACATTTGTCTTAATAATTATGTGTCAACTAACATCAATTAGTGTTTCTTCCTATTCTGGTAAGCGTGACACGAAATTTGATCATTACAAAAACTGGTGAATAGTCAGGTCATTTTATTTTTCAAACTGCAACATCTTGTCTTTTTCTAACTTGACACTGGCAAAATCATAACACAATAATGGAGCAATAAACTAATAAAAATAGAGAATCATATAAGAAACAGTATACAGTTCAGCTCGCTAGAAGTTCGTAACTAATTATTATTTAAATGAGCACTACAGTAGACCCTATCCGCTCATTGATCTAGAAGTTGAAATCCTAGGATAGAGAATTACAATTAGTGTTTAAAATGACTCGATAAATGATTGCCCATCATTGGAATCTGTGATCGATGTAGCGATATATCCTATCACATCATGAGACGGAAATCACTGTGGGTTGATTTCCGCGGTTTTCCGATTTTCAAGCAGTGGCGCTTCTACCGATACCTATTTATCCTTTTCTGGACACTGGAGTGAGCTTACGTTTGTTAACGCAAGATTATGGTTCACACTCATTATCTCTGAAATACTAGAAAGTAGCACTTATACAATACGAAAAGAAATTAATTACCAATCGAAAAGTTATCTTCGCATTCTGTTTCACAGACAGCTGATTATGCTAATTGGAAATGTTATTTTATGCGGCGAGGCGTGCCGGCGTGGTGAAACACGTTCATTATACCATCCTTCATTCGTGTGTCACTTGCTAGGAGGGCGTCTGAAAATACTCATAACAACAAACAATTGTTGATAGTATCATTTTATTTTTCGAATATAATAATATTGGTCTGCCAACCCGCATTAGGTCAGCGTGGTGGACTAAGGCCTAACCCTCTCATTTGTAGAGGAGGCCCGTGCCCAGCAGTGGGACAATGTCTAATACGGGGCTATTGTTATTATATTTTAATAATATACCAATATAGAGGTAAATCGAATAAACCTGACATTAAATCTAAAATCAACATAGATTCTTATAAGATACATTTTATCAAATTGGTCTAATTAGAATGAATGTTGTAATTTCCAATGGAATACAGTGTACGTTTTTATATCTGTACTATTAATATTGTAAAATAAAGTTAATTTTGGATATTGGAGTTAAGTTTCGGATGATTTTAAGAATTTTCTTATTTCAGCTTAAAAGCTAATTAAGAAAATTCTTATAATAAAAAGCTACATATTACTGAAAGCTATAGGCTTTCTAGACTTCAGTAAGAAATATACATTCGTCCGGGCGGAGCATATAACAAAATAGTAAATAAATATTTTTAAACGTAACATATTTTAAATTTCTTAGTTAAGTTTCATAGATTCCACTTCAAAGCTTAGGTTTCCCCAAATTCAATAAAGGGAGTATAGGCTAGGATATATTTTGTCATTACTAATAATTAAACAATATCATACCATCAGAAGTACGTACAGTAAGACTGGTCATTTCTGCTATAGAAATAAAAAATGTCCCGCGACTAGAAAGTCTCCCCAAGTTTTCTGTAGTTTAAGTTCTTTGAAGTTACAACACATGCCGCTTGCTGCCTAGCTGGTGCCAATACAGTTCCAAGCCCATTATTCTACATTTTAATTAGGCAACAGTAAAACTGTATTAAATATAGACAAATCAAATTAGCATGAAGCACAAAATAAAACGTCACCGAGGCATCTGTCGAGAATGCGCCGCCGCAGCGCACTCGGCAATCAATTATGAAGCCTTCACTCAATAATAGGTTTTAATAAGTTTGTAACACTAATCACTTCCTCACTAAAAGGCGTGACCGTTCTGTTTCTAGACGAAGTTAGCCACGCTGTCACTGACAGAAGATGTCACTTTTCCTTTAATTACGCCGCGGCCTCATTCTTCGCGCCCTATTAGTACACATCAATCAATGTTGCCAATACCTATTTTTTACTTCGCGAGTGTTTTTTTTCGTTGGCGTGTTTTTGTTTACGGATATTTTTTAAGTGGGGAATAATTTGATGAGGTCCGCCACCCGACTGTGTGGATGCGAACGATGCTCATTTGTCATCGTCTTGTCATTTCTCCGTTTCTTTTGAGCAGTCGGATCTCTAAGGTAATTATGTAAGTTTTTAGTTATTTCTTTTCTATTTGGTATTAATAATCTCGTCCTTCTTTCATTTTTACTGATACTCAATTCGCCGTTTGAAGGTATTGTCAATATTATACTGCAACTAATTATTGTGATCTCACGCCATGGTTCATATCATTGTAATGAAAGTTGTTACTATAATAATAAAGTACTGCAGTTAGCACTGTTCATACTAGAAAATAATCTTTCACCGATTAATAAATTAACAAATGAAAATCTCCGGCTTCAGAAAACTATGAATATGAAATTAACGTGTCATGGCAACACCGACATCGATGGGGTAAATCAAATATCTGAATCCACAGATCAAAAGAATTCATTACAATGTGTAAATCACAATTTGCATGTGGCGTAGAGCGACCATGAATATGCATCCCGAACGCCAGGGTTTGAACATCCCGTGCTGCGTTTGATATGTCATAACATTATCGTCCACTTTCATAGCCCGAAAGTAATGAATAATGATTTATAATAATATTTCTTTTTATTTAGAATGTAATAATAATAATGTCGCATTGTCTATGTATCTACGTGTTAGCTTTCACCTTACACATGTCTTCCAAAGGTTTGGGACTATAATCATAATTATAGTCCGGAGTATATATACACAATAATGATAATATATTTTCAGCTACGACCGACAGGTGTTAGGCCTTAGTTCACTACGCTAGCCTAGTTTTGAACATAAAAAGTTAATTTTACTGATTCAAATATAGAGGGGTGTCGTCATATACTAATATAAAATGTAAAATACCCTAACATATTTACACCAAAGAAGTAGGGAAGTGAATTTTCCAAGGGACTTATTACGTCATCTTTATTAATAATTACATGCTCGTATTATTTGTGTCCGAAATGTCATAAAATTAAAATAATATTTTGTAAACAAATCTTTAAATCCATTATATTTTATATTTTTTATATTTATAGTATAGTCCGACAAACGAGCCGGTGGGTCACCTGATGTTAAGTGATCTCCACCGCCCATGAACATCCACAATACCGAAAGTATCATGTATGCGCTGTCGGCCTTAAAGGACAGGAATAGGGATTAGGGAAGGGAAGGGGGAATCTGGGCCTCCGGTTATCTCACTTACCATACGAAACGCGACAGTAAACTGTCACTTTACGTTGGTTTTCTGTGAGACAGTGGTACTTCCCCGGTCGAGCCGGCCCATTCATGCTGTAAACAAATATGTCTTCAGCGTGGCTCTACCACTTCCATTAATGCAAATATATAGAGAAAGTAGTTTTGAGTAGGAGGTGAAAAAGAATGGACTATTGAAAATAAGTTCTTTGGTCATTAAGCCTTTATTATCTTTATTCGTTGCGTGGGTTTCGTAATTCGTACAGTTCAAGTCATTTAGCGCATGCAAATGTACACCGAGAGTTAGAGCCATGCTGACTGGGCATCAAGCCGGACACTTGCCATTGCGTTCGCTTCCTGACCTTTCCGTTTTGTTATGCAAATCCCGGCACCCAGGGGAATTGTACAACGCGAATAAAAAGTATTCTACTGTTTACACGCTGAGTTCGCATCGAAAGCGACTCGAATGTGAGTGCGCATAAATCGACTGAACCGCGGTGACTTCTCTTTAACCACTTCAAAAAAAGGAGGAGGTTAACAATTCGTCGGAATCTTTTTTTTATGTATGTTCCTCGATTACTCAAAGACGCCTGGACCGATTCGAGAAATTCTTTTTTTGTTCAAAAGGGTATACTTCCCAGGTGGTCCCATTGGCACCAAGTAAGGATCTGATGATGGGATCTCAGAAAAATCAAGGGCAACCCTCAAATTTTATAGTGACGCATAATTTGATTTTTATTGAAGTCCGTGTACTTTTATACAGAATGCGTTTATTGTTTGTCAACGAAAATGAAAACATAAGAATTGTGTAGCGTGAAATAAATAGCTGTATTTATTGTGATTACATAAAGCTTGTTTTCGCAGTAGGTGAGTAGCCGGCTGTGAAACAAGAGGCCGTGGGTTCGATTCCCACAACGGGACAAATGTTTGTGTGACAGACAGATATTTATGTCCAGGGTCTGGGTGTTGTCAGACCGGAAGTCTCTCGTAGGCCCTGCTACCCACAACACAAGACTCGTATCTTAAAGTGGGATCGAGGCTATGTGTGGACTGTTAGGTTTTATTCATTTATTTATTTATTTATTTATTTATTTCATTTGGTTCACCAACGGCTTTCATATTAATACATAGGTATATAAAAAATAATAATGGTCTTAGTCTAAATATGAACTCCAACTTATAGGTAAACACAGCATGCAATTAACTTAAGTTGTAACTTATAACTACTTCACAGTAAACATATAAAGTAAAATTTAGACAAATAAAAACATAACTCTAACGATTAAAAAAATTAAAAGAAATTTAAACATTAAAAACATAACTCTAACAATTAAACAAAGTATAAAGGTAGCTATTAATATTACTACGAGATTTGTATATTAAAAAATTAAGAATACTAAAAATATTAAAATTATAAGGAATACAAAAAATATTGAAAATAAAAGGAATACTAAAAATATTAAAATACTATTCATTAAATACTACCGCAAGCAATAGTGCCGGAATCTTTATCATCCTCCAGTATGCTTTTATTAAAAATGCTTTATTTTATTTAATTTTGTGACTACAAACTTTACAGTAGTTTAAAATTAGAATCGCTCGATTTGTCCATTTAGTTGTGTTGTGTTTTGAGTCTAAAATACCATAATACTATAACACTAAGTGAATAATTATATAACTTATAATTATTTCAGCTTATAAGTGACTTGTAGTCGAAGTTCTGAGTAGTATAATTTTTTCGCAAATAATAACGTTAGATTACAATCAAGGGTCATGAAACGAAGTTAACCATCGTACGGTTAAATAACCGCGTTCAACCCTACACTGCTGGCCACAAATCAAATGTTTTGATAGCACCATGGTATTAACGAGACAATTTGATTGCGGACATATCCGCGGCAAATTGCTTCTAAATTATATTTTCTGTTTACTTTCTGCCAAACCGCCCGCTTCAATATGTGACGTATTTGTGTATGCAATACACGCCTGTTTGTTTCTGTTGCGTTAATTATCAAATTTGTTTACTCGTTTTGTGAATGTTCGATGAATACATTTTAATCGGACACAAAAATACATTTATTTTAATTTTTACAATATTTTTATCGTTACTCAAATTTACGAGTTTTTCATGTTATGAATCACGTTCATATTATGTATTTTGATTTTGGACAATGCTTAAATTAGGTATTCTAAAATACATATAAATATTAGAGAATTGATTTTTGTTAAATTCATGAATTTACTGTCGTTAGTGGAATTATTGGCAAATATAGTGGCAAATTAGAAAATAGTTGAATTATTTTCTATCAAGTAATTAAAGGGACAGAATGATCGTATAACATACATATACACGCCTGTTAATTCCGAAGGGGTAGGTAGAGGTGTAACTAGTACACCGTCTTTTCTCCGAATTTCGGTCCCATAATGTGATAGGGGGCGAGCCTATGGCCATACCGGGCACAGTTCCCGACTGAGAATTTCTAGATAGAAAAACACAATATCACGTTACCCGACCCGGGTTTCGAATCCGAAACCTCAGCACAGCAGTCGTAACCCATGCGCAATTACAACTGCGCCACCGAGGCAGTCCGTATACATGACATCCGTATCAATATTTAAAACAAGTCTAGCAGATTTCAGGTGCTCACGAATATTAGTAAATGTTAGTCTACTTCTTACGCTCGCTATGCCAAAGTCTCAACTTGAAAGTCGACCTGCCGGTCTACTCTGTAACATAATTCCGATCGATCGCTATTGAATTTGTGAGATTTCGTATTCTGAGTGCGACCCTAGCGCCATATTATTTCAATATTGTATAACCATTCATATGATAATCTTAATTCCAATTACTGTATATTAATGGATACACAATATTGAAATAATATAGCGTTAAGGAGAACGAAATCTGTCAAATCCAATACTGATCCGTCGGAATTGTGTTACAGAGTAGACCGGCTGGTGATGACGACCTGATTTCGAGGGGAGTGAAATCCATATTTTTTTACCATTGTATATAACTGAAAATTATACATTTGCAGTTAGAACCATGTCCGCATGTTTTCTAACGCTAAAACTAATTAAGTCTGTATTGTTGGTAAGTACACACAGTTAATTAGATACAAAGTAGAGTTTAGTTTACACAACCTGTTTCAATAGGTAGCTGTTATCATTAAATCATACTGTCATACTCATTATGTTTCATCATTGGGCTTGTTAAATATTTTGTTTTAGTTTTTTACTTGAAAATCTGTCGCGGAATTTTGGACAGTGATAAATTTGATGTATTTTTATATATCAAATATTATTCTAATAATAAAATTACTTAAGTATTATGATGATAATTTTTATAAAGTATTTTAAATAAAAAAACATCTGGTTTGTAGAATACACATAGAAAAAAATCATAAAGTAATTTAAAAAATCTGTAGCTAACAAGCCCCTTAGTGTGAGTAAACATATCGTAAGATTATTTGGTTTTTTATTAGTTCGAAATAAAAATATTAATATAGGTATTATAGATTAATTTAATAAACAGCAGGATATTATTCTTGGCATAAATACTAAATACTATTAAAAACAATAAAGTTTATGGAAAGGCCGTCCAGATGTAGTTCGTGATCCTATAAAGAGAGGGCGCTGCTAAAAAAATCCGTTTACAAATATTTATTCCAGTTATTCCTCATACAGTTTATTTAAAATGTAATATTTAATCTTACGAATATATTATAATATAATATTATTTTTAAACAATTAAAGTTTATTAATAAACTTTCCTTTTTTTTATTGCATAGTCCGACAAACGAGCATGTGGGTCACCTGAAGTTAAGTGATCTCCACCGCCCATGAACATCTACAACACCGAAAGTATCATGTATGCGCTGTCGGCCTTAAAGGACAGGAATAGGGATTAGGGAAGGGAAGGGGGAATCTGGGCCTCCGGATATCTCACTTACCATACGAAACGCGACAGTAAACTGTCACTTTACGTTGGTTTTCTGTGAGACAGTGGTACTACGCCGGTCGAGCCGGCCCATTCATGCTGCAGACAAATATGTCTACAGCGTGGCTCTACCATCTACAAAATCTTAACTTTATCTTGTAACTGAACTTTACATTTTCGTATTAAAATAATTTAAATTCATGTGATCAATAATATAATAAAGTAAAATAAATTTTCCTTACAATTAACACTGACATATCCATTAAAAAATGAAATAAGCTTAATATAACTCAGTCAGAATTATCTATAGAGAGTTGTTATTCTTATCAATAAAGTGAACAAAACTATGATCGATGCGTCTCATTGTCCAATTCTGGTTTAAGATAAATCGACAAAGATATGTAGGCATAGCTTTTGTCCGAAAGATAGTATCTAAAGAGACAGGTTTATATCTGGAGATATTGGTTTATCTCCCATGTCCACGCTTGTGACTAGTTTTTAATAAACATTTCCTGTCTTATGAGTTTTACTCATTTTTCTTTATAAAATATGATGACAAAGGAAACTGGCCTTTAAGATTAGTATTGTCAATAACGTACGAATAAGTCTTAATACTGTGTTGTCAGTGTCATTTAGGACGAGCAACCGGTGAAATTCCCAGGTCGAGCATCCAAGTTATATATTTAAGTTTGTAATTTAAAAAATAACGCTAAATATTTTGTGCACACTGTTATTATTTAATCAATAGGTTAAGTTACCAAAAAACCCATTTTTAAAGGAATTTTATAAACTCCCTCAAAAATAAGTAGAAGCCAAAGAAATCGGTTGCAAAGGGTACTTGTCAAATTTAAAAAAAAGTTGCAGGATATGAGTCATCACGTCACCAATTACAATGGCCATTACGAAGCAGTTGTGCGAGGAAGATAGTAAGATGTTCCCACTTCACGCACACATTTTTGATGCAATGTCGATTCTGTTTTCGCTAAAAGCGTTTGCTTCATTTTTGTATTATTTTCGCACATATTAAATAACGTAGAAAATAAAACGGGTAAATAATTACCCTATTTGTCGGGATAAGTAGTTTTTCGAGATGGTAATAGGCTGATCACCTGTCTTATCATAAAATGGAAATAGGTTCGCCGTGGGCGCACCCGTTGCAGCTTTACCTACCCCATGAGGGGTATAGGCATGAGGTTATATACAGTATTTTTTTAGTGAAATTCAATACATAGATACAAAATCGTTTTATCGGTCTAAAGGCACGATGCCTTGGATTGTTTTTGGATTACGAAACCGATGAGGTTCTAGATTCGATCTCCAGGTAGGGGAATATTGAAAAACATAGGTCAATTAGGCGGTATTGAAATGTATGTCTGATATGGCAATTGGCCTTTATAACAATATGGAACGGAAGTTAATTTACTAAACTGGGTGTTCTTACATTTTTGCGTACACCTGAAGAGACGCGCACGACGTTTTATTCAATTCATTCTTAAATAATTGAGCTAAAATAGCGGATTATTACCGCTATTTTGTTTCTACGACTGCGATTAAATAGAGATAAGTTATGTAACCACGTTTGAAATCATAAAATCCTGTATTATCACCACACAAAATAAAAGGTGTACGTGGATACGCCATTATCGTCTTGTTCGAAACATGTTGCGGTCAGCGCGAACGATCACTTCGATCACAATCATTACCCATACGTCTGAGCTTTGCTCGTTCAGCGGCTTCGGCCGATGCAGAATTCCAACCGTCCACTCATGAAATGTCATGCGAATCGATGGCTTAGATTCAAGCGGCTAGAAGATCAGGAAGGAGTTTGTCGCTTTACATTATGCGAGGAATTGAACTGGAAGTGTGCCGATGGATGTGAATTTTCTGTGGTCTCGCCATATGCATGTGCATTGAAGCCATATTTATGCAATCGGCGGTTACTGAATTGTTCGGCTAGTGTTACAACATAATATTTTTATATTGGAACATTACGATGAGAAATGTTTTGCTATTTAAGCGTTTTATTGATAACTAGCTTTTTACCGCCGCTCCGCTTGTGTGATTCCGTTTATTAGTACATTAGAGACTGTGTCTTGTTTTGGTTTATTTTGTAGAGACGCAACTAAATCATCTGAGTCTATAGTACTGGTTTAACAAATATATAAACTGCCATGGTTTTCATAGATCGCTATAAATAAACTGTTCGTTTTGAATTAAATCGGTAGTACTTAATTTTTCAAGCGACGTTACGTTAATACCATATCGATCATAAATCAACGACATTTTTACGGTAGGCAGCGGCTCTGCTGTGCTCTGGCATTGCAGAAGTCTATGGGCGGCGGTGACTACTTACCATCAGGTGGCCCGTCTGCTCATCTGCCTATCCAGGCACTAAAAAAAAAAAAACATAAACATCATTCTATATATTTTTATCCCTTCATCACAGTTTAGAAATAAAGAGATACATGAAAATCAAATAATATGATGTAAGTTTGATGTGAATTGTTGGTCCACGAATGTTTTATTCACCGCGCTAATGGCACTGCTTGTCAATGGAGACAAAACAAAAGCATCACCGCTTTCGAAAACGATTAAAACTCGTAATAGACTGGCAATAACGTCCAGCTCGAATATTTAAAACTCACCACTAATTTCAAAACTAATAAAAACAAATCAAACAATTTAAGAAATAAGATATTACCCAAAAACTGTTTCTTAAACGACAATAAACAAAGAGTGACACGATCCCAATTTCCTTAATAATCGCGCAATAAAATTGTACATTATCAAAACGCACTGCCATTACGGATAATGGTAATGTTCGTAAAAAGTGGGGCTGTACGAATCGTAGAAGCAATTTTGCATAATTAACTGAACATTGCGTCCGGGAGTCCGGAAGACAAGCGACGCGCTGGCCGTTAAATCCTAATAACCTCACCCGATCGGAATCTCGTTACGCCACAGTACATAATCCACTAGGAATGAGCTCAATTTTATTTATTCCTTCATTTAATGCACGTTATTTTCTTAATCAATATAAGTTTAGCACTATAAAACATCATTTGTCTTCACACCTTACTAAAAGCCGAGTTAAATCGCCTCACGTACAAGCAATGCAATAATAAGCACTTAAGCCCCGAGAGACATATTTTATTTTCCACCAAACACATTTTATATTTCATTCCACGTTTCATAGGGAAATTTGCATGTTCCGCTTTGCATTTGCCAAACGTAATGCTCCGGTCGCTTAGTGTACTTTTATTACGGTATTAAGTGATGTAATTTTTTTCATATAATATTATTCAAATTTAAATAACTGTCTCCGGTTTCCCCCGCGGAGCTTCCAGTGTCTTTACAATTTCTTTTCAGCGCCCTCGAATTTGGTTACTTTAGTTGTTTACGAATAGCGGATGCATAGAGCTAATGATTTTTTATATAAATACAAACTGAATATTTTAAAGGTAGATAATATATGCATGTATAACTCTGTATATATTAGTAAATGGTACATAAAAAAAATTACAACATGTGCTGTATTATTATTAAGATCGAACATTTTAAATTCCAAATTAAATTGTGTTAAGTCAAATCTATACAACATATAGAACACACATATCTTGACTGTTTCATGAACCCTAGGGCCAAACCACTGGGCGTAAAAGTTTTTTTTACAATAACATAGGTTATTACTGAGAAACGTTTTTTGATATTTCATCTCTAAAGGGGTGAAAGGGGATGAGAATGCTAGAGAAATAATGTTTTTAGAATTTACTTACATTCTTATATATTTAGTATGATAATTATTGATGTAGAACTCAACAGCTCGTCGATTTGTTAATAGGAAAAAGTAAGAATACAACATATTTTTACTCCATTTGTTTTCCTGTTCCAAAATTGGAGAACTTGGTGGGCCGCAATTTTTACAAATGACATCGTGACGTTTATGCGAAGGGTGCGCCCGACGACAAGTCACCGTGTTACTGTTTCCGTATTATTTTTGAATTTTGCCATCTTACTTGTTCTTTGATTTCGTCATTGCTAATTATTGGTTCTGGTTTAGATCTATTGTCTTCAATGGTTTAAAAAATTATAAATCACAATAAGTTAGTAAGTCTCCCACTTGTGAGAAATATTAAAATGAACATGGTGTTCTGGTTTGCACCGAAAATCCTCACGAATCATAAAGCTTATGTAAATTGTGCACCGCGATATTACACTGCAAAATTGCGTTTCCATCGTCTCAAAATCAAAACGTTCCGTTATCTGCATATGTTTTGAACTTTTTACTCATAACAACAGCCCCCTTGCTACTTATATTTTCTTTATAATTTATTCCATCTTTCCCCCACACATTGGCATCGGTCGTTGATATTTTTTATTCGATTAGTAAACCCCTAAGGTGTTTTTAGCCTTTTTTCGCTCGATTTTCTTCAAAGCTTTGTTGACTGTTCAGGGGGGTTACAATGCTCATTTCTTCTGAATGAGCAAACTTATTTATTTTTGAATAATGTTTCTTACGATGGTATTTTGTTACTCGCAAATCTATTACTGAGATAATTATTATGAATGTGATTTGAATCGATTATAAGATTATCATTCGATCATTAATTAGAACCAGTATTTCGTTAGCATCCTATTCACAGGAGTAATAAATAGCATAGTTTATATAATATTAAAATCGCGTAATTATTAAAAATCGCATTAGTATAATTAGTAGTTATTCGGAAGCATTTCCTGAAACCAGGGCACTTACACACTCGATTTGTGTTGCGGCGGCGCGGTGGCGCGCGTAGGGGTGAGACAAAACTTTTTGATGGATCGGACGGAGTTTGTTTTGCATGTGAGTGATATGTCTGAAATAATAAATGTTGAGGCGTCGACGTCTCCCCACTCTCCCTCGCTGGGGTGAGCTAAAACGATTTTTGATTTGGGTGTCAAGCAAATGTTTTACGGAGTGACGCTCCGACAGGATTTGATTTTCGTAATCGATTCTTGAGAATGCAAATCTGTTGTCGTGTACGATTAATTTGTGTTTTAACTGCGCATTTCAGTGGCTTCAATCAATGGCAGCGGGCAGAGCATAGTTGCGTTATGTAAATCGAGGACACTATTACTGAAAGCTTTGTTAATACTTACGGTAATCAGATTATGCATACAAGAACGGTTCGGAACGGAACGCTCGGTAGTTGTTGGGTGTTAGGTTGTGTGAACGGTTCAGTATTAACTAATCAACGTACGTTAGCTTTGGTGGGTAGATTGCAACGCATTGTCCGCGCTCGTGGCCCCGGAATATCTGCTTAGGCCACTACCCATTTTGTAATGGCTATGGTTAGCGTTAACTAACTACGTTAACCTTAGTATTAGCATTAGTGCGTTTCGTGTCTCGATAGTCATAATTAGAATATGTGAAATTAAAATAACTAATATAATAAATAATAATAATAAATACACCCAACAGTCACAGACATAGTTCTGACCCCACACTAGGCAAAACCTGGATATCAAGAACTACGAGGTACTTCGGTCCCATAACACCCGTATCAAATATCTATCTGTCACACAAATATTTTTTCTCGGTGCGGGAATCGAACCCATAGCCTTTCGTTTCACAGCCGTCTACTCACCCGCTGCGCCCCGGTGGCTGTCCGCATAATTATAAAGTTTTTTATTAATATAAATATAACAAACTTATTAGCTACTGATGTATTTGTTGTAAGAAAGAAAACAAATTATAATAAATGTTAATCAGACGCCATTATCATTTTTATTGTCCGATGTTACAGTCAACGATTTAAGATTCCTGAATAATCAATAATGACTTTCATATTTTTTGTCATTGACAAAAAACTTCCCACTGCATTCAGACCCTAGACCAGACATTAGTCTGAAGAAGAAATGAATAATATTATAACTTTATTTTTTGAGTAGTTTCTGGTCGTAGTGAGAAAATTGCTAAATATAATTTTCATTAAAAAGTTATGTTTAGTAACAAGTTTCAAACATCAATAATATAGATGAGGCTTATATATAATATATAAAGTACACGAAACTTAAAAAGGTAATACTAACACATTAACTATAAATTAATTATCTCATGTAACAAATTTGTAACGGCCCCATCATCAATCAAAGTTACACATTTATGAAGATAAAAAGTGGGAAGTGGAAATATTTTATTATTTTATTGATTTGAAAGTTATCTTTTGTCCGATCGTTATTTGGGATCCACTCACGGATGTGAGAGTCCTTGTTAACAAGTTTGAGTTGAAAAAATACGTTCATTCATCTTTGTACGAGAACATGTGCTTAGGTTAAGGGTTGTGCTGTGCATTTTTAAATATTATTTTTGAGTATAAAAAACTTCATCTAAATTTGAAATCAAATTAAATTAAAATTAAATTAGAAAATATACTACTAGCAAAACTACTATAAAAAATAATCCTTACTAATTTCTAATACACTCAAAATACTCTCATTTTCTTTAGGGATCATAAACATAATATCACTTCTTAATACTCTTTTTCAGTATTATTAACATAATAATTATGTCGGAAATGAAATATATATTAAATTCAAACGGAACTTCGTGACTCGTCAGTAAAGTGCCGAACGAGTGAAGTAGATTGCGAGGGTTAACACATAGAGTAGCGGCGTACAGATGTATGCATTGCGTCTTATTTTTATAAAGAATTTAAGAAAAATAACAATCATTAATAATAATAGTAATAAAAAACACTCAACAGTCACACACATAGCCCCGATGCCACACTAAGATACGAGTCTTATGTTGTGGCTATCAGGGACTACGAGAGACTTCCGGTCTTATAACACCCAGACCCTGTACACAAATATCAGTCTGTCACATAAACATTTGTCCCGGTGTGGGAATCGAACCCACGGCCTCTCGTTTCACAGCCGGCTACTCACCTACTGCGCAACGGAGGCTGTGAAAATATAAATTACAATTTTCGTCTTTATTCAAGTTTAATTGTAAGCTAAGCTTCAATATTTACAGTCTATATTTGACTGATTGACATGGATAAAATTATAGACAAATGGTTTTTTCGTCATTGAGATAAATGCATAAAATATATAAATATCAAAGTAAGAGACCAAAAAGCTTACAGAATATTGTATAAGGGTTGTTTAATTGGAATCCAGCTCAAAGTAAATCGGTTTTTAGCTAAATAGTACACTGCCTCAAACATTAACATTTTTAGTACCTACACTTTTTTATAAAATTATAACGATAATTTTATAACTCTCTGTGCTGAACATTACTCTGTAAGCCACGAAAGGGTTCAGCGAAGGCTTAAAACAGCCACTTATTATGTATGTTACATTTCACTTTCAGACGTCATTTATATTCAAATGCTCGAAAGGCATTACTGGGCAAAAATTGTAGCATTAACCCCTTTGAAATGAGCGAAATTGGTTTCCACAACGAATTCATTTTTCAATATCTCTGTTCTTTTTATTTACATATTTATGAATAGAGTTTTCGCCTTTCAACTTGCTCAGGCAATTTATTTTATACTCTCTTATCTAAATTTTTTGCAATATTATGCGAGGAGGTATGTACTTTAAAAGGTAATGAAAATGTGTAAATAAATGGAAGTTAGCTTAAAACTTAAGCAGACGGCTTGATGCAAAAAGTTGACGAGTAAATATTAATAAAATTGAATCGGAACGGAAGCATCAGAAGTATAATAATTCACAATCAAAAAGGACCTAAGGAATTAGGGTAGCGGCACGAGAGATCGGCATACAAAATGATTACATACACCGTCTTCATCCGCTCACAAAGGAACTCAGCGGGGTTCTATAATATTATACTTTTGCCTTTGTGGTAGCTCCACAACTCAGTGGGAAGCATGCTTTATGGTTTCAAATGATAAGAATGTTTGTCAGTAGCTTTGTTGGGATTCATTTTGCGATGTAGCGTGACCGATTTTTGACAGTTACACATTATAACGAGATGTTACTGTTCAAGGATGCATTTTATATTGCCTAGTTATGAGTGGGTTTTATTTTTGTTGCAGATTGCGTGACGAAAGAGGCGATATGGAGCGAGTCATGGCGATGGATAAAGCTCGTGACGGTTCACACAATGGTGGGTTTTAATTTGTTATTTAAAAGGTATCAAATAGGCATTGGCCGTGGTTGAATTCAATGTGCTTTTAGTTACGTTTTAGAAAGCATTGGCTGAAAAAATTACACGCAATTATTTCAAAATGGGTCTGAAGCATTTACTTAATATCTAAACGTTTTTAATTAAATATAAAAAAAAAATAGGACAAACAAAAGTTTCCATACATAAAATGGAATGATATCTCTAATACCGAGATAAATGAACTGTAAAGATAGGACCTAAGCGATACACAATCAACCTATAAAATGTTCATTAAAATCAACGAACTATTGACTTACTAAGTAGAAACTTTCATTATATTTGCCATGGTCTTCTTAGCTGATTCCTTAATACTGAAGATTATCTCCATTGCTTGGTTCGGTATTAATTTAGCGAATGCCAAGAGTCCTACGTTTTTTTAAGACGATAAGCAAACGAGCAGACGTCCACCTGATGGTTATTAGTCGCCGCCGCCCATAGACTTCTGCAATGCCAGGGCACAGTAAAGCCGCTGCCTACCGTTCCACCCACCACCGCCCACCTCTTATAGCTCTCAGTTTAATACTATGCTTCCAGCCTTGTCAAATAATCCTTTATATTAGGTTCCTCCCCAGGTCACAGTCCTGTGCTCAACTTGTCGAAGTCAGGATCTGGAGGCGACCGCGAACGGTCAGAGCGAAGTGAACGCGATCGAGGAGATGGTTCTGCGAGTGGGCGCAGCTCGGCAGCCTCGCGCAGGACGCCGCAGCCTCCGCGCCTGCCTTCCGCCGCCACAGCAGCCGCCTCGCCACGGTCTCACTCCGACGACAGCGACGCCGCCCTCTCCGACCAAGAAGACCACAACGTTAAAGACGAAGATGAAGGTTCGTATTGTATTCTTGAGTATCATTAGATTGTATTAACGGTAGGCAGCGGCTTTGCTGTGCCCTGGTATTGCAGAAGTCTATGGGCGGCGGTGACTACTTACCATCAGGTGGCCCGTCTGCTCGTCAGCCTATCGAGGCACTAAAAAAAATATATTAAAAACACCAAACAACTTTTTAGCGAAAATAAAATGTCAAAGTCATTTTTAACCGACTTCAAAAAGGAGGTTCTCAACTCGTCGGAATCTTTGTTTTTTATGTATGTTCCCCGATTCTCGAAGACGCCAGGACCGATTCGAGAAATTATTTTTTTGTTTACTTCCCAGGTGGTCCCATTGGGACCAAGTCAGGATCTGATGATGGAATCTCAGAAAAATCGAGGGCAACCCTCAAATTTTATAGGGAACCGTAATTTGTTTTGATTGAAGTCGATGTACTTTTATGAATTAAAAAACTATTTACACTAAATAGATCTAACGCATAATAACATGGACGAGGATAGAATATGTTAGTTTGAAAACACCAATGATACTAGCAGCGCGTGTTTCGATTCCACTTACGAGCCGGGTCCGTGTATACTCTCTCTAAACTGCTCACCAGGTACTGCATTCAGGGAATCCAATTATTAATCTATCGGCATTAATCTCGCAGTTTCATATAAATTAGATGTATCGATAAATGAACCGCTCTCTTTGCAATTTAATCACGCCGGGTATGACAAGAAAGTGTATGTGTAGCATTAACACAAGGTGGTATCACCCGTTCAATATACTTGGCTTGTAATGCAAAACGAAATTACCCCGTAATAGCTCTGGAACCTTCAACATTCATAGTTCGGAAATTATCAGCCATAAAACCACGGTTCCTTTTATTCTAGAAACTGGAAATGCTTACATGTAAACTACCCAAGCGAACATTGTAAAAGCCATTCGATGCTAATTATTTTATAATACAATCTCATAGGTTATTCAGCGTAACTCCTACGTACGTGTTTAAATTAATTATTAAACTTTATTTTCCGAATTGAATTCACATGGAAACTATACAAGAGTTTTACACGTGGCACATCACTGCGGTTGATTAGTAAATGATCATAGCCTGCGTTCCCATACGTACTCCCATCTTGATCCGTAGACACCGCACGTTTGCCTGTAATGATCCTATATAATAAAATCTTATATTACGAGTATCGGCCGCAATTGCCTCCAATGATGTATGAATAGCGCTTAAAAGGACCCAATTCAATTTTACACGTGAGTGGGAGACCATGCGTTCATAATAACAATTTCTCATACTTGAAGATTCGATTTTTATTTAATTTTCAACGCAAAGAAATTTAAAACAATGAATAATTAAACCTTGTATTGATGTATCATATTGTCTGCGCGATCTATCAATTTTCTGAGATTTTCCGTAAATATATCCGTAAAATCTGTTTATCTTATTGGGTTAAATTTGTATCTACAATTACGAATACTATGTACATGTTTAAATACTATGTACATGTTTATGATAGTATCATAGATCATGAGATGTTAAGGTCATTTAAGTGTATGATGGATGACGTTACATTTCTTCGTCAACATAGAAAGATTCGTTTTATTCTGTTCATGATTTTATTGCCTTACTCTATATTTTAATCAATTTAGTTATCTTCTTTTGGATCATCAATCAAAAGGTAACTGGTTACTTGGACGATGTCACAAAATTATAAATGCATTTACGACTATTACATGTTAATACCAGAATCGCCCAAAATGAGGGAAATTTATGATTTCAATCTTAAGGACATTTTCTTATTCAAGCCTATTAAAATGAATTTATTAGCTCTGTGTGTAATAATTGCTTAATGGAACTGCGTAGAAATCAAAACACTGATTGACGAGTGTAAATACTTGAAGAACACAATAGCTAAATTAAGTGAAACAATAAGGATATTGTGTATTGTAGCTATTACATGCTGCATACAAAATGTTCAGAGAGCGTGGGAACGGGTAACCCTCGTTGATGTTTAACAATCACACCACGAAGGATTTTACCGGAGGATTCCATATTACGACAGTTCATTACAAATTATCTAAAACACAATATTTATGCTTTAGCTACATACAGTTCGTGATTATTATTATTCAAATACGATTACAATAAATTCTATCGAAACATTAATTTAAGCGCGTCACGATCGATCCAGTCTCGTTATAAAAATGCTTTTAATTAAAGATCATGTCATTCAACTTTGATCTTTGTACGTTTGGAATTACCTCTTTCAATCAACACTCTCATGTGGAATCTAATTTTATTCGATATCCGTAGTCTTGTTTTCACAGCTATATGAAATGTGTGTCCTTAGTGTCATATATAGAGTTTATATTCGTTTGTGAAAAAAACGTAGGATCCTGTTAATTGGTCTTATTAGGGATATTGTGTTGTGACAACCCGAGAGCGTTATCGTGCGCATCAACAATGACGAAACGATGTTGTCTTCATTATTTGATGAGCGGTCACTATCTTGTCAGTTAATTTAAATGTATCGATAGATTATTTTGGGCCGTGAGAGACGCCAATCGAAACACTTTCTTTTTTATGTGTGCGGTCCGTTACTGACACAAGATGCACGTACATTATTGTAATTACCTCGTCATTTTTAAAATGGTAAATGCACGTGTTTCATCATCGCTCGTGTAAGCATAGCTGAGATTGTGCGATGTGTTAATCAATTTTAAATACTGTGTATTTGATTTTGTTTATACTGGCACGGCAAAGTGACCACAGTGAACCTGATGGTAAGCGTAGTGCCGTCTAATTAGAGTATCGAGTAGCGAGAGACAATCTATCCCCCGCTTCTCATCACAATCATGCCGTCCTACTACTTCACACTACGCCATGGGCAAGAATGTGTAGAAGCGGTCGAGTAGTGTCAGAATACTCAGAAACGGCCAAACATCGAACCCCAACTCTATATTGACATTTTTATATTAATTACTTTGGGCAGATACTACTACTTGTAACGGGATTAACGCACACCCTCAGACACCCCAATTTAAAAATATTATTACAATCATAATTCATGTATTGAAATTAGACTGCGATGAATATAAATATTGTTTTTTATGAAATAATTTGTACTAATTTTCGACATAAAGTTCGTAATTGTAATTATTTGATTTTTTAAAGTGTTCGTTTATTATTGCATCTAGAAAATACTTTATCGCATCGAGTTATGTTTTAGTTTCGTTTGTCGTGAACGTTAAATTAAAGGGTGACTATTATTTACTGGTGTCAATTATTTTTGGAAAAAAATATCGTCTATTAAAAAATTGTTGATATCGATTCAGTCGCTTATTCTGAACAAACTACTTTCAGAGTGTGCATTAATCATTTTACATGTTGTATATGTTTAAGTGTGAAATAAATTGACATAATATATTATGTCGAAGTGCTTATACCACCCTTACAAAAACAAATGGCAATATGCAGTGCTAGTCAGCCATATAAATCGGATAAAGACAGCCCATTCGGTGTCGAACGAATCTACAATATCCATATTCTGTGGAGATTAAAAACTACAAATTAAATTCAATCTAGTATAAGTAACAGATCGAGGTTATTGACAGTCGTAAATCGGTAGATCACGAGAAATAAGTGTTTGAATATTGGTGTGTTCCAGTTTCAAATATTTGTTAGCTGCCTCCTAGCCGCGCCTAAAGAAGTTTTACTCAAAAGAGTACATAAAAATAGTATTTCGTTATTTCGCAATATGTGAACATATTAACCATAATAATATGTTTAAAAAATTAACAAAAACACAATAATAAGTATGTACATATATCCTATATCTATGAAATACCTATTTTCCTTCCTCTCTACACCAGAAACAATAGGCTATTTGACTAATTTTCGAAAATGATTTAAAACTATTATTTATTAGATAATAAGCACACTGTATTGATATTTCCGGGAAATCTACTGTATTTTTAATAAAAATCAATGTTAAAGTTTAAATCTCCAAAACCGCGGCAAAAACGCTGTTTCTGTAATGGCGCTGATCATATGACACGTGTGACGTCACATGCAAGTAAACAAGCTAATAATGATAAGCAAAGCTAAGTTTTATGATAATTGTTTTATTTATTTATTTTATTTATTTATTTATTTGGTTTACCAACAATTGTTTACATCCATTCACTTACAGATATTGAACATATAAAGATAAGACATGCATTAATGTAACAATTAATTATAGGCAAACACCACTTACACAAGAAACACATAAACATTTTAAACACTATACTAATCTATATAAAATTAAAAATCTTATGACCTACACAAGCCTAAAGAAAAATAAAAGTTAAAATAAAAATAAAAAGTAAAAATAAGCTAAAAGTATGTGTCGGATGAACAAAAAAAAACAAATTAAAGATTTTATCAACAATTATCATAAAACTGCTTCAAAAATAGATCAACAATAGAATTTATCACCCATAAAACATAACACGCGAAATAAAATCACTCGAAGAAACTATGTTTACTTGCGTGTGACGTCACCAGAGTTGCAATCAATCACAAAGTGTTCACGTCTCATATAAAATATAAAAAAAATGTAGTACTTCATTTCGTTTAATTTGCAAAAAATATACATTATGTTCTTTAAAATTAAGTGAAATATGGTTTTTTAAGTTATTGTCTAACAGGATGACCACAATTTGCAATGTATTTTCAATGTTGTCAAATAGCCTATTTAAGGAGCATGTCTTTTATTTTATTGTCTTTTAAATAAATTCTGATCGCACCTAAAGAATTTTCGCTTAAAAACGAATATTTACAAATATTTGGGCCCTTAGTCAGTAGCATACTACACGTATTATGTAAACATATCTAAAACGGTTTTCCAAACAAATGTCATCTATCTGTCATTAAATGAATAGGCAGTCGGAATACTCGCCGTACTCCATCAAAGCCGAGAGCCGATGATCACCACGCGATATCGATGTTCATTGCAACAATAATTGCAACGCGAATGATACACACACGCGATTCTCGTATCGCTGTTTGTATTGCTTGCTGTTGGGTTTTAGCGGTCTTTTTATCTGCTTCTCATGAAGCTGCGGTTATAAATATGTGTTAATAATTCATAGGCCGTAAATTAAAATAAATTATTATATCGTATCGCGAGATTTACAGGCAAATTCTTAATATACATACATATACACTCACGCTGGTAATACCCGAAGGGTAGGCAGAGTATTACCAGTACACCCACTTTTCGTCGAATTAATTACAGTCCCATGATGTGATAGGGGGCGAGTTTATCGCCATACCGGGCGCAATTCTAAACTTCGGGCTTATACTGAGTATTTCTAAATAGAAAAACCCAATATCACTTTACCCGAAACGGGGATCGAACCCGAAACCTTAGCACATGGTAACGCATGCACAATTAGTCAATTAGGCAAATTAGTAAGAAAGATTAATTTATGTTATATATTTATTCCAATGACGTAAATAATTGTGCAAAAATATTTAGCTTAGCTTAGCACAGTAAAATGTTATATATTAAGAAACTAACGGCACATGCGGGAGAGGCTCGTAATGTGATTATATGTTGTGTGGAGTGGACTTATCGATACTAAATAATTAAAGTTATCAATATATTGGATTACCTTTATAATAATAAAGGTCGACGTTTGTTTTGTATGCAAAACGTATATTGATTAATAGACTTCAAAGTGTTAGAAATACTACTCCCTGTAGCAATCTCGAACGCGCTCAACTCATAATGTATAACTTTATGTGCCCAATTAATATCCATTTTTTGCGATAACGTCGTTACCCACGTAATTTTTTTACTCTACTACTTTCGCTGATATAAAATATACATCTTTTATTCGGATAACGCTTAAAATTTAGGTTATATTTGTTTTATACAGTTGAAATAATGAAGTGGTGGTATCCACCAGGAGCAGAGCTGAGCGACGGCGAGCGGGAGATGCCAGCATCGTCACCGGCGCCGGTGAGCTACGCACAGACCACCGTCACCCCGCCCTCGGTACCCGTCGACCCCACCGCCGATACCCTCGTCTCCTCCACCGAGACCTTGCTCAGGAACATACAAGGCCTCCTCAAGGTGGCGGCGGATAATGCCAGGCAACAAGAGCGACAGATTAGTTATGAGAAAGGTAGGTGTTCATGTTTATACATCTTTATATATATAGAATTATATATATAAACTTATAATACACACGTACAGTAGAATTACTGTACGTGTGTATGTCACTGAACTCCTCCTAAACGGCTGGACCGATTTGAATGAGTTTTTTTGTATGCATTTGGGTGGCGCCCTGGATGGTTTAGATTCACAATTGGACCCGTTAGATGGCGCTGCTGTCGCTGTGGCGCTGCTTTTCCGAGCAGGACGACGTCTGCCGGGCCCGCTAGTGTAATATATAATATTAGGCGTAGTTTGAAGAAGTCACACAGCAGGCCGGTATGATTGTGTTGAGTAGCGAGGGATAGATTGTCTCTCACTTGCTTGATACTTTAACTGGACGGCACTGCACTTACCATCAGGTGCAGTGTGGTCACTTTGCGGTGCCAGAATAAAAAAAAAGCATTTAGATAAGGATAAAATATGAATATATTGGACAGCCTCCGTGGTGCAACATTCGTGGGCGAGAATTCGGCTGTAACGAGAGGACGTGGGTTCGATTCCCACACCGACAATTTTTTGTGTGACAGACTGATATTTGTTTCGGGTCTGGGTGTTGTGGGACCGTGGTCCCAAGTAGTTCTTGATACCCACGATACAGGCAAAGTGTGGGGACAGAACTATGTGTGTTAATGTTGGGTTTAATTATTTACTTTTATATTTGATTTAATTTCTGAATATATATTAACGTAATAAAAACACGGCAACAATATCTCCGTTTCTAGTGACGTACAATACGTACGTACGTTTCGCTATATGTAATGGTTGTCATGTTAATCTTTATTCTAATTTCTGTATTCTAAATTATTCAAATTACGTTGTATTTAATTTAAACATTGAGCAAAGATAGCATATACCTCCCTTTTTTAAAACATAATTAAATTACGTCTCATTTTATTTAAACATTTAGCAAAGATAGCATATACCACCTTTTTTGCCAATCACTTTATTTGAAGCAACAGTGATAAATCTGTGGCCTTAGAAACTTCATCCATGCCAATGTTATAATTGATATTTGTTCACCTAGCGTGATTGGATTCTGCATAATTGAACGCATAAGCAACATTAATTAGAACATTCTAGAATATTATATTGGGTATTTAGGTTTGTTAGCTGCGTATTATATTCACAACTTCATTTGCATCGAACTTTATTACTTTAACGTACATCATACATTGAATCACAATATTGTCTGTAAACATTGTACAGGCTGATTGGTTGAACTTCGTTTATTTGACATAATAATATGAATAATCTATTGAAAGCTAACGTAAAGTAGGTGTTTTACTTTAGCACAGATTTTACTTTATTACAATATATACTTTTTGCTATTTTTACTACTTTGATTTATATACAACAACACTATCAACAAAATACTCTAAATACAACTAGAGGGTTTGGCAAATAGCAGTACATTAATAGATTCTGTCACTTGCTAGGTGTTTATACATTGTGAATCAAATTCCTTTATCAAACTTATTCTTGATTGCATTTAATGATTTTTCTTCTTTTAAACTTCCACTGTCTTAATTAAATACAAAATATCAGGTGCTTAAGTAAGAGCCACCCTCCCACCGGTCAAGCAGTCTCTCTATATGTTGAGCAATTTTTATTAATATGATAAATATATAAAATGGTATTTTTTTTTATAAAGCAGTGAATATATCGAACTTCGTTCACAATAAAAGTAAAAAAAAAATAAGGTTAATCTGTATCTTCTTCTGTCTGTATATATAAAAGAAGAAACTGACTGACTGACTGATCGATCAACGCACAGCCTAAACGGCTGGGGTTAGAGACTTGAAATTTTGACAGTAGGTACCTTTTATCACGTAGGCATCCACTAAGGAAGGGTTTTTGGAAATACCACTCCTAAGGGGGTAAAATAGGGGATGAAAGTTTGTATGAAAATCCGTCATTTTTGAAGTTAAATTCATGAAAACTAGTATTTGGCATTTTAGTTAAAAATAAAAAATATATGTTTCAGGATTTTTGGAAATTCCGCCCCTAAGGGGGTAAAATAGTGATGAAAGTTTTTATGAAAATCCGTCATTTTTGAAGTCAACCGCATGAAAATTGGTATTTTGTATTGTATATTTTTTCTCCCAAACATGACCCCCACGCGTGCAGAGCCGCGAGCAACAGCTAGTTTCAGCATAAAAATCCTGATCGAATTAAGTTTACAAATCATGTCTACATCAAACACAATTTATTATTTCATCAATGTTTATTCACTTGCATTCAATGTGGTACAGCTAAGTTCACAGCACAGATAATATTTCTCTATATTTAATCCTTATTTATGAATACCAAAACTCATTTGTTGAAATAATGTCTTCCATACAATCTCACCAGAAGGGTAGCCGACCGTCTGTATTACATAAATAACAATAGAGTATTAAAACAGGTCATGAGTTTAAATTTGAACCCCACCACCTGAATAAACCCACCTGGTTCTTAATTTTTCTATATCTTGACACGACAAAGTACTACATTGCATCTGAAGATAGGTACAGGGCTGTTCAAATATAACGTCAACCATCGCGAAGCATTGATTCTCACGACGCGAACGTCACCAGTATTATGCCGGTTTGAAGTGGCTGGATATACACCATTCAGTTTAGGTGAAACTTTATGCTGATCTAAGTTGTGGAACAACTTTGCAGTATTCAAAAAGCAACGTGATTAATTAATCTTATAAAAAGAGCGTAATGTTTTATCTAAAGACAACGACGCACGGTCACAATACCTCTGGTATTAAGGCTGTTCTCGGCGACAGTGGTTATTTAATATCAGATATCGTCACTTATGCTTCCTCCTTATTTACAATAAAAATAATGAATGTTAATTATAAATAAACAACTATAAACGAAAGCATTAAAATAGACCTAATATTACTCAAATACATGATTTTAAATTAGCGTAGGTATCTAAACTACGTGAAGACATAAACGATACATAGAATTTCATAGCAATTTATGGTAAACATGCGTTCTTATTGGCGCATACAGCACCGTGTTTCGGACTCAGTGCCAGTCGTGCCTTTTGCAAATAGCCTTAGTACAGATGCGTCTGAGTTATAGCCGGGCCCGCTATCATTACACACGATTCCATTCGGACAGCATAATTGTTTAATTGATATTTCTGCCAGTTATTTATTCACGTCATTCCATTTTACTCCATGAGAAATATTATCTGTGCGCTATGAATAACCTTCACGTGTTTAAAGTTCATACGAAGTAAATCCAACATGTTATTGTTTGAAAATGTCAGACATAACCATAGTATTCGAAAATTCAAATCATGTATTATTTATAATATTAAAACCTTTAAAAACACAGTCATGGAGAAAACTCGCGGAGCAAGTCATCAAACTTGAATATCAATATTGCGCCTCCAGCCAATTGTATTAATAAACAAAACAAAATGAGAAATAATAATGCTATAGGCTAACAAAAGGTTCCATTTCTCCCCTTGATATAAATGTGGGTGAACGGTCTGGAAACAGTTCTCTACCACCACGGTCCTAAGAGTGAGAATCGCATAAAAACATAACCAGTAATTTTGTTATTACGATAATAAAATTATTGTTGATGAAACATTTTTTCGAATCGATGTGTCTGGCGAACTTTACCGTTGAATTTTTTTATAGAAATTACATGCAATCTTTCGCTTGGCTCGCATCGACTCAATTGATAGGTGTTACTGACGATGCCTCGTGTTTTAGTTGGTGGAAAGGATTCACTCTTATAAAACACCATATAGACACACCCATGTACGATAAACAATACCTAATGATATAAATCAAATTAACGTAAAATATTGTCAATCTTACTCAATAAGTAATCTTAGTCTTCCTATTTTCACTAAATTCAACACTGTGAATATCACACATTCAAACATATTTATTAAAATTTGATTTAAAATACAAAATATGATAGAATGGGGTATAAAATACCTTCCCGGAAAAGTTGGCGGTATCAAAGGTACTAGACAAACACAGTATTCGCTCACCCTTACCGTTCACAAATGGCAGATCACTATCTAGGCGTATTCGCTGACAATTTTAACACTAGTGCACAGCGGGTGACGTGTGGACAAATGTGTACCGCATTCACAACGATATCAGATAAACGTTGGAAGGGTTATGTGAAAGAACTCTGTGATAAAACGTTGTCGATTCGTTCGTGTAAATACACTTGCAATGAATGGGAAATAGGTGTCATATTGTGGCTTTTCAAGTGAGCTTTTTCACGACTTTTTCACCTCAAACCGCAGTGTGGACGACGCTGGAATAGCCCTTTTAGCTAGAAATTGATTGCATGCACGTTACCTACTTGAGATAAGATGTGGCGTGGTGGAGCATTGATTGATATCATTACAGTCTTTAGGCCCTACGGTAATGACCTTGATGAGTTAAGCACCGACCGCCTCATTCAAAAAGCGACTGAAGTGGAGACTCGGGCGCAGGAATTCCAGCGTTTTTATTTAGTATTGAAATTGTATGTTAGGAACATTGCATTCGCTTTATTACAGGACATACAATTTGCATAAAAACAACAACTGCTTTTTTACGATTATCCTGCCTTATTTGAGAAGTTTTAAGGATATTCTATTAAGACAGAAAGTTTTGTTATGCATGCCTGCATGTTGTTTGACATATTTTTGTATCTGAATCAGCAGACTTCTTAAAAAAATCTTGGAACTCGTAATTTTTCGGATTTATTAAGGATTCGGATAAGGACAAAGTACCATCTTAAATACGCAATGGCTATCCATTATTCATTTAACAATTTTATTATACCTACACTAAAACAAAGAAGTACCTAGTTCAAGTTTTGCCTTAAAATTATCGTATTATAACGCACGCATTGTCCAATCGAAAAAATAAAGCATCCGTAACACGCTAAATCGATTCGATTGCGATCATCGCGACATAAATCTGCTTCGGCTACTCTTTTAAGCCTTTATCCCTGTTTAATTCTTACCGCTTAGTTTATTTCTGAACGAAATGGTCCGTTCTTGTACCGGTTTTGTTTCGCCTCTTTTGTTTAACAACTATCAGTTTTTGTTAAGCTAAGTGCTGTTCAACGAACAGTCTGATAGTGTACTTTATTGGATTCTGTTTTATATTTGTTTATTTTGTGTTTTAAAATCGTAATAAGAGTTTAATATACGACTCGTTTATTGGTGCAAACATTCACTTATAAGACAAGCAGAGCCATCTATGAATGAAAGTGGGTATTACGCCCACGTATAACATTTACTGTATATAAAAAACATGCCATTCATGTTAATAAAAAAACGCATTGCATTACTTCAGTAATTGTAAAAAAGAAAGTGGGTATGAGGAATAATTTCCATTGAAAACAAGCAATCATAAGCAGTAGGAGGGAAACAGGCCATCAATAACGTGGAATTGACCGATCAAACAAACTGAACTGCCAGTCTACTCTTGAACACAATTCCGACCGATCGGTATTGGATTTGAGTGATTTCGTGCTCTTGAGCGCCATATTATTTTAATATTGTGTAGCCATTAATATGCAGTAATTGGAATTAAGATTATCATATGAATGTTTATACAATATTGAAATAATATGGCGCTAGCGTCGCACTCAGAATACGAAATCTCACAAATCCAATACCGATCGATCGGAATTGTGTTCAAGAGTAGACCGGCAGGTCAATGATAAAAACTGATGAGCAAATAGACAGACGGGAATGTGTACTCAGCTAATGGATTCAATTGATATGAAAGCTTTTACAATGCTGACGACGGGGCTCGCGACGCTATCGCGCAGATACTCATTTACCGCAGTGTATGCGATTTTACCACTGTAAATAACAATGATACGTTGATAAATCTGGCAATAATTAATGTTCTAGTAACATTTGTACTATCTGAAATACCCGAGAAGTGGTAGTAATTATGTCAGTACCGTATGTATGAAGATGTATGAGAATATAGTGTTATTTGATATTATTGAAGTCCAACCGACCTCTTTCGGACCTAACGCCAAACTCACCGACTGGTGATACATTCTGTCAACCAAACAGGCAAAGCAATGGCGACTAAATAATTCGTATTTGTTTATCGTTATGGATCCCCTTATTAAAATGAGGAAAACATTGCTCAGCCGTGAAAAAACATGACCGATTAAGTATTTTATAAATAAATAAGAATACTATATTTTTTTATTTATTCCTCCAGGGAATCTATTTTCCTGACCATAATAATATAAAAATTATAAAATTGATTGAATAATTAAACACTGAATGCTTAAATATTCAGATAATAAAATATTTTTAATTTCGAATTAATATTAAGCGCCTATTTATGCTCGAATCAATATTATCAGTCAAATAATTGTGTTGCTCTTCTATTGGCTATTTATTTTAGCAATCAATGGATACCAAAGTTAATATTTTGTGCGTGTCGGAGTCATAAATGTTGTTGTATAGTTGTTTGATAGATCTAGTAAAATAACCTGCGACAGACTAAAGATTAAAGGTACGATTCCAAAATACCATTACCATACCGTTTGACTATGTTTCATTTTACATTAAAACTCCCCCATAATACGACTAGTCTAACAACAGAGCACGTATCAGCATATTGAATGTACATTGTGGAATTTGTCAGTAAAGCTGTCCATCACGACGCTGATGCGGCTCCCTTCCAAACGCCTGCAGCGGTCCGACGAGCCACTGCGAGATGCGCAGATACAACCAAACGAGCCATTGTACTGCCGCGCTAGCTTTCGCACCATTGTGTATGAAGGTGCTTCAAAAATCGACCAATGCGATCTATGTTTGTTTACTTCAGGCTGGACTCATATCATGTTCCTTTTTCTGTCGACAAAGTCCCTTATAGCAGTGATAGCCTAGTTGGTTGCGGTACGGAATGTCAAGACGTAAGTTATGTGTTCGGAACCCATACACCTCTGGCTTTTATAAAGTTACGTGTGTATTAAGTGTTAATTATCACTTGCTTTAACGGTGAACGAAAACATCGTGAGGAAACTTGCTTACCTGAGAATTCTAATCAGAACTTAGAAAGAATGTGAAGTCTACCAACCCACATTAGTCCAGCGTGGTGGACCTAGGCCTAACCCCTCTTATTAGTAGATGAGGCCCGTGCCCAGCACGGAACTGGCGGATGATGTCCGTGTTTCCCGCCCGTTCAAGACCGCGGAACTACGAGTATCCGGGTTGGACGCGTCTGCTGACCCGGAGATGGTCGCTACGGCCCTCGCAAAAGCGGGGTGTAACAACACGATGGAAGATTTTAAGGTCGGGGAGATCCGCCCCGACCGGTCGGGCCTTGGTGCGGCGTGGGTGCGCTGCCCCGCCAAGGTCGCCGACAAAATTTTAAGTTCGGGCCGAGTGCTGATCGGCTGGGTGGCGGCGCGTGTCCAGCTCCTTGAGCCGAGGCCTCTGAGGTGCTACCGCTGCCTGCACAGGGGACATGTGCGGGCACGGTGCACCGAAGAGTGTGACTGCAGCGGCGTCTGCTACCGCTGCGGTAAACTGGGCCACAAGGCCAAGGAGTGCTCCGCGGAGCCGCGTTGCGCAGTCTGCGCTGATGCTGGTAAACCCGCGGGGCACCAGGTGGGCGCCAAGGCATGCGTCGCCTCCTCCCGCCCTCGCCACGCAAAGCGTGGTCGGGGGACGGGGGTTGTGACCCAGCCGACAGCGCTCCCCGTAGAGGAGCAGATGGAGATCGCCCATTAATATGGCGCAACGTTTCCTCCAGGCGAACATTAATCACTGCGCCAGAGCCCAGGACCTGCTAGTCCAGAGCATGGCGCAGTGGTCGATACAAGTGGCTGTGGTCGCCGAGCCTTATTTTGTTCCCCCCAGGGAAGACTGGGCAGGGGACCTTAACGGTTTGGTGGCCGTCATCACTCGGGGCGCCGCCGGCTCCCCACCCTTCGAAAAAGTAGTGAAGGGGGCGGGATGTGTGGCGGTTCTGTTGGGGGGGATCTGGATTGTGGGTGTGTATTTCTCCCCCAATAGATCCCTGGCCGAGTTCGAGCACTTTCTCACTCGGCTAGGGGCCCTGGTGGTGCAAGGCAGTCAGCCTCGCCCCGTTCTCGTTGCCGGCGACTTCAACGCCAAGTCTCAGGCTTGGGGTTCGTCGGTCACCAGCAGGCGCGGCGAGGCCCTGGAGGAATGGGCGATCTCGGCCAACCTGGCCGTCGTGAATCGCGGGTCAGTTAACACGTGCGTGCGGCATAATGGCGGATCGGTGGTGGACCTCACGTTCGCCACCGCAGCTATTGCCCGCCGTGTCCGTGACTGGAGAGTTCTGGTGGACGAGGAGACGTTGTCGGATCACCGATACATTCGGTTCGACGTCGCCTTATCCCCTAACCCCCAGTCCAGTGGAGGACCGACTGGCCCGCGGTCGGACGGCCCGCGTTGGTCTGTAAAACGCCTCGATGTTGAGGCCCTGAAGGAGGCCGCATTGGCCCAGGCGTGGCTCCCTGCACCGGAGGCACCGATGCAGGTCGAGCAGGAGGCGTCGTGGTTCGGGGCAGCGATGTCGCGCGTCTGTGACGCGGCCATGCCCCGAGTCCGACGTCTTCCCGAGAAGCGCCAGGTGTTCTGGTGGTTGGCGGAACTCACGCGGTTACGTGTCTCCTGCGTGGCCGCCCTTCGTCGTCTCGCCAGACACCGTCGTCGTCGGATTCGTCTTCCCGGCGACGAGGACCAGGAGCGGCTGCTTCACGGCCTCCACAGGGAGGCTAAGAGAGCGCTGCGCGTGGCAATAGGTAGGGCAAAGTCTGCAGCTCAGGAGGAGTTCCGGGGAACTCTCGATAACGACCCTTGGGGGCGTCCATATCGCGTGGCGATGAGGAGATATCGCCCGTGGACGCCCCCACTGACGCAGAGTCTCCGGGGCGACCTAGTCGAAGAGGTCGTCGCAGCTTTGTTCCCTGCCACTGAAGATGTCACTCCCCCACCGATGGCGTCACATCCATCGACGCCATCGTCGTTGAGTTCGGCAAGGGTTATTTCGGAGGTTTCGCCCGAGGAATTTCGGGCGGTGGTGCTTCGGCTGCGGGGCAAGAAAACAGCCCCGGGTCTCGACGGCATCCCCGGACGTGCGTGGGTGTTAGCCGTCGAGCATCTGGGGACTAGGCTTCGTGGCCTGTTCTCCGCGTGCCTGGAGCAGGGCCGTTTTCCGTCTCAGTGGAAAACTGGGAAGTTGGTCCTGCTCAAGTAGGAGGGGCGGCCCGCAGAGTCGCCATCGGCCTACCGGCCCATCGTGTTGCTCGACGAGGTCTGTAAGCTCTTCGAGCGTATCATTCACGCTCGCCTCGTCGAGCATCTTGAAGGGGTCGGGCCGGACCTGGCACAGTGCCAGTACGGGTTCCGGCAAGGCCGATCGACAGTACACGCGATTCTGCGGGTCAAGGCACAAGCGGAGGATGCAGTGGCTAGGGGTGAAGTGGTGGTGGCGGTGTCTCTAGACATCGCCAACGCGTTTAACACCCTGCCCTGGGCCTGCATACTGGAAGCACTGCGGTACCACGTGGTGCCACCGTATCTCCGGCGTCTGGTGCGCTCGTATCTCTCAGACAGGTACATAGTGTATCCAGGCGCCGACAGGTGGCACCGAAGAGCGATGGCCTGCGGTGTTCCACAGGGCTCAGTCCTGGGCCCTCTCCTGTGGAACATAGGCTACGACTGGGTGCTCCGTGGTACCAATCCCCGAGGCGTCACTGTCGTCTGTTATGCAGACGACACGCTAGTAACAGCGACAGCCAGGTCTTTCCAGGAGGCCACCCTGCTCGCCTCGTTCGCAACCGAACAGGTGGTGGGCAGGATTCGGCGACTGGGCCTTAAGGTGGCCCTGAACAAATCCGAGGCCCTTTACTTTCACGGTCCTCGGATTCGGCCACCTTTAATGCCCCACATCAATGTGGAGGGGGTGCGGATTCCCATCGGCTGTACAATGAAGTACTTGGGATTGATTCTGGACAGCCGGTGGGATTTCCGTGCCCATCTCAAGGAGTTGTCGCCGAAATTGGTGCGGGCGGCGGGCGCGCTCGGACGCCTGCTGCCGAACCTGGAGGGACCTAATAGCCCTTGCCGAAGTTTATACGCTGGAGTCGTGCGGTCAATGGCCCTGTACGGATGTCCCGTATGGGCCCAGTCCCTGAAACCCCGCTGCGTCGCCTTGCTGCGCAAACCGCAGCGTTTGTTGGCGCAGCGAATAGTAAGGGGCTACCGCACGGTCTCCCACGAGGCGGCCTGCGTATTGGCCGGCACCCTCCCTTGGGAGTTGGACGCAAAACTCCTCTCGTCCGCGTTCTTCTGGCGGGAGGAGGCGTCCAGTCGCCGTCAGGTGAGACTGGCCCCGAGGGAGATTGCGGCCCGATTTCGCAGAACCGCTGTGGAGGAGTGGCATACCAGGCTGGAAAGCCCAAGTGCGGGCTTGAGGACCGTCGCGGCAGTGCGTCCTGTCCTAAAGAGATGGCTAGACAGGCGCCACGGTGCGCCAACTTTCCGGCTGACGCAGGTACTGACGGAACACGGATGTTTCGGTTCGTTCCTGTGTCGGATCGGAAAGGAGGTGTCTGCCGTGTGCCACCATTGTGGCAACTGCCACGAGGACACGGCCCAACATACGTTGGAGGAGTGCCCAGCCTGGGACGAAGAGCGCAGCGCTCTCAGAGCAGTCGTCGGAGGAGACCTCTCGCTGCCGGCCGTGGTGTCGTCCATGGTCGCCAGCCGGAGGTCCTGGCGTGCGGTGGCCCACTTCTGCGAGAGCGTCATCTCGCAGAAGGAGAGTGCCGAGAGGGATCGGGAACGAAATGATCCCTCCCGCCGCCAGAGAAGACGTAGGAGGCGCCGGGTGGACGACTGACCGGCGTCTCCCGCCCTGTGGAACGGGGGCGTTTAAATTCCACCACGGTAACCCCTGCCTGTCGTACGAGGCGACTAATAGGGGCCATCGGGGGTCGCGGGCTCGCAGCGGGGGGCTGTCAGCCCGAATCGATGCACTCCCAGTTTCGGAGCATCGTGCGACCCCGAGATGGACGGCAGCGCGTGTGGTAAGGCCTCGTTCGCTGTCGTTGTTCGGTGCGCGGGGGCTCCTAAGCCCTCCCATGGAGATGGGCTGCTACGCAGCACCGCGCAGGGGCGGTTCCGGCAGCAATTCTAGCACTCCTTAGAATACCCCGGGATCGCTCCGTAAGCGCCGAAGAAGGCCACCGCGGGGTTTTAGCTGGTAGTGTCGGGTGGGGTGTACATAGGGGGTAGGGACTCGGCCCAGCGGCTGCCCGGATAGCCATCATCCGGGCGAGGGGGATGCTGGGTCGTAAGACCGGCTAGTCCAGCATAACCGTTTTATTCTTATTCCGTTTCCCCCCGGAGCGGGCGGTAGTAATAAAACGTCTTTCCCCGCGACAAAAAAAAAAAAAAAAGGCCCGTGCCCAGCAATGGGACAGTGTTTAATACAGGGCTAGTACTATATCACTTATACTAGAGAACTGATGAGTTACTGAGTTCTATCTTCAAGATGACTCATTCGTAATCGGTCGTGATAACATTGTTATCGTAAAAAGCACCTGGCGACGACATATCTCAATGACGAATTTTTATGGTCGCTATCCAGGAGGATGTAGTGTCCCTACCATAAACCACTAAGTGGACCCGAAGGCTGCTTTTATACTTGAAAGCCATTCACAGTGGAACAGTAATAGTGGGTGTTTGTTCCTCTTAAGTTGACCATTGTAAATTACTATTACGGACTGTTGCAATTGCTAGAGTTTATTGTTCGATGTTGTTTGACCGATTGATTTCTACCACTACCACAAATAATGAATAATCTCGTAATAATGTATGAGAAACGATAAACCTAGATTGCTGGTAGACTCCTATAACTGGATAGCTAATGTTCATGCATCAAGAACATAAACTATACCTACGCCATATAGATTAGCATGGTTTCACACTCTGTGGTTTTCATACCAATAGCTTGGCACTAAGTAAACAATAAGTGACATTAACGACGTGATATTAAAATGCCATTCCAGCCATGTACCGATACGCGAAAGACATCGGTCGGCCATATTGGATTACATGCGCGTGTCGCTCCGGTTACAGTGCGCACGCGCACGCGACGCGACCACACGCGCGACATCTAGCGGCCGGGGGGCTAACACCCAACCAGCCTTACCGGCTTACCTGATGTATGCTAATTAATCAACCAGTTTGACAAATTGTAGGCACTCAATTAGTTTTGTATGACCGCATTTTCGGAAGCTTGTGCGAGAATAAAAAGTGCCCTCACAATTCTAGGGACTACCCTCTCCCACAATTAGGTTTCCAAAGGAATGGGCGTTTGAAGTTGCTGAAGTAAGATCTTGATGTCAATTATATTTTTTGATTAGAACAAAATTTATTCGCGTTTGTATTAGCTTTACTTGTAACAAACCAACTATGCTAGCAAAACTTGGAAGTCAAATTTAACATATTTATTGTGGTATAGATATAAAATTTTCAAAGATTTGTAATTTGGGTGACAAGTTAATGATTCTATATCATCCAGCTGATCTTATGATAAGAAATCAGACGAATGGATATATAGAACCAGGAACTCTACAATTGGTTTAGTAAACTCTTCAAGTTTGGGGTCATTTAATTTGTAATGACGAATATGACGAAATCTAATGATGAAGTCAGGATATAGAAAGTGGGACTATTAATATTTAATAGTAAACCATTGACATTTGGACCTGATTGGCTTGTTTTAACGAGTTCATAGCGCATTTTTGAAACTATATTTATTTTAATCTACGCTAGTCTTGACACCTGATTGTAGGCATAAGTACTACAAAAGTCTAAGAATATAAATAAAATTACTTCTCGTTTTAAGTAGCCACTAATCAATAATAAATCAATATCAATTAATTATAAAACTATCTCTGAAAAATTTTGAGCTAATGGCACATTTTTAGGTTTTTTTTTTTTTTTTTTTTTTTTTATCCTGGCACGGCAAAGTGACCGCACTGTACCTGATGGTAAGCACAGTGCGGTCCAAATAGAGTACTGAGTAGCGAGAGACGATCTATCCCCCACTACTCAACACACTCATGCCGGCCTGCTTCTTCACACTACGCCATGAGCAAGAAGGTGAAGAAGGGATCGAGGGTCTAGTGTCAGAGTACTAAGAAGGCCGCAAAATGGCCATTGTACCCCAACTCCAGACCCCCGACAAAAACCGGATGTACACTGGCTGATCCCGGAACGCGACACACTTGCGTGTGCCACTATGGCGGGTTTTTCGCCCTGTGTACGGTGGTTGCTATCCGGGCGGATACGAATATCCTACCACCAGCTTTATTTTATTAGACTTTATTTGCAGTAGCTATGAATCACGACTAAAAGTATAAGCAATTTTAACAAAAATTTAACAGAAATGCTTCTCCCATGTTTGTTTAAAATAAATAATTACCCTTATATTCTTAGGGGAAAAGTTTGTGCGCGTGTTACTCCCGCGGCATTACTTCGAACAATGAAATATTATATTTCGCCTAAACACACTACTGACGTTTAAAATACAATATGTCGACTCATTTTTATGCAATGTATAATATACGACATCAGTTTTTTATCTAACTATGAAACATTAACAAAAATCAGCAATTTACATAGTAGCAACGATTCTTTGATATAGTTGACAGCCTCCGTGGCGCAGTTGGTGAGTAGCCGGCTTTGAAACGATAGGCCGTGGGTTCGATTCCCACACCGAGACAAATATGTTTGTGTGACAGACAGATATTTGTGTCCGGGGTCTGGGTGTTGTGAGACCGAAAGTCTCTCGTACTCGCTGATACCCACAACACAAGACTCGTATCTTACTGTGGGGTCAGGGCTATGTGTGTGACTGTTGCTGTGACTGTGTGGTGTTATTTATTTATATTCTCATAAGATTGAATTATCATAGACTTATCTTTCTTTGAAATTACACCGTAACTACGTTTCAAAAATATTCAGTAGGTACCTACTCAAATAGATACACATAATCATATACTTAAGTAATATATATGTAAAAATATCTTATTCAATTTATATTGTTAAATAAACAATAGTTTGAAAGGAGTAAAATAAACGTACAATATTATTGAACATTTATTCGGAACAGTTGCGTATGTAGTGATAATCCTGTTTGTGCAAAGTTTAAGGGCAATACAGCTACAACAGCGCCCGCGGCTCCACAACTATTGAATTCAACAAGCCATTCTAATGGGAAGTTTTGAAATATATTCACGGATACGTAAAAGTGAGGGGATCATAGCTTTAAATCTGAAGTATCGCGGGTTCCGTTCCTAAATGAGAACAAACAACATTTTGTTACTTACGTATCTTGAATGAGACATAACAAACTGGTGATAACTAAGCTTATGGTAGGATATTCATATCCACCCGGATGGCGACCTCCGTACACAGGGTGTAAAACCCGCCATAGTGGCACACGCAAGTGTGTCGCGTTCCGGGGCCAGCCATTGGACATCTGGCTCGAGGGATAGATTGTTTCTCGCTACTTGATACTCTATCTGGACGGCACTGCGCTTACCATCTGGTGCAGTGTGTCACTTTGCCGTGCCAGGATAAAAAAAAAATATTGTTTTTTCAGTCTAATCAACGCATAAATCATATAAGATTTAGAAATTCATATTTCATGCAATTTGTGTATGATATAGTTGCGTTGTTCATCAATTTTGCTCGCACAGGTTCAATTTATCCATACGTATAAATATAAAGTGACTCAAATATGAATCCCGTTCCGCAACAAGCTAAGAAACTCCCTCAGGATTCTGGCGTGTCGTATCACACATGGATATACACCGCACTCAGAACATTCGAAATTGAACCTCATATCTGGGCATAGACGCCTAGTTTTCTTTGTTTGTCGAGGAGAAATAGGACGTTACGCTCCGGCCGAGTTAAGTAAAGGGGTAAAGTGAGACAATCGTAAAGTTTAATAATAATTACATTCTCAACTCTCCTCCCGTGCGCAATAATTAACCGCTCGGAATTACTTAGCTGAAATAATTTAATGTGACGCACGCCGAATTATGAATGTTTGTGTATCTTCTTACGGCCGCATGGTGTATACTGTAGACATACAATGGCTTAATTCGAAAGAGATGCCAATGAAAACCGGAAAAACGAGTTTTGTATATACTACATACCAATTTGTTGAGTAATCATTTTGATCGAATTTTAACAGTAATTGCTGCAAGTCGATTATAGATATCCATCTGTTCTGAACTTTTTATACTTATTAAATCAAGTATATATTAAAATCCATTTCTTGTAAATTCTAGCGCCATGTTTAATTTTACAATTTTTATATTAACTGTACTGTACGAAGTCATTTTTGACGATTTACATTACTGTCATGAAGTTCCGTAAAAAATTACAATAAGGAACAATTGTCGTACTTCATTGTTGTTACAAAATTCATAGTGACGCGACATAATGTTGGAACAATTAAAAAAAACATGTAACATTATATTTACATCCATTAGCAATAATTAAAAGAAACAACCCCAGACGTCTCTATGAAATAGAAATTCTCCAAGGTATCGCTAATTATCATGTCTGATTTCTTAATTACTTTCACTGGTTACTGCACCCGTATTCAAGAATGATAATAAAGTAACCTCTTTGCTATTTTAATTGCTTTCCATGTCATTGGTTAATTTTGGCCGCCAATCAAAAACTGACTTAATTTTAACAATAGTCTAAATTAACTATCGTTAAGACAACAGAGCCTAAGACTAAACGAGCAAAATACTATAACTATGTTATTGATAATTTCGCCTCTATATAATGTAATGACAGAAATATTAGCAACGGCGCTCCATGAAAAGTGGTAGCAACGATAAATCAGACTAAAAATATACCTATACATATTTCACTTTAGAAAATGTGATCACTTATAAAAAAAATGTTTATGTACCACTATTTATTGATATTTTAACGACTGACTAGGCTGTAACGTATCGAATAATTATTTTGAATGTGGAAAAATTCTAGCAAACTTTTCAAATAGACTGTTTTTTTTTATCCTAGCACGGCAAAGTGACCGCACTTCACCTGATGGTAAGCGCAGTACGGTCCAATTAGAGTATCGAGTAGCGAGAGACGATCTATCCCCCGCTACTCAACACAATCATGCCAGCCTGCTCCTTCACACTACGCCATGGGCAAGAAGGTGAAGAAGCGGTCGAGGGTCTATTGTCAGAGTACTCAGAAGGCCGGATTTGTTAATACAGTGATTAAATATATAGTTTGAATGAAATATTGTTTATGTATAACGCATGCTTTGACAGCTACAAAATTTATGCGTTTTTACGAATCATCTGAACGAGTTCTTGTCAAACCTGTATCGTGGGTATCAACAACTACGAGGGACTACGGTCCAAAATCACCTAGACCCGAAACAAATATCAGTCTATCACACAAACATTTGTCTTGGTGCGGGAACTGAAACCACGGCTTCTCGTTTCACAACCGGCTACTCGCCAGCAGCGCCATGGATGCTATCAAATGAATAGAGTACTATACAAAGAAGTTTTAAAAAATATAATCTTACGTTTATATGAGGAATATATTTAGTATTGTGTAGATTCTAAACCACATATAATACATATCATTATTATAACACGGCATAAGACCCAGATACGACTATTCTGAATATTTAAAACTGAAGTAAACAGGGTTCAAGAGCAGTTACGCGTCCACTACATGTAGACCTTTGAAAACTTATTTATTCTACCCCACGAGGGGTCCCGTGGCAAAAGCCGTCGTGCAGTTTCTATGGGGTGAGACGCTTGTTGTAGTTGTAATTTACATACAGAATTATGAGCCGGAATAATATGGTTGATACGCCTTTATGGTTATGTGACGATCGTACGGATAATAGACATTCGAATGTGGGTTTGAATTTTATTAATAATTATAATTCATTTACGGTAGGCAGCCGCTTTGCTGTGCCCTGGCATTGCAGAAGTCTATGGGCGGCGGTGACTACTTACCATCAGGTGGCCCATCTACCAATAGACGCACTAAAAAAAGTATTATCAAATCAAATATATAAGTCGAAATATACAGACATTCATAAATAATAATAAATATATATCAAGTCCTCATTATTAAAAATACCATGTACATGTATGATGAATGAAGCTCATACGTCTCATTCCTTCAGTGGCAGCAAACTTAGGATAAGAAACCGCAAAGGTCCTGAGTTTCAATTCTAGGTCAGGCAATCATCCGAATGACGAATTGATGGACTTTCAAAATCACTATCGGATGTTATAATTTCATAATTATTTGCTTTCAACATCATGTTATATATAAAATATTTTATAACATAATGAGTGTTACCCACTGCCTCGGTGGCGCAGTTGTAATTGCGCATACGTTACGACTGCTTCTGTGCTGAGGTCTCGGGTTCGATCCCCGGGGCGGCTAAAATGATATTGCGTTTTTTCTATCTAGTAATTCCCGGTATTAGCATGGAGTCTGAAATCTGTGCCCGGTATGGTGATAGGCTCGCCCCCTATCATATTATGGGACCGAAATTCGGCGAAAAGTGGGTGTCCTAGTTACACCTCTGCCTCTTCGGGGATTACAGGTGTGAGCGTATATGTGTATGTATGTATATGTGAGTGTTACCCACATAGAAAACAAATGATAGTACAAAATGAAGATATATTATTTTTCCTTGCACATAAAAACACTCTGCTCCATTACTTTTCATTAAAACATTTCTTGTAATTTCTTTTCCCCGTGGGTGGGGAATTGAAATAAAATAAGTCATATCGTACACCTGCCCGCGACTCCCGACTAGCATCAATATTCTTTATATGCAGTTAAATCTCGCAACGTTCTCGAAACACCGGCCATTTTTATAGGAAAATGAAAAATTACCGGTCAGGGAGCGGCGACCGCAAAAACACCCGCATAAGAAACATCTAATGAAAGCTTAGAGCCATTCGTATAAATCTCCCTTGCATTTTTAATACCAATATATTCGGCGAGGGTAGATTCCCGCGGGGAGTCGAAACCTGTAGTCTAAAACAAAACCGGCGTTTATATCTTATTTAAATACCACCAGATGTTGGCTGCTTATAAATGTGTATATTTTTTAATCGGTGCTCTACTGGAGACATAATGGTATCTGCCGATCTGCCGTCAGCTGGTATGTAGATGTACTGAAGTTTATGGTGTTCCATGGCTAAATTAAAAAGTATCCCTGGGAACTGTATTGTCGCCGCACAACCGTCATTTCGCCGCCGGTTGATATCTCTTTTGACCTGCATATTTTTATTTGCTTCGTTACCTAAGCTTTTTCATATCGTATCGAATCTCGAAGAGTCGTGTAGTCTCATTAAAATAATACAGGCTACTGGATAATCTTATCCGGTGTATTTTGATCGCAGATTGGGCGCGCGTGCACCGATAACAGTGCGAGTTATTCAGACGGTGCTCGCTCGATACGCTGTTACTTTTTAATCTATTTTGCGACGACATCTTCATTATTTGTTGTTCCACTACAACAAGAACATACAACATTGTAACGTAACATGAGAGTTTGTCATAACCGGAACGCGGAATATAAAACCCTTATAATTTATTCATAATTTCATGCGTTACACATGTATGAGAAAACCTTGTGGAATAAAGCAGTAATAGAAAGTGTTCCTTTTTGAACGGTTACTTTAAATTTGCCGCCCTAAAAATGCCCTTGTTCCAACAGAAGAAGAACGATAATCTGCGGCCGTAAAGAACGTGTTGCAAAAATTTTTATGTTCTGAATTTTACACATAATAAAGGGAGCAATTCTTATGATTATTAGCGTGGAGACTGCGGGAATAATCCTCCGCAGTGACATCGTCGTGTGACATAAGCCGGAAAAATCTAATAACAATAAAATAAAATTGCCACCGGTTTGTAAATTTAAAAAAACGCCTAGGGAAGAAAATTCGTTTTCCGCGCCATGGCAACCATTACCGTTATTCTGAATTTACCTTTTAAAAGTATCCTCAATTCTGTTAATGTATTTATTTCTAATTTCGTGTTTATTTATTGTTTTCGGAAAATATTAAACCGCAGCAAAGTACTAAATCACTTTGTCTCATTGTAAAACCTGTAAGTGTTTAAATGAACAATATTCCTTAGTAATATTTCCCAACTTACGCTATTACCATTAAATTTCACCTTAAAACCGAAGGCGTCTTCCCCTAGTTAGTTCGTATTAAAAAGGCCGAACCGAGCACATAGGGAAAATCTGAATGCATACCTTTGTTTCCAGTTCTAAAGACTCGTTTCGTTCGTTCGCGGTGTAACGCTCGTTTAAATTATTTTGCCAGTTTTGAGTCGTAAATTTTAGGTAGACTTTAATTGTTATTTTAACTGCAAGCTCAACTTCGTCTTTGCTATACCGAGGGCTGTGAAAATATGTCTTAATTCGCCTACCCTATGACTTATGTTTCGTTGAAATTAAACTGTTCCGTTTGTTGTGGGCCCATACCGAACTTGCCAAATAAATTATTCACATTGTCTAACACCTTTTTAGCTCGGACAATTAGTAAAAGGAATTTTATTTGCAAAATCGTAGATTTTTCGCGGATTAATAAATAATGTATTGTTTTAAAATTTTCTCTAGGTCGTTATTCTAAATTTAAATTATAAGTTCAACGATCTCTCTCAATCTCATTGGACGAGTCTCAGAGGGAGTCACATTCAAAATTTAAATATTATTGTTATTTTTGCTGAGTGCATGAAATTGAAGAGAAATAGAATTTTCTCTTCGCGACCCTTCCACACTCGAGAATCACATTTAGCTCCCAACAAAAAAGTAAAATTGACTTTGTCCCGCCCGTTTCCTATAGTATGTAAGTGTCTACGAAACGATTACGATTATCAGCTAATTACTTATATCCACAGCGTTATTAACTTGCGTAATCAAAAATGGTGCCTTTTGTTTATGGGTCTTGATCCTTTCAATCATCTAACGACCATTGAGTTTCGATATCATAATAATTGTCCATAATTATATATTCCCTTGAAGCGGGCGCATCGTTTTTATTGTTATTTTATTTATAAAGTAATAATTTTTGATCGGACGCAACTCGATCAGGTTTTAAATTTGATTGATCCGACATAAAGATCGATTTAATAATCGAGTGTTCCGCTTTAATATTTTTGGATTTCTCTTGTTTTTGTCGATAAACGTTTTCAAAGGATCCATTTAATTTTGACTCTTCTTAGTGTCTGGGTTTTGATGATTTATTACTCGATAATTTTCTAATAAACATATATTTATAATATTTAATTTGTAAACTCGTTACATAAAGCGATTGGTGTTGATAGCTTACAAAAGTTACAAGGTAACAGATAGATCGTTCTGTTCAACACAATGATGCCGAATGAACAATTATTTTAAATTGAAACAATACAGCGGTAAGAAGGCTACCGAGCGTTCAGAGACCACACTGAGGTGTCTTTTGTTAAGGCGCTTCTACTCGCAAATCGTAAGATTTTAAGATACGTTGCATGCCGACGCGGGACTTAATGGCCGTCCCTCGGCAAAGATAATTTACGTCTCATGTGCTAAACCATCCTTAACTAAAAGCCCTCTAAATTATAGTTTGCACTGGGATTGATTCAAAATTAACCTCTCGATCAAATAAGTTTTAAGATTAAGTCAATGTAATAGAAAACTATTTTAAATACTGTCTTGTTTCAATCAATCATGTCCAAGAATCATATCCGCATAGCAAATATTGATATAATTAAAAAAAAACAAAATGTATCTCTTGATTTATTCAAGTGATACTCTTGATACAGAAGTTTATGGAAGATACTCCCACAAGCAAAGCCTACTTACCATTCAGTATACAATAAGATTGGTAATCACAAACAGCGAGCGCCGAGCATACAACGTTTCAATTTACAAGATCCCAATACCAGATAGCCTTTGTGCGATACTCATACCTTTATCCAGAGGCCTTGTTATAACCATGCGCAACCACAAGTTAACTTGTCTCTGGTTTATCTCGAAGATTTTTATACGTCGATACGGTGCCTGATCGTCTGACCAACTACCTTCACCCAACTCTTTGCTCGTATGTTCACATCATTGTAGATTCATATCGGCAGCTACATTTTCTTTTGTATATCTGAGTTGATTTTAATTGGCAACTTATTTGTGTTTCTGTTGTTTTAATTACTGTGTTTTTTTCTCTTTTCTTTATTTAAAGATTTCAAATTGTTGTTATGAAGTTTAAAATGATAACTTAATGTTTTGTGTAAATCGATAAATATTACATAAAATCTAAGGCACGGACCTTCTTCTTAATTATATTATGAATTACATGAAGCACTCAACAAATAGTAATGTTTGTTATAAATGAAATATTCCCATAAATAAGTAAGTGGAATAATTAAAACGCTAACGGAATTACTAAGTGAAATAGTTCTCATTCTACTGAACAAGTTAGTTGCGGGACCGACTATGTTTTGCCAATCTAAGCTTATGGTATTACATTAAAGGTTTTAAAGGGCGGACATTACATTGAATGCATTGGATGAAATTATTAATATCTTACCAGTTGTACTTAAAGAACGATAACATATGAATGGAGAATTTCTTTTATTGGCTTTTATAACCAGTTAGAAAATTGCAGATTTCTTTTAATAAACAAAACATAAGTTCACGTTTCTACACCTGAAGGGGTAGGCAGATGTGCAACTAGGACGTCCACGTTTTTCCCAGATTTTTTCCATCACATGATGTGATACACGCCAAACTTATCAGCATAACAGGCATAAATACCAAAGCCGAGTAATATTGTGTGATTTTTCTAATCGACAATTCAAACACAAATTGTAATTTCCGAACCTGGAACTGTCGTCAAGACACTAGACGAATGGGTATAATTTACTTAATATTGTTATATTGCTGGGCACAACCATCCTTTACTGCGTGATCTGTTTAAGGCTTTTTAATGAAATTAATAATTTTATTATATTAATGTCATGCCATATTAGTGGATAGTGTTTAAATTTGACCATGGGTTTTACCAAATATCGCATTTTAACCACCATTGGATCCAGACGTGACCCTGCCCGAGAACACTCGACGAAACAAACTCAGGTGGTTAAATACTCATGTGATTATTAGTCAGTCTCTGATTAAAAAAATGTCATTTAGTAGCATTTAGTCATTTATTTCCCTTTGTTCTATTCAGTTACACTAAAGTTGTCACCTTTAACGGTGCTACAGTTCCTTTCCCTAATTAATTTTCTCAAATACAGTGCAACAGTAAGTGTTAACATCGCAAGTTAATCAGCTTGATCCCCTTACGAGCTCCATTAGATAGACGCAGCTAAGGTACCTAATTGAATAAGGGACCAAATTAAACTATGAACGGGCATGACCTCTTTCTATTCAAATTTGACTCCTCCATAATGCCTTCACCCATGCATAAGGCTCCCTATTAGGCTCATCGATGGCCGAGATTACAGTTTGATTGAATCTATGAGCTTACCGCTTTCTATAGGTGTACTAAATATGCTTTAATTAAATAAATAAGTCTATAAAATAGCCACTAAATATTACTAAACTAATTTCATGACAAAATATTTATTTAATATAGACGAGTATTATTATTTTAGATACACAACTACGTCGGTGGCGCAGTTGTAATTGCGCATGTGTTACGAATGCTGTGCCGAGGTCTCGGGTTCGATCCCCGGGTCGGGTAAAGTGATATTGGGTTTTTCTATACAAATACTCAATATCAGCCAGAAGTCTGGAATTATACACGGTATGCCGATATGCTCGCCCCCTATCACGAAAAGTGGGTGTTCTGGTTATTACACCTCTGCCTACCCCTTCGAGGATTATAGGCGTGAGTGTATATGTAGATACACAAATTAATTAAGAATCAATATTCAGGTATAAACGTGCCAAAATCCGTAAACGTTTACCCCTAATAATATCGGGCGAGTTACTTTAATTGAAAGTTATGCAAATCTCCCATTTCGACTCCTTCACAATAGTACTGGGATTCCGAATGAGTTAATCCGTGTTTATGCTTCTAATCGGCCCCTTGCTGAAGGCCTTGTTACCGGTTTAGCTCACAGTTAAATTTATACAATGCCTTTCGTACACAATGAACCATTTATTTAAGTTAAAATGTTGTTTATGATAACATTTTCTTTTATCAGAATATTCTCTATTCAATTCAAATTTTATGTGATCGAATTCTTGCTTATCATAATATAAAGGTTTGGTTTTAGAATTAATTGTAATTAAATGTTTCAATTGTTACAGCTGAACTGAAAATGGACGTGCTCAGAGAAAGAGAGGTGAAAGACAATTTAGAGCGACAACTACTTGACGAGCAGAAAATGAGAGGTACGTGGTCAATGAAAAACAAACTAAAAATTAAAATGATTACAATAATTTTTTTTTATAACATAGTCCGACAAACGAGCCAGTGGGTCCCCTGATGTTAAGTGATCTCCACCGCCCATGAACATCCACAATACCGAAAGTATCATGTATGCGCTGTCGGCCTTGAAGGACAGGAATAGGGATTAGGGAAGGGAAGGGGGAATCTGGGCCTCCGGATATCTCACTTACCATACGAAACGCGACAGTAAACTGTGACTTTACGTTGGTTTTCTGTGAGACAGTCGTACTACCACGGTCGAGCCGGCCCATTCATGCTGTAGACAAATCTTATTGTAACAAAAACTCATTTTGTATTTACCATTCTCATCCAAAGAAAATATTTTTTGCCAACCTGACACAGGTAGATCTTCTCAATTTGGCGTGTAAGTAGATGTGTGGGGAAAACCTGTTATATTTTAATTTACGACCAGTGACCGCAGGTAGACTTTCAAAGGCTGATCAGTTTTTCAATCGATTCGATTTTTCCGCCAAGTATATACATAGTACAGTTTTATAAATGTTTAAATTTTAATATAAACATTATTATAAATAATATAAAAATGTATTTTTATGAGATTACGTCATATTTATGATAGAAATCAATATCTGTGATACTTAATGTTGGAGACAGCACAGTACAGGCTGTACTAAGCCTATCTGACCAACCTTGTATAAATATATTAAAATCTTGAAGAATATTTCCGCCATCATAACATTCTCAGGTTGTATATTGTTTCTCACGAACACCAAATAGCGTTTTCTTTCAAAAGAACAAATAGGGTGTAATTTCAATGCCTTCATAAATCTCTGATCAGTGGCTCGCTCCGCATTCGCTACAATTAACAGGAGATCTCGTTACACGACCATTGTTTTCTTCCTTGGCACGTTATTTATTCCCATCATTATAACTATTATTTTCTCATACTTACTTTTGCAGATGCTTTATGGTTCTATAATACCTTTAGTGCCATCACATTAATATACTTGGTTGTGGTCCAATATTTTTGTATAAAAAGAAAGAAAATAATATTTCTTTTTTTTCATTCCCATACAAATACAACTACACAACATTGATCTGCAGAACCAAAATAACATCTTATTGTTTACGCTGCAGGCGTTTATTTGCTTCTAAAGTTGATAATAGCACAGTTTTGAGTCAACTTTCTATTTGTAACGCTATTAGTAATTTAAAGTATTGACAGCCTCCGTGGCGCAGTAGGTCAGTAGCCGGCTGTGAAACGAAAGGCCGTGGGTTCGTTTCCCGCACCGGGACAAATGTTTGTGTAACAGACAGATATTTGTGTCCGGGGTCTGGGTGTTATGTGACCGAAAGTCTCTCGTAGTCCCTGATACCCACAACACAAGACTCGTATCTTAGTGTGGGATCGGAGCTATGTGTGTGACTGTTGGGTGTTATTTATTTATTTAAAATATTAATAGGTGCAATAATTTTCCCTTTTAAATAAAGAAGTTTAACTATGTTTGTTGTCATATGAATACTATACTATACCCAACCCGTCACTACGGTCCTATAGGATAACACTAAAGTAATTGGAAAATTAATTTATGTATATAAAATCAAATTGACACGAATATATAAAATAAACACAATTGAGCATTCATTAGAGCGTTGTGGCCTTTGTACACACCAACTGTAACAAATAACCAAATCAATATTCTCCCCAAACAAACGCAAAGGTTATGCCGACAAAATACGACACTACCCTTTCTTCACCAATACTACATTGTATCAACAAGCAAAAAGAAAACTGACAGAATGGAAGTAACCTTTGTACAAATGTCAAGCGATACGGCCACTGTGGCTCTGACGCCTTGAGACAAAGGGTTTTAATTCTATTGATGTTGTTAGACGATAAGCTAAATTCAACTTTACACACCAAATTACTGCGAAACATTTTAGATAAATTCAACGACGAGAACAATTTTACATGTCACAGAGGACATAAAGGTGATGTAGATATTTTATCGACGTAGACATTTCTCTTGTGTTAATGTAATATAAATTTTAATGTTAATAAAGGGCCGACAGCTCGCAGTAAGCTTGTCGTTGCGTATAATGAAAATAATTATTGCCTTTATGGCATGTGTTATAATAACTATGTAGCCGCTAAATGCATTCTGGAATATATTAAGTAACAAAACATGGTGCACGTAGTAATTTAAAGTAGAGTCAACTTAAGTTACTACATAGGCACTTACGCCTGAAATGTTCGAAAGGGTAGGCAGAGGTGTAACCAGTACACCCATTTTTCGCCGAGTTTACTAACGTCCCATAATGTGGTTGGTGAGCATATCACTAGGCACAATTCCAGACTCTGGCTGATAAGGAGTATTTCGTATAGAAAAACCCAATATCACTTTTACCCGACCTGGTGATGGAACCTGAGACCTCAACAGAGCAGTCGTACCACCTACTCAATTACAGATACGCTAGCGAGGCAAACAACTAAAGTAAATTTATAGAAATTGTAACATCCATGTGAGCCCTCTGTAATGGATTTTCTAGACTACTGGGGTATCTTCGATCTGGTTTAAAAGCTTTTTGACAACTTATTCGCCGGCAGTTTAGCACCTTAGTTGTTAGTTCAGCTAATCTGTTGATTTCTGGAAATACATATAGTGATTAAATTGCTATTTTACGGACGTGTTTTGAAATAATTGCATTATAAACGCTAATATTAATAACTCAAATTAAAATGGTTGTTGAAAAAGTTTCGATTGCCTGATCTTTTTTAAGTTTTTAATAATAAAATTAAAATCACTAAACTAGTTGAGTGGAAATAGCGATTTATTTTTTAAATTATATGTATACACTCACGCCTGTAATCCACGAAGGGGTAGGCAGAGGTGCAACCAGTACACCCACTTTTCGCCGAATTTATTTCGGGCCCCATAAATTCCTGACTCTGGGCTAATACTGAGAATTTCTATATAGAAAAACTCAATATCACTTTACCCGACGCGGGGATCGAACCCCGAGAGCTCAGCACAGCAGTCGTAACGCATGTGCAATTACATGTCATATGATTCATATTCGCTAATATATCATTGCTCGTCAATGCAATATCAAGATAATAACACCATATTAATTGTATAGAGTAGATGTGAATACACTGAGGCAACAAAGAGGGAATCGAGCTTCAATACATAATTCACATGGTGAATGAACTCGATTGGGATATGGGCAATACTGTTAATTGCCAAAAACCAATCATCAGATAGCGCTGCGAGCGTTCGTGCTATGAAATACAACTTTGGGTCACACTCGCTTACACAGGCCGTCGACTTTGTCCTCAGACCCCCACATTGTAGTGCTCAATTTTTCATAACCGATCAACTGATAAAGAATGTCAGTACGCGTCCATCATCTATTCTTTTTAGAGCTACTATCAAAGTAAAAATAATCTATATGTTGCTACTGGTTGTCTGTAACTGTAATAGTCAATACGTTTCACAATAAAAGTGTTGAGTTTGTTTATAACAATTTTAACCACATTCAAATGCTAAGTACATTAATTCCAAGCAATTCAAAAATCCAGTAATTTATTATATTTTTTATTTTGCAGTAACCCTACGCTTAATAGTAAATTTGATTGTGTTAGGAACATCAACAAAACTATGCAAGATGGATATTTAAAAGGCACAAATACAATATTTATAATGTAATAATTGATTTACACGACACTGTTACACATCTCAGTGCTTAATATTAACACACACGCATGTCAGGATTCACTTAAGGCTTCTCTTTATAATTAATCTACCAGCATTACCCTTTTAAACTAAACAACGCCATTGAACTGTTTACACATTGATACACTTACTACCCTGCGAACGAACCACGAATATCCTGGCTATCACCTAGTCTACTTCAAAAAACAACTGAAGCGCGGAAGGCACTCTGTTTTATATTAAACATTTACTACTCCCACTTCGGTTGTCATTATTAACTACCCCCAACTACTCTCCTAAATACCTCAGTTATACCTTCGGTATTTCTAATAATAGTAAATACCCTAATAGATTGACATACTCAGTACATTATTTTTTGAAATAAAATTATAGATAAAACCCCGACACAGATGAGCAGTTTCATGCTGACTCAATACCGTGCACAAATAGTTATTTCCTTTTAAAAATATATTATTATTTCATCCCGTGATCCCGTCGTCTGTACTCGCTCAAGTAGTCAGTCAAGTAAACTACTGCTTGTTCAAATGCCAGTGTGTTATTACGAAAGTTATAATTATAGCTAATCAGCATTCATGCCTGACCATTCAAACATCAGTTTACGAATATATTTATAACCAGCTTTTGCTCACGGCTCTAACGCGTAGGTAGGTTTCTTATCAGAAACTTTTATACATACATACATATACACTCACCACCAGGTGAAACCAGTACTTTCGTCGATTTTATTACGGTCCCATAATGTGATAGAGGGCGAGCCTATCGCCATACCGGACACAATTCCAGACTCCGGGCATCAGCCAGTAGGTCAGTATCAACTGAGTATTTCTAAATAGAAAAACCCAATATGACTTTACCTGTCCGGGAAATCGAACCCGAGACCTCAGCACAGCAGACGTAACGCATGCGCAACTACAACTGCGCCACCGAGGCGAGGACTCGGGTTCGATTCTCGGGTTGGATAAAAGTGATATTGGATTTTTTATTCACGAAATACTCAGTATCAAGCTGAAGTCTACTACTGAAAACTAATGTCCAGTATGGGGATAGGCTCTCTATCATATCATAGGGTAATAAGCTCAGTGTTATTGGTGTAATGGTTACACTTCTGCCTACCTCTTCAGGGATTACAGGCGTGAGTGTGTATGTATGTATGTTCTAGATAGGATTTGTGAGAGAAATATAATGGAGTGCGATAACAATAAAGTGTGCAATTCGGGAAGTGTGTTAATAGCGGCTAATGTTAAACAAGTAGGGATTAATGTCTTCTTAAATGTATGATAACACTGATACACAAGGAGATTATCGAATACCTACTGTTCTTTTCGAAACCATTTACTAATAGAATGTAATTTCAGTGAAATTTCGTTCTTTATAACCGACTTCAAAAAAAGGAGGAGGTTTTCAATTCATCGGAAACTTTTTTATTTATGTTCCCCGATTACTCGAAGACGCCTGGACCGATTCGAGAAACTCTTTTTTGTTTAAAAGGGTATACTTTCCAGGTGGTCCCATTGGCACCAAGTCAGGATCTAATGATGGGATCAAGGACAACCCTCCAATTTTATAGGGACGCATAATTTGTGTTTTATTGTAGTCAGGGTACTTTTATGAATTAAAAAACTTTTTTATATTAAAATTCATTTAAATAGATACCGTCAAGTTTGATAAGACTCGCTGACCAGCGAGTGACGAGTACCTATAATAATTAATCAGGATGCCCGATAGTTCGCTATGAAAATTGGAATAGAGCCGGTCGGAGCTAATCAACGGCCGCGGAACGTCCGTCCATTCATAATAGATATTGTATTGAATGCGCTATCGTATCGGAATCTAGCTTTAGTAATGCATCCACCGAGCTTCCATTTATACAGAGATGATATAATAGCTGGTGAATACGCGCTTTCAAATTTAGAACGATATTTTTCATTAATTTCTGTCGAAGTAAATCTAATGTTCCTCTCCAATAAACACGTTTCTTTTGTTGATTTCTAACGTTCCGCTACGATTCGTTTCGGTGACTGTTTTATTTGACATTAACGGTTTTTACTAATTAAAATAGTTTAGGCAAATAATGCTAAATTGTGTCTAATTACCGAGTGATTTAGATTTATTTTCTGAGAACGTAACCATTTCATGTCAGTACTTATATATTTTCTGTGAATAAGTTAAATGAATCTATTTTGAGATGATTTTTATAATTTACAACATAAAATTAAATACTCTAAGTACGTAATCTTACTAATATTATATGCGAATGTTTGGATTGATGGATGGTTTATAACTTACTCAGAACGGCTGAACGGACCTGGTTGAAATTTTGCACAATGATAGATTATAGTCTGAAATAGTACATAAACGGAAAACTCTACAGTTCCCGTGAAATAGAAATTGTTTTTGTTTTCACAGAGCAAGGGATTGTCATTTTTGCATAGTGGCAGTTTAGAGGTCTGAGAAAGATATGCTAATTTTAGCTCGGAAAAATGCACGGTTCCTATGAGCTACCATAAGAATTATAACCTACAGGAACCGTGTATTTAAAACAAGTTTCGTTAAAGTTCTTAAAACAGAGTTAAAGCGCATTTTCTTATTTCGGAGCTTCTATATAAGTGAAGCGTCACGTAAACTTAGCTACCGCGATTCAGTAAGCATGTGCTGCCACAGATTTTTTATAAATGCACTACTAGGCAGATGTAGCTTAAGATGTTTCCATGGATTTTATACCTTTCTTCCAATAAAAACTACCACGAGGACAAACCGCGGGAAAACTCTAGTATTTATAAACAAAATAAATAGACAGAATGTTATGTGATTATCACAACTCATTTAAACAAGTAAGACGAAGAGTGCATGTAAAATAATAATTAGCAACATTACAAATTGTTCGAAGGCTAAGGTTCTATGAAAACGTCTTACTCAATCATTTTGATTTATTCGTTTATAATTGAGCTGGACTACATACTCCCAGAGCTAGGGACACAATCGAAGGGTTCCTTCATTACCAAAGGATTTTATGTTAGTTAGAAGGGAGATCGGGAACTATTCCTCAGTTCTCGCGTTATAATTCTGAGACGTTCCACTTTATATATTCTGGACAATTAATGCAGGGTTGTACTGGAACCGATTTATGATAATAATATATACTGATTATTAATAAAATAGAGATATATTGTTTTCAAGGACGCTCTTTATTACTTTGCAAAAATACTATAAATATTGTAAAATCTTACTATTTATCTGTAAAAATTCATTAATATTTTTTTATTTTATGTTGTGCTATATAATGTTATTATTAAAATGAAATATTAAAATTGTTGGTCATTTAAACATCAACACCAAATATTTAGATGTACGTTCATGTCACCGGATTCGGTCCTGCGTCGCCGCAACCCTTTACATTTGAGACAAGTAAAGGAGTCAGTATAATTCTCATTGTTCTCGAGATTGCGTAATTAAATAACATGTAGGCCGTAACGTTACGGTGTCTTGAAAGGGTTCGCAATGGAAATGTTACGCCAATTATGCGTACATTATGTTTGGAATGAAGGGTTATCGATGTCTGTTCCATATACTTGTGAAGGGAATATAATAATATTGATATCATAATTTGACACTGTTTTCCCCATCGCGTGTGTTCCACATGAATTGTCATAATGTGTTACGCTTCTTTAAGGAATCAGTAAAGTGTTTTCAAAAGTGGTTTCTAAATGCAGTTTGATATTTTATTAAGAACTACGTATAATGTTACTTGGAGGTAGGTTTATAAAGGTGCTTGTTTATATTGTGATAATGTGCCAAAAGATATTAATAACTTAAGTAGAATATAATAAAATAATACTAGCCCTGTATTAAACATTGTCCCACTGCTGGGCACGGGCCTCCTCTACTAATGAGAGGGCTTAGGCCGTAGTCTACCACGCTGGCCTAATGCGGGTTGGCAGACTTCACATACCTTCGAAAAATTCTCAGATATGCAGGTTTCCTCACGATGTTTTCCTTCACCGTTAAAGCAAGCGATAATTAACATTTTAATACACACATTACTTTCGAAAAGTCAGAGGTGTATGCCACTTGGGTTTCGAACCTACGACTTTCGTCTTGGCAGTGCGTACCGCAACCAACTAGGCTATCGCTGCTGTTTAAGTTAAGTTAGTTAAGTAGAATGTTTCAAAGATAATAATTGCATTCAAATAGAATCCAAACGTAAATAAAAAGTAATTTGGAAGTGATAGAGCCACGCTGTAGACATATTTGTCTACAGCATGAATGGGCCGGCTCGACCGGGGTAGTACCACTGTCTCACAGAAAACCAACGTAAAGTGACAGTTTACTGTCGCGTTTCGTATGGTAAGTGAGATATCCGGAGGCCCAGACTCCCCCTTCCCTTCCCTAATCTATTCCTGTCCTTTAAGGCCGACAGCACATACATGACAATTTCGGTATTGTGAATGTTCACGGGCGGTGGAGATCACTTAACATCAGGTGACCCACTGGCTCGTTTGTCGGACTATGCTATAAAAAAATGACTATTAAGGATAGTGTAACCATCCAACAGTATTACCTTAGGCATTTGACAATTCAGCCCCTAAATAGCAAACACTATCACAGGCAGACAGTCGAGTGATCAAATTCAAATGAAATCGTTTAACTGCCGGACAATCGTATCAACATACGTCAGTAGTCAATACATTCCGCCACTCACTGCAAATGTCACCCCTGTCATAATTGAATTAATGCTCCAAAAGGCAATCAATCAGCTCGAACTGGCCACTAATGTTAGAATGGAATAATTTCACCGCGGCTTCTAAACGATCGCGTGTTTTTTTAACAAGTTTGTTAACGGTAGGTAGCGGCTATGCTGTGCCCGGGCATTGCAGAAGTCTATGGGCGGTGTTGACTACTTACCATCAGGTGGCCCGTCTGCTCGTCTACCTATCCAGGCACAAAAAAGAGCTTTTACTCATTATTTAAAGACTTTGTTTAAAATATAACTCTATTTATCGCGCAGTCGAGTACATTAAAATAATATTTCCTTATTAGAGTACAACTTAATATTCAATAGTTCAATCATTATAACATTTATATCTCACACACCACTGTCGAAATGCCCTTCAATTCAATATTAAAGCTAGGTATGCACGGTATAACAAACACAATCTGCACTGTCGAATGCGCATTTGACGACTACATGCTATTGTGTGTACGTTTGACGGAAGCCTCCTATTTGGGGTGCATACAATCCGTTTGTTTAGCTTGATAGAGTCATACTAGAGTTGAGCATTGCTCGATGATTTCTACGACTACGTTAATACAGAAATGTTATTACAGATAGGCATGGTCGATTCACGTATCATAAACCAATATATCACCTGTACTTAAGGTCAGTTTATGAGATAGAGGTTATCTTCTGACTAGCTAAATCGAGCACAATTTCTGCATTTCCTTTCAAATAATTTTAACTGTTTAAAATAAAACAAATGTTTATAATATCGATAACATTTTTCCGTATTTTCTATGAGTTCTAATGACGCCACGGAGCGGCACTTTAAGTCATAAAAGTCGAACGATAATCCAAATACCTTCGGATCATTTATCGAGCAATCCAGTGCGAGAGACGAAAAATATTCGAAAAACACGCGAAATCCTGACCGCAAAAGTACGTGAAACCACGCAATCGGAATACCGGCCTTGTGCACCTTGTGTACGGAATTCAATTACCAACATCTGTTATAATGAATTTTAGGGTTCCTCGGAGTATATCAAGATCTTAACGGACAATATTACATTATGCTGTCTCGTATAATTTTCAAATATGTGAAACAACGAAAATTCTGTTTTATAGCTGTGTAAATAGCTGGAAAACGTTAGGAGGAAATTAACTACGTGCCGATTTACAATTGTCCATTTTTGCAAGCGTAAGGCATCGGCCGAAGTTACGGATGCTATGAAAGTTTTCGTGGGAAATGCCGCGCAAATATTTACACTGAAACGTTGCTTTGGTGGTTTTATTCCATTTTTTGTTCGAGGCTCGGCTGTGGCCAACGAAAATTGTTTTAATCTGTTCAGGGTTCGTGTTCGTTAATACGTTTTTTAAGACTGCAGTAAGTTATTTGGACGTTAATAGTCCTCATGTTACAGTTTATCGTCTTCAAGTATAATACTGGTATTTGAATTGTGACATGCCATACTCAGTTACCTTAAAAACCATTAATAATACAAACCCTTTGGAATCCGGTACGTGAATTGGTAACCGATTTGATAACAGAATTCATGGCACGTTATGTCTCTGAAAGAAGGAATCTTATTAATTTTGTATCATTAAGGTACATTTATCACTAATCCTATCACTACAGACTTTTACCAAGAGGATATTGGAATTGACATATACAGGGTGTGTATCGTTCACTTATCGAATAACTGTGATGCTGAGTTTACGTGCGGTGGCACTGTGATGTATATTGCGTTTTTTTTTTGTTTAGGATTTATGTAAATATAAACCAATCATACATCGATAAATAGATTAATTAAATAATTTTGCTATGGATTAAAAATTAGCAGTAATTAAAAGTTTTTTACCATAAGTTGGGGGCTCTTAAGCAAATTGTACCTTATCGAAAAGTTTCGTAATGAAGCTAACTATATGTTTTTATATTGTCATTAGATCACCACATTTTCAGATTTTTTTGAATTTCTACGTAATTTTTACGACTATTAAGGGTGACTATTAAAACTATTAAGGGTGTTTAAATACAATCTATATTTTTTTAATAGTTTGTCTAAAAATATACGGGCATAAGCACATAGGTACAATATATTTTCAAAAACAACAACAAATCTAACTCTAAACTCGTTTAGGGTAGGATATTGTGATGCAATGAAGCGCAGTATGAGCTCCGAGAGTGCGTAAGTAATGCAGATGATTAGATTTTGCCGACTGGACAGCATCAACCGTTTCGAACAAATATTATATGCATGCGTATCAATTGTTTGAAGCTGTGAAATCACGAAGAGATATAATTCATTTTTCTTATAGCTTATTCATCTTAATCATCTATGCAACATGATTTTATTTATTTGATATAAAAATAAATCAATTATTTTTTTATACAGGGCATATTTCAATCAGTATAATAATCATTGTCACCGTCCGATTTATATGATGTCTAGTTTGCTTTTGTGACAATGTGATTTCTACGCATACGTTCTATATAACTATACCTTAACAATGTCTTTGAGATTCCGCTCACAATAATCATTAAGAACATAAACAGCGGTGGTGCAAAAGGTGAAACGAACCACGTATCACAGCACTACACATCAGCGCTAAGTAGAATCCGTTGTTGGCTCGTGCCGCCGTACGAATAGTCACACAGATTGACCACCATTTAACAAAGCTAATTCCTGTGTTGGGTTTTACCTTATCGGGGATAATATAGAGTCTTAACTTACGCTAACATCTCAAGTGTCCTTGATTTGGTATTTACGAAGTGTTTTGCTAACAATTACCGAGAACTTCTGTTCGAAGGAATTCGAAGGATTTTTCATTCGAACCTCTCATTACCGTTTTATTTTTATTTGTACTCCATAATATTATGTGCAATTTTGAAATTGTTGAAGTCAAGAAATAAGGTCTAAACAAATCTGACTGAGTGATAAGGGGCGGTTTATAATCAGGAAAATAGCAGTTCTGTACCCGACGTTTAATTTAACAAACCGTCAACATTTGTAGCCAGATAACGAAATGAAACTTAAGACTTCACAATATGAGCAACCTGGTAATTACCACTACTATAATTATAAACTTGTAGACGAAGAAAACACACATGCAAAGGGCGCCGCCCATAAAGATCCTATTTAGATTCATTACATCCAAGAGAATGGTAATGAATGTAACGCGCTAATAAAATCTATAGCAGAGGAAATAATAATAAAATATTACAAGACCCCGAGATTTTGTCTAATTAATTTTGTATGTACACTTTGGGGCTGCAATGTCTTGGGAGTAACATACAATGAGTCGGAAAACCGAAGGCGAGATGGTAACTAGATCCGTGAGCGCTACAAATTAGAATTTATGATTGCATGTGAAAATGTTAGAACGTATTTTAATGAATGTTATAATGTTTCCGCGATATATTAAGGAGTTGAAACGAACTTTCCCAGGATTTATGTATAACTCATACGTAATGAATTAACTTTATAATTAGTCATGCCTTGTACTCTTGTAAACATATTGTGGTTTATTTAACTGGTATCTTTTCTAAAGTGTAATGGTAGTTTGTGCTCCAACGGTAATAATATGATAACCGATAATTTTCAACTTTGTGTGTGGTTATTATGTAAACGGTTCGTGACAATAGTGCTACATCGAATCACTGAGAAGTGCGGCGACGCAGTCGTGTAACATTTGCCATGATAATATCAATTTTGATACAATCGATTTCACGCATTACATTGTGTCAATCAATATAATGACTGTAATCATACGTTGTGTTTTAGCACTGCAATCACAATAACAGACATTTAAGAAGTACACAAGATTCAGTTTTAATTATCAATGTAAAGGTTTATCTGTATAACATGTTACTATAATCAGTTGATGGATGTGAGGAACTTGAAATCATTAAGTTGATCGAGCAAATTGGATTTTTTTCATTTGATGGCAAGTGAAATGCGTTCGAAATTGACACTAGTAGTAATTTTTCTGGTACATTAAAATTGTAGTATTTTTGTGTTATATATTATTATGCAGTATACTTTTATATGCAAAACAAACGTCAATAGTGTCGTGATTTTTATGTTATAGCGTATTTCTTATTGGCTTATTCATTTATGTTTGAAGTTTGTGTTTTTCATCCTGTTTTAAATGTAAATAGTGAAAGGGGATATCAAACAAACAAATGAATATAGTAAAATTTAAGCCACAATTTACAAATTGCCTATCGGAGCGTATGAACTACTGAGCCGGAGTTGCGTGTTAGCGCCAGACGGTTGGGAGTCAGGACTCCGTTCAAAACTGGCGATTGGCGACTGACGACACTAGAATGAGTCACCCGGCCACCGGGCGAAGGTAATGTGCCCACCCGTGTGCCTCAAACAGTGTGCACTAGCCCTGACTAAATGCTAACTGATGGCGATCTGTCTTACCAATGGGCAATTACACACTATTTATACACAACATTTTAATAGCTAAAATATTCTCTAAATAAACTACATGCAAATCCTATAGAGTAAAGTGGCAAACGGAGGCGACAAAGTAGCTTTTTAATTATAGAAATAAACAAAAACAAGAAGCTACCAAGTCTAAGGAGAAAAGTTTTACGTAACACTTTGTTGTTTAATGAATTTCCTTCGATGGGGGTGAAATGTCTTAGAGTTTGTGTCAATTGTTCTCTATTGATTAGTAATTAAATGTATCTTTGATTAAATACTAGAAACGGAATGTTTGTCTGTACAGTGATATTGCTGTCAGTACGAAGAAAGTAAATGAATTAGTTAGTTAAAAGGAAGCTCCACACGCCCTAAGGTTTTCTCAATATGCATGGTGTAGCTCCCGGGACATGAGGAAATTCAATAATAATTGAACTTGTGCCCAACAGACCGCATCCGATGTCTCGGGGAAATCGCTTATTGATCTCGAATTTAACTCACTACCCTATGCCTCGGTGAAACAATTTGTCAAGTTTTTAGATTACTGTAGATATATCATTAAAAAATAAATAACACCCAACAGCCACACACATAGCCCCGATCCCACACTAAGATGAGAGTCTTGTGTTGTGGGTATCAGGGAATACGAGAGACTTTCGGTCTCACAACACCCAGACCCCTGTCACAAATATCTGTCTGCCACACAAACATTTGTCCCGGTGTGGGAATCGAACCCACGGCCTCTCGTTTCACAGCCGACTACTCGCCAACTGCACCGCGGAGGATGTCGCTCATTGTGTATCTCATAATTAAATCGATTATTCATTTACGATTTCATTCAATTTCCGAACACAAACTCACATGCACTCAATCACTCACTCCAGTTTTATAGTTGAATAAATATTGTTGAAATTAGCCTAATAAACATATTTAAAGCCGAGCTATTAAAGCTGTGTCCAATTGATTGAAAGGTACTAAATATGCAACGAGTGTGTACAACGAAAAGGCAATTAAAAATCGAGCCGTGCAAACAGACGCTGGTCGTCTGGTGCCAGTCGATTGTAACGATGTCGATTGCGGATTAATAAATTGTTTACGTTGCCAGCGTACGATCATTAAGATCTTTGTTTTACTGCGCGACCACACACGAGTAACAGACGTCGATGAAGCCGTACACCGATTTGATTGCAGGATATCGTATTAATGCCGCCGCTTATATCATATTCTCTACATTATACAGAAGTAGACATCCTGTGTTATTATATTATGCCACTCTATTACGTCTTACACGATGACAAGTGTTTTTTTAAACATTAAGTATATTTATCAAGTCTGTGCTAATTTAAAATGCAAATTAATCTGATGTTAAGCCAATAAAATGAATCCTGTTTTCATGTGCCGGGCCGTCGGAGCGTGAAAGATGATTCGGTTTATTCGGCAGCAAACGGACGTTTTACGCCGTAAGCCCACTCGTTTTATCGACTTATTGGTTTTTATAGTGAATACATTTGCTTGTTTATCTTGTTCAACTTGTTATTGCTAAGATTCTATTACTAACGTTAACTGTTTATTTGTAATGCTCGGCGCCCATCAATGAGCGGTAATATTGCCGGCGCTAAATAGCTGTACTTAAATGTTTATTGGATTCTATTTAGTCTTTATTTACATTCTCAAATTGAAAAATGATACGAGCAAGTACCTAATATTGTTTTTCCGGGCGGCGGACAATATTTCAGCTAAAACGAATTATGTCCTGTCCCTTATAACGTGCATGCGCGTTTACATTACCCGATGTAATCAAATGATGTCGACCGAAATTGAAAACCATCGCTGGACATTTATAACTGCACAGTCGTGGCTGTTAGTGGGAAGTGTGTGAATTACTTTGTGTTCGCTTTTTGTTAAGCATTAAACAATAACTACTGGTTTGAATATACAATATTTTCAAATGCCTTTGCAACCAAAAGCGTCCAAAGTAGAATGTTGTGATTGTTGCATTACTCATTTTAACTAAATATAATTAACACACATATCCCCGATCCCACACTAAGATACGAGTCTTGTCTCGTGGGTATCAGGGACAACGAGAGATTTTCGGTCTCACTACACCCAGACCCCGGACTCAAATGTGTATCTGTCACACAATCATCTGTCCCGATGTGGGAATCGAACCCACGGCCTCTCGTTTCACAGCTGGGTACTCGCCTGCTGCGCCACGGCGGCTGTCTGAGGCTGTTTAAATATTGTTATATCTATTACATTGAGACATATTTCACATCTTAAATAAAATTCCTTGGATGTAAGTAGGCATTGAATCAGTAACAATCGTCCGGCCACTTAATTTAATAAAGTGTCAAACGCGGCCAGCACCTGTTAGTGTTTACAAATGGAGCGGACATACGTTTTCCGCCCTGGTTTCCCGATAGGGGGTGCCGGTTCGCACCCCTATGATGAATTCACCTTTTATTTTGTCCCACTTGACTCAATTGAGAGTGATTTTTGAGCGTGAATGGGCAGCCTGTGTAATTTGCTACTGACAGGACGAAATGTGCATTGAAAGCTATAAAAGGTCCGGAGCAAACTCAATCAAGGCGGTGTTGCTATTTTATTGTTTTGATAAAGTGTAAATAAAATTGCTTTATGTGTCCTTTACTGTAAAAATGTTTACTACGAAGTACGAAATAGAAGTTCTTTTATATTTTGTAATACATACAAATTATTACCTACTTATTGATGATATGTACATAGTCAGGTCATAAGTATTGTCACACAGTAAAAACTTTTATTTTAGAATGCTGGCCACAAAAAAGTTTATTGAATTCGAATTTCAAATTGTTCATGAAAATAAAAATGTATACTTTTTAGAATTTTACTCATTTTTAAATATGGAGTGGACGCTTAAAGAAGACCGTGTTGCAGTAATTGCGTTGCATCGTTGCGGTTACGCGCCAATTCAAATTTTTGACATACTGAAAAATTTGAATATAACCAAAAGATTCGTTTATCGTACCATCAAACGATACAATGAAGACTCTAGTGTAGATGACAGGTCAAGAAAGTGGTCGCCCTCGGTCTGTTAGGACTCCAGCAGTGATAAAAGCTGTGAAGGCGCGAATTCAAAGAAATCCCAAACGTAAGCAGAAACTGTTGGCCCTTCAGATGGGGTTAAGCAGAACCACGGTGAAAAGGGTGTTAAATGAAGACTTAGGGCTTCGGGCATATCGAAGAAAAACAGGATATCGTTTGAATGCTCGTCTAATGGACCTGAGACTGAAGAGATGCCGCGCTTTGTTGAAGCGGTACGCGGGAAAAAATATCGGGAAATTCTTTTTTCAGATGAAATTTTTTTTACCGTAGAAGAGAGCTACAACAAACAAAATGATAAGGTGTACGCACACAGTAGTGAAGAAGCGAGCAACCGTATTCCGCGTGTCCAACGAGGTCATTTTCCATCCTCGCTCATGGTATGGTTGGGAGTTTCTTATTGGGGCTTAACAGAGGTACATTTTTGTGAGAAAGGTGTAAAAACGAATGCAGTTGTGTATCAAAATACAGTCCTGACGAACCTTGTAGAACCTGTTTCTCATACCATGTTCAATAACAGGCACTGGGTATTCCAACAAGATTCGGCGCCAGCTCATAGAGCGAAGAGCACACAAGACTGGCTGGCGGCGCGTGAAATCGACTTCATCCGGCACGAAGACTGGCCTTCCTCCAGTCCAGATTTGAAACCGTTAGATTACAAGATATGGCAACACTTGGAGGAAAAGGCGTGCTCAAAGCCTCATCCCAATTTGGAGTCACTCAAGACATCCTTGATTAAGGCAGCCGCCGATATTGACATGGACCTCGTTCGTGCTGCGATAGACAACTGGCCGCGCAGATTGAAGGCCTGTATTCAAAATCACGGAGGTCATTTTGAATAAACTTTAGTGTCATAAGAATCTATGTTTTGTTAAGTTCATTTTGGTATATAAATGGTTAAATAATGAATAAACTTGTTTCAATTATTTTACATTAAACATGTGACAGAATTTATGACCTGACTAGGTATAATTATGAAAGTATAAGTAATGGAGTTTTACTTTCAATTATAAATTATAATTTTAATAATTAAAAATACGTAATTATTTAAATACCAGAGGCCCATACTCCCCCGGTTCTTAACGCTTTGAGAACGCACCTACGATGCTTCTATAGTGTTGATCCATGATGGTGTTTTTTGCTAAAATGTGAATGTTGCCTTTGCCACTGGTAAAACACTAATGAACTTGTTATAATTACACAATACAACAATACTTAAATATAAGAAACCCTTGTTTCTTATATTTACGCGAATATTATACATTGAAATAAAAAGAATTTTACGGATTATATCGCGGTTAAAAAAAGTAAAATAAACCGCGATATAATCCGTAAAATTCGATAAATAAAATAAAATTTCAATGAATAATACTTAAATTGAAAATAGAACAATAATATATGTCACCACTTCGCACATAAATGTTCGTTAGCAAATAATCCGAACAAATCAAGTGCAATATTTGCATTCGCCTGTGAGACGGGAAATAAATTTGAAAGATAGTTTAAATCTGTTCACGTTCGCAATATAGCTGTGCGAATCCATTTAAGTTTCATGGACAAAGTTTACGTTAGCAATATTCCATAACAAGAGTTCTCAGTATCTTAGCGGGCCATTTGTACAGTCCCCTTCTAGAATAGTTTGTAGACAATAAATTATTTAATAACCGCCAGTCGATACTATGCATTCATTTTATTCCGATGGATATTCGTACACAAAGTACTTTCGCATGAAGTATATACTCATTAACATGTTCTTTGTTTCCTTTCTGACATCATATTTAATGTATATTGCCATTATTTTTATTAAATTTTTCAGTATTATTCATGTGCAATCATGAGATATTACCATCTTTCTAGATTATATAAACTCTAGCACAAGTAGAGTAAACTGATTCGCCACGAAACGATAAAAATGTATTTTAACCGCGATAATATCCGTAAAATTTGTTTTATTTCCATGTGTAATATTCGCGTAAACATAAAAAACCGTAATGTATTTTAAATTCCAAACAAACTCTAGTGTTCTCAATTCGAATACTTAGTCGCAAGTTGAATCAGCTCAACCTTAGATACATTTCGTTTAGCCAGATTTCAATAAGACAAAGTCGCCGTGACCGTGTGGGTTTTTGGTTTTGTATTTCAAAGTCTATGGAGTGGTCTGTAATTATTCATCGGAGAAAGACTCAACTGACCGGTATCAAGTTCTTGTTAAATAGTTTAGATTTAATCACAAACCTGTAACAACCACTAGTTAATATCCAGCATTAGCGTATTCAGCATTAATCAGACATAATTTAGCTTGAAGAACCACTTTCTTGTTTCGCTCGCCGCTCTATCTCGCTAGTTTGGAATAAAAATATTTAATTCCAGATCGGTAAAACGATATTGAAAGTCTGAAACTAACTCATTTGTAACTTCAGTAGTAAAAGTAACTTGTCTGCTATTCGCTTGTGTGAACAAGCTCCATGTAGTTTGTATGACTTCTAGTGCATCTTCAATTTCAATGTTATAAGTAGGTATAAAATAGTCTTCAACTAATTTAGAGCTATATATTTTTTACATTATGGAATATTCTTCTCGAAACGTTATTGCTTATTGTTTCTCTCAACCATAGTAATATTTAATATACATTCCCATACACATAACCATACATATAAAATTAATTTGTATTAACATGTCTAATATTGCCTCATAGACCACATTGGCTACGTAAACTAACAAATCCAAACTTTTAATTTTCACCTGAACAAAATTTGAGAAGGGGCAACCCATTTGATGTCCAGAGTCGGTGAAGTTCGAACGCTTTATTACTGTGTCCGGCTTTAAGTGGGTGTAAAGTTTCAACACCCTTTGATTTACTTGCTGGTGGGGAGTAGGTGCGCGACGGATCGTACCAAATTTGTTTGAACTTTGTCTTTTTCCACTGTAGTTTATTGCTCAACCGTTTTTGTTATCACGTCGGTATAGGTGGGATTCGTTTGTGCTGAGTAAATTCCGACACACATTAAATCACAATTGCCTTTACCCCAGCGCGTCGCATGGGGAATATTTGGACAATGCTCACCGTATAATGGGCACCGCAATTATTACACTAATACCTTAAAGGACCACTTTAATACCCTAATCGGAAGCCAAACTAACGTGGCGCCGTCCCGCATAGAAATATCTTAAATTGGCAACACGGTCCGGTGGGCCGATCATAAAACATCTTAATGAGTACAGCCAGCAGCTGCGGACCCCCATATTGCCGTTCTCATATCCATGCAAACTATACCCACCGACGACGTCTTAGCGGCCTTACTTTCCTCCTCCTTGTTTACAAGTCGACAACTAATTTGATGCAATATGTGCATAGGACAACATTACGGGCGCTATCTCGTCCGTGCGTGTCTTGCATACATTTGCTCCTTCCTCACCGCAACAAGGCTACGGAACAACCTGCCTGACCCTCAACTCAACCCTCTTATATTCAAATTCACTCCGGACCGGCCATTTGGACGCGGATTTGTTATAAGATTAAAGGAAGATTTCACTTGTGAAACAATATGGCAGACGATTTACATATTTCGTTTCCTTATTAGTTTCGGGATATTTGTTTTGGGGCTGGCGAATTTACATCCACTGACCGATTAAATGGCCCTTAGGCGTCTTTAATGGGGGTGCCGTGTGGTCGTTGTTAGCCTTAGTAAATGTGTACTTATGCGTAATTGAATATTTTATGGGCTGAACCAAATTTAGTGCAGAAACTTTATCGATCTTCAGGACGTATAGAATCTCCATCGCAAAACGTGTATCCACATACAATACAGCATTTAAAAATATGTTTTATGGTTGTTTGGAAAGCAAACATTCGCTTTCACGTGTTGCCTTTTCAGTTGACGCGTGTGTTTATCGTTTGCATTTATCTGTTGACTGTTTTTATTCCGCAGTTGACATTTACCCTCTGTTTCAACATGCTCAGCGTTATTCGTATGAGTTTCTTTCATTCGCCGTACGAGTGTTCGCGTTACATTACCTCCATTCAAGTCGAGATAGCTTCACTTAGTTTCCTCTTTTTCAGTGCGGACGGGTTAATTTCTGCATCTTTATTATTCGAGCGGCCGGTGTATGGGTGCAGTGTAGTCTGTCTGGTAGCGTAGATTGTGTGGCGGAAAGCAAACTTGAATTGTTGGTCGCCGCCGCCGCGTGGAGGTAATGAACGCACGGGTGGGACATGCTTTGCAGCTGGAGGCGTTTGGTCGGAGCGAGAGGCACGCTCTCCCAAGTGGATGGTGCGACAGGGCGGGCGGCATCCTGTGGGGGGTCGGGGAGATGAGTCGGGGTGCAACGCGGCCTGTATGCACAACGCCGCTTCCGCATTCGTTAATGCAAAAGCGAGCACAGACTTCAGGTGTACATTTTCAGCGCTGGTGTGCTTTATACTAAATGTTAAGGCGTGCGTCTTTGTACAAAGCTGAGCCTTAATTATTATTGCATTTTATCTTCCTTCACTTCAATACATTTTCGCCTCTCAAGCTCAGCTAATATCTCGTTCCGTCTACTGCTCTTATAACAAGTGGCCCTAATGCTTAAATGCCACAAAATTCTTTGATTCTCATACGTGATGAATTTTCTCATAAAATGACTGCCTCTTTCTTTCTTTTCAGTGATACGAAACGAATAACCTGCGGCTTAACAATTCATTACTGCATTCGTTCATTTCGGCTTCATTAAAATCGCATTAGGATTAATTTTTCTCGTCCCCATTTTAATTCGCAGTTTGCTAAGGGGATCTCTTGCTGGACGGGCTGCAATCATCTATTGTCAATATTTGTTGTGTTTTGTCTACCTGCGCCATGTTTTATGATATTGCATAAAACGAACGTTGGCTGAGTTATAAACCATGTTTTTATGCGTCATTATTATAAGACATCTTTTGATATATAATTAATAACATTGATTTATTTGTGTAATTAAAATATTTATTCGCTGTCGCCATAATTTATGTTCATAGCGTTAATATTCCCCAATCTCAAACGTTGCTCGTTGCAATAACAAAATCACATAAACATTGATAGTCACATAGTTATTGGACATTTTGATAGACTGTTTGTGTATCATTATAGTTAAATTTTGATAGTTTGTCACCATGGGGTGAACTAATAGAAAAAATATTCACACTGTATTTACATTGTATGGAATGTTTTTTTTTTTTAATCCTGGCACGGCAATGTGACCGCATTGTACCTGATGGTAAGCGCAGTGCGGTCCAAATAGAGTACTGAGTAGCGAGAGACGATCTATCCCTCGCTACTCAACACACTCATGCCGGCCTGCTTCTTCACACTACGCCATGAGCAAGAAGGTGAAGAAGGGTCGAGGGTCTAGTGTCAGAGTACTAAGAAGGCGGCAAAATGGCCATTGTATCCCAACTCCAGATCCCCGACAAAAACCGGATGTACACTGGCTGATCCCGGAACGCGACACACTTGCGTGTGCCACTTTGGCGGGTTTTTCGCCCTATGTACGGTGGTCGCTATCCGGGCGGATATGAATCCTACCACCAGCAAATGTTAATATTGATATTGTTGTATGTATTCAAAATGTTATTATTTGCGTTACGTAACTCCATAATTATTTAAAACGATTTTTATTTTATTTCTTGAAGACATATTTTGTAACAACCCGTAATTTATATTATAAAAAAAAATATAAGATAATGTTATTTATACTCGTATAATTAATGAATGATTATGAATTATGAATGATGTAATCATTAAAAACAAAAATCAATGACATAGTCATGTATTTATTCAGAGCGAACTCGGACTAATTTGACTGCGTATATCTAATTTTCGAAGATACGCAGTGAAACCTCACGAGTCGACATGTTTGCACGCGATTTGGAGCCCTGACAGCGGATATCTACAATATTATTAATTCAGCCATATTAGTATGTGGTGTCACGTTACGACCACACCGATGTCGCAGGAAGCATGGACCGGTGAGCCATTTCAACGAAACACAGCATTCGTTGCCTGAGTGCATCGATTTTTTATTCAGAATCGATTCCTTTTTATTTCATCTGTCCAACCGGGTTAAGTTCGCTCGATATGTATCGAATTTCGTACGGATGTTGTGACCCATTCTGGAAGGATACAATATTTTTAAAAGACACAAATGTATGATTGATTGATCAATATTTTATAATACAATGGTTATGTTGTCATGTCAATTGTAAATGGAAGCGGTGATGATTTTCCGGACACAACAATCTTCATGGCGACGCGACGCAACGACCCGGGACTGTTCGCTGTTCCAAATATTTTATGGTCACGACTTACATTAATGCCATGTTAGACGTTAATGCGTTACATCTCACTTATATAACACAGAATACGCATTTGTATGTATAATATATGTGCGTGATGCAAGCCTACGACTCAAAATTAAACTTCATTGTGCGTTTGATTGACACCAGTAGATTTATTTTTTCAGAATGGAATTGAACCATTTGGATTGGATTTGGATTCGTAAGCTTTTTTATAACTAGGTTATTTATTTTCGGATTGATAAAAAAGACATAGTACTCGATTTGTCTGTTGTACAATAATTTAAACAGGGATACCCTCAGTGAGGATCTTATTCTAAGTATATCTGCGTTATAAAATATTTCTCCTACGACCAAACATATTTAAAAATGAATTTTTTATGTCATTACATTTTTAAAAAAATTTTTGCTCTTGCCTTTTGCAGCTTCGCATGGGTAATAACGTTTAGCAATACTGTAGGAAACTATATCCTACGAAATGAATAAGCCATGTTCCCTCATGAAATTATTTTCCTACGACCCGAGAATCCAATTGGTAACTAAGAAAAAGTAACATATGTGTATATCCAGTATATAAGCTTTCTCCACTCAGAATTTTACTCTAATCCGATGACAACGTGAACAATTAAGGTAGGCTATGTCCTATAGTTCAAGTTTTCTTTGCGCCAAACTTCATCAAAATCGGTTTAATACTATTGTCGTAAAATCGTATCAAACAAACAGACACTCAGACAGGCAAACAGTTAGTTTCGCATTTATAATTTTATTATGGATATAATTAATTATTTAGATTCAAATCAGTCCGATACTTTTTTAGAATTACTAAAATTAAAATATCCAAATTGTCGGTACAGTGCCGGGGGCTGGAAATATCAAGAATCGAACACTTCACGGTCCGTAAGTTCGGCCGTATCGATACGGATATAATAACCAGTGGAATGGTAACTATAAAGAGAGATTGTATTTTTTTACTAACGTCGTAAGAAGTCGGAATGTCCGACCGGCCCTTTGATCGGTTTGATAAAAGTGCTTGCGATCTTTTTTCTTTATATCATAAAAAAAAACGTTCGTCGTGCACCTTTATTGATATTTTGTAACTTCAAAATATAAGAAGGAATGTCGCGTAAAAGTGTAATAACTGTTATATCTGTTTATAGTAAACATGTAGCGGACATTTCTTGAATGTACGTTGTTTATCTACAAAGGTCATTCACACCCCATACGTTAAGTCCCCCGCTCATCTGACAAATACAATAATCCGCAAAAATTCGAGGAAAATTTTATCGCACACCGCACCCGCGCGCTTATGTGTCAGTCGGTAAAATAAAACAGATAAAGTACTAAACAACTGTTAACACTAACTAAATGTCGCATTAGTCAACTTTTATGAGAAAAAAAATTGATCCGGTTTTGGTATCAACATTTCCCCAACATAATATGTAACTTTGAAAATACTATAGTAGAGATATGATTAAAACCAATGTAATTCTCCACTTATGAACGAAACTCGCGGTCTACCAATCGGCTCCGAGTTGTGGATTCTTATACTTCGTTGGGAGAAAATGAAATCTTTGAATTGCAGTCTTAATAAGCTCGATATGGGAATTCAGCATTGAGGTACGGTCGCAAGATAAATTGCATTTATATTTTTTTTATTGCATAGTCCGACAAACGAGCCTGTGGGTAACCTGATGTTAAGTAATCTCCACCGCCCATGAACATCCACAATACCGAAAGTATCATGTATGCGTTGTCAGCCTTAAAGGACAGGAATAGGGATTAGGGAAGGGAAGGGGGAATCTGGGCTTCCGGATATCTCACTTACCAAACGAAACGCGACAGTGAACTGTCACTTTACGTTGGTTTTCTGTGAGGCAGTGGTACTACCCCGGTCGAGCCGGCCCATTCATGCTGTAAACAAATATGTCTTCAGCGTGACTCTACCACTTCACTCTGTTACTATTTTAGTAACAGAGTTATTGTTAAATATAATATTTATTTATTACTGCCATCTATGTTAGACTATTAACAACACGAAGTTATCTATATGAAATGATGAAACAATTTGTAATTCCAAAACCTCCTTACCTTCCTATTTAATTATGCTGGGCAATAAAAACAAACCAATCCTAGAAACTCATCAAACTTCACTATTCTGTGTCAATAAACTGTGTTCTGTTATCTATCTTGCAAAGAGTATTATACTATATACGGAAACTATCTTGGTTCACTGATTTTACAGTAGTGGGCATATGGATGTGGTATTATTACCGATCCAGCCAAAAGTGTTGAATACAATGGCTCTATCACGTTTAATGACGATATTCTTCGATACCAAATATTAGAAAGTTAGGTATTAAAAGAGATGTAGATACGTAAGTATAAAGGCATTTATATATAAGTAAAAATATTAATGATATATGATTTACCTTATCGTTTCTTCATTCGGAACTGCTCATTCCCCATCAGACTGTCAAGGCGTCAGCAAGCATAAGTTTTGATAGTTGTCAAATCTTATCTACAAGACATTATTTCATACACATCTATCGGAAAGCCATTCCGACTGTGTCTGATTTTATTCTGGGCAATTTATTTTCAATAAAGAACTATAAAAAGACTTATCTAAATGGTTCGGGCGCGAGTGCGAGGGTGCCACTGCCTCATAAATGTCGATTCTTATTTACGTCGCATTGCACTATTGGGACAACCATCAAGACTTTCTTTAATAATTAAGGTCTCTAAACCATTTCTTATGCCTGCCTCGGTGGCACAGTTGTAATTGCGCATACATTACGACTGCTGTGCTGAGGTCACTGGTTCGATCCGAGGGCTAACTGATGTTGAGATTTTCTATTTAGTAATATTCAATATCAGCCCGGAGTCTGGAATTGAGTCCGGTACGGCGATAGGCTCGCTACCTATCACATTATGGGACGATAATAAACTCAGCGAAAAGTGGGTGTACTGTTACGCCTCTGCCTATCCCTTCGGGGATTACAGGCGTGAGGGTGTATGTATTTTCCATTTCTCGTTTAATTTACTCAATATTAAACCGCAGCGTAAACTCTTTCAGCGACCTTTATTACAGCGAAAATCATCTTTTATGATAGGCAATAGTTGAATTTTTATTAGTTTGCCTTAAAAAACAATACATAAATAGGCTTTTTGTAATGCAGTTGTGTTCTGAAAAAAACTCGGTTGTTTGAGAATCGTTAAAAAGAGTTTTTTTTATTCTGGCACGTTGACCACACAGATGATAAGCGCAGTTCCGTCCAGGTAGAGTATCAAGTACCGAGAGACAACTATTCCTCACTATTCGATACAATATGTCGACCTGCTGAGTATCTTCTCCATATCACGTTTAAAGAAACCAGGATAATAGGAAGGACAAAACACGTCAGCCGGCAACATTTCCCACAGCTTGAATTTTCTATCAGTGTAGATAAAAACTAAACCTTAAAGAGTTTAAATTAAAATTTTTGAATACGTTCTTAAAAAATACAAATATGACATAACTAACGTACATAAAGCGAAAAAGGTAACAAAGGAGAACCATAAAACACGAACGTTTCCGTATCCGTGAAACGTTACCACACAAACTTATTGACATCCTTAGATAACTCACAATACCTATTGCTCGCGTATATTTTGATGACAGGCTAAATGCAGGTTAGGCAGACAGAACCAATTGTAATGCCAGACATAAGAAATCACTGACCAGTGTCTGTGACTTGTAGTCATTTTGTGGGTAGTACCGCGTTGACAGTTACATGATATCATGGGACTCCAATAAGCCAGACTGGGATATCTATATGATAAAAATTATCATGTAATTACAATTGTTACTTGTGTGGTTAATGAGATTCCTGGAGACAATAATGTACCCAATTTGTTCGTTATCGCGTATCGACAATTTATTGTGCATTATTGGTATCATGGCCCTAGTAATCAAAATACGAGACAGCTTCTTACTTATTTAACATTTATATAGCAAAACAAAATAAAAAATAATAATATCCATAAAACCTTAGACCACAGAATTGCGTTTTTAATATAATGTTATTTGCGCAATAGAATTTAAATTACGAATCTTGTTGATAAACCGGACTTCTAAATTACAGAATAACAAAGATTCCAATTTGAATTTGTACTGGCAGCGACTCATTTACATGTTATTCGAGCAACAAACCCTAGGGGACCGTATCAGCCATTTATGAGTTAAAAAGTATTAAAGAAAAGAAAACTCGATAGATATAAAGAGATACGTATAATAACAAGAAAAGGAAGCCGCGTGCAAGAAAACGGCTCGCGGCGAGTAAGCCCCGCGGAAAGCACCATTGTTCCGCGACTTTTTAAAACGGAACAAAATGAACGAGGGGAGGGAAATCGGATGAAAATATGAAAAGAATACACGTTATATATGTAAAAGTGAAACGAAATGTCGGAGATCGGGTCTCAGTCGTGGCGGTCCGCAAATATAATTTGCATAGTCAAGTAGCCGAAGTTTTGTCTGCAGCGGATGTTCGCAACCATATTCGTTCGTTGCTTTTTAACCACACTCTCATTCTGTATCGGGCTGGGCTTTTATTGCATTTTTTCCCCTTTGAACGGATTCCTTCAATATTTCGGTGGTTCGTTTTTATTCATACGCTCGGTCATCAAATTGTTTCGCTTCATAGTATTCGCTTTGTTTCCTTCTCTTAGTCCTCATTTCACTGTTGATCTATTTTTAACAAAAGGAAGTTTAAAAGTTATTTACTTTTCAGAAAGTGTATAATTAACTATATCTGTGTAGCCGTGAAAATTTAAGTTTATGTAAAGTCTTTATAATTACTAAAAATTATGTACATTGTTTTTTTTATTATAGCACTTGTCCTTATAACTATGTGATCTTACAAACGTCAAGCTAACTACGATATCAAACACAAAGTGCTTAGACACAGAATAGTTATTGGTTTGCTACACATTTTTGGGGTTGCAATGGACCGGTAAACATATCGTTTGTAACTCATCTACGAATAGTTCTAAATCTGATATACATAATATTATTTATTCATTAATGTACCTCGAACAGCAGACATGCGAACAAAATATTGGACATACCAAGTCGAACACCATAAAATTTATTATATTTTACTTTTGTCCCTTATTCTAAATATTATAATGTCACACATTCTAAAGTAGCTTTTTATGCGTTTCTTTGAGGGATTAAAAAATCATTTAAACATAGTTTTATAGAGCTTATAGAGATTTGTTCTTTTAAGATATTCTATCACTAATATGTACGCATTATAGTTGATTTGAAATACTGTCTGGAAGTCTATTCTCTATTAATTACACCTTTCTATATTTTGCTATCCCATAGGAAGCGTCCATTTTTCCTGGATAAAAAGTAACCTATGTCATTTTGTGATCCCTAAACTGACACTATACAAAAAATCATGTCGATCCCTTGCTCTGTGAAAAACTTAACTAGTTTGAATATCATTTAGCAATAATCGTTAAATGTTCCACGATGAACAATATAACATTGTAATCTGAGGAGGAAATAAAAGAACGATTAACAATATAATCCTTTCAAGTACTTTGAATTAGAAATATCATCGGGTACAAAGGCGGCAACAAAAGATCAAACCTTTTTGTACAGTCGGCCTAAATGAAATAACCGATTCAAGATTATTACGATTCATCGTTCGCTATGAACTTATGAATGAGGAAGCAATGGGTCGGATTATGAAGCAAAAAGTGGAGCCGAACATCTATAGACAAATATTGACTCGTAGAAACAATGGACGCCGACAGAGGAACTACCGCTGGATTATGCCTGGGAAGACGTTGATTGACATTTTAGCTTCGGTGGCTTCCAATAGAATTTGGCATTCGAAATCAGATTTCGACACGAGCCACGGTTACCTTTGAGGTTCCGTTGAAGGTTTAGTGATGAAACTTGGGTAATTAATGAAACGTTAACGCGTTAATTAACAGGAAAAGTGAGATGAAAAGAACTAAAAATAATCTTCAGTCGGGTGCAAAGTGTTTTTCAGAGGTGTTAAACCGAATCAATACTCGGACTCGATGGTCCGACTAATTTTCCACTGAACGGATCTGTGGACGCAAACCTTTGTATTGACGAGAGATTGGCTGAAAAAGGACCTTTCTGTCCTAATTTTGTTAGCAAGGAAATTATGTACGCTTATGTGATTGTGATTTAAACAATGAAAGTAAGCAATGTTACAAAGACTAAGATTTAATTACAGCAATTACTTTCACTTTTAATGTAGGCGGTATTATTATTATCATATTTACTTAGTTTATTAATAATAATTGACGTTTGATCAATAGTTATTAGTTAGTTTGTTGAAACTAAAGTGTTAGAACACACAATGTGTTATATAAAATTTCAGTTACCGCATTATAAATATATAGAGTCATAGACAGACTGCACGCAATAAAGGTGGTAATATAAATAAATATAAAACCGCCTTCAAAAAACCCAGACACAACTAAAAACCAAATAATAATTGGTTACATTTACATCAATTAATTACATACAATTTAAATCAATTATTTTTGTAGTCGGTGCCGGTGTTGTTTTTTTTTACTTTTAGATTCATAAAAGCCAAGTATGCATCTATTTTATATTTTGTTGTATTCCTCATTCATCTGTTTTTTCCATGTTTTGGCTGGCACCGACTCCAAATAATTGATTTTAATTGTATGTAATTAGTTGATGATTTACATAACCAATTATTCTTTGCTTTTTAGTTGTGTCTGGGTTTTTTTAAGGCGGTTTTATTTTTATTTAAATAATTGATTCAAATAATTGATTTAAATTGTATGTAATTAGTTGATGATTTACATAACCAATTATTTTTTGCTTTTTAGTTGTGTCTGGGTTTTATTTTTATTTAAAAAGTGATAATTTATTTTTTGCTTTTTAGTAGTACAAGTATAAAATATGTACGTTGGGTTAAAGTACCAAAAGAAAACACCACTAAAAAAGTCACAGAAAAGCAAAATTCGCAGTTTTAACAACATATTTTTTCAAGTTATTTTGGTTTTAAAACCAAACTACTCAACAGATTTTGATATTTCATATAATTTCAAATTTTCATATAAATTCTATGTAATAATAGAATTTTTATCAAAATCGGTTAATATTAATTGTAATAAAAGAAGAATTTTCCAAATCGGTCAATAAATGACGGAGTTCTGAGATAACAAACATAAAAAAATACACGTCGAATTGAGAACCTCCTCCTTTTTTTTTGAAGTCGGTTAAAAAGGATAATTTTGTATTGAAATTTGATTTTCAATACGACATATTATTAACTACCATAATTTCACAAACACCGGTATCTAGAGTTTGACGTATTCTCTAGGGTTAAATAAAATATGCAACGTGCAGTAGTAATAATATAGTTGGGACAATCTAATGTAGAATACGACCTTAAGTAAGCAAATAGTTTCAATACAAAAACAGCAATAGATGACATGTCTCTATTTATGGCCAAATAATTATTTTCCGTTATTTCTGTGCTAAACATATGTGCTCTGCTAAGGACTCGGCTTCCATCCCTGGGTGGGATAAAAGTGATATTGGGTGTTTCTATCACGAAATGCTCAATATCAGCCCGGAGTCTGAAACTGTGCCCAGTATGGCGATAAGCTCGCCCCTATCACGTCATGTCACCAGTATTAATCTCAGCGAAATGTGGGTGCATACTGTGCACAGGTTACGCCTCTGCCTACCCCTTCGGGGATTACAGGCGTAAGTGCGTATGTAAATATAAAAAAATGTATTGATTATACATCATATATTTTAAAGTATTTAAAATGTAAATAAATACACATAATAAATGTAATATAGGCGTTTGTAAATTATTGTGCGATATGTCGAAGGTCGTAAGATGACAAATGATGCGTAGGAGTTGATCGCTAGTGAACCTCGCTTGTTCCATTAGCAACAACATTGATATTATCATCTAACAAATCTTTAACGAGAAAACACACAATTCGTTTTGTTTCTACACAGCATTCCCCTTGAACTTGTTAGTTTTGAATTAGTGCTGAGCTTGCAGCCTTAATGGACTGCGACTTGAGTTAGTGTTGTATTTCCTAAAGTCGTTTTAAACTATATGATAAATTAAGTCCATACAAGACATGCTGCTATAGCCTATAGGTACAACGTCAAATAAATTTATCATGAACTTCTTATGGGGCCATTACGCGACTTATCTAATATGAAACATCATATTACGTAGTATACTACATATTAACTTTATTAAAAATGTGTACAACAAATTCATGGCATTTGGTAAAGAACACAGTAGGTTATATTGCCAAATAAGAGAAATACTTTAAAAGGTAGATTTTGTTGACAAAATATTAAAAGCAGTTTCGTATTCTGAAAAATGATATATAGCTGTATGTTTGTTCCATGACCACGAAAAAGTTAATGGTTCAATTTGATAATATGTTGTTATGTTTATGGACTTATGTTATCTATTTAGCGACGATGCGTCGATAAAGTTGAAGATATAATAATAAACTCAATAACATAAGCTGAGCTGCGGGTGAATGCTAGCATAATATATCGCATGAATGCATATATATCGAAATGAATAAATTCATAAAATATTGAGTGTTATTTTAATTTTCATACTTTGTTTATGTCAAATTATTATTATCATTTTACAACCTGAAAGGAATTTCGTAACAGAAATAGTGGTAAGCAACTCTTCGGTCCTATCGCTGGAACTGCCTAGACGCTAAGGAAAGACAACTCCACCGCCTAACTTAAAACTAACTAACTTCTGTCTTTCTTAAGCATCGCAATTTTATGTAATCCTTTGTTGTTCAATTCAGTACTTTTCTATCAGTGAAAAATAATATTTGTTTTACATAATTCGTTATATTTAACGCACTTACATAATCATGGTGTTACCATACTTATTACGTTACGAGAAATGAGTAATCATCGATATCTGTATACGTTGAAGTAAAACTATATTTATAAGCTGTGAAATCAGTGGAAATATCAACTTTTATATCTTTCTCCGGGGGCTTAGTCATGCCGCCCCTCTGCCTTATCGAAGGCAGGGCCTCCATACTGCATTTATCAACACGTATGCCGACTCAATCATTCGTCAATCGAACTTCAGACAGAAAAAGATGGGAATAGTAATGTGGTGCATGCAAGAGAGAGACGTTACTACTGATCGAACGATTTATGGACGAAGAAATATCAAAATATAAAGCGCTACGTCGCGGACGAATCAAAGATTTTGTCATATTATCGATAATATTGTATATGTTGTAAGAACGAGAGAGATAGCGTGTGAAACAGTTCTTTACATGTGTGCACGCGTCTTTACGGTTATTATGCAGGTGGAGAGAAGTATGGCGTTCGAGGCAAGAGCAAAACCATTGATTTAGTCGAAGTTTTGTTTTGCTCCGCGTGCGGTATGCGAAGTAATTGTTGCTTCGATACGGTACGACTGAGCTGTGTTTCGCCTTCTTCTATTAATATTAATGTTCAATTATATTAGAACACATGTTAAACATCCTGTATGTTCTTAGGTAAATGTTTATAATATCCACATTCTTTCTTATAGTTCGGTGTAATAATTTTCTACGATTCTAGATTTTTCAGATCATGACAAATATGTATTTGTTTTAGCTAAAATATAAATGTTTTTCACAGTGATGTACCAAAAGCGGCTAAAGAAAGAAAGAAAACAAAGACAAATGATCCAGGATCAACTAGACATAGAAATGAAGAGACGACAAAAGATAGAAGAAGCTCTCAAGCAATCTGGTGCTCCAGCAGAGATACTCAGAATTGTAACTGGTATGTACGAATACTCATTGTGTGACGTAAGCATGTTAGTAATAATAAAAAACAAGACACAACTATTTTTCGTCCAATCCATAAAATCTACAGCCAAAAGTTTACTGTACATTTATTTGATCACAGTCTTATTGGTGTAATTAACAAACCTAAACAACAAACTATTAAGCTTGGTATGGGACCTTATCTTTAATTAATAGGTTGTACACCACGTCAATGATATTGACCGTCTAACCGCTGTTCGTCTCATACTTAACGCTACCAACGAAGTGGAGGTTTCGTGCGGCCTGATACTGAGCGTGGCGACAGATATTAATTTGGTTTTTTATTCCATTCCATTTTTTTATCCAGGATTTTTTTAAACCAATGTCATATAACTACTTGTTAAAAAAAAATATACACTGATAATTCACGACATTCCTAATTCCAATGCTAATAAATTGTTAAAATATAATTACTGCCAGTAATCAAACGTTGATTAAATATTTGATAATGTTTGGATTGCATTCCAAAATCTGTTAAAAAGATGATTAATTGTATCCTTTTCAACTAACATCTTGAACTTGTCACATTGTCAATAGCATTCAGACCATTCAACAAGTTTCGACGTGAAGTGTATGTGCACTTGACATGTTAACTTGCCGTCTGTCAAACTATCTGTACGCGAAAACTCCGCTGGTACGGCCGCATCTAGAAAGTTCTACTCTAATCGTCGTGTTTAGGGTCGCTTCTCGATAGTTGATTTGTAATTTTATCGCTTGTTAAATTCATATGGAGTGCGTGACGTAAGAAGGGTGGGCGCACGGTGAAGGCTTGTACTAATCTCCGTGTCAGGAAATCGTTTCGCAGACCATTTGAAATGAGGGTTCATTGCTGAACTAACACGCATTTGACTTGATTCTCTTGGATAATAGTTGTTTGTTGCGTCTATTGGCTGTTTGTTTGATTGATTAATGTAGCTACTATAAGACAGTGTTAACTTTCTTTTTATGTTTCGAACATAATTACTTTAGTGTAAATAAGTTCCCTCTAGGCTCACCCCCTATCACATTATGGGATCGAAAATTTTAGCGATAAATCAAGACTTTCTTTAATAATTAAGGTCTCTAAACCATTTCTTATGCCTGCCTCGGTGGCGCCGTTGTAATTGCGCATGCGTTACGATTGCTGTGCTGAGGTCTCGGGTTCGATCCCCGGGTTGGGAAAAGTGATATTGGGTTTTTCTACCTAGAAATACTCAGTATTAACCCGGAGTCTGGAATGGTGCCCGGTGTGGCGATAGGCTCGCCCCCTTTCACATTATGGGACCGAAATTCGGCGAAAAGTGGGTGTACTGGTTACACCTCTGCCTACCCCTTCGGGGATTACGGGCGTGAGTGTATATGTATGTATGTATGATATCGTTTATTCGTAGTAAGACGCTTAATTTTGCATTGTATAGGTCTCTTAAATAGAATCATATATTACACAGAGAATCTGACACCAGCAGCGCAAGAGCAAGGCCGGCACGAGCGCGAAAACGGTTCCGAGAGTAAGCCGCCGAGCGCAGAGCCGCCTGCCTCCTCCCCACCCTTCCAGCGTGAGCCGCCCCGCACCCCCGATAAGACACAGTGGAACTACCCCCCGCCGCCGGTCGACATCATGAGCGGCGGCGCCGCCTTCTGGCAGAACTACTCGGGTGAGTTGGTTTGTGGTTTATTTGAGACAATATAAATGTAACTGATGGCTGTTGCCAGTTGAAGTAATTTACACAAAGCTAAGAATAACTAGTCGTCCTCAATTAGTAATTAATAAATAGTAATGACAACTATACAACAACAATAGCAACAATATAACAATAGCAGCGATAGCCTAGTTGGTTGCGGTACGGACTGCCAAGACGAAAGTCGTATGTTCGAAACCCAAGTGGCATACACCTCTGACTTTTCTAAAGTTATGTGTGTATTAAATGTTAATTATCGCTTGCTTTAACGGTGAAGGAAAACATCGTGAGGAAACCTGCATACCTGAGAATTCTTATAAGAATTTCGAAGGTATGTGAAGTCTGCCAACCCGCATTAGGCCAGCGTGGTGGACTAAGGCCTAACCCCTCTCATTAGTAGAGGAGGCCCGTGCCCAGCAGTGGGACAATGTTTAATACAGGGCTAGTATTATTATATATATTATATAACGGCAACTAGACATATGCCTCTACTAGAATGAGTAAAAATAGAGTCAGGATTTAGCTAATCTCATAGATACAATTTACTATTCGAATTAAACAACATGTGCTTAATGACAATCTTATATAAAAAATGGCTAACTACTCATTGCTTATATGTCCAGGTGGGAATAAATAGAATAAATGGAAATAATAGTTTCATATGTAATTTAATGATATTACGTAGATATTTCATTTTATATAGTTATTAAATTTAAATGTTCCATCACAATAAAACTATTTCTTCTATAAAAATGTACAATAAATTGTTTATGTATGTATATTATTTTATGAATATGAATATAATTTGGCTGTTCAGTTTACTAAAATGTTTACGATTTTGTTACGTCCAATAAATTGATACGACGTTCATAAATTTACATTATTGAATTCTTTTGTGGGATGTATTAGTCTACGTACTTCCGATTGCTTTTCATTCAATGAAAAAGGGCCTTGTGGAATACGGAAAAATGTCGAGGGAATGAAATATATTCGTCATATTGCATAGGTACCTAGTACCTACATGGAGTATTGAGAATTTGAAGCACGCGGTAACGGCAATGAGCGCATTTTGTTAACTTTTGGATTAAAAACAATAACAATAATAACAATGTATTTTTGTTGTGTGGAAACACATGTTCTATATGGTTAAATACCATAAAAAATAAGTGTAAAATACTAATAAAATTATATATTACTAGACGTTGCTCACGGCTCCGCCCGCGTGGAGGCTATTTTTGGAAGGAAAGGTATACAATCCATGGAGGCATCTTAAACTATTACACCTTTCTATATTTTGCTTTCCCATAGGATGCGTGCATTTTTCCGTGATAAAAAGCAGCATATGTCATTTTCTGATCTCTAAACTGCCATTATGCAAAAAATCATGTCAATCCCTTGCTCTGTGAAAAACGAAACTATCCCACGGGAACTATACATTTTTCCGGGATAAAAAGTAGCCTATGTGCTATTTCAGACTATAATCTATCTCCGTGCCAAATTTTAGGCAAATCCGTCCAGCCGTTGTAGCGTGATTGAGTAACAAACATCCATCTAAACATTCGCATTTATAATTTTAGTAGGATTGCAATACTTCTAATATATATTGATTAATATAAGTTATATAAAAATTAAATATTAAACTTAAACCAAATGATATACGTCGCTTGCGTTTCTGAAATACCGTTCGCGTAGATAGTAATTGAAAATAGATCCGTAACATTAATCCCGAAACGCCTTTATAAAAGAACAAACCCTTAGTGCACTCAAAAATAAATATTTGATATCAAAAAACGCAATGCTCTCAACTTTTAGCCAACGAAAAGCAAAAATGTGATGCACGTATCGGTGAATCAAACCGTAGTTTTTTTCATTTATATCCGCTTTGTGGAGAGCCCAGAAATTTCATTAAAAATGCACCGGCCCCGTGTGTGCCCGCGTGCATGCGATTGTCTACTGTAGGCCTACTCTTGAAATCATGCAGTTTCAAGTCCAATCTAGAAGATATTGGAACTCTAACTCACTCAACTAAACGAAATAGAATGTTTACTAACTGTAGATACTCTATTTCATTTAGTTACTAAAAATTCCGCCGTATTCAGTTAAATCATGCGCTGGTATTGCGTTCAAAAGTGCCAATTGTACAGTTTTTGAACACAATTCCAATTTTAAATTGGAATCGAGTGTTCAGAGTAACCCTCCTGTGCAACGACCACACCACCCGAATACAACCATTGCTATTGGAATATTTGAGTAAATTGTTCAAGAGGTTCTTTATTGTTTTGTTTTACATACGATTATATCTTAACTACGTTAACTTATAACTTACTTAACGTTGTTTATTGTTAATTATTTGCATGCTTTAATCTCACATTTATATCTTGTCTAAAAATAACTTATACAGATATAATAGCTCTATTTGATTGACGCAGGATTAACGGGTTATGATATACGCTGGTGGTAGGATATTCATATCCGCCCGGATAGCGACCACCGTACACAGGGTGTAAAACCCGCCATAGTGGCACACGCAAGTATGTCGCCTTCCGGGATCAGCCAGTCTACATCCGGTTTTTGTCGAGGGTCTAGAGTTGGCTTACGATCTATTGCCGCATTGCGGTCTTCTGAGTACTCTGACACTGGACCCTCGACCGCTTCTTCACCTTCTTGCCCATGGCATAGTGTGAAAAATCAGGCCGGCATGATTGTGTTGAGTAGCGGGGGATAAATTGACTCTCGCTAGTCGATACTCTAAGTGGATGGCACTGCGCTTACCATCAGGTGCAGTGTTGTCACTTTGCCGTGCCTGGATAAAAAAATATTTTAGTGTAATACTGCCGAGCTAAGAACAGTATTGAGTAATCAAGATCCTTGCGTCTCCTTAAAGAATCCGCCCAAGAACCGGTTACTAAAAGGATACAGAAAGATGTAGTACCTTAATATCTCCATAATTGTATATTAACTTGTAAAAACAACCACGCGGGCGGAAGCTAGTTGGGTAAAATAATTAACTTGATTTTATTGGGTATGTCGACGTAAAAGGGTGGCGAGTGCAAGTGCTAGCAAGCTAAACCATTGATATGAATTAAACCATTTCCTGCATTTTGCTGACGAGTGGCTTTTGCCGTCGCGTCGGTCTGCTTTTCAAGTAGAAATTGCAAGTAATTTGAACTGTTACCCTACACAAGTGTTGAAACGCACGCGAGCACGCAACTTAAACGTTTCAATAATCTGTAATAGAATACGCTATACGGTAAAAAAATGGTTAATTTAGTTATAAAATTATATATTAATTCCCGCTGAATCGTAAAGATTTTTCTTATTTATTACACGTTGCACTTGCTGTTAAATATAGTGCCGTTAAATTACGAAGTCGACCTTTGAAAGACAGACGTCTTTTCACGGTCGCCACAATTATGTCGACGAGATTTAACTTCGGAATACAACGTACCAAAACCGGCCACTATGGTGGGATTTTTGCCAGGGTGCACCGTGCTAGCTACGCCATTGGTTATCCTACTAATATTATAAATGCGAATGTTTGGATGGATGGATGTTTGTTACTCAATCACGCTACAACGGCTGGACGGATCTGGTTGAAATTTGGCACAGAGATAGATTATAGTCTGTAATAACACATAGGCTTATTATTTATCCCGGAAAAAGATACAGTTCCAGTGGGAGAGTTTAGTTTTTCATAGAGCAAGAGATCGACATAATTTTTTGCATAGTGCCAGTTTAGGGATCAGAAAATGACATGGGCTACTTTTATCCCTGAAAAAACATATAGAAAAGTGTAATAATAGCTTAAGATGCCTCCATGAATTTTATACCTTTCCTTCCAAAAATAACCGCCATACAGGCGGCGCCGCGGGCAACATCTAGTAAACTATAAAGTCATGCCACTGATTTAGTTGAGTTATACATCAATTAATCCCAATGACTCAAAATATCTGAATTACATTTCTAAAAAACCAAACAATAAAATGAAAGAATTAATTGAATAGTCCTTTTGACCACTTCCGCTCTATAAAGAAAACACTAATGACAAGGACGGTGGATAATCTTTTGACTCTGGGCACGGCACTGTAGTTGTAAAAATAAGAATATAAAAATATAAGATGGCTATAAAGCTAAAACACAAAAATACAAGCGGGTTGTAAATATAAAAAGGTTGGTAACAGAAAAACAAAAATTAAAACTTGGAGCCTTTCAACAACTTTCCTCAGTGCCGTCGGTAAAAGAAAAAAACATATTTTATTATTCCTAAATTAGAAAACTTTTTTCTACGTGCTTTTTATAAGAAACGAGATGGGTCAAAAGTATTGCAAACAACTCAGAAATATTTAAATGAAGCAAGCAATTCAAAATGTTGATAATCTATGAATATAAAAATAAATATGTACATGTATTTAGCATTATAATTCTATAATAATATTACTAAAACCCTTATATATTTCATACAATCAAAAATGGATCAACAGACAATATTTAAAATTGATTTGTAGCTTCTATCGATATTATCACATAACACAATCAAATTTTAATGTACCGGCAAAGTATCTCTTCAGTTTTATTATGGTATAGATCAGTGTCCCAAACTATGGGTCGCTACCCACTAGTGGGTCGCGAGTGAATATTGGTTGGGCCATGAAAATAGGATCATACTTCGACCGAACGGAATATAATTATTAAAATTGATTTTATTTTCTTATTTGAACTTTCCATTCATATAGTTATGACTCTATTTATTCATGACAACCAAGAGGTGAGTCTCGAATTCGGAACTTTTTGTTAGGTGGGTCGCTGTTCAGTCGACTTTGGGAACCACTGGTATAGATAGATTAATGACAAGTTAGATTTCAAGCAGTAGTAAATGTATACGGGACTCTTAGAAGTTTGTTTCCAACAATAAGGTCAGGATGATATTTCTGGGAAGTAATATTGACTGTATTTATTTTCTTATCTATTATAAGTGAAATGCTTAATTTATGCATACATATGTATTATATTATAGTATTAAACATTAACAGCAGCAATAGCCTAGTTGGTTGCAGTACGGACTGCCAAGACGAAAATCGTAGGTTCGAAACCCAAGTGGCATACACCTCTGACTTTTCTAATGTTATGTGTGTATTAAAATGTTAATTATCGCTTGCTTTAACGGTGAAGGAAAACATCGTGAGGAAACCTGCATATCTGAGAATTTTTCGAAGGTATGAGAAGTCTGCCAACCCGCATTAGGCCAGCGTGGTAGATTAAGGCCTAACCCCTTTCATTAGTAGAGGAGGCCCGTGCCCAGCAGTGGGACAATGTTTAATACAGGGCTAGTATTATTATTATTATTAAACATTAAATATACACAATTCAGTATAATCGTACGATTCTGGGTAACAAGACGGGCAACATATTTAATAATTATATGAGTAATCAATCATAATTAAAGAAATTAGTTTTTGTACGTATTTGTACAAACGCTTTGCAGACTATTCAATAATTATTCGTACATGAAAAAATGTATTCACCGATTTAAAATCGCTTTTTAAAACAATTGTTCCTTTTGTTTGTTTAGTGGCCGTGGCCTACATCATCATCATCTACATGCCCTTATCCCACACTAAGTGGGGTCGGCACAATTGGTTTTAACTCTCCACGCAGCCCTATCATGCGTCAAATCTGCATTCACTCCATTCACGTGCATGTCCTCATTCACGCAATCCATCCACCTCTTTTTTGGGTCTCGCACGACTCTTTCGTCCATCCACATTCATACTGACAACTAGTCTTGTCACTTGCCTTTCATCCCTCCTCATCACGTGCCCATACCAAGCTAACCTAGCACTCCTCATCTTTTCTACAATTGGTGCTACTTTCAGGCTTCCCCTTACATACTCAGTGGCCGTGGCCTACAAACGGCAATATATTAGTGTACATGATTACATAATATAGGATCCTGTTCGAGGTTAATTACTGCTTGTATCACAATAAAGTATAATATATATAGCTTAATACGCATACACATACTTACGCACGTACATATTTATTTAAATTAAAATGTATTTTCAAAATAACTATATTATAAACCTTAATGCAGTATACATATAACGCCCATACATAACGCCCAACAGTCACACACATAAACCCGACCCCACACTAAGATACGAGTCTTGTGTTGTGGGTATCAGGGACTACGAGAAACTTTCGGTCTAAGCTTTCAAATTTCTTAAATTATTTTACTAAAATACAAATCTTGTATTTATTCGTGATACTAACCCACAAATTACCCAAATACATTACATATAATTTATTTTACTAAACATTTTTTTACGTCAAGCGAAACGAATAAACTGACTGATATTATATAAGTAATATAAAGTTGAAAAATTAATAAAGAGGAAACTCCTCCATGTTACTTTTTAGGTGAGCTTGTAAAATGAATGGAATAAAAATTGTACCGCACAGGTGCGCTCAAAAACCTTTGACGATATTAACTTTTTTGTTTATGCTCTGGTAATACAGCCGCAGTATTGAACACAGAGTTTTCATCAATTCGCCCAATGTATTTTTAAGATTCCGTACCTAAATACATGAATATATAACTGTAGACATGTATGTGACACACGTAATGCTCTTTATAATAACTATAATTAGAGTTGAATCCTATGTACCACAATAAAAACGATTTGATTTGATTTGAACTTTTTCTTATTTGGAAATTTTATGATTAAAATTGGATACAGTTTTTAAAAACAAATAAAAGGTTTTGATTTACTCAATAAAACTACTAAATGAAATATGTTATAATAAGATTTAATTTGCAAAGTAAAATAGAAACTTTAAAAATTGTTGAAGCTAAAAGTAAGTTTTATAGGAAATTGATGAAAATATTTTGTGTCTCTCTTAAAATTGCAGGAAAATCAAATTGAAAAATAGAAAAATCAATTTTTATTATCTTCAAGCCTTGGTTCATCTTTAATCCATAATGACAAAATAACCAATTTCTTTCTCTCAATCAGCAACGCACGACGACCGCGATTATTCTGGTTCTGTTGATGTCAACGATTAGAGAAAATCACTTACCATGACGTTATCATGCTTGCTAATCGGCTTTCTGCTATAATACTGTGTTTAAAATGTAATGTGTGTTTTTATGTGTGACCTTAAAATCTAACACCAGCCTCTACATTATCAATAAACCGTATACGCACCAACTATACTTAGTCACTGCACTATAGTCCTTGTCAATTACCATCTGGTTTTTGGAAAAATAGCTCCGATTTTTCAGTTCTAAGATAAACACTGACAGTGTTTATTCGATAAATGTAAAAACACAATCTATATTGGCTTTATTCAGCGTATAACGGCCAGCTTCAATACATCATCTTAATCTTGGTTTCCAGAAATGAACCAATAAGAATATAGTTTCAATGCCACGCCATTATTTGATTAGATTATTTTCGGGATCGATCTGTATATGTACTTTGATATTGTTTATTGAAATTGGCTGTTAGTCGACCAACAAATTATCTGAATAATAACTTTATCTATATCCTTTGTCAGCTGCTTGCATTCACAATATTAGACCTTTGATTGACAGTTAAACAACTAAATAACTTTATATTAATATTTAAAAGTATTTAAACATTTAATTTGAGGTTTGGAACACAGTCCCATTTATGGATACTTTTTAATCCGCTTACTTAAAAAACCATAATCTGATTTTGTAGGTATTATTCAGTTACAAATTATTGTTTTTGTAAATAGTGTTAATAAAGGATTCCGTTCTGCAACAAACTGTATACGTCATAAAAAATGGTATCTTATAAATAACGATCTCTTAATTTTGTAGATATATGAGTAGTGATAATAATACATTAACGGTGAAGGAAAACATCGTGAGGAAACCTACATATCTGAGAATTCTTATACGAATTTCGAAGGTATGTGAAGTCTACCAACCCGCATTAGGCCAGCGTGGTGGACTAAGGCCTAACCCCTCTCATTAGTAGAGGAGGCCCGTGCCCAGCAGTGGGACAATATTTAATACAGGGCTAGTATTATATAATAATACATTCATAATGTAAAACGTTTTTATCTATATAGGAATTATGCACTATCCCACTAAATAAAAATAACAAGAATGGATAAGTTGCCAACCGTGATGCTAAGATAATTATTACAAAAGCTTTTGACAAAACTGCAGCAGGCACTGTTTAAATATATAAATATTTTTTTACCTTGATATCTTAGTGTTGCCGTCACAATTATTAACTCCTAATATTGTGAAGTTATTGGTGATTCTCACTTGACAAAAAATATGTCTCTAATGGAAAATCAATTCCATCAAATGAATAAGATACGGTTGGACAGAGAGGCACCTCGCCACCGGTTGTTTGGTGAAATTACATTATGAACTCAGTTCGTGACCAACGCGGTATAGTTCCCTTCACACAATCATCCGTTTAGACCAACCCTTTGTTCCCAACCATCTCAAATTTCCAGATAAAGAATTAATCAACTTTTTCTTTATATATTTTTACGGCGATAATTAATTTCGGTTTTACAACCTCAAAGGTGTCGATTGCGGTAAAAACCGTTAAAAATAATGAGCAGATGGACTTTCTATTATTCTTACAGCGGTGTTAGGTGACATAAAAATGTGAGCAGCGAAAAATTAATTGTTCCTGAAGGTGTCGTTTTTTTTTCATGTAATGTATACAGTGTTGGATGATTTAAACGACTAGCCTGTATATTTTTATGACAATGTTTGCTAATCCAATTAATTATAATTTAATATCAAACTAGTAATATTACACATTTTTAAAATATCTACTTTCATTTCTCTGTGAACCATGTTATGATTAATAAAAGTTTTTTAAATAGAATGCATCTACCCATTGCTTTACTTATTGAGATAAAAAATGTGTTCATTCTCACTGTCACTTAACAACTATGTCATTTTATTTCTATCGGTATTACAAATAAATGGAATCACGTCTGCCTTGTAAAGTCCTTTTTTATCATTCCCTGACTATCTGATCGAATCGAAATCGAAATAGTTCTTTTAAATGTTTTTGTGTCTTTACGAAACTGTGAAAGTGAATGTCATTGTTGAATGTAAGAATATTCGATTCTGAAATCATTCCGAATTAACAAATACCTTTTGTAGACATCTTGTGTTGAGAAAGACGAGGGCAAACATTACAGGATAACTTTTTTATTAAGCTGAGCACTCAACCATTACAGTTATTTCAAAGAACAAATAGATTATACCTCTCAAAGGAACCGGCAATTCTGTTTTAGGAGCGGCAAATTCAAAAATATTACGTATTCAAACAGACCTAATGGGACATTTAGGGGTGGCAGCGAAGTGAAACGGCAAAGGCCGAAGCTTTTAAGTGTATAATATTTAATTGTAACGCCCTAGGCGTATAATCTCGCCCGAGATAATAGGTTCTGTTTCGGGACAACCCTCGCGACACTTGTGAGTGTGGCGCCCTGGAGCAAGTCTCCACTGAAACAAATCGGATTATAATTGAGTTTTTTTAACTGACGAATGTTTTTAAACCAAATTGTCGCCGTCTATAGGGATAGCGGAAAAAACAAAATCGTATCGCCATCAAATATATCTGCGTTATATATTATTAAGTACAGCTCAACTAAGCGTTAGAAATGTTATAAATTAAGACACGCAAGGTATAAATTGTGTACGACTGTCAGGATCAAAAATTGAATTCCCTGTTGAGAAAATGTTCCAACAAAGTAAGCAAAAAACGCGATTCCGTTTATATCTTTTATATCTCGTAAATTGCAGGAGGCGGCAAGCGTTGCATGAAATTGAATAAGCATATTTCGTAAAACGTCGACGTTTTCGGAGACAATTGCCTTACTTCACCTACTCTTGCCTCTTCACGAACTTTGTCAATTTTCCTAAAATCTTATTAGAAAATCCTCCTGTTCTCTAGACGTGTTGTGAAATATTAAAATACTTGAATTTGATTTTATTTGCTCCGAAACACAGCTGAGTTTTACACATTATTAATGAAACATTTTCTGTTCAAGTCGTGTGATTTGATTTTACGTTTTAGTATGTTGTTTACATGAATTAATCATAGATATATTGTGTTATTTAATAATTAATTAACACAGTAATAAAGGAGAGCACTGAGTGGCAAAAGGAACAACCCTTCTAGACACAATTTAATAATACAATATTGAGAGTGATACTTTTTACCGAGCAATATCGAATATTAAATTAGAATACACCGTACGGATGTGGAGTCCGTTTGAAGTGAAATGGCTTTCCCCTAAACACTAATGACATTTTCCGGGGTGACACACTTGCGTTTAAACTTCGTGTATGACTTCCTTCCAATTTATTAGTTATTTTGTACAATTATATTTGACTGCACAATGTTGTTGGTTTCATGAACTTTTCGACTATAATATTCAAAACTTTCTCATGTACAAAGGTAAAACCAAGCTGTAGGCAATTATGCACCGGCTGGACTGATAAAGTATCATGGTCTCACAGAAAATCGATGTGAAATGACAGCTTGCTGTTGGGTTTTGTTCAGTGACAGATTACTGGAGGCCTGAATCCTCTTTTCCAATATCCAAACTTTTCTTTTTAGTACGGTGATATGATTCTTCAAGTATTTTGATTATTCATGATTAGAAGCGATCACTTACCACACGTCACTCCCTTACGTGTTTTTAAAAGATGGTGACCGTTTAGATTAAATAAACCTATAATTTTCTAATTATCTAATTTTGTATGGTGAATTATATGCATAATGTTCATTCGTTCAATTAAGAATAGAAAATATTAATATAAAGGTCATTGCATTGTCTACAGAGTCCCTGGCCCAAGAGTTGGAGATGGAGCGCAAGTCTCGGCAGCAGGCCATGGAACGCGACGTGAAGAGCCCACTGTCTGACCGCGCCGGCTACTACAAAAACTCGGTGCTTTTCAGCTCAGCCACTTAGCTGACGCATACCGGGGGCATGGATTTCCCCGATAACCAAGAATACGATAAAGAAATCAACGAATCAAGAAAACCAATGATAAGCGTCAAACCTGAATTCAGGGAAAAATAAGATCCAAAGATCAACATTGGCGAACAATGGTATATGTACCGTCTTACTCAACCTTACGGAATACTTACACATGGACGATTGCCTGATGGTTCTCAAGATTCGAATGTTCATCTTAATGTTTATTCTATTCTATGTTTTCGGCGTGAGGATCTCAATGAAGTTATACGCACTTCGTATTATTGAGACAAATTTGTACATATTGTTATTGAATACGGAATAAGGAGGTAGATTTCGTAACGTTTAACGGAGTCTCGTCAAATTTTCTTCCATAGTAAAATTTGTAAATATTCCTTTATATATTATTAGGACGTAAGACATTACGGTTTTATCGACGATTCAAGTATATAATTTATTTTATTCTTCAATATTTAAATCATGAAGTTAGTACCTTTACACTTATTGTTAAATGCCATATTTATTTGATAAGTACTTTCCGTTTTGTATCACGTGAGTGCACATTGGATCAAATATTTTTAGAAACGTTAAATCCATACCTACTAAATACATATCATAAGCTTCGAAGAATTTTAAGTCGGTCAGTAATCGATTAAGACAATAGTTGGAATTGATCAAAGACTGTTTTTCGAGATATGTTTTCCTTTTCTAAAATTGATGACACTAGTCTTACCTTGTTCTGTAAAAGGTGTTTAAGTTCCTATGAGACCGTTTGTTTAAAATTTGAAAAGACCACCATATCGTCAGTAAAACTGAGTGACAGTAGGCACATATTACGTCACCCATACGTTAAGTACGTAAAGCTAACGTTCAATATCAATAAATAATGTTATGTGATCTTCACTATCATGTAATTTATTCAATTTTAGTGCAATGATTAGTTGTAACTGAAATTAGTATATCTTATTATTCATAAAATGTACTATAGATGATACATTAAGTTAGTGGTTTTGAAAAGATACATTTATACAATTCAAATTTATTGACTGAACAGTAATTGAGGAAGCAAGAAACAGACAATGTTCTTGTGAACTCGTACAACGTAATTAAGTGTCTCGTTTTAAATTTGGTGATGTAGACGCTGTAAAAATAATTATATTCGCTGTGTCTCGTATCAGTAACGCAGATGTATATGAGTAGTAGTCCTAACCTAAGTTCAGTAGTTTTAAAATTATATATAAAGTATGAAATGATAGCGTTATTTATATTGATGCTTAGTTTACGAGACTTGGATGTCTTAAATAGAATAAGATTTAGGGAGTATGAAGCGTAGAATTGGCGCTTGGCTATTACGCAATATGAAATTTATGAATAAGCTGGCGCAGATATCTTCATTAACTGGTGTTCAGAAACTCACGAGTATACCTTCATGTTTTTTTTAATAAGTTATTAATAGTCAAGCGCCGATGCGAATATTCACTTCGTACAATTAATTTGGTAAATAACCTGTAAAGGATAATGCGTAATGAATAATACTTAGTTGTTATAAATGTTTAGCTGATCACGAGTGATTGTGTAAAGAGCGTGAATGTGGTACTTTGTATCATTTGATTATTGTTTCATCACAAATTGACAATACTGAGTTAGAATGTAACAGATGTAAGTAGCCGACCGGCACACAAATACAGTATTGTCTGACAGTTGTCTTAACTTTCATCGTATAGTTTTTTCTTTGTAAATGTTGACGCTTCTCAGTCGATGTACCAATTATTTCTATTGGAGTAATAGTACCTACGCATTCAAGCAAGCATTATTATTTATTATTTCTATTATGATTATTATTATTGATTTACTTAAAATTGTGTGTGTGCCTTGTATCGTAGATGAAAATATCAAGATTAAAAGAGAAAATTATCAGTTTGTGTTTTGTTTTACAACCCTTCATCTTATACTATTACCCTACTTATTATATTCGACAGCCTCCCTGGCGCAGCGGGCGAGAAGCCGGATGTGAAACGAGAGGTTGTGGATTCGATTCCCGCACCGCAACAAATGTTTGTGTGAAAGACAGATATTTGTTTAGGATCTGGTTGTTGTTGGACCGTGATCCCTCGTAGTTTTTGATAATACACTATGGTGCTTTTTAACGGTACAGGTTTGACCTAGTGTGGGGTCAGAACTATGTGTGACTGTTGGGTGTATTAATTTATACTACCCTCAGTGATCAAGTTCAGTACTTATTGGCAGGTTTCAGAATCTGACCTGAAAATGACAGAAGCGAATAAATTCAAGATTGAAATAGATATGTTATATATTCAACCAGTACGGTTTTTGCGATATAATAAAATCTCAGGATAGGTATGTGTTAATATCTAGCAAACCAAAGACCAAGCATATCCTTGTTACTTTTTGGGGAAAAATCTTTATTAATAGTATGACTAAGATTTTAAATTTTGGGTGCGTCTGTTTGGCATTAAGTAAATAATGATAATAAAACACCCAACGGTGACACAACTAGTCCTGACCCCACACTTGGTCACTGTATCGGGGTTTCAAGGAATACTACGGACTACGAACCCGAAACAAATCTGTGGGTCACAAAAACATTTGTCTCGGTGCGGGGTCAAAACTGTCTAGATCACGTAGGCTGGCTTGCATATAAACTCAATCGCAATGGCGTCAATACGAGTTTGGTGGTTTGTCGGTCTCGTGTGGTTTATCATATAACTCTGTGTTGCTACTACTTAGAGTGGTATAATAAAATATATTTAAAAAAAAACGACAAATAACAAAATTTGGCTGTCGCATATCTCGACGCGGAAACCCAACCGTATTAGCTCATTTCACAAAAGACTATTTATTCACTGCCATGGAAGTCATCTTTAAATTTATAACTAGACCACGAACGTACTAGCGCTATTTCGTTGTAACAAAATTTACATAGAATAAACGGCTACTATAAAACAGCAGTCACTACTCATTAAGTTCATCTATTCTACTTTAAAAAATACTAGTATCTTATAAATTAAATAACTTGAAGATAAGTATTTACGACTACTAATACAGAAGAAGTTGAATATTAAACACGAAGTATTTCGACACTGACTTTTTTCTAACACTTCTTGGCAAATAACGAAGATATAACAGCGTTTGGAAATCTATTGTAGACGTTAAATAAACTAGATTCTTTGTATCGCTGACAACTTGATTCTATTTCTTTAGAATTACTTCTTTTTAATGTTGTCAGATTTTGATTATTCATTTAAAATAAAGCTCTACTCGCATTACTGGTATACTCTTATATATGAAATCTAAAGTACCCAATATTAAAATGCTGGTGGTAGGATATTCATAACCGCCCGGATAGCGACCACCGTACACAGGGTGTAAAACCCGCCATAGTGGCACACGCAAGTGTGTCGCGTTCCGGGATCAGCCAGTGTACATCCGGTTTTTCTCGGGGGTCTAGAGTTGGAGTACAATGTTTGGCAATTTAGCGGCCTTCTGAGTACTACTACTGAGAAGAAGCTAAACAGCAGGCCGGCATGATTGTGTTGAGTAGCGGGGGATAGACTGTCTCTCGCTACTTGATACTCTATCTGGACGGCACTGCGCTTACCATCAGGCGCAGTGTGGTCACTTTGCCGCGCCAGAATAAAAAAAAAAAAAAAAAAAACTCTGACAATAGACCCTCGACCGCTTCTTCACCTTCTTGCCCATGGCGTAGTGTGAAGAGGCAGGCCGGCCTGATTGTGTTGAGTAGCGGGGGATAGATCGTCTCGCACTACTCGATACTCTAAATGGACCGCACTGCGCTTACCATCAGGTGCAGTGCGGTCACTTTGCCGTGCTAGGATAAAAAAAAATGTGTAATTTAGAGACAGAAGGAAATAATAATAGAGCTAAAATAACATAAGCGCCTGCTTTTTCACACTACGCCATTGGCAAGAAGGTGAAGAAGCGGTCGAGGGTCTAGTGTCAGAGAACTCAGAAGGCCAAACACCGTACCCCAACTCTAGACCCCCTACAAAAACCGGATGTACACTGGCTGATCCCGGATCGCGACATACTTGCGTGTGGCACTATGGCGAGTTTTTCGCCATGTGTACGGTGGTTGCTATGCGGGCGGATATGAATCGTACCACCAGCATACTGGGCAGGTTGAAAAAAACATTATAAAAATATTATCTCAGCCACATTACTTTTTAACATAGATAATTAATTTTGAAAACCAATAAAACTACGGCGCCATAAAACTGAAAAGTCATAAGAGTTCGCTTTTATATCAAAACTCACTCGGCGCGATAGCCGTTTTAAATCCTGTGAAATCGGAAAACTTCATATTTATTGCTAATAGATTTTCGGCCGATGAGCACCGGGTTATTTGGGATGCAATTTTATTTTGTCCATATGAATGATTTTTATATTTGCCCCTAGGGCGGGATCGACGTAGCGACCCGTTGCCCACCCTTCACCATTTCGGACTTCGTGCTGGCATTGACCCTCTAAATATGTTTGGTGAAATATTTTCCAAAACCAATTCGATATGAAATAGCTTTTGTAAATGGGCAAGCGATATTTTTACTTTTTTATTAGTTTCACGAACTGATTTTAATTTAGGCAATAAACATGGCTATCAGGTATAATATTATTTTTTTTAAATACCATAAATTTATGTTCATAAGTAATTATTGAACTTCGAATTATGTACACTTCAGAGTAATAAATATTTAATTCTGAACATAGATAATTTATTACTACTTAATGTCTACATATATGGCATAGTTATGGAGTTAACAATAAACTGCATACTAATAATGCAACTTCATGTACGAATCATTTATTTTGAACCATAACGAGACTACCAACTCGTCAATTCCCAGGATTGACTGAACCAAAAATCCTGGAGGTTTTTTTTTTTTTTTAATGTTAAAAGGAGGCAAACGGGCAGGAGGCTCACCTGATGGAAAGTGATCACCGCCGCCCATAAACATCTGCAACACCAGAGGGCTTGCAAATGCGTTGCCGGCCTTTCAGGAAAGAATATGCTCTCTTCTTGAAGGTTCCCAAGTCATAACGGTCCCCATTCTATATAAAAGAATTTACTTTAGAATACACATTACAGAAATCGTTAAGCAGTTTGTTATTTTTAGGGATTTATAATGTACTCGGGTAGTTTTTACAAAATAAAGTGTAGTAAATATAAAAATATGGATCAGATCCTTTGCTGATTATAATTGGAAGGTATTGTGTAAAATGTCTTGTACAATGTAAAATTGCCGACAATGTAAAAGGTCTTTTACATTGTCGGCAAGCTTTAATACAAAACTAGCTTTTGCCCATGACTCCACCCGCGTGATAGACGGTTTCTTAAAAAAAACTCTTTTTTATAACAATAAAAAGAACATAGTATTTACGATTAAAGTAACTACTTTTATAGTCGCAAATAAACGCGCCTTAAGAAAATGCTCAAAATATTTGTTGATAAAAACTAGGAAATTTAAGAAGAGAATATAATGAAGCCCACCCAGAACAATGCTCAGGAAAAGTATACTGCGACTGTGATGTGACCAATGAGACTGTTCCAAAGAATAAGGTAAGGGATAACATTTTATATTATCATTGATACCGGACAATAACCTGCAAAGATCGAGTAGGATTGGCACGTTTGCCGCTTGTCGGACTAGCTGTAGGCAAGAATAACTATCTAGTGGATTCCCAAAGACAGAAAAAGATGGCGTAGCAGACCGACTGAAGTAGACTAGTAAAGACTGATTTACAAAAACACACAATAAGGACAAATGACAATAGGGAAGCCTCGGTGGCGCAGTTGTTATTGCGCATGCGTTACGACTGCTGTGCTGCTGCGGGTTCGATCCCCAGGTCGGGTATAGTGATATTTAGTTTTTCCCTCTAGCAATTCTCAGTATTAGCCAGGAGTCTGGAATCTGTGCCTAGTATGGCAATAGGCTCGATCTCTATCACATTATGTTAACGAAATTCGGTGAAAAGTGGGTGGTACTGGTTTACACCTCTGCTACCCCTTCGGGGATTGCCAGCGTGAGTGTATATGTATGTATGTAGGGAAGCATTTGCCTCGCAGTGGGACATACAACGCTCATAAAAATACCAGTGTTAGTAAAAGCGGTATAAGCCCAGCTGAGGGTTGCACAGACCACCGAGATAGATGGTGCACCTTCCATCCAACCCCGAGGGCAATCCTTGTGATTTTTTGAAGTTATTCATTCTTAATTATCACTCGTTTTATCGATGAAGAAAGCATCGGGAAGAAACCTGCATACTTCAGAATTGTCAATACCAATTTCGAAGGTATGTGAAGTCTACCAACAGTGTGGTGGGCTATGCACAACAGTGGAACAGTGTTATCATAATATTGTATTATTTGTATGCAGCCCCGTGGTTTTGCCAGTTGAGGTGATTATACTCAAATCTCAGTGGTTAACTATTTTAGTAAACTTTGTGATCTAGGGCAATCTAGGCTATGTAGGAAAATGTTGATTCTAAGTCGTATTAAGGCAACATTGCCTGTAATTATACTAATAAGGGTGGCACTGACAAAGTTTTACTGCGGGCCCATAGTGACACTGTTAAACATAAACCCGTATGCTTATAAAATGTAAATTATAACCTCTATGTACCAATAGGCTACTTATTTCGCAGTTTTTTTAAACATCCACACCAATAATATGTCCCTAATTTTGATTCCGATTGATATTTTTTATAATCAAACTCGATAAGCAGGTACTTGATAATTTTAATAATAAAACTCCGGAATAAGTCAGTCAACACCGATATTGTATCTGATCATGTAGGAAATTAATTTCACTTGCACTGATATTGTTAAGTCTGATCTGAAACTTTTTTTATCCTATCACCGCAAAGTAACCACACTGCACCTAATGGTAAGCGTAGTTCCGTCAAATTAGAGTATCGAGAAGCGAGAGACAATCTATCCCCCGCTACTGAACACAATCATGCTGGCCTGCTTCTTGACTCTACGCCATGGGCAAGAAGGTGAAGAAGCAGTCGAGGGTCAGTGTACTCAGAAGGCCGCAATAGGGCTAAACATCGTACTCCAACTCTAGACCCCCGACAAAAACCGGATGTACACTGACTGATCCGGGAACGCGACATCCTGTGTACTGTGGTCGCTATCCGGGCGGATATGAATATCCTACCATCAGTATTTTTCTGGTGCATTTTATTATACATTAGATCCCATCTTACACTTTAATTATCGAGATATTTATCGATACGTGTGTTCAAAACAGGTGTATTTTTCAAAATAAGTAATTTAATCAAGTGATACATAAATTACCAATTAGTATATAAATTATCATTTGTCTATTTCTAGCGATATAATAAATAATTGAGGAAGCAATGTTTTATTTTCTATTTCTGTAAAATGCAACTCTCTACGTACATACCAACTACATGTTTGCAATTACGCACACACAATAGGTACTTACTATACAAATTAGCTAAGCTAACAATAACTTAAGCACATAAGTAGAAAAAAAATGCAAAAAAAAAACGGCAAATTAAAATATGTTTATTGGATCAACATATTTTAATTTGCCGTTTGCTGTGACAAATGGGCATCATTGGAGGAGGCCTTCATCCACTCTGGGGTTCTTGCAGAATAGAAAAGGGAAAAAATGTAATAAATATAGAAATATAGTTTAGATAAATATATATATAAAAAAATTGATCCTACTAAGTATATAATTAAAAAGATAAGAAAAAAGACTGGATAAATACAATAATATATGCTTGGGCAAGATACATTTAAAAATATGTAATAGACATGTATGTAGACAATACTAAAACTAACATAGAAATTATGGAAAACTAACACTTACATATAAGAAAACTGTAATTTTTTGCGAGAAATAAAAAGGCTTTTTTATTTTTATTTTATTTATTTATTGGATCAACAACTAGCTTAGTCAAAACGGCAACTTATCTTCCAGCTGATAGGCAATAAATCTATGTAATAAAATAATTGCGTAATATAGGGCCGGTTGTAGGTTCACAAACGTTTGGAGTTAATACTCGTCGCGGCGGAGTTAATATTGCGCGCATAAATATTGTCGCACACGACAGCTCCTCGCCGCTTATAGTCTCTATTGAAGTATAGTACTTGTACAGAAGGTGTTCTCATTTCGTTTCTTTATCTTGTTGCCTTGTATAGAAATAACATACACCATAAACAAGAATAGAGTCGCTTTATTTTTAGAAACAATTATACATACTATTGCATTCAGCATTAAGAAAAAACACGGACTGTATGCGTCATGCAAGATGAAGATGTGTTATGTTCGGTCATTTCTTAAAACTCGTGTTTATAGCTCACTGTCAAAAATCGTGTCAGGAATTTGAGATATTTGTTTGAGAAAACATACTCGTCGATTTCAATCAAAAAGTGACGTTATCTTAAATCGATTATATTATTGAAAGCACTTCATAAATCTGTTCAAAAAGAAGTAAGCTAGAAGCCATCAAAACATAGTGGGATGGGTAGTTGTCAAATTTCAAGAAAAGAATGCACGATAGAGTCATGACGTCACCACCGAGAATGGTCATTACGCTGCAGTCGTGCGATGGAGATAGAGAGATGTTTCCTCTACGAACGCACTTTGGTCATACCAATATTTAAAATAATAATTTTAACTAAAAAAAATATTTATTTTTCGTATTATTTTCGATTGCTTATCAAATAATATACAAATTTAATCTCAGGAAACTAATATAAATTTTAAAACTTTGTTTTATGTTACAAAGATCAATACGGCTGAGTTTCTTGGTTTCTTTGATTTTTGATAATAAAAATACTGTTACACAAAATATATTTTGCAATATGATATCCATACATTTATAAATATTAAAACATCGCCCTGTATAACACGCAGGTAACACACGCGCACGCACCTGCCGACAGGCGCTCTTGGCGCGCAATTTTCGCTCTCTGCTCTCGACGGATTAGTTTTTCCTTACGATAATTAAATAACTTTGAGCTATGTTGTTGCGTGATGTATGGTCGTGTTTATTGTCTTGTATGAGCTTACCATCCGATGGAGGGTGTGTGGGAGATCATTTTATTGCCTACTGGTTTTTACTTGAAGATTAAATTATACTCTTTGCATTAATTTATATAAGCCATATTATGCAAAAGCTACGCATAGCTTTTGTAACAACTTACTTAACTTAATTTTAAGATATTGGTTAATAAGAAATTGTATTAAGTGTTGTGTTTTTATAAGAAGTTATAAAAACGCGTCTAATAAGTATGGGATTCTTCAAGAAAGGAGTAAATAGGTTTTTGAAGGATCGGCAACGCGCATGTGATGCTCCTGGTGTCCAAGCGTCCATAGGCTACGGTAACCGCTTACCATCAGGCGGGCCGTAAGCTTGTTTGCCACCATCGTGGTATAAGAAAAACAAGCACAATTTGTCACTAAAATGGTACTGAATAATGATGTCTATTAAACTGACATCAATTAAAATAGTCACTGAAGTGATAACGAAGTAAGAAGTATATACATATATATGTATGTATACTTTGTTGGGTATTATCAAAAATAGTATGCCATTTTATATAACACATAACAATCTCTAATTTCAACATATTGAAAACAAAAGACCTCGCTTTGATAGCAATATATTTACCATTACAATGACATTAAATAATGGCGTATTAGACCTAACAAGTAACTAGCAATTATTATACATCATTCATATAAAAAAGTCCAATAATAAAATTCTACAACATTGATATGATATTTTTTATTTATTTATTTTTATCAACAATATAATAACTATAACATTTTATAAATTCTTAGTTTGAAAGTTATAATTACAATAATAATATTAGCCCCGGATTAAAACATAGTCCCACTGCTGGGCACGAGCCACTAATGAGGGGTTATGCCTTAGCCCACCACGTTGGCGTAAAGCGGGTTGGTGGACTCCACATGCCTTTGAAACTCTTAAGAGTTCTGAGGTACGCAGGTTTCCTCTCGATGTTTTCTTGAAAGTTGAAGTTGCAAAATTGACCGAAAAGAACCAAAATTTTAACTAAGTAATTGTTGTAAAGTCATTCTTAATTCCTAAATAAATATTGTTACCTATATGGTTATTTTAGACTATCTAAGGCAAAATGGTTATTTGATAGATAAAAGTAATAGATAGATTGCCTAAATACCAGATTTCAGCTTGTACGTGTATGTTCTAATACAAAATCCTCATCGCGATTTGTGCTAATGTTGAACAGTATAATTTTTCGATTTCTCCTGTGTCATTAGATCTTAACCAAATTTGTCAACAAAATCAGCCTATACTCGGCTTAGAAATCATTTACATAAATATGACAAACTTGAAAACACTCGTGATGATCTATCTATCCTATGATCACAAGGATCTAATATTAATATTGGCAGTACCTACAAGATAAATAGAAATTATGGCTCAATTCGGTTTTTCTTGTTGTAAGGCACATTAACTTCAAAGTCTAGCTTTGTATTGCGAAAAAAAATTTTCTTCTATCACGTGGGCTTAATCAAAATAAAAACGACATGCAAATAAGTGATAACTTACATGAAGCGTTGCTTGTTGATGTAATACATTTCTCAAAGTGATTTAAATTTGTCCCTAGGTCAAGTGAAAGGGTACGTGTAATCTTTATTCATTTAAATTAAAACGGAAACAGAAAGGCGATTGCTTAACATTGTTATGGCGACACTCAGTTATGAAAACATCTTAGCCCTTTGTCTGAGGGGACCGCGGTGCCAATTTGCATTACATTCCGATTTCGAAGTACTCCTTTTAGTATTAATTTGGGCTTTTCGAAGAATTATTTTCTTGCCCCAGTTTAATCTGATGGCATTTTTCGATTAATCACTATTGGAACATTTATGTTGATAAATAATTATCACCAAAAGTATACGTTTTTATATTTTACATTTTAATAAACATTTTCATTGCTCATTTGTAATTTGCGAATCCCTTCACTGACAGTATGAGCACTTTATATTAATTATTTGAAATATAGTCATGGTACAACCATACCAACTTAACGTATTTATATCTTCCAAGTTTTTTTATATCTTTCAAGTTTGATAATATATTATATAATATAATATGGTTTTATATACATATTAAATTTTATTTATTGGATATCAGGATGGAAAAAGAAGGTAGAGTCAGCATATTGAATCATCTATGAGTATAAGTACATATAAATAAACAAAATCGCATTTTATATATTTCCGAAAGATCCAAAATCGCAAAACATGATCAAATCTCTAAACGAAAGTGCAAACATAAATGTTATCCTTGGACAAAGCAAGCTTCGATAAATGTTCTAAAACATTAACAATTGCCGACATCAAGGACGGTCAACTTTCACAAATTCGCATTAAGAAAGGCACGCAGATAAACTTACTCTGCTTTTAAGCTGAAGACCTCTTGTTTGTTATAAATCCAATTGGAATAAGCCACGTGACACACCACGGTTCGTGGTGATATATCTAGGAACGATCAAACCAATACAATAAATATTATTTCTTACTATATGTTGCCCGCGGCTTCACCCGCTTGAAGGTTATTTTTGGAAGAAAAGGTATACAATCCATGGAGGCATCTTAGCCTATTACGTTTTTCTATATTTTGCCATCTCATAGGAAGCGTACATTTTGTTGGGATAAAAAGCCTGTGTCATTTTCTAATCCCTAAACTGCCACTATGGATCATGTCGATCCTTGCTCTGTGAAAAACTAAACTATCCCACGGAACTGTTCATTTTTCCGGTATAGAAAAGGTAGCCTTTGAGCTATTCCAGACTATAATCTATCTCTGTGCCGAATTTCAACCAGATCCGTCCAGCCGTTGTAGCGTGATTGAGTAACAAACATCCATCCATCCATCCAAACATTCACATTTATAATATTACTAGCTGTTGCCCGCGGCTCCGCCCACGTGGTAATTATTTTTGAAAGAAAACGTATAAAATCCATGGAGTCATCTTAAATCTTACATCTATAGTACATCTTACATCTATAGTACATCTTTCTACCTATATTTTGTCATCCCATAGGAACCTTACATTTTTCCAGGATAAAAAGTACCTTATGTCATTCTCGGACCCCTGATCTACCACTATGCAAAAATCATGTCGATCCCTTGTTCTGTGAAAAACAAAAAACTATACCGCGCGAACGTATCCTGGCAATAACGAACACCAAATAAAAAGAATTATCTAATTTGGTGCAGTCGTTCGGAAGTTATGCGCGTACATACATTTCACCGATTCCTTTTTATTTATATAGATATATATATAGTAGGACTAGACTAGATTAGTAGGACAATGAATGAAACATTTATTGAATTACTGAACCCAATTTAGAAACCTTAGCAAACTATTCAACAAAACTGTCAATGCTGGTGGAATCTGTGTAGCTCTCGCTCGCTCTCGGTGTGGCACTAACTCAACATCGGATAATTGTCTGGCATAAGGAGTTTATCTCAAAGCGACTGAACAGAGGGTCGGATGCTTTTTGATGCTGAATTGTTAAACTCATAAACATCAGATGTGACTAAATCATTTGTGGCATTTAGCTTTAGTGTTCGAAGGAGAATCTAAAATCAAAATCTCCAACAAAAATACTAGGTACCGAGATATTATAATATATACATAATTATTTTACTGCGTATACTGTATAGCGTCCACGACGACGTATCTTTATTACTGTCAAATCTATTCAAAATTTAATTTCAATGGGTCAAATGAAATAAATATTTACTCCATCTTATACGACAATACATTGCTAAAAACTAGATCCAAATTGGCTCAGTCATTAAAGAAAATTAGTGTGTACCAACGCAAACTATTTACGATTTTTCTATATACTACTTTTTACCCGCAGTTTCGCTTGCATGATAAAGATAGGGGTGTCGTAGGGGATTGTGTCGTCGGGGTTAGATTGGCTCCCAGGGAGGTCAAGGCCCGACTGGCCTCCGTCCGCAGAGCCGACTTAGTTGAGTGGTTAGCCAGGCTGGAGACTCCTAATGCAGGCTTGAGGACTGTTGAGGCAGTGCGTCCTGTTTTTAGTCAATGGCTTGACAGGCGCCACGGTGCACCGACATTCCGCCTGACATAGGTACTGTCGGGTCACGGATGTTTCGGTTCGTTCCTGTGTCGGATCGGAAAAGAGGGGTCTGCCGTGTGCCACCATTGTGGTAGCTGTCGAAATGACACGGCCCAACATACCCTTGAGGAGTGCCCAGCCTGGGATGAAGAGCGCAGCGCTCTCAGCTCCGCTGTCAATAGAGAACTTTCTCTGCCGGCTGTGGTAGCTGCCATGGTCGGTAGACGAAGGTCGTGGCGTGCGATGGCCTCCTTCTGCGAACGTGTCATGTTGCAGAAGGAGAGCGCCGAACGGGATCGGCAACGAACCGATCGTCACCAAACGAGAAGGAGGCGCCGAGTTTGACGATTGACTGGCGCCTCCCGCCCTGTGGAATGGGGGCCCTGAAGAATTCTACCACGGTATACCTTGCCTGTCGTAAGAGGCGACTAAAAGGGATCACGGGGGTCGCGGCTGCGCAGCGGGGGATGTGCGGCCTTTATATGTATCTTCATGGTGCGACCCTGAGGCGGGTGGCAGCGTGAAACATCGCGCTGCTGCTGTAAATCGTGGGGGGCATTTAGACCAAGAAGAGACGGCCCGTAAAGGCACGGCACAGGGATGGTTCCGGCAGCAATCTAGAGTACACTCAGGATCCCCCGGGATGGGATGAGATGGCTAGACAGGCGCCACGGTGCGCCAACTTTCCGGCTGACGCAGGTACTGACGGACCACGGATGTTTCGGTTCGTTCCTGTGTCGGATCGGAAAGGAGGTGTCTGCCGTGTGCCACCATTGTGGCAACTGCCACGAGGACACGGCCCAACATACGTTGGAGGAGTGCCCAGCCTGGGACGAAGAGCGCAGCGCTCTCAGAGCAGTCGTCGGAGGAGACCTCTCGCTGCCGGCGTCATCTCGCAGAAGGAGAGTGCCGAGAGGGATCGGGAACGAAATGATCCCTCCCGCCGCCAGAGAAGACGTAGGAGGCGCCGGGTGGACGACTGACCGGCGTCTCCCGCCCTGTGGAACGGGGGCGTTTGAATTCCACCACGGTAACCCCTGCCTGTCGTACGAGGCGACTAATAGGGGCCATCGGGGGTCGCGGGCTCGCAGCGGGGGGCTGTCAGCCCGAATTGATGCACTCCCAGTTTCGGAGCATCGTGCGACCCCGAGATGGACGGCAGCGCGTGTGGTAAGGCCTCGTTCGCTGTCGTTGTTCGGTGCGCGGGGGCTCCTAAGCCCTCCCATGGAGATGGGCTGCTGCGCAGCACCGCGCAGGGGCGGTTCCGGCAGCAATTCTAGCACTCCTTAGAATACCCCGGGATCGCTCCGTAAGCGCCGAAGAAGGCCACCGCGGGGTTTTAGCTGGTAGTGTCGGGTGGGGTGTACATAGGGGGTAGGGACTCGGCCCAGCGGCTGCCCGGATAGCCATCATCCGGGCGAGGGGGATGCTGGGTCGTAAGACCGGCTAGTCCAGCATAACCGTTTTATTCTTATTCCGCTTCCCCCCGGAGCGGGCGGTAGTAATAAAACGCTTTCCCCGCAACAACAAAAAAAAAAAAAAAAAAAAGGATCCCCCGGGATCGTCCCTCATTTGCTGTAGTAGGCTACCGCGGTGTTTTTATTCGGTACACCGGCGTAGGAAAATTGGTTAGGGTCCCGATCTAGTAGTCTTTCTGCCGAACTGGGTCAGAAGGTCGGTGAGTCCGGCATAACCATCTCTCCTCCCCCGAGGACTAGAAGGTATCCGTAAGATGGATTTTCCCCGCGGGAAAAAAAAACAAGGGGGATTGTGCCGTACAGAATAAAAAGCATACTCAAGATTTTACTCCGTCAAAACATTTTTTACGGCGCGAGAATTGAACCCGCTACCAAGATAAAATATATATAAATCTTACAAGCTTTTAAACATAAAAAGTTACCACATAACTAATCCAGTAGTTTTGTGTGATTATCAAATAATCAAACAGATATTTACAATATTATAATATATAGTTAGAAAATAAATACCCTAAGATCATTTATAACGTATTTATCAGTTGGCAGGTGTAAAGAGCCGTCATTTCCACGGTAAACATAACATATATAACATTTTCTTGCAAATAAATACATTATATTGACATAATTTGTTGTCTTTGAAAATAAATTATTTGTGATTACTGTAATATCAAAGGATTAAGTAATATTATAAATCTTGTTAAAGTAACATTGTTATTATAAAAACATCTCTTTATATCATAAACAGGGTTGTGGAACCCTTGAAAGTAGAAATTCATACGTGACATAAATACGTCCCATGCCTTACCTTGTCCCACTTGATATACATGATTTAAGTTTTTATTACTAAATGTGAATTAAATCGTACATTAACTAATAACCAATGAACACAAGATTATGTAACGCTGTTAAAAACATTGTAATACTTTGTATTTTTTAACTGTCTACACATGCCAGCTGACGAATACATCATGTGATGGAATAATTACGCGGCTGTATTCCAAAGCAATCAATTATCAAAAGTAATACGTATTTACAAATGGCATCGATAATGCACTTTTAACAAACGGCCATGGCATCGCGATAAACTATTACAGCTAGTTTTATATGTGCAAATACGTTTATTCCTATACTTCACAATGTAACAAGCAGTTCTCAAAACGAACGGCTTTAAGATAAAGTAATTATATAAATAAATAATAAAAAATGGTTTCTTATGTTTACGCTAATATTACAATTTGAAATTTAGCTAATACAGATTTTATCGCGGTTTACTTTACTTTTTTAACGCGAAGTTTTGATTGCTTTACAGCCTTCATGGTTACGGGGTAGACTGAGTTTTATATTGTCACGAAAGTATTGTGTAACATTTCTTCCTTCCATATAGTTGTTATAGTATAAACAATAGCCAATTGCCAATCCATTTAAAGACAGGTAGTTGCATAAAAATAATAATTCTACACTACTGATCTACAAGATAATTAATTTTGCCAGTGCAAAGTAGAAATTATTAGCTCAGTGGTAATGCGCTGTGATTAGAAGTCGTGACACCTGAGTTCAAATCCCACTACACATGTAGTCTGTTTTTGAATGTTTTTTTTGGGTTTTGTATTTTATAATTTATTTGGCGTTATAATATGAGTACTCGTGACATTGCGAAATAGAAGTTCACGCGAGAGTGACGTATGACAAAAGTAATACGGCAATTATACTGTAGTATTAATAATTGAAATTATTGTCTTCTGGCAATTTTATATTCTTATTTCTTGTCAAATATTGTGTTGTGCGCAGAGGGGGTGAGTTGCATTAATTTTATAAGATTAGGATATTAGTGTTTGAGAGTGCCTATTTGTAATTATGAGACTTTTACATTGTTGTAGCTTAAAGAAATGCCCCTTTGAATTTGGCACACCAAGTCCTTCACACCTGTGACATCGGGTTAGCCGTGGTTTGGTTTTGGCAGGGTTCCGGATTGCTAGATAGACAAAAACCCTCCTGGCGTCCAAGATTAGATTAATTTAGATGATAAGTAGATTAGAATTAATTTAGATGATAAGTAGTTCAGCTCAACAATAGTCATAGTTAATAAAATATTTTAGCAAGCTATTTTGAGTTTACACCAAGGACCCGTAACATAGTGCACAATAAATTTTATTTGTTGCAGTCCGATCTACGCGGCTCACAGTGTCTTGAGGTCTTATGGGTTCAGATTTAATTAAATTATCATTGGATCTCTCACTGGTGCTAGCTTCCAAACATCTTTTCTATTGAAATTTGGATCCATTTTACAATAGCCTCGCCAAACATCATAGGTAGGAACTGGTGTTCTTTGGTAAGGATTTGTGGTCAGTCAAATCGTAGATAATATTTGGAGCATTCTTCTGAATGTTCAGCAACTGAAAACTTCGTAGAGCGTCGGTGTTTCACGCCAAATATATATTCCGGCGGGTCCCGCGTAAAAGACCAACTGCCAGAGGTCAAGACACTGTAAGCTCCTTGCTGGTGAGCTTAAGCTTGAAAATTTCAAGACTGTCCTCGTCTTGTCTGTGAGAGCTTAGCTAGTCTTGTGAAAACACAAGTACAATAAGCATTGTATTCCTGCAGTTTTAAATACCTGAAACCACAAGTACCAGTGGTATTTAAGATATGGTTTCAAGCGTCAATCATAAAATATTTGAATAAATATCTGGTTTTGCAGAAATAACACACCTACAAGTAAAGTGTCAATCCCTGCCCAGAATTAAAAAAATATATATAATCAGTGATTGAAAACAACCATGCACGGATCAAAGATCACGAAATGCATTATCCTTTTCAATGTACTGAAACGCTCAAAATGTCTGTATTAATCGATAAAATGGCGTCTGGCGCGGTGAAGGCGGCACAGAGACAATAATAAATTGTAATTACAATTTAAAATGAGCAGGCGTTGCTGTGGGAGTGGCCTGCCCCCTGCCGCATACCACCTCCACTTCACGTGTGTGGAGTTTTTGTATTGCAGGTAATTATTAATAATGTAGGTGTGTGTCGGCAGCCAATGGTCTCAGCAGTTGAGAAGCAATGCAAAAGAAAACTCCTAATTTGGAAAACATTTGTACAAAAAAGTGGGTAAACAGTTTTGGAGACTTGTAGGCTGTATCCAAGACGGTATGCTGTAATGGTAGGCAGCGGCTTTTCTGTGGCCCCTGGCATTACAGAAGTCGTCTGGTGTTTGTCGTGCTCGTCTGTCTATCCATCTCGTCTGTATATTTAAAAAAAAGGCAGCTGCAGGGATACACAAGAAAATGCTTATCTCTTCTAACCTGGCATTTTCAAGTCGACCAATAAAGGCAAGTGAATCATAAGAAAAATTACCATAGACCAAGAAAAGTGAGCATACATGGCACCTACCAGCACTGGTAATTTATACCAGTACACAGTGAGTTGAGGCCGTATTTGTTATAGGCATGTTGTTTTTTTAAGTTTTAATCTAATTTAATTTACTGTCATACTGCTTATAATGAATAAAATATTTTTTTCTTTCTTACCTACAATTTTTATTATTTACTTGTTTATTAAATCAAAATATGAAACACAACAAGAGGGTAATAATTGGAACGTGAAAACAATGATAGAAAATTGTAATCAATCATTATCTGCACACAACACCATTGGAGAAAAACATATACATACACATGCACTACAACTGTATTCCCCGAAGGGGTAGCCAGAGGTATAACCAGTACACCCACTTTTCACTGAATTTATTACGGTCCCATAATGTGATAGAGGGCAAGCCTATCGCCAGACCGGGCTCAAATCCAGACTCTGGGCTAATACTGAGCATTTCGGGATAGAAACACCCAATATCACTTTACCTGACCCGGGGATCGAATCCGAAACATCAGCATAGCAGTCGTACGCTATTACAACTACGCCACCGAGGCAGTCACATGCCAGGAGAAAAACATGTATAACTAAATACGTATATTACCAAAATAGATACGTTCAAGCATAATACCAATCTGAACGCCTAATCGTCTTTTGTTCCCAAAACGATTCGATACGTATCGAATACCTATTTAACAAAATTACATGTTACGAACACATTCACTTGCTTTATTTTCCATTCCCTCATATTCGTGTATTATTTTTGTTATAAAAAGGCAATTAAGAATATTTCATTTGTGGAAACGCTTTAGATTCGTGAGTTCTGTAGAATAATATATGAAAAAGGTTTAATTTATGATTTGATATGATATATATGTTGATGGATAATGGCGGAAGCCAAGGACGACCGACGAAGGGACACAAAAAAGGCTAACTAAAAAAATAATTATGATTAACTAAATCCATTAATTAACTAAATTTATGAGTAATTAATAATGCCATTTAAAAAAAACGTAGACCTTTTTAATAATGTGTTAATTCCCGATCGAACTAAGTATGTAAGTAATCTTCAACACAAAACATAGTCGTCATGCCTTACTGCTGTAAATAATAACACATGTTTAGGAGACTCTGTGAAGAAAATTACAGTATTTTTTTGAGATTTACAATGTAGTTGGACATTTGAACAGTTTTAATAAAAAAATTGCTAATATTATTCAATAAAATGGTTTTATTTTCTGTTTTGCTATTGCGTTTTCGATTTCAAAATATTTGCTGTACCCTAATAAAAGGATAGAGATCATAATCTCAGAGGTCCGAGTTTGGGTTTGAATAAAATGGAAATACATTTTAATGATTATTATGCCCGTAAACGATTTGCCTTAAACGCTGCTATACGATTCAATGGAATTAATTACAAATTTGAACAGTTTTCGCCACATATATAATGCGAACTTCTAAAATACATTTGATTATAATTTGTATTGAATCATTTTTCGTGTAGAAATGTAATTTAATTATTTTACACAAAATATCAGTTATTTATATTTATTTATCATAAACTATTAATAAAAGCTTACATAGCAAATAAATACACCCAACAGTCAAACACATAGTTCTGACCCCACACTAGGTTGAAACCTGTATCGTGGGTATCATAAACTACTACCCACAACACCCAGACCCAAAATAACCATATCTATCACACACAAGCATTTGTCTCGGTGCGGGAATCGAACCCACGGCCTCTCGTTTAACAACCAGCTACTCGCCCGCTTCGCCACGGAGACTGTCAAACATATATAATCCATATCTGCTGCTTAAAGTGCTAAATCTAGAAAATAGCATGTTACTACAAAGCACATCTTTAAGTCAACAACCTTCCCGCCTATTTTCTTTATAACGCTTATTTAGCGCCGAAAATAAATGATTGATTACCATCGTAAACGTCAAAATTTTGAACCCAAAATAAAAGAGCGCAGAAACGATCAAACGACCATATCAAAAATGTGTTTCGAATCGAGTAAAACGACTGTTAATTTTAAAAGAATTCTTCAGACGGTCAGTCAGCACCCTGTAATTGCTCTTGCCTGAAAATAAATGTTTTTTGCGTGATTGAACTTATAATTTTATAAAAAAAAGCGCCACTTCTAATTCTTTTCTCTACTGGTTTTATTTTGTGTCAGTATAAATGATGAGTTCATTTCATGATATTTTAAATAGGAAATATACTTAAACTTATGCCGTTTTGATTTTTATTTTTGAATGATTAGTATATATGATTATAATCAGTTAATAGAACAGAAAATAGATATTTACTAAGAATTAGAAAACATCAACATTAAGACAATAATATATAAAGTCTAAATCACATTAGACCAGGCGCATGGACTAAGGCCTACTAGCACTCATTAGTATAATAAAGCACCCTTTTCTTATTGATAGTTGATTTTACTACCAGTCTTAGTCATTTTTTATGTAAAACGTTCTTATTCCTAGAACTTAAGCTGTCATCATAGCTATCTACTTTTAGCGCCCTGTGATCGCCACTTACGTAAGCATGGGAAATGGTTGATATGGGTGATAATGAAAATTTCGTGCCATAATTGATAATATTATATACACTCACGCCTGTAATCCCCAAAGGGGTAGGCAGAGGTGCATCGCTGAACCCACTTTTCGGCGAATTTATTTCGGTACCACAATGTCATAGGGGGCGAGCCTATCGCCATACAGGGCACAAATTCCAGACTCCGGGCTATTACTGAGAATGTATGGATAGAAAACCCAATATCACTTTACCCGACCCGGGGATCGAAGCCGAGATCTCAGCACAGGAGTCGTAACGCATGCGCAATTACAATTGCGCCACCGAGGCAGTCAATATAATATGTCAATTGACAATATTATAACACAACATTTGTAGTAAAATGTCAGGCAGCCACTTAGTAAAACATTTACGTGGTCTCGTTTTCGTCGATAAATACTATAAACTCTTTCTTACTCTATATAATTAAATAATTTTAATTAAGTACACTTAATGTTATCGCTTTGCTATCTATTATGGTTCTATTAAGCTAACGCAACTGTTGATGTGTATGTTATCCACAAACGATGGCGTGATAAAAAATAAACGGCCACTTAAATATACTTTATATAATATAAAAGCAGACTGTGACATCATTCGTAATTCTATGATGTTTTAAGTAGCACCATCTCGAATAAACAAAGTGGACGACGAAAAAATCTAATAATGGCCGCCATGACATTTAACTGAAAAAATAAAATATCACAAAAACAAGTGTAGCACTCGATAGCCAATTGCATTTTGCGGCGACGTAGTGCGACTTGCGTGCTCCGTACCATTAGTCCGCCCTTCTGGGCTGTTTGCCAGGGAAACTCATTACGTGTTTTCATGGAAAACGCCGAAGGCCATCGCTTTTGTAATACTGAAAGTGTTTTATCTGACACTATTCTTCATTACCATATATACCACTGAGAAAAATACATTGAAATAAAAAAAAATACGAATTCTATCGCGGTTTATTTAACTTTTTATCCCGACGTTTCGAAAGCTTTACAACCTTCATGGTCACGGGGCGGACTGACTGGCGCGTAAACATAAGAGACCAGTATGAAAAATGCATTGTCTAAATGCATCAGCTTGTGTAAAGATAACAGTAATAAATGAACTTTAAATATTAATAATAATAATACTAGCCCTGTATTAAATATTGCCCACTGTTGGGCACGGGCCTTCTCTACTCATGAGAGGCCTTAATCCATATAAATATTAGCTAGATATAATTTCTATCTTAGAAAAAAATTCAATAAAAACTGCGCAGTAGTGAATGTTATTTCTGATATTTATTGCAAGAAATATACCTAATAGGTGATCTGAGGTAAATGTCTTTAGGATAGTAAAAGCAATTGACATTAGATTACGTAATAGAAGCCGGTAACGGCCAGCGCGGAGTGGCGACACGTAGTCTTATCTACGAACCTATTTATTAAGTCTAATGATTTTTATTATTGGGGTCCTGCTTCTGATGTACTTAAATCATATATTTTAAAATTAAATTAAATATTTATATGGAGAAACTGTAAAGTATACATATATTATGGTAAAATATTAATAAGACAGACATTTTTTTTAACCGACTTCAAAAAAGGAGGAGGTTAACAATTCGTCGGAATCTTTTTTTTTTATGTATGTTACCCGATTACTCGAAGACGCCTGGACCGATTCGAGAAATTCTTTTTTTGTTTAAAAGGGTATACTTCCCAGATGGTCCCATTGGCACCAAGTCAGAATCTGATGATGGGATCTCAGAAAAATCGAGGGAAACCTTCAAATTTTATAGAGATGCATAATTTGTTTTTCATTGAAGTCGGTGTACTTTTTAATTGTTTAGACAGACGACAAAAGCGCAAGGTGTTTGTCTAAACTTAAAAAATAATAGGCGAGCAACCGACTGAGACGAAAGGTACTAAAGTCGTGAATTCAATTGCCATGTCGAATTATTTTTCGGAAGATAAGGAATCTTCCGTGTCCGAGTATAGTGAAAGTAAAATAAAGTAAGTAGTAAGTGAAGAGCGGAATAAATATTTTACTATTGATACTATTGATAATTTGATTGATAAGAACATAAGAGAAAACGTACTTAAAAAAGTACAGATAATAATTATCTCGGTCTCCAATTTTTTTTTTGATTTGAGTTTTTGATTTGTGCGACAATGAGTCTGCCTCCATTGATAAACACATAGTAATTAATCTATATGTAGTATATATTTCACGCTTATATTGCTTGTATGGACAGTTGAAAGCCTCCGTGGCGCAGTAGGCGAGTAGCCGGCTGTGAAACGAGAGGCCGTGGGTTTGATTCCCACACCGGAACAAGACTGTTGGGTGTTATATATTTTTTTTAAATTTGCTCAATGCAGTATAATTTTATTGGTAATACTCGATACCTGTAATAATTTCTTTCTACACTATCAATGAATTGCATGTCAATATTAAATTGGCGAGTCGCGATTGGTGCAATTTGTTGATGATTATATTTCGGCAGCCACCGCCGAGTTCCCGGTACATCCGCATAAATAACACATAAATAACCGACCGTTAATTTTTAACGCATTTTACTCATATCAATATGTTAAAAATTACCATTATACTGAATTGTCATTTTAAATCACGTTTACGTATACCAGTTATAGTTGAATAATATAGATCACTAGCTGTTGCTCGCGGTTCCGCCTGCGTGGAAGTCATGTTTGGGAAAAAAAGTATACAATACAAAATAACAAATTTCATGCTTTCATGTTTAACTTAAAAAAATATGGATTTTTATACAAACTTTCATCCCCTATTTTACCCCCTTAGAGGCGGAATTTCCAAAAATCCTGAAACATATATTTTTTATTTTTAACTAAAATGCCAAATACTAAGTTTCATGAATTTAACTTAAAAAATTACGGATTTTCATACAAACTTTCATCCCCTATTTTACCCCTTTAGGGGTGGTATTTCCAAAAACCCTTCCTTAGTGGATGCCTACGTCATAATAGGTACCTACTGTCAAAATTTCAAGACTCTAACCCCAGCCCAGGCTGTGCGTTGATCGATCAGTCAGTCAGTCAGCTTCTCCTTTTATATATACAGATTGGTCACATGCGTAAATAGAGGCAATTACTCGAAACCTTTTTTTACCTTTTTAACCTTATAACTGTAGTTACATGTAAAATCTACGAGTAGACTGTAAACTATTCTAATAAAAAAATCAGATGAGTATCCTTAATCGTCAAAAATGTATGAGGAGATGTATAAATGTGGGGAATGATCTGTTTTTTTAATTCTGACCTGGCAAAGTGCCCACACTGCACCTGATGGTAAGCGCAGTGCCGTCCAGATAGAGATCGAGTAGCGAAAAAAAATCAACAGTACGCCATGGGGCAGGGGTGAAGAAGCGGTTGAGGGTCTAGTGTCAGAATACTAAGAAAGCCGCAACACGGCCAAAAATCGTCCCCAACTCTAGATCCCCGACAAAAACCGGATGTACACTGACTGATCCCGAAACGCGACACACTTGCGTGCGCCACTATGGCGGGTTTTTCACCCTGTGTATGGTGATCGCTATCCGAGCGCATATGAATATCCCACCACCAGCAACGTATCGTAGCTTGTGAAACTCAATAGTCTCTGCCTATCCCCATGGACTTAAAGCATGAGTGTATATTGATTTATATATACGATCTAGACACACCTCTTTTACCTCTTCCACATTCATACATCTTCTCATACATTTTCGACGTATAGGTACTCATGGTTTGCCCTTTTCGGAGAAGATCATTTATTTGATCAACATAATCTAAGAAAGAAGTTTATACCGTTTACACAGCTTCATATTCCAACACCAGCTACAATACATTACAAGCCTATACTTACCACGTACAGCCTAATCAAAGACACCAAAAATGTCGACAGATATCATTAAAACAGGGGACGCGTACATGAGATGCAAGGCAATAACTCGATTACAAGAGAGGTTCCGAGGGTGTCGGGGTGGCACACGGCACGGGGTCGCGCGGGGGGGGGGGGGGGGATTATAAGAACTTCGTTAGTCTCACGAAGGTGTCTAACTCAGCTCTGAGACGACAGATTATCGCTTATGCCTTTAGCAACGCATTTTGTCGTTGGTTTAGAATATCGCAAGTATCTCCGAAATTTAATCTTGCGTGTGACACGTTGTAATGTGTTGTGTGTCGAATGAATACGATCAAGTATATATGAGTCGAATAGATCAAAAGTCGACAAAGTAGGGTCGACTTATATTTTGGCAATTTGAAAAAAACTGCTAAATTTTGTTTATGTCGAAAGACTGAATTACTGAATATTTTATTTTGATCTGAGGATATATAAAAAATTGAGCTTAACGGTGCAAAATCTTATAAAAATTTCTAGATTAACGAGCTTGAACCCAATTAAGGTAAGATGGCAACCTTTTCCACTGTACTGCAGGCAAGTTTGTCATTTTTGATGGTCATTGACTTCATGTGAAATAGGATTGTTAATGACAGACGCTTCTGCTTGGTTGATAGTGAGATTGCCGACTTCTACTAATACCAAATGAGACTGTTTACACATAAATATTAAAACAAACAAAAAGTAGTAATAAATTAAATTGCAACCAAATACGACCGAATATTTACGAAATCATTTTTTAATTAATTGAAATTTACAGTATATTTTGTACGAAAGACGCACATTTGTTTCCAATTTCATTAAAACGTCAACAGGCTGGCGGTACAGCAGGCAGCGAGTGTAAGGTAAACGCACCCGTCGTCGGCCCACACAAAGGCACTTCCACAACACACAAAAGGTATCGAGTGCGAGCGCAGCACAAAGTTGTCGAGGATGCAATCACAACTTGTGCAACGGAGCACATTATGTATCTAACTTGCGCCAGTAATCACCTTAACATTCTACCCATATCAATAAAGTTTGATTGTACTGTTGCCATTATGGTGATACTTTATATTGGCCAATTATTTATGCGACCGAGTTCTCTTCTCTAGCGAAAATTTTCGCACTATATGACCTATATGCTTGCTATGCTAGGCTAGACCTACATAAGTCATAAGTAACTTTGTTACATAAAAAATATCCTATTCGTAAACATCATAATGTCATGCTCTGTATTGTTTAATTCAATTAATGTAACCCGTAGAAAATGTCGGTTGTATATTTACCGTTACTATGTTACAGTACTGAGTAATAATTTTGTAATATGTCATGGATCAATAAAATATTCATTATTATTACAATAAACAAAATAAGAAAGCTTTATTTTTACTTTTCGTAGCAGTAAAGATTAATCTCTTCTCCAAACAATGCTGAACAACTGTTCAGCATTTACAAGCAGTTACAACATTAACTGCTTACTTTTCATTACACATAATAATTTATGTAGTACACTTGCCAAATATAAAAAAATCTGTTTACCTAAATACACATAAATAATTCTTTTCTGCATGACATTCACGTATTAAGTAATTTTTGACAATGGACAATGTATGAATTCATTTAACAAACAGTTCAAGTGGGAAGAAAAAAATATACAAGAATTGCTAACGTAATTTAATGGGATAAGGATGAAATTGCATAATCATGATAAAAATTACAGTAAACATAACCTATCCTATAATAAATAGGCGTCTTAATATCACCTATATTAATATTGTTATCACAATCATATATTTTATACACAATCATGTATATTAACGTGTAATAACATTTTTGGTACGCCTCATTTTTTCGTGCAATTTTTAAAATATAGTGGCGGCTGTGCAGTATGCCATTAAACCGATGCACAATTCATGTCAGGTTCAATTTAACTTTTATATAAAAAGTTATCTGCTATTTGAATTTTAGCATTACAGATCCGAACCAAAAGCCAATTCTGTAGCACATCCCTTTTAATAACTAACAAAAATAGTTGTTATATAAAAATTTATAGTTTTGTATGACGTCGGTTGTTACTATACAATTAAGATGATATAACCTAATGTGTTACCCACATGGCCTAAATTGACCTCCAACGTCAATGAACATATATGTCGGAGAATAATGAATACGGAGACTGAATTGACCTTACAAATTATTTAATCTTTTGTAAATCTGTTGTGGGTACCGTCAGTTGTTTTACTATTTTGAAGGTAGTTTCGACTTGTTTATTAAATGATCTCACTCGTAGTGGGGCACAACGAAAATCACAATATAAAAGAGTGCCTCGGCATTTGGCGAAGCATTCAGGAATAATTATTAGACGAGTCAATATCGCGAATGGTTTAGTAATTTAGAGGTCGTAATGCCCAAGTGCTGTTTAACTGATCGTTGCCTACAATTAAAGTAATGTAATTGTAAACCATGGTTTTTCTTGCCAGTTCTTTTTGCCATGGATTATTGTATTCCGAACTGGCAGTAGCTTATTAAACTATAAAGTGATTAACGTGTGTTATTTCTACTGAACTATCGTACGAAGTGAATCCTGATTATCTGTAGAGCAAAGAGGGATGAATAACCCTCATAGTCATGACCTATGATGACGTCATGACCTCAGCCATCTGACACAACACATAGTCTCTCGGACATCAGAAGTGGGATCGAACTGGACATCCACTATCGTAGATCAGGTGATGTGATACTTACAGTTTCATTTTATAATATTTCTGTTTCGAGAGTTTGGAAAACATTAGTAATTAGTTTATGCGCTTTGTTGGGTTGTGCAAAAAGTTATAAATCATTGAAATTCTATCATCCGAAATAAAATTGTGATCGTAAAGTGTAATATTCTACCGCTTTATAAGTGGTAAAAAGTGCTCGGCGGTACTGTAAATTTGCTAGTCTACAGTACATTTGAAGATTGCGAATTTTGAGAATCATTTGGATTGTGCTATGTTTGTAAATTATAGCAAGTCCCTTATGTTGGTAAATAAATTTTGAATTATTTTATGTTCCAAACGAAATCGTTTAAACGATAGGTATGAAGTGTCGATGTTTACTGTGTTAATGATTTTGGTGTTCAATTTCCATATGCTGTGGATGGTTTCCTGTGGCGCTGTGGAGTTGTTGAGGCGGTTCTCTGGCAGCGCAAGTAGTGCTACAGCGAGTTGTTCGCGTGCCTACCTACATATGTGATCCTACCCGTGGATTTATTTGAAATTTGGTGAGTCGCTCTCAGTTTTTAAATATACAGAACGATTTTTAATTTTGATCGTTCTGCTAAAATAAACTATTAATTTAGTTGGAAATATGAGGATGTGTTTCCTACCTCATTGATTTTTTGTTTTTGTATTTAAAACTGATGGTAATGAAAGACTATTAAGTTTGATCTTTCTGCTAATCTAAACAGTTAAATGCAAAATAGTGTGGTTTGTTTCCAACTTAATTGATTATTTCTTTATTTAAATTTGTACTGTTACAACCGATAGAAAATTCATCGAGATTTTGCTTAACTGCTAATGACGCAGTGATATTATATTTGGACGTCCACGGTCCTCGGTGGCGTAGTTGTAATTCCGTAGCCTGTACGACTGCCGTGCGGGGTCTCGGGTTCGATCCCCGGGTCTAGTAAAGAGATATTGGGTTTATCCGCCGTGAGCCTGGAATTATGCCCGGTATGGTGTTAGGCTCACCCCTATCACACATGGGGTGATAATAGCTGCGCGAATTATGTGTACTAGTTACACCTCTGCCTACACCTTCGGGAATTACACTTGTGAGTGTGTATGTATGTGAAGATACATAACAGTTGACGCGTGTGATGTTTGATGATTTAATGAACCTTGAATTTTATGTGGTTCAATTCCATCATGTGTGTGGGTTGAAAAAAAAAACATTTACTCTTTAACTGGTGTTAAAAAAAAAAAACTATAATATGTTTTAACGTATTATGAAAAAACTGCATTGAATGAATAATTCAGTAATTTAATAGTTACTGCAATATTGTTTTACGGGTCTAGTTTTTATTAAAGTTTCAGAATTGATAGTTGATAATCAAGTTAGTCAAGTATAACCATTTATTTTTTGTAACATTGACTACAAATCACTAAAAAAAAAGGACGTACACGTATCATGCTTGTGTTTCCCGCTAAAGAGCGGAATTTTTATATTGGTATTGGTGGTAACTGTTAGTTCTGGTTTTAATTCGTTCTGCCCGGTAATACATTATTTTTATATTAATAGTTACGCTAAGCTGTGCAATTAGTTGAGGTGAAAATAATTTGATTTGGTTTGATTCTTAGTGATCGTGGTGAGTTAATTATCCATAATTAAATTCATTATCTTCTGGTAGTGACATTAAAGAAAGTTTTACATCCAAGTTTTGTGGAAAACTTGAACATGACATAGTTACCTTAAAGCATTGATATCCAAAGTGGTCTATATCGACACCCTGGGGCCGATGACTACTAAGGGGTCAAAGTGAGTGAAAGAAAAATAGAAATAGGGATCTATGGAGTGTAAACGGGGTCCACAAATTTGAAGACAAATATTGAATATTTATTATCAAAGCCCCAGGTTCACCACTCCCACTAGAAGGCGTTTATTTTTACTTATTGATTGCTAATGTTATTCGACCGATTAGATTGAGTTTCATTTAACTCCGACCTATCAGTGTACAGCGTTTGTTACACCTAAGGGTTAGTACGAGTATGCCGCAATTTCATTCGGGCTTATAAGTATTCAATGTCGAGTTTTCGAGTGAACGTTCATGTAGAGCGTTTCACGAGTGTCCTTAAATCGATAGTTAACTGCGATAGACTAGCGATCACAGATCGTGGTAGGACTCTATAAGAGAGGTCCACCTAGCAATGCTTAAAATAACAAAAGCTACGTCTCTGAAACTTTTGATCGGAAAAATTCCAAGACCATTGTCGTTGATGTGTAGCGATTTAGCGACTGATGTACACACACAGAAAATTCGCGAGCGGTTGTCGGTAAATTATAGGGTCAGGAGTGACCGAGTGAAACATATTTCTCCTGTGAACTATCTAGCGCTAGATAGAATCGATCTTGAAAAACAATCTTAAGTTCATTGGTTCATTCAAGTAATTTTGTTTTTATTGTTTTATTATTGTGATGTGTGTACAATTAATGAACTAAATTTCGGTTTCTTAATAATTAGTGACTACAATGTTAGTAGAAGTTCAAATTTATTGAAGTTTATTAAGTATTACTGATTTTTTTATCAGTAATATGGGTTTTTTCTATGCTAATTGGACACTGACATTTGCATCTACTTATCATTCATTGGTCGGATCGGCCGAACGGGTGAACGGTTTTACTGTGTGTGCCGTTCCTCTTTTCAGGTACCTCACACATGGACGTGTGAGCACCTTTCTTTATGTTTTGCACAAAACTCACACTATACATACACACAAACACACATAACCAAACATGAAAAAAAAAAAATTAAAAAAAAAAAAATTAAAAAAAAATGAATGAAAAAAAAATATATGAAAAGATGCTTTTGACGTGTGGAGCCGTTCAAAAGCCAAAAAAAAAAATGAAAAAAAATGTAGCAAAAAAAAAAAATATATGAAAAGATGCTCTTGGCGTGTGGAGCCGTTCAAGAGCCAAATGAAAAAAAAAATTGTGACTGTTATCACGTGGAGTGAACAGTCCTTATATTTCAACAAATTATACTGTAGTCACGTGGAGTGAACAGTCCATATATTATTAAAAAAAAAAAATGCTGTAGTCACGTGGAGTGAACAGTATTGCATATATTTCAATACACATATTTGACCTGTAGTCACGTGGAGTGAACAGTGTCTTACGCTATTCAACAAATTCATTATGTATGGCACTCTTGTCATAAGAGCTGTCAAATTACTCTTACATTTAACACTATACACAAAACCTCAAGAGATTGTAGTCACGTGGAGTGAACAGTCCATATATTAAAAAAAAAAAAAAAAATGCTGTAGTCACGTGGAGTGAACAGTGTCTTACGCTATATTCCACAATTAATTATGGCACTCTAATTGAGTATAGTTTTCTATATTTTTACCCGCGTATTTTATTTGACCTATACTCGCGTGTAGTGAGCAGTGTCTTTTACCACAACATTTCATCTGCCACCCTTGTCGTAAGGAGTGAGCTTTTAAATATCTATCTGTGGTCACGTAGAGTGAGCAGATTAATAAAAATAAAAAAAAATATTCTTTCTAATAATTATGCTTAGGTACTGTGGAGGTACCCAGGCTTAACATTAACTATCTGTTTGAGTATCTGTTTCAGAAAAGGCTGACTAACCAAGCGATGCAGGGCACGCATCGCAATTCAGAATGGCCGTGTCGCCATAGCACCTTCTTTACACAATTTATTTACAAGATTTAAGTCTATCAATTATTTTAAAGAAAAAAAAAAATATGTTTTGCTATTATAAATTACTCCTACATTTTAACACACTACCTTAATGAATATGCTGTTGTCACATAGTGTGAACAGTAACATATTTTCTCACAAATTATGCTGTTGTCACGCAGAGTGAACAGTAACATATTTTCTCACAAATTATGCTGTTGTCACGCAGAGTGAACAGTAACATATTTTCTCACAAATTATGCTGTGTCACGCAGTTTCAGTAACATATTTTCTCACAAATTATGCTGTTGTCACGCAGAGTGAACAGTAACGTTTTTTCTCACAAATTATGCTGTTGTCACGCAGAGTTAGTCTGTAAGTTTCAGATAGGATCTAGCAAACTATTCAAAGTGCCTAACGCACTATAGAATGGAGTCGGAACGCCATGAAATATTTTGACATCTTGCTGACATTGGTGGCAAGGACGATGCCCAACCAACACGCTGATTCAACGTGGCAGTAACTTTTGGTGAGCAACTTTCATATTGGTATCTCATTTGTGTACCACACACAGACCCACAACCATACACACACACACACAACGCTAAAAGCTAAAAAAAAAGCTGTAAGCTAAAAAGCTGCAAGTAAACAAAAAAAAAACTGACTGATGGCGTGTAGCCCCGTTCAACGTGTCATTCCTATCCTACTTTAACACCGAACATTCAACTTTGAACTTGTCACTTTTAGTGAGTGACACCGAACATTTAACTTTGAACTTGTGTCACTTATAGTGATTAACACCGAACATTCAACTTTGAACTTTTGTCAATTATAGTGAGTAACACCGAACATTCAACTTTGAACTTTTGTCACTTATAGTGAGCCCACTCATTGAACTGTTGTCACATTGAGTGGAGCAGTAACATATTTTCTAGCAAATTTTACAAGTTTGTACGAGGACTTGGTTGCATCTTATTGAAATCTACAAATCAACTTTGATTACAGTGGTTACGAACTCACATCTTTATTACGTCTTAAGGACCATAACTATGATAATTTTCACAACGTTGGCAGGTGTACTGTGGAGTACCCTAGCCTGTGTATACTGATGATATTCTAAGTTTCAGCGGAGTTTTAGAGGATTAAGCAAGCGATGCAGAGCACGCATCGCATTTCAGAATGGCCGTGTCGGAGAATAATGAATACGGAGACTGAATTGACCTTACAAATTATTTAATCTTTTGTAAATCTGTTGTGGGTACCGTCAGTTGTTTTACTATTTTGAAGGTAGTTTCGACTTGTTTATTAAATGATCTCACTCGTAGTGGGGCACAACGAAAATCACAATATAAAAGAGTGCCTCGGCATTTGGCGAAGCATTCAGGAATAATTATTAGACGAGTCAATATCGCGAATGGTTTAGTAATTTAGAGGTCGTAATGCCCAAGTGCTGTTTAACTGATCGTTGCCTACAATTAAAGTAATGTAATTGTAAACCATGGTTTTTCTTGCCAGTTCTTTTTGCCATGGATTATTGTATTCCGAACTGGCAGTAGCTTATTAAACTATAAAGTGATTAACGTGTGTTATTTCTACTGAACTATCGTACGAAGTGAATCCTGATTATCTGTAGAGCAAAGAGGGATGAATAACCCTCATAGTCATGACCTATGATGACGTCATGACCTCAGCCATCTGACACAACACATAGTCTCTCGGACATATATAATATACTAAAAGAATCGGCAATATTATCGATATTTGAGGAAAGGAGTGGGTTGAGAAGAGAAGTAATAAAAATTAAAAAAGAATAAAATAAATCCAACAGCAAAATTTCCTTATACACATCATTCTTCTGTATGATATATGCACGGCAAAGTGACCACACTGCACCTGACGGTAAGCGCAGAGCTGTTCTGTTAGAGGATCGACTAGCGAGAACCAATCTAAACCTCGCTACGCAAGACAATCATACCGACATGCTGTGTAGCTTCTTTACACTACGCCATAGTGCAAGGAGGTGAAGAAGAGGTCGAGGGTCTAGAGTCAGAGTACTCAGAAGGCCGCAACACGGCCAAACCCCCGATAAAAATCGGATGTACACTTCCTGACCCCAAACGCGCCACACTAGCGTGTGCCACTATGGCGAGTTTTACACCCTGTGTACGGTGGTGGCTATCCGGTTGGATATGAATATCCTACCACCAGTCGAAGTATAGTAACTGTTAGTTAACATAATATTATTAAGTCTCTACTTACCTAATGCATGTCTCGTTAAATTCCTAGAGTCAAAGTGCGCAAGCAGTTTTGTAGACAAGTGTATTATAGCTTGTTAGATAATAATTATTTTAACTGTTAATAAATAAAGAAAAGGTATAATAGTAAGTACATATATATCATACTAGAGTCTCGACAGCTTGCATAAAGTCAAACGATCTTAATAAATCATAACAATACTAAACTAGTTTTTATCCTCAAAATTTCACCAAGATTTTGTCGCCAACAAACAATAGAGAAACTCGCTCTTCAATGTAGTTTATGTAAGTTGAAAAATCATTAAATTTTCAAAACATTTCAAGTAAAATTAAGAGTATATTTATTTGTACGTTTCGCATCGCTGATCTTGATTGAATGTTATTCCGTCATTGTAAATACTCATAGATCTCACTTTCCTAAGCATCAGTAGTTTATTTTGAAATACTGTTGGATATTGTAACAGTTCTTCCCTCCTTTATTGGTGCTACATTTACAAAATGACTTCGCTTATAGACTTAGTTAATAATTTCGCAGAGTAAAATCCACACATCGTGGTAAAATATTGAATATTCAAAACACACACAAATCATAGTTTCGCAATTCCTATTCACGTATTTATGTTAACGAAACCTTTCAGATATCCGACCACATCCTGTTTTAAGATGTTTCTAGAATTATTAACTAAGATTTGACTTAACAAATGGGAACCAAGTTTCACTTATAAGGGATTAGGGATCGGGGTTCCGGTCCGAAACCCCAAGGGTACCGACTGCCGGGCGACTATAGTAGCGAACATTATATTCATTCCAACTAAAATGAAGTTGCATTTTGGTATTTACATTGCACTTCATGTTAAATTTCATGGTCTATAAATGAGTGATATTTTGAAACATATTTAGCCGACCTACTGAAGTATTAAAAATAATTGTTATCATTAGGCTAATACCGATCGATCGATTTACCTAAAACAATGTGTGTGACACAAAATTATAGGTGGATGTCGTTGGTTCGAGTCTAACTCCTAGGAATCGAATCTACATTTATAATTATTTGAAGTAATGTATATAGTCAGATAAGGATCACAAGACATTTTTGCAGAAGGATTTCCACGTGGCTCCGTCCGCATTGTAACTATATTAAAAACGTGTTTCCATTCGCCGAGTTAGTAAATACGCACTTCATTAATCGTGTTGAAGAGCAATTACACCAAATCAAGTCAATATGTCCAGAAATATATTATTCCCCATACAAACATTCCAACTCCTTTTTGTCACTTTCACTTTTTACTTTTATTATCTATGGCATATTGAAAAGAAACATTTTCAGGAGTTTGGTCTGGGCATTGACAAATCACTGAGGGTCGAGGGAAAGGTCGAATCTAGAATACACGCCATTTCATCATCTTGCTATTCAAATTTATTTTTATTTGTAAAATTCTAAAAATGCTGAGACTTTTCTTTGTCTCCATGTCCGATAGCCAATGTAAGCTTAAATAAGTTGAGTTTATTGTTAGGCTAATTATATGTCAAAATAAGCATGTGTTATTACGCCGCATGTCCAAGCACTTTGTATCTAAATATGCAACAATTTATTATTTTATTTAATTTATTACAATTTCATATAAACTAATTGATTATACCTAATATAAAAATTCAATAGATGAGTCAAATTTCAAATGTGAGAGCCCCTTGGCGGGCGTTGGCTTCCGTACTCTTTTCAATTTAATGTTTCACCCACTCATACGATATTAAAGATCATTATCGCAGGAAGGTGCTTTATTAGTTTCGCTTCGTTTTCATTAAACCCTTTGGTGAGGCTTGTCATAAAAACGTACATAGTTTCGTATATTTAATTTTCTTTATAACATTATAACAAGGCAGTGTGTAAGATACAATAACTACTTTTAATTTTAAATAAAAACGAGTGTAAAAAGGGCAAAATCTTTACCGATTGAATTAAATTAATTAATTGATTATTAATGATCATAAATGCGAATGTTTAGATGGATGGATGGATGGATGTTTGATACTCAATCACGCTACAATGACTGGACGGATCTGGTTGAAATTTGGCACAGAGATAGACGATAGTCTGGAATAGCACATAGGCTACTTTTATCCCAGAAAAATGTACAGTTCCGGTGGGATAGTTCAGGTTTTCACAGAGCAAAGGATCACCATGATTTATTGCATAGTGGCCTTTCAGGGATCAGAAAATGACATAGGCCACTTTTAATCCCAGAAAAATGCACGCATCCTATGGGATAGCAAAATATAGAAAGGTGAAAAGCTTCCCTCCATGGATTGTATATCTTTATAAGCTCCACGCGGGCGGAGCCGCGGGCAACATCTAGTGATCTATAAATTCCCAAAAATTATGAAAAGGTTGTACGTATTAAATCGTCACAATTAAAACAACATTTGACAACCTGACGTGGTGTAGTGGGCGACTAGCCGGTTGTGAATCGGGAGGCCGTGGGTTTGATTCCCGCACCGAGAGAAATGTTTGTATGAAATATATATATTTATTTCGGGTCTGGGTGTTGTGGGACTACGAGACTACTACTAACTACGAGAGACTATGGAGTCTCTCGTAGTTCTTGATACCCACGATACAGATTGTACCTAGTGTGGGGTCAGAACTATTGACTGGAGGAGGTGGCCCATACGATTTTTGAACACGTGATTTAACAGATACGTATAATGTATACTACCTAAGAACATCTATCGATGATCGCCACAAATGACCAGATCGCTAATATTATTTACTTGATTTTAAACAGACGAGCAGTTGTCGTACCTGATGGTAAGTGCAACGCCTACCTATGAATAGAGAACATCAACCAGAACCGTGTATAACAAAGTATTGCATGGCTGTACTGCATTCATCACCCAGAGATAAAACGTCGAATCTTAGCATTCCCAGTAGTTTCACAGCATTCAGTGACCTTCAAACTTAACACATCAGTGCTTGCTCTCTATTGCTTAGCGAGAAATATCTACCCATTAAGACACTCGCATAGAAAATATCGTCATTAGATTTCAACAACTTATCATAGTACAAAATACCAAATGGCATTTCTAAGGTTGAAGCGTTGCCAGCAAATATAAATTATTGAAACTAACCTAAGACGGTCTTTCTACAGAAACTTCTGAAGATAAAGATCCTATTGGACATATGGCAAAAATGTTTAAAGTGTGTGCTAAACAGCAGAGCGGCATGATTGTGTTGAGTAGCGAGGGATAGACTGTCTCTCGCTACTTGATACTCCGTCTGGACGGCACTGCGCTTATCATCAGGTGCAGTGTGGTCACTTTGCCGCGCCATAATAAAAAAATAAAGTGTTAATAATTGTATTAAAAACTTAGACCATCAAGTTCACGACACAAAACAATAACAAAGTCTTTAGATATTTACGAAAAGGAGAATTAATAACCTTTTCCACGGAAGAGCTTGTCTAACCATCTTCCCTAAATGATACGCTAAGCCAATAAACATTCAATTTTCATGTAAAATGAAATAATATTATGTACATACATTTAGTACAGCTGGTGGGTATAAAGTATGTCGTCCAGTTTTTGCCCCCGGCACGATATCGCCTCTCAATCAAATTATTTAGCTGCCACCATCCAAGCAGTAAATTAAGAATTAACACGGAAGCTGACTATTTTAAAACATGCATCGGGATACCCTTTCTAACGAGGTTTCCCAGCCGAGTAGCTAGCCAGAGATGTGATACCACTTACTCGAGAAATACATGTGCACATAATATGAATATTATTTACATATGTGTGTGTAACACAGCACATTATATTTTATTTATTTTTATTTATTTCTGTTTTAAAACATGTATATTTTGGTGTTAGATTAACATCAGGAGCAGCAGCTGGTTTCATTACAATTAGTGGATGGTATGCTAACTTGCCTGGGTAATTCGCATGATCAAGTATCACCCTGTTAAGCGTCAGCCACGCGAGTCAGTAACGCAGTAAATCCTATAATAAAAGTATGCTATTTACATGCTCTTTTAGTATAGGAATTTGAAGAATCTGCCTACAGGTTTTCTTCAAATTTAGGTTGGTTAGTTTCTCATCATTGCTTACCATAAATATATTGCATAAATTAAAATTATTTAAATGAAAAAGGATTATGTGTGAATTAACTCGAAAATGTGAATAACATTCACGTGAAAATAATTTAAACAAAAGTAAACAGCAGTAGAAAAGCGCGCCAAAATATAGACAAGTGATCGTGTTGAGGAAATGGTATCGTGACAAACATCCATGCTTCACACGACCTCTGTAAATCAGCGCGCGAATAAAATCCAATTACCAACACAAAAAATTAGCTCCACAATACAGCTGGACCGTATTATTTATCGTATTTACGCTGTTATTCATGTTTCTTTCTATAGGGAAAGGTGTATTGTTTAATTGAAATTAACTAGTATTTCCATTTACATAAATTAATGTATGTTTTTTTCTTTTATTTTTTGACCTTAGAGTCAAGAACTGACGAAATCCTTAAATCCACCCAGTGTGCAGTTTTATATATTGTTGAAAAATCTTTTCTAAAAATGTATCAGTAACCGTCACGGAGTGAATGATACCTAAGCATTTTATTAAATTGCTTATAACAATAAACAGCATTCATAACATTAGCACCGACAACCTAGCAGGGACTTGAACACTACGAAGACAGGTAGCGAGTTGAATCCAAACCCCCGTGACACAGGTCTCTGAATTTTCTGTATCTTTTATGTATTGCTGCTTCTCTTTCGCTTCAACGCTAAAGAAAAACATCGTGAAGAAACTAACATACCCGAGAATTCTCTATAAGAATTTCGGATTTCTATAAATTTACCATCTTGCAAAATTAGTAGAGAAAGAGGTTCCAGAAGTAGGAAAGTGTTACACAGAGTTGACATTATTATCTATTATACAAGATGTTACGTATTAAGCGCACACCCTGTAAGTACTTTAAAACGGTGCACTGAATAGATTTTAATAAAAATAAAAAAAGATAATTTATTTCCTTACAATAAATTAATCAGAAGTAAGTAAAACTGTCACTTTCCGTTAAACAATCTAAACAAACGAAATTGAAACATAAATCCATTTGATAAGGCATTTTAATCCAAGAGTAAACGTAATCCGTAATCGAACTAAATTAACTTCATATACAGAGGAAAATAGTATTTTTACATGTAGAGTCAAACACATAAGGTCATCATAGTATAATTTCAGTGTATGTATAATGATTATAACCTACCTAATCGATGCATTGGATGGGTAGCAGCGGCGGGCCAACCGCATGGTGAATGATGCAGACGTGAGTAACAGCCTAGAACCGCTACAGCTGCGCATATTTCCTCGCTTAGCCTGTTCTACCGTCTGTATCATGGCGAATACTCCGAAGAATAGTTTTATCTTATCCCAATCTCTCCCTTCCACACCAGAACAACTTGTATTGGCTCATGGAGCAACAGCTTCGTTGTATCTACTACCCTGGCTCGAACCAAGTGGTTCGCAAATTTGTATCTTTGCCACACCACCAAGCTGTCAATAATTTTGCCAGCTACAATGTTCCCTCCTTCCTACGATCCTGGGTCCTTTAGGCGTAGTCTGAACAAGCTACTCAGCAGGCCGGCATGATTTTATCAAGTAGCGAGATAAAGTTGTCTCTCGCTGTTTGAAACTCGAACTAGACGGCACTGTGCTTACCATCAGGTACAGTGTGGTCACTTTGCCGTGTCAGTATAAAAATATAAAACAATTACTTTATGTTTCATTTGGGTTGACTATCCGTGATTTCTCTGGCATGCTGCTGTATATATTAAATTCACTATTAGTGACTTTCATTGATGAAAATGAATCATGATTGAATGCAAATAAATAACAGCCAGTAGTGGTGAAACAAAATAAATGTCATGTTCCAAAAACTACAGTCATATAATAAAATAATTGAATTTCGCAATTTAATATTGGCGCGCTCGCTCTCTGTTGCCCATAATTACCAATGCGGACCCAATTCATCATTCTTTATTACAAGCACAAAATTCCATGTAAATTTCATACAGGCTGGATATACGACGCGAATGAGTTTCGATATATCGCCGAAATCGTCATTTTTTACTTTTCGATTTTTTTAATGACGGCTTTTTTAATAACGTCAAAGTGCAATTAGGTTTGAGTGATTTGTGAACTCGATTTTGTACTAAATCCAATCTAAAATACAAGTCTGTAATCGATCCGGCTACCGGTACCTTTCATTTAGGTTCTACAATAACTTAAAATGTTTGACATGTTTGTGTCTCTTAATAGATCTGTTGCATAAGCCTTAATCAATTGAATTATATTTCAATTTATCACAAGTTACCGTATGTATAAATAATGTTTAAATAAATGCACCTAACTATAAATAAATACATCCAACAGTCACACACATAGTTCAGACCCCACACTAGGTAAAACCTGTATCGTGGGTATCAAGAACTACCAGGGACTACGGTCCCACAACACCCAGACCCGAAACAAATATCTGTCTGTCACACAAATATTTGTCTCGGCGCGGGAATCGAACCCACGGCCTCCCGTTTCACAACCGGCTACTCGCCCGCTGCGCCACGGAGGCTGTCAAATAAGAATGTCACTATGTTTTTTTTTTTTTTTAGTGCCTGGATAGGCAGACGAGCATACGGCGGGCCACCTGATGGTAAGTAGCCACCGCCGCCCATAGACTTCTGCAAAGCCAGAGCACAGCAGAGCCGCTGCCTACCGTTAAAATGTGATGTGTGTCTATGTGAGTGATTGACACATAGTTCTGATCCCACACTAGTTAAACCTGTGTCGTCGGTATCAATAACTACGAAGAACTTACGGTCCCACAATACCCAGACCCGAAACAAATATTTGCGGATCATACAGACCTTTGGATTGGTGCAGGCATTAAACCTGCGGCCTTTTGTTTGACAGCCAGCTTCTTTTCCACTACTTTTATGGTAAATGTTTATTTTATTTAGAAAGGAATCGAGTGGTAGAATAATATTTTGAACGTAAAATGCAACTAACATACTCATTGATGAAGACTAGGAATTTTTATTATTGTTGTTAGACTGCCTCGGTGGCGCAGTTGTAATTGCGCATGTGTTATGACTGGTGCGCTGAGGTCTCGGGTTCGATCCCCGAGTGGGGTCAAGTGATATTGGATTTTTCTATCTAGATAATCTAGATAATCTCAGTATCAGCCCGGAGTCTAGAATTGTGCCTGATATGGCGATAGGCTACCCCCTATCATACTATGGGACTGAAATAAATTCTGCGTAAAGTGGGTGTACTGTATATGTATGTAGCAATTGTTATTGTATATTAAAGTAAGATTTTTGTAAATATATTTTTATAGCACTTTGTAATGTAAGGAGAAGACATACGTAACATGACATTGGTTCGGTTTAGACTATTATAATTGGTTTAATACACTTATAAGATACCTACGCACTACAACCTCGTTTAGTCTGGCATCATGGATTCGAGTTTGCACATTCGCCATTTGAGTATTTCCTTTCGGAATATAGTACACGATTCTCTTAAGATTGAAATTTGTGACCGATGTGGTAATAGGCCCTCGTCTATCATAACATGGAACAGAAAAAGCTAGGCAAACTGTTAGTTTACAAGTTACACTATTCCTTACACCTTGGGGTCTACAAGTGAGAGCTTATGTTATGGTGTGTAAATATACACAAATGCTAACCCAATTCAAAATCCGCGTGAATCCTTTAACGTGGGCACTTTATTTTTGCACGACAAAATGACTTTCAAAATCATTGTCTGAACATAAACAACAGCGCCCCCCGCGTTCCTACTGAAAATGTCATTAATGTCTGAGTGAAATTCGGGGTCTAATCTCGTCACTGCAAAGCTTATTACATTTATACAACGGAGTAATCTTCGAATAAAGTTTTCAATGGAAAGTGTTGAATCATTGAGGATTGCGAACCCTTGCTTACTGAAAGAAATCCGCCTTGTGTTGCCAAAGGGGTGGGAATGCCGCTTTATTTTATTAATGTTTAAATTGTTACTAATATTAGAAAGTTTAAAGTGTTTGTCACCTCTTTACACTGCTTACTAATTACACTATTAACAGAAAATAAATCTAGATAATGATTAAAGTTTACAATTTTTTTTTACCTAGTAAGATGTAACATATTGAATTAATCGTAACTAAGTTGTTATTTTTTGCATCACCCTATTAGTAGCAGTGTATTTGGACTAAGAAACCAAGCCTAGGTTGAAATCCCAAGTAGGGCAATGACAATTAATTGAATCAGAAGATTTTTGAAGTAATTTAGCATTCAATCAGGATTTCATTGCAGTCTATGCATGAATCCAATCAGTAATTAAATTGACTATGAAAATTTTGTTTTCTTAGAAATTAAATACTAGATTTATGAATTATTTATTCCTGAAGCTAAATTACTTGGGACTAAACATAACGAAATATCCCAGATATAATAACGCAATAACATAGCTTTTATGACAAGTCAATACATTAAAAGAAAAGTTATAATATGACAGAGAGCATATTAACTTATGTACACAGAACATACATAACATTATCAATACATTAGCATATAGTTTTTTTGTTTAAATTTAGTGACAATCAGTTTATTATTGTAATTATTTATTTACAACTATTGAAATGAATTCAAAGTCGAATAAAACATATGTTTATATTTATATGGTCTACAGACATAATATCTCACTTGGGATAATTTTTCATCTATTTCACATTGGTATCCAATATGTCTTCTTCAATTTGGTATGGCCCGTATAGATCTCTACAGTGCTAAATAGAGAGAATGTTTACGTAATTAAAAATATGAATCGACTCATCTATCTCAGTAAAATGAAAATGATGACAGGACATCTCTTTCCAAAAAACTGTGTAAAAAGTTGGCGATCCTTTTCCATTTTCCTTGGAAACCGTCATCCACCGTGTTCAAACCGCATAGTCATTGCATCGCAATAACCAATTGTGAGCGTATTACGTGTCGTATCACAAAGCCTCGAGCTCTTTTAACAAACACATAGATAGCCCAGATGTGGTAATCCACAGTGCAGTAAATATAAGGTAGGCCGTAGGATCTACATTTTTGGTTACGTTGCTGTTTTCTAGTCTTATTTTTTATTAATTAAGTACACTCAATTACATATAACATCGTTACTAGTTTTTAATATCCACTTGTATTAAATTATTTTTGACAGCTTTCGTGGCGCAGTGTGTCTGGTGCTGAGAATCGAGAGGTCGTAGGTTCAATTCTCGCACCGAGATAAATATTTGTGTGTGGCAAATATTTGCTTCGGATCTAGGTGTAGTGAGAGTTCTCAGTTCCCCATACCTACGGCACAAGTTCTTTATATATTAATGTGTGTGTGTGATTGTTCAGTGTTATTTATTGTTTTCACTAAAATATCTTTGCAAAGAAAATAATATTATGTGCGAATATAATATTTTAGTGGAGCATAAAAATTACCACTCGTAAGTTTTGAGTATTTTTTCACATAAATCAGCGTTGATGCCATTTCTAGTATATTTAAACGGGTGTATGGATTTTTTATTGCTTGGACTGTGATGCGACAAAGTCGTTTTTGCGCAAACATATCGCCGACAATAGGAAACAGTGCTTTTGTGTTTTTTACTTTGATTGATGATTTTAATTTCCTATTCGGATGGTTGAGTTTTGGAACGGCGAAAATTGTTATGAAATAATATTATTTATTTTGACGTTACACGTGTAGTTTATATTAATACCAATGTAGAAGTTGATTAAGTTAAAAAATATCATTATATTATTTTTGATAATTAAAAACTTTTCATTATAAAAAAATTATATTTTAACTAAAAACTAACTAAACTAAAGTGATGGAGCTACACTGATGAAATTATATCTACAGTATGGAATCACCGGCTAAACCGGGTTAGTACCACTTCACTGTCTAATCTAAAACCGATGTAAAGTGGCAGCTTGCTGTTGCGTTTCGCGCGATGATTGAGATTTTCAGCGCACCAAATACCCCTACTTCCCCATTCTCTTCCTTTGTTCGTGAGATTACTTACCATCTAGTGAACCAATGCTTATTTACTGGCTGCTATAATATCCCAATATAGTACAGATTGTTCTCTCAGTGAAATTATTTTGAAGTTCGATTTCCATAATATATTTTTCTATTATCTATTCAATATCAACATTGATTGTCGAAGTCATTCTTTTACATACATACATACATGTACACTCACACCTGTAATCCCCGAAGGGGTAGGCAGAAGTGTAACCAGTACACCCACTTTTCGCCGAATTTCGGTCCCATAATGTGATAGCCTATCGCCATACCGGGCACTGATTCCAGACTCCGGGATGATACTGAGGATTTCTAGATAGAGAAACCCAATATCGGGGATCGAACCCGAGACCTCCACACAGCATTCGTAGCGCATGCGCAATTACAACTGCGCCACCGAGGCAGTCATTCTTTTCTCTTATATAATTGGTGGTGTAGTTAATTTAGAAAGTAAAGAATGGCCATAGTTTCCAAATATCACATTATTAAACATAGGCTATCTAAAATACACCGACACAGCCTCCTTACGAGAAAATAATGGCGGCGTGTGTATTGGCTACGTGGATGTGACGGCGCGATTTAAATATGGCGCCGGGCGTCATCCCGCCACTGATGCTGCGGTCGTCCATTTATCACTCTCGTAAGCCTCCGTCGATATTATGATCAATGCCATTCGCCCGCCCGACTCCCCTATTCCGTGTCTGTATAGAGACAAATCTCTTTGGTGGTTTTACTGTGCTAATACTCAGTGCTCAGACTGTTTCAATAAGGACCAACTGCTTTAACAAATCGAGATTTTTATCAGTTCCACGACGGTCATTTGTGGACTAGGTTTTATTTTCACAATATTGCAATAAGGCAACTTAACATACATTGAACTGCTCTAATCTAATGCAACTAAACGTAAATCGTATATTCGAAAAGAGCAACGCTAGAGTTTCTTGCCCGTTCTTCTGCAGCGAAACTTTATTCCGAACTGGCGGTAGAGTAAAAAATGGACTGAATCTAAATAATGTATAACATTTCATGGACTCAATGAATATGTGATGATGATGAATAAGTAACTTAAATATTGCGGCAGCTAAAAATGTACATACATTGGCTGAAATTTTGTTTACTAAATACAATATATTCATTAGTAATATAATTCGCATTCTTCTTTATTAATCTTCGCAACATCTTTATTAATATTTAAGAAAAAGATAATTTTTATTCAATTTTGGTTTATCATAACTGTTTTTTTTTTATTCTTATTTAATTTAGGAACTTTGAGTCAATCCCGTAATATAGGTACACACAATAACAACATAATACAAAAACAATGATCAGTTAATAGTTTAAATTATTAGTTTCATTATTTAATTTCTAATACTTTAATTAATACCTACATAATGAAATTGAGACGAAATTTAAACTTCAAAAAATTTTGCCAGCCTACTTCAGAAGGGGTAATACTTTAAATACATAATTTTATTCTATATTCCTTAACGCTTTAGTGACATTGATAAATATAGTAACAGGAGAGTTAATTGAAACAAAATTTGAGATGATTAAATGGTATTTCAAGCGAATTTAAATATGGATATTTAAGATGTACCTACCTACTATAAATGTGTTAAAGTTACTTAATTAGGGTCCGACTTATTGGTGACACAACAGTCTGAAAATTATTCAGTTTCGAAAGATAATAAGCCCCAAAGACTAGTTTTGAACCAAACCTACCAACTTTAACATAATAAAGTCAAGAGTCACACACAGACTCAGTCGTAGTCTTAATTCCATCATGAGAAAAAGTGTTTAATGGGTATCAGAACAAGATCAGAAGTTTCGGACTCTAAAAATCCGGAACCGAATCACATATTTAATGATCATATCTACAAACAAAAAGTTATATCTACTTATTCTTCAATTGGGTTAACATAAATGGTTATAACAACACTTAATAGGTCAAAAGGCGTTCACCCGCCTAGGACACTTTGTATTCTCCCAGTCGCCACCTGGGGGTAGTGGCTTTTTAAAAATTCTTTCACTTCACCGAGTATTGTAACATTGTTGGATTAGGTATCTACTTTGTAAATACTTTGGTCGGTATCGTATTCCACGTCTTGTTACGACATGGACGTTTTTATATTAGCCCATTTATAGACATTGTCTACTGGTATGCAAATTTCCTCACGGTGTTTTTCTTCACCGTTACAGCGAGAAATAATTAACAATGAATACACATAACTTCATCGACAGCTGCTATAGCCTAGGCCCTAGTTGGTTGCGGTACGGACTATCAAGACGAAAGTCGTATGTTCGAAACCCAAATGGTATACACCTCTGACTTTCCTAAAAGTTACGTGTGTATTCATTGTTAATTATCGCTTACTTAAACGGCGAATGAATAAATCGTGAGGAAACCTGCATACCTGAAAATTCTCTTAAGAATTTCGTGACGTCTACCAACCCGCATTACGCCAGCGTGGTGGACTAAGGCCTAACCCCTCTCATAAGTAGAAGAGGCCCGTGCCCAGCAGTGGGACAGTGTTTAATACAGGGCTAGTATTATTATTATTTACACATAACTTACAATAACTTCGAAAAATCAGAGACGTGATCCGTGGAGGTTCAGATCGAACCCTCATCTCCTTCGGTAGTCCGACTAAACTATTGCCGTATCTCACGTTTTGTTATCCGCATTATTGATGAGTTATGGAATTAATGAATTATAATGGATCAATGCCCATTATTTTGATTCAAAAACAAGTGAGTTGTCCGAGTTTGGAATATGCACCCGGTATGGTCTTATACTTGATCTATCTTAAATTATTAATAAATCTGTTCCAAAAAATAATTAATTAAACAATTTTTTTTCAGTATTTCCTATTTTATAACAGACACTTGGATTTTTCTTATCAAAGCGACATTGTCACAAAGACATTCTCCGATATCAAGTGTCGACACCTAAAGAGTGCACGTAACAAAAGAATGAAAACCGGAAAGATAGGTGAGTGGTACTCGAAAGTAAGAGATCCCTCGTTGATTGCGATGAATGGAGTCAGCCGGCCCACTGGAGACGAAATCTGCGTGATCAATTGATCCGCAAGCTCTGCTGATATTGCTTATTACGGAATCAAAGTGCGGTGCTATTTGTAAGCGATATCTGAATGACTCCTTGAACGGAAACCTTTTGTGCCCTGATTTGTACCACTTCATTTAAATATGTACTGATGGTTAACTTTCTTTGCTCGTCGTATTGAGGGACAAAGTGTTTTAAAATTCTGTAATGGTATATCTACATATACCATTACAGAACTTGATCTACATTTGCATATTTCATCAAACATACATACTAGATTGAATAGGAGCTATCCCAAAATATGGTTCTACAACAACCAGACCCAATGTATTTCAAGGCATCACTTATATTGTCTATGTGCTGGAAACAAACCTGTGACCTCTTAATTGCGGTCAACGCAGCCATGTGCACGCTCACTGCGCCAAATATTACTAATAAATTAATATTAATATATATGTATACATATTATTATTTTATTATTTCAGACACTGATTTCACCTGACAATAATTTGATAGCAATATCAACGTCGATGAACATTGACTGTGTACTTCAATGCGGGGCGGCGTAATCTTATAGCTGTTTTATTGAGGGCTAGTATTTTATTTTACCACAAATAAATTAAATTTAAGGGCTGACATCTTGATTGTATCTTAGGCTGTACATGTCTTGTTAACCTAACGGCAATTTACTCCTAGTCAGTATTTATAAAATGTATGTACCAAAGTATCGATACGTGTTCTTCGAGGTTTAGGCCGCTTCTCATCTTAGTTTTGAACCTACATTTCTCCAGCTTTAAGACCTGCCAACTGAAATGAAACTTCCCAATATTAACTGCAACTCGCATTTAAAAAACAAATTTAAAAACCATTTGGAACTTCAAAAAGTAAAACGCACTCAATTATTCACCGAGCCCCCGAAACCACTTGAAAAAATCCAATCAGCATAACTCGTCACTTTAATATCGATCCCCAATTTGCCAACACTTATCAACTCTATGCATAGATATCGAATTAGACACCGAAATATGATTTCGAGAAGACGAGTAGCATTTTGAACCCTACTGCATAGGAAATAATAAGATGTTTTCTGTCATTGATGTATTTGAATACCTTTGTGAGAGCACGGCTGAGTGGTTTACTTAGAGTTTAAAATATTCATAGCTTGTACTGGATCGTATTTAAATATTTACATAAGTGTCACGCAGCGTCACTGACGTTTGTCGATAAAATGTATTGAGTGGAAACGGTACTGTTTTGGGGTGACAATGTTTTATTTTATATTAAATAATAATGAAATGGTTTACATTACCCTAATGAGAATAACAATAGTCAATATATACTTCAAATGTTTATCAAATTTGGTAGAGCTGAACTGAACTTTTATCTTATTTCTACATATAATATTCAAATAATTATGTTATAATTTATTTGGTAATCAAATCGCCTAAATAAACAATATCGAAGACACACACTTTATTTTTTTACGGACACAATAAACTCACGACTGTTTACAGCATAATTCTAGAACCCCTTTCAAAATAAAAATAATTTTAATGTAAATTTATATATGTAGTATGTGGATAAAAGTTTATAAAACACATGATATTTTAAATAGTATTAGGTGGTTCATTGTCACCCCCTAGTCGGGTACAAGACGTTAACATTCGGTAGGCAGGGGGCGATACTTCCACTAAGCATCGTGTATTCAAGCCATAAAAAATAATGGATCTGCGAATCGTCGAGATATGCGCGGAAATATGGAGTGAGGTGAGCGCTCGAAAAATCGTAATGGCATCACGAAAATGGGGATTAGAAAGCGATCGACTCTGAATCGATGCGGGAGTGTGCAAACATTGGATACATTTTACTTTTAAAATATGAAAGTGGAAGACACGACCTGCGCGAGAAACAAAGGCAGCAAAGGGATAATACTTTTGAGAATAAAAAAAATCTTTTGTCTACCATTACAATTTTTGTGCCTTTGACTGCCTCGGTGGCGCAGTTGTAATTGCGCATGCGTTACGACTGCTGCTGTGCTGAGGTCTCGGGTTCGATCCCCGGGTCGGGTAAAGTGATATTGGGTTTTTCTATCTAGAAATTCTCAGTATTAGCCCGGAGTCTGGAATCTGTGCCCGGTATGGCGATAGGCTCGCCCCCTATCACATTATGGAACTGAAATTCGGCGAAAAGTGGGTGTACTGGTTACACCTCTGCCTACCCCTTTGGGGATTACAGGCGTGAGTGTATATGTATGTTCAATTTTTGTGACATAGATATATACTTACCATTTGTTTGTGTCATATTTACTTAACATTTAATAATTTTCAGCACTTACTAGCGAACCGTAACGATAATATGACCCAAAATTACCATCAAGCAAAAAAATTATCTGTTTATTAATCGCAACTAAACTAAAATGTATTATTATTTATTATTAATAAATTAAAAGCAATAAGGTGCTTGACACGATTTTTTTATTATTTTAATCAACGACTTACATTACCTAAAAGCTATTATTAAAAGAATTTTATGAATCCGAATAAACATAAGTAAATTAGACGTTATTTAAATATGCTGGAATGGGTAATTTTCAAAAGACAGTAAAAGTATTACAGTATTTAAAATAAACATTGTTCGTTTAAAAAAAAGTTTCTTTAGCGTATTACATTCGGTTGCATATCGAGTACCTAATGTACAAAATTAAACACAGGAAACTACCCTATTGCAAATTAGGTACCTAACTACATATAATCATGCAATTTTTTAAGATTTTACAATCTTATAAGCCATGAAATAACTTTGAAAAGGGATACCAATTAAATATAAAGCATCCCATATCATATTAAGTGCGCCATATAAAATTTTTAAGTGTTCCACTAACCAAAAGAGAGGCGCTAAGTGCTCATAGTGTAAATAACATAAAACGTAGTAACCTAATTTCAGCTAATCGTGTTTACTCGTCGCATGTAAACATGTCCCGGTGCAAATGACGGCATTTACCCACCTGCTTGAACGAACACACAAAACGCTCTTAATATATATTATGAGCTTAATTTGTAAATTAATTTTCTTGATTTTAAGGATTATAATATTTGATGAAAGAAAAAATACAAGCCGGAATAAATTTAATTACCACAGGTAATTTTATTAATTAGATTAGGTTTATCCCAGAATAAATAGAAAAATGTGTCGTAAATAAAAAACAACATTGACTCTACCATCATTATCTACAACTCGTCTTGGCCATATCCTAATACAAATTATTTTCTATGGCATACTCAGACTTCTAATTGCCTTGAAATGGTTAAACGTTATCATAAAACACAAAGTAACACTATAATACCAGTCCTGTGTATAAACACTGTCCCACTGCTGGGCACGGGCCTCCTCTACAAATAAGAGGGGTAAGGCTTTAATCTATCGCGTCAGTCTAATACGGGTTGGTGGATATCACATACCTTCGAAATTCTTATGAAGAATTATTTGGTATGTCGAATCCGTCTCAATGTTTTCCTTCGTCGTTAAAGCAAGCGATAATAATATAACTAACTATAAATAAACACGTAACTTCCGAAAGTTAAAAGTATGCTATTTAGGCTAGCTGGTGGTAGGATATTGATATCCACCCGGATAGCGACCACCGTACACAGGGTAGCATAGTGGCACGTAAGTGAGTCGCGTTCCGGGATCACCCAGTGTACATCAGGTTTTTGACGGCGGTCTAGAGTTAGGGTACGATGTTTGTCCGTTTTGCGGCCTTCTGAATACTCTGACAATAAATCCTCAACCGCTTCTTCTTCTTGCCCATGGGGTAGTGTGAAGAAGTAGGCCGGCATGATTGTGTTGAGTATCGGGGGATAGATTGTCTCTCATTACTCGATACTTAATTGGACGGCACTGCGCTTACCATCAAGTGCAGTGTGGTCACTTTGCCGCGCCAGGATAAAAAAGGCTGGTATTGAACTCGCAACTTGCGTCTCAGCAGTCGGTACCATTTCCCACTCGTTTGTCGTTGCTGTCGTCAACATTTCAAGTACATTTTATATCAAGATGTAGACCCAAACTACTAGACATTGTGGCGGCGTTAAGAGCCGTCTGGACCAGTCACTTCCATGTAACATGGTTGAGGAGACCGATGGCTGGCACAAGCGTCATAGTTGTAAGCGAGTTATGCTCGTATGGACTCGGATTGCTCATTAGTTGTTAATTTAAGCTAATTAAACTGGTTCGCTTAGTCCCATATACTGCTCTCTGCTTTAAAAAAACATATCAATTCTAATTGTCAGTTTTTTCTATGAAATAATCCTGAATATGTTATATGATGGTAATAATATAAAGGACAGCTGTGTGTCTTGGTGGTTTTTCTCAGATCCATGGGCATTTTCGAAGTTCCGGTATATTGTAAAAATAAACCTGTCAAAGTGCTCCAGTGCCCTTATTTACGAAATAAATTATTTGATTTGACACTAGCACTGGCTAGTGGCTTTGTGAAACTCCACCACCTGGTAGCGTACATAGCAAGTAATTCGAGCCAAGTTATCGGCAAGCAAACAAAGTTGAGGCCGACGGGGAGCGAACCCAATTATCTCTAATGAAGACAATGATATAAGCGCGGTTATTGATCTAGATTTAAATTTCATGACGGGTCAGTCCCAGCGATGTGCGAGCCCTTAATGCTTCTTGCCAAGTTTCTTGTACTACACCCGTACGGTCTTGATACTTTCAAGAAGAATCGAAATATGTTTCAAAGTCAACATGTAACAATAAATCTACCCTTAAGATAAGATATGAGTCTTAGCTTGAGTTGGATATCAGAAATTATGTATTTTAGGTTTTATAACCCCAAACCCGAAATAAATGCTTGTAATGCCACGAAAATTTGTCTCGATATAGGCTTCGAATCCAAGCTATATCGTAGATAACTAGCTACTTGCCCGCTGCACTGCTGGTAATAATTTTAGCTTTCACATTGGACAATTGGTAATTACTACCAGCGTTCTAAGTGTATTTATATGTTTACCTCGAACTAATTTTGCTCGAATCTCTGTATTTTTTTTTAGTGCCTTGATAGGCAGACGCTCAGACGGGCCACCTGATGGTAAGTAGTCACCGCCGCCCATAGACTTCTGCAATGCCAGGGCACAGCATAGCCGTTGCCTACAATGGAAAGAATAAATGGAAAGTTTTGAGATTATATATACGTCCTTCCCATTCATAATTTTATATCAGTAATGTATAGAAATAAATAATGAAACGTGAATATATTATGATTTAGCTATTTATTGCTGAAAGTATTTTCAGAACCGGATTAGGTCCCGAGATAGCTCCTACATATGAACTCATAGAGACATAAATATTACCTCCTTAAATTAGTATATAATATTTAATTGAGTTTCACTTAGTAAAGAAAGTAGATCCGCTAATAAATGAACAGAGAAGCAGATTGTAGAGTATATTTGCTATATGTCTTTTTAAATATACCTACATATAACAAAACAGTAGCATGTTATTATATGTATAAATTAGTCATTCATAGTGTGGATCTTAACGACTTAAAAATTTACTAAACATATTTAATGTAATGACGTTAATATGCTTTTGAATAAATGATAAAGTTTACTTACTTACCAATAAACAGTAATTAACATCCTAGATAGTCAAAAACTAAACTAAACAGCAGCACAGATCAAAACCACCCAATCCAGCTACATTCAAGTTTAATGTCCACTAACTAATTTCTTATCCCCAAAACATAATAATGTGAACCAACATACACACGAACAAACATGTGAAATTATGATTAACGACCGTACTCACACAGACACGTACCTTTGTACACTACATAATGGAATAGATCACCATGGCAGATTAAAATAGGCCTCGTGTATACGTGATCGGTGGAACCGCTTGTTATTGATATCAGCATGTGCGGTATCTTAAATCTTGAGAGGCTTCCTTGCAGTGTAATTTGCTTTGTAAGTCGATATTTGTACACAAAATGGAATGAATACTTGAATACGATAAAGTCGATCAAAAACAAACAATCTAACCAATTTCATTGTATTGCTGATAAAGTCACTTTTTTACATATACCTAGTCAGGTCATAAGTATTGTCACACAGTCAAAACTTTTATTTTAGAATGCAGGCCACAAAAAAGTTTATTGAATTCGAATTTCAAATTGTTCATGAAAATAAAAATGTATACTTTTTAGAATTTTACTCATTTTTAAATATGGAGTGGACGCTTAAAGAACACCGTGTTGCAGTAATTGCGTTGCATCGTTGCGGTTACGCGCCAATTCAAATTTTTGACATACTGAAAAATTTGAATATAACCAAAAGATTCGTTTATCGTACCATCAAACGATACAATGAAGACTCTAGTGTAGATGACAGGTCAAGAAGTGGTCGCCCTCGGTCTGTTAGGACTCCAGCAGTGATAAAAGCTGTGAAGGTGCGAATTCAAAGAAATCCCAAACGTAAGCAGAAACTGTTGGCCCTTCAGATGGGGTTAAGCAGAACCACGGTGAAAAGGGTGTTAAATGAAGACTTAGGGCTTCGGGCATATCGAAGAAAAACAGGACATCGTTTGAATGCTCGTCTAATGGACCTGAGACTGAAGAGATGCCGCGCTTTGTTGAAGCGGTACGCGGGAAAAAAATATCGGGAAATTCTTTTTTCAGATGAAAAATTTTTTACCGTAGAAGAAAGCTACAACAAACAAAATGATAAGGTGTACGCACACAGTAGTGAAGAAGCGAGCAACCGTATTCCGCGTGTCCAACGAGGTCATTTTCCATCCTCGCTCATGGTATGGTTGGGAGTTTCTTATTGGGGCTTAACAGAGGTACATTTTTGTGAGAAAGGTGTAAAAACGAATGCAGTTGTGTATCAAAATACAGTCCTGACGAACCTTGTGGAACCTGTTTCTCATACCATGTTCAATAACAGGCACTGGGTATTCCAACAAGATTCGGCGCCAGCTCATAGAGCGAAGAGCACACAAGACTGGCTGGCGGCGCGTGAAATCAACTTCATCCGGCACGAAGACTGGCCCTCCTCCAGTCCAGATTTGAATCCGTTAGATTACAAGATATGGCAACACTTGGAGGAAAAGGCGTGCTCAAAGCCTCATCCCAATTTGGAGTCACTCAAGACATCCTTGATTAAGGCAGCCGCCGATATTGACATGGACCTCGTTCGTGCTGCGATAGACAACTGGCCGCGCAGATTGAAGGCCTGTATTCAAAATCACGGAGGTCATTTTGAATAAACTTTAGTGTCATAAGAATCTATGTTTTGTTAAGTTCATTTTGGTATATAAATGGTTACATAATGAATAAACTTGTTTCAATTATTTTATATTAAACATGTGACAGAATTTATGACCTGACTAGGTATATATATATATTTTTTTCATAATAACAGATAATACCTAATTTTAGCGACACACATTACACGCAGAAATAATAAAAAAATTAAGGGACGCGACTCAAAATTGAGGTACTTAACCCGACGCTTTTCTTGGTTATATTTTAATGTAAATGGGTGATGTGATTATGCATTTAATGTTTCTCTATAAAATCCAAACCGATGGATTTGAAATTGGTAACAAAAGACTAAAACATTAGGTAAGCATTTACACACCACTTTTGATGATTCTTTTTTATTTTTTACTATTTATTTAAAGAAAAACATTAACCAAAAAATAAAACTATAAAAAACAATATACAATAAAAATACTAGCCCTGTATTAAACATTGTCCCACTGCTGGGCACGGGCCTACTCTACTAATGAGAGGGGTTAGGCTTTAGTCCACTACGCTGGCCTAATGCGGGTTGGTAGACTTCACATACCTTTGTTTGTATAAGAATTCTCAGGTATGCAGGTTTCCTAACTATGTACTCCTTCACCGTTATAACAAGCGATAATTTACAATAAATACACACGTATCTTTAGGAAAGTCGGAAGTGTATGCCATTTGGGCTGGTTTCGAAAATACGAATTTCGCCTTAAGAGTCCGTGCCACAACCAACTAGGCTATCGCTGCTTCTCTAAACATATAAAAATAAATAATATACACACTAAAATACTATTGTGTCATGGGTATCAGGCACTACGAAAGGCTTTCGGTATCACAATACCCAGATAGTACAATAAAAAACGACATAGAAGTGGTAGAGCCACGCTGTAGACATATTTGTCTACAGCATGAATGGGCCGGCTCGACCGAGGTAGTACCACTGTCTCACAGAAAACCAACGTAAAGTGACAGTTTACTGTCGCATTTCGTATGGTAAGTGAGATATCCGGAGGCCCAGATTCCCCCTTCCCTTCCCTAATCCCTATTCCTGTCCTTCAAGGCCGACAGCGCATACATGACACTTTCGGTATTGTTATGTTCATGGGCGGTGGAGATCACTTAACATCAGGTGACCCACTGGCTCGTTTGTCGGACTATGCATAGTTTACAAAAAAACCGAAACGACACTCTTAGGTAGTAGATTTCTACCCTTTTCACGCGAGTTCATTTCGCATTTGATGGGTATTTTGAATAAAGTCAAAATAGTTAAGTACATAATATTTAAAAATCCCTTAGATACTTGATACCTTGTAAATACGGCACTTAAAAGAAACAAAGCCTATTTCAAATTATGCATGAGATAAAATATATGATCAAAAATGACAAAATATGGCAAAGCAAACAAGCGGAGTTAGTTTGACTCTTATGGCGGGAATAACAGGGGTCCTATTCCGTATCGATCGCGGACGAAGCGTTCGGTTCGAGTTCTTCCACTCGTTAAGATGTTAATGATTTTGCATAATAATTGCATCTCGTGAAAAGTTCGCTAGTAACCCTCTTGTACAGATCACGTGACATCGTCATCATTTCTACTAAGGTAAATTAATTGGAACCCCGCCACGGTAAATTAAATTTTACCTGCAAATTAATGTCATGTGAGTTTTAAACTATTTTTGCCTATAGTCTTATAAAGTGAAGGTATGTTTTAAACTTATATTCAAACAAAATGATTTATGAAATTTCCATACCCACAAAGATAGTAAATAGTATAACATAGCTGAACAAAACAAATGCTATATTTATTAAAGAATAATATCAAAAGGCGAAGTGCAAAAGGCATTTCTCAGATAACAAGATATATTTTAAGGAATAAAGGAGCGTTATATTTACAAAGAAATAGAAAAATGTATGTGGCAAAAATGGGATCATTTGAGAAAGCGGCGTTCGGTCGGGGGTCACAGCGGAACCGATACATTTCTAACAAATGCCTTCCTCGAGGCGTTCAGATCTCATACATTGTATTGGGATATTGTATACTTATAACTCATCTCTACAACTACTGTTCTAAATACCTACTTCCTCTCTTACAATTATTACTACAATCAAGTTTTTTTTTACTACCGATAGTTTGATTTTCCTTTTACATTGATATTGTGCTAAATTGATATCTATGCTCTACTGATAGTAGCACATCTTCTTCTTCTTTAGCCTTTCGACATCCACAGCTAAACATAGGCCTTCCCTAAAAGCGAGCGAGTTCCTGCGATCTGTACGAGGTCGTCGTCACGTAGCACATCACGGCGTTTCTATAATAATGGAAGAAGTTTCTCCATATCTCAGTAGTCAAAAGAAACGTATACAGCCTGTTACTAAATTTTGACACAAAACGAATAAACCTTTTTACTGCCTGGATAGGCAGACGAGCTTGCGGGCCACCTGATGTAAGTAGACACCGCCGCCCATAGACTTCTGCCAGGGCACACCAAAGCCGATGTCTACCGTGAAAACTACTTTTAACACATAATTGAGTCAATCTGTAGTGTATTAATTGCAGTAAGTCATGCACTCGATGACAGCCCATATACAATATACTAATCACTATTCACTTATAGTATAAGTATGAACACATATTTTTAAAAGATGACATGACATGTTTTTCCTTACTCATCATACTCGTACAGTAAATTGTTAGTCTTTAGGCGTATTAAGCGCTCTGTAAGTCGCAGGCAGCACCCGTTAACCGTTCTCAGCGGATCTTATGACAGCTAATTCTTGTATCAGCGAGATAAGCCCACACGACGCTCTTCCTGACGATGTCGATGTATAATTTATACATGCATTATATGTGTCAACAAAATCGAGATACAAGTCTCTTTTCTCTATTTTGAAATGGCTGGCAGTTTGGATTTGCTGGCGGTAGGATATTCATATCCACCCAAATAGTGAACACGGTACACAGGGTGTAAAACCCACAATAATGGCACACGCAAGTGTGCCGCGTTCCGGGGACACCCAGTGTACATCCGGTTTTTGTCGGAGGTCTAAACTTGGGGTACGATGTTTGGCCATGTTGCAGCCTTCTTAGTACTCTGACACCTCCTTGCCCCATGGCGTAGTGTGAAGAAGCTATACAACAGACCGGCGTGATTGTTTTGAATAGCGAGAGATAGATTGTTTCTCGCTACTTGATACTTTAACTGGACGGCACTACGCTTACCAACAGGTGCAGTGTGGTCACTTTGACCATAGGATTAAACGCTGTAGGTTATAATTATTGCATAAAACTATATTTTATAAGGGCTTTAAAAGTTGTTTCTTTTGTTTTCAAAATTGAGTGACTTCATAAGAAAATGTTAAAGGCTGTAGTGTTTAAAGATCATATTGTAAACAAAACTTTTGTATTCACAGAAAAACGCACTTACGTCTATATTTCAATATTCCCAAGAATCTATACTATTGTATATCCATACTAATACTATAAATGCGAAAGTAACTCTGTTTGTTTGTTTGTTACCTCTTCACGACTAAACGGCTGAACGGATTGTAATGAAATTTGGTAAGGGAATAGATTATATCCTGGAGAAGGACATAGGCTATCTTTTTTCTCAAAAAACAACCTTGAAAGTGGTCAAATAGGAGTTCAAAATTTGTATGGGAAATCCATAATTCCTCGACTTAGGGACCTGTAAATTTATATTTAGGCTTATCGTAGGAAATAAAGAAATACGTGTTACAACGTTTTTGAAAACGCATCCCTAAAAGGGGCAAAGTGCGGTTAAACTTATGGGGTATTCTTTAGATGCAATCTCAAGATTCAGGCACATTACCTGAGAGGCTGGACAATCGTTACAGGTGCCTCAGTGCAGAAAACAACTCCTTGGATTGTATACTTCTGCTCCCGAATTTATATTCGGAGGTTATCCTCCACGCAGGCGGAGCCGCGAGCAACAGCTAGTGGTCTATATGTATATCTATAGGTATATTATTTTTTATTCAGTAATAGTAAACTAACACGTTCCATAATTGGCATATCGATATATCCCTTGTCATGTAGATTTAGGTGTTTTTTATTGGTTTTGATTAACAAACAACATATAGTTATAAGCATCTTACTCAAACCAATAATTGTTAAAATATTTGAATAGAACTCGGAACATAAAAGCAAGTAAATTCGTTGCTACAAAATAATTAATTAAGATATACAAGTTATCTCGGAGCGACACCTAGCGACCACCGTTCTTTTATGCAGCAATCTTTTCATCGCCAAAACTCATTTCAATTAATTTTCGTAACAGTAAGTAAATGATGTGCCTTAAAAAGCGAGATATCATTAACACTGGGGGAGGTAAGTAAAGTCTTATTATAAGAAATTAAATTTAAGAACTACGTTTAAACACAACAAAGATATTCGGAATGTAACCATTAATCTTAGTGCATGATTACTTACTTTATGTATTCTACGCAGCATCGTAATTCTTTTATTTTGAAGATCTATTTCTAAATTTTTATTTATATTTCACATTTATTTGCGTTAATAGCACGCACTTTTCATTTAACACGGTGTTCGGAAGTCTAACCTTAGATTTTTTTTATCCTTGCACGGCAAATTGACCACACTGCACCTGATGGTAGGCGCAGTGCCGTCCAATTAGAGTATCGAGTAGCGAGACACAATCCATCCCCCGCTACTCAACACAATCATGCCAGCCTGCTTCTTCACACTACGCCATGGGCAAGAAGGTGAAGAAGCGATCGAGGGTCTAATGTCAGAGTAGGTACTCAGAAGGCCGTAAAACAGCCAAACAACGTTCCCCAACTCTATACCCCCGACAAAAACTGGATGTACACTGGCTGATCCCGGAACGCGACACACTTGAGTGTGCCACTATGGCGGGTTTTACACCGTGTGTACGGTGGTCGCTATCCGGGCAGATATGAATATCCTACCACCAGCAAATAGCAGATATTAACTAATTTGTCATAATAGACTTACAGGTTCAATTTGTTTGAAGCAAACGTTTTACAACTTACTTTTTTACAACCAAGTCACACTTTTTTTTTATTTATGTTGCAACTAATCGCTTGATAAATTTCTTTGTCGCCCCTCGAATAGATGGTGTTTTAGAGCAGAGCGACAATGTTAAATCATTACCAGTCCCGGGGAGAAACTACAACTCCACAGAAATTGATGGCAGGTGACTGAGCTTGAGGAAAGAAATTAAGGAGGACTATTTTTGAGTCTCCAGCAATCTAACCATGCGAAATATGTCAACACGCCGCAAAACTGGCTAAATATATCCACGACATAAGATTAAACTTATGAACCTCTTTCACATATGTTCATAATAATTTTGTTGTATACCCATATTTAAGAATATCAGCATTACAAAAGCATTGGTGTACTTCGAATTATAGAAAAAATAAAACAGCTCCATTCCGGTAACACAACTCCCCAACTCCCGCGGGAGAATCATTAGGAAAAAATCGTGTTGATGGATTTAATTACAAAAAATAATTATTCTAAAGAAAGTTGGCTGAATAAACTCGGACGGAGCGGGTTCTTCGATTCCCCCTTAATCGGATTAATTTACTTTTAAAAAGCAGGGGGGTGGTTGCTGTAATTAATGGAATGATAACATTACCTACCTCGTGGTCGGACGCCTTTGAATTATAACGTAAATACAGGCGCCTCTGTCGCTTTATTATGTCACTAATATAATAGACTCGGAAAAAAAATTACGAAACACATAGGTAATTTCTAGCAAATACGATTTTTAAATAAGGAAATTAATTGTTTTTATATATAAACCAAACACCATCATTACCCAAGATCTCTAATAAAAATATATTTGAAACTGGTAAAATTTTTATTTCTTCTCATATATTCTTTGTTACTGTCAGCAAAAGTGTCCTCTAAAAAATAGATTGACTAGTTTTACTGGCATTGTTTCACTCGTTTTTATTGAGGCAAAGACATCGCGTGTAGACGCCACTCGAATCCAAATGAGCGTTTCGTAACGGTCCCGATGAGAAGCGCTTTTTCCACTCGGTTACCTACCGGTGATCTGTTCTGAACGCATCTCCACTGACGCAAATCATATTGCGAGGAAGGGTTCGGGATTAGGAACGCAACCCGACTGGAATTGGCCAGTCATCGCCGCTGATTTTTCTGTCTTACAAAACCTTTTGACATAAATATCTAATGCTGTATCATGGTGTCGTTTGTGGGTGATGTTGGTAAACTGATTAGGGTAAAGATTAGACGTTGGGTGACTTTGACTTTAACAACTAAGCAGGCGAATTGCTTACACTTTTGACTTTATTTGTTGTCAAGCCTTTTTCGACATGAATTGGAGTAACTGCTACCTACACAGAGTATGGTATCGAATTATCAATCCTACCAGATTCATAAATAAAAATGTAAATTTGTTAACATTTTGTTGATTGTAAGTTTGTATTATTTTAAACATAATGAAATTATAAATTGTTGCTTATTTGACGTAACAAAGACTTAAAACCAATAGTAAACAATAATAGTTAAAAAAATAATAAGAGCACTATGCTATATGAAAATGACAATAAAAATTACTATTTTCTGTTTTTTTATACAGAGAGGTACTTCACACATAGTTTTTGAACTACTTTGAATTTTACTTTTGAGTATGATATTATGACATAGCACGGTCAACAACAATGTGGCTGGTACAATCTGTTCCCGAAAGCAATTCGAGCCCAAATTGCTAAAGTTATTCGGTACGTTCGGCCGCAGTGAGGGAATGAGCGTTATTTTTCTTCCACGTGCTGTCTCATGTTGGGATCATTCTTTACTTTTCGTCTATCTGTGTTACACAATTTCTATCTATTTCAAGCCTGAATGCTTTACAGAACGCTTTTCTTATTTATTTTGTATTATTTCTTGAAGATTTTGAATTTTAACTTAAGTAGACTTATTAGATATCTAAAAACCCCGTGATAGTCTGCGAAAGACTGATCGTATTGACGTCCGTAGTTATTCCAGTATGCAGTTGTAAAAGCACAACTTAAAATAAAATTACTTTCCCAACATCAACTAGTCTAGATGAATCGATACGATTTGTGGATTTATGATCCTGGCGCTTTAGTCCTAAGCAATACAATTATCTTATGTCGTGGGCATCTACATTTTTCTATGCCAAACAAAATAATACTTGCGCATCACACATTTTTCTTCCTTCAGATATCGAACCCGTGGCCTCTGGTTTCAAAGCTACAAATTTTGGAGCTATTTATTGATAACACTGAAAGACTACTACACGAAAACCACAGGTCTTATAGAAAGTCAATGTCTTATTGAAAACTTATGAAACGTAGAATTTAAAGTTAATTAGAATTTATTTTTCAATAAACACACAAAGAAAACCACATCTTGTACAAATTACCAAAAACATAGCCATTCACTGCATGACATCGAACTATAAAGAAAAATTATGTGAAACAGAAAAATATATATTTATGCAACATTTCAGATAATTGAATAATTCAGAGCTGTGACAGACTCCTGGCATCGTCACCGAGTAGCCGGCTGTGAAACGAAAGGCCGAGAGTTCGACTCCCGCACCGAGATAAATGTTTGTGTGACAAACATATTTGTTTCGGGTAAGTGTGTGGTGTAGTCCCTCGCAATTCTTGATACCCACGATACAGGTTTGACCTAGTGTAGGGTCAGGAATATGTGTGTGTGACTGTTGGGTGTCTAGTCAACAAATTAGTTAACCTCTCTTACAAAGTACCTCATAGTTCTAGATTGTATTGTGGGTACAATACAAATTTGACCTAGTGCAGGGTTAGGAATATATGTGTGACTGTTGACTGTGTTTATGCAATAATGATGTAAACACATTAATCACGACAAGTAATTAACCAAGCATAGGTACTTGTAAACATCACGGTATCTGATTTATTAACGCTTGTAGTTTGTTGCGACGCGTGCGTTTCTTTCATCTTAGTACATGACATAAGGCCTCCGTGGCGCAGTAGGCGAGTAGCCGGCTGTGGATTCGATTCCCACACAGGGATAAATGTTTGTGTGACAGACAGATATTTTTATCCGGGGTCTGGGTGTTGTGAGACCGAAAGACTCTCGTAGTCTCTGATACCCACGTCACAAGACTCGCATCTTAGTGTGGGATCGGGGCTATGTGTGTGACTGTTGGGTGTTATACTTATAGGTTGTTATATTACAGTAGAAATATGTAGTAAGATGTAGCCATTTCCAGGTTTGGTCTCGGAGTACACATTTGTAAAATATGCATAATCTTGCCTGAATGCTGAGCAGATCAATCACCTGGTGGTAAACACGCCTTCTCATTATCAGAGACGCACTATCTGGATTCTGGAATTATAAAATACTATATAGCACCAAGCTAAGTATGTCTCCTCAAGACATAAATAATACTAGCCCTGTATCAAATATTGTCCCACTGCTGGACACTGGCCTCCTCTGTTAACGAGAAGGCCTAAAGCCTTAATCCACCACGCTGGCCTAATGCGGGTTGGCAGACTTTACATACCTTTGAAATTTGTATAAGAACTCTCAAGTATGTAGGTTTTCTCACGATGTTTTCCTTCACCGTCAAAGCAAGCGATAATTAAAAATGAATATACACGTGACTTTAGAAATGTCAGAAGTGTATGCTATTTGGACTGTTTTCGAACATACGAGTTTCGTCTTGACAGTCCGTACCGCAACCGACTATCGCTGTTTCTTTGTTTATTAAGACATAAAAGGTGTTTTAATAACCAGTAATTTCACTGATCTCATACTTTGTAAATTGGAACCGAATAGTTCTTACAAGTCTTTATAGCACTATTATGATGAAGTTCTATATCTTTTACCATATCAAAATATTGGGACATCATTGATGAATTTTAGTTAAACTATTATACCTAGCTCCCCCTAGCCTCGATCTTTGAAATCTAGTCATAAATATCGATATATACATATATAATTACTTGTCCTGACTAACTGACTGATTCATCGACGCAGAGCCTAACCCGCAGGGGCTACAAAATTGACATTTTGTCAATTGATGTTTTTTTATGTTATAAGCATCCACTGACGAAGGATTTTTAGAAGTTTCTAAAGGGGGTAAATAATGGATGGACGGTTGTATGCAAGTCCGTCATTTTCAAAGTACGCAACATGAAATTTCATATACATTACAAGAGGGTGAATTAGGGGTTGAAAGTTTATATGGGAAGTTTGGAAATTTAGAAGGATGAAATTCAATATTAAAGCTTCGCATATAAAATTAAAAAAAAAAAATATATAGACCTTATTTTTACATACGTATATCCACATCAGCGGAGCCGCGGGCAACAGCTGGTTCTGCAAATAAGTTTAAACTTAAAAAATAATTCAATTTTGTTCTTTCCATTACTGTCTATTCTATCCACGTATTAGATCTAGCTTGATTCAGAGAATCAACGTATATTATGACTAAGTTTATTATTATTGTATAATCCATATTCCATATTCACATCGTATACACCATCCATATCTTATATTAGCATGAAACAAGCAGAATGGATGTATGAAATATTATATTCCATGATTATTTAATAAAAAACGTAAAATATAATTTAGACTTTAAGTTCATGGTCCAAACACTTAATTAGTAGAACTAATTGATTGTAGAACCATTCATTATTCATGGTCATTAGTGATAGAAATAAAATGAAATTCGTTTATTAATCAGGTAGGCACTTAAAGAACAAATTATGGGTCTATGGATCGATTACATTAGGTTCACCTCCGACTGTGGCAGCAGTGGATATTGAAGGGAAAGCGGTGCTAGGTTTTATAAGTTATATCTATAAAACAATGTTAAAAGAATCAGGTTTGTAAACAAAAAGTTTATAGGTTTTAAAATTGCATGCCGCCATGATTGTTTTGCGTAGTGGGGATAGCTTATTTCCCGGTACTTGATACTCTAACTAGACGGCACTGCGCTTACCAACAGGAGTAGTGTGGTCACATTGCCGTGCCAGAATTAAAAAAAAAACAAAAATAATAAAATGTTTCTAGATATTTTAAGTATTAAGGTAATAGCTATCACACTTCGCCACTGGCTTCTCTTCAAATGTTATTAAAGTTTAAAGACAAATTTGAAACGAAACTAGCTTGCATTAATATATACGCCAGTGTGATTTTAATACTATGTATGTGACATAACAATTTTCTAAGTAAACACAATAAAATTAACTTATTATAAACAAATACAGAAATGTAAACGATAAATATTCATCATTATTATGTATGGATGAGTTCCTGATAATAAAATTGAATGCGAATGACGACACTATCTCAATAATAAGCGCGTAGTAGCAGGTCAAGTCACTCATTACACATTAAAATATGTTTAATACTAGCTAACGCTTTGTAATGCATTTTTTTTTCTTTATTAGTAACAATCACGGGTGTACGCATAATAACTTACCAAGGTTTCATGAATCGAGTGAAGATCATAAAGGATACGAAAAGAGAACCACTCATTTATTTATATATACATAGATTTCCATAACAGCTTTATCTCAATCTTAATATTTTCATTAACAATTCCTTTTAAAAACAGTGCAATATTTTTGTAACGAACAGATCCGAATTCAGAATAATTGTAGGAGTATAAACATATACATTGGTATATGTAACTGTTACATCAGTATATGTTATTATGAGTAAAATATCATACAGCGTTTCCTACTTGGATTCTGTTATATCGGATGAAAAGCGAATATTTATTAATTGATTCAGCTACAAAAATACTTTCGATGCTAGGTAAGGTTCTAAGAAACGAAATACAGATATTAACTACTTTAAAATGCTTGGGTGTTCAACGCCCATGATCTTTCCTGAAAACTACACTGGTTATGAATATAATCAACAATGATTCACATGTAAATGCACGTGCTTACGACGCATAAACGATATCAATAGTAAAATATTATTTCCAATGTAATATATTAATACTGTCTCGGTGGCGCAGTTGCAATTGCGTATGCGTTATTTCTGCTTTGCTGAGGTCTCGGGTTCGATCCCCGAGTCGGGTAAAGTGATTATGGGTTTTTCTATCTAGAAATTCTCAGTATTAGCCCGGAGTCTGGAATCTGTGCCCGGTATGGCGATAGGCTCGCCCTCTATTACCTACATTATGGGACTGAAATTCGGCGTAAATTGGGTGTACCTACTGGTTACACCTCTGCCTACCCCTTCGGGGAGTACAGGCGTGAGTGTATATGAATTTATGTATGTAATATACTAAATACGCTTCACATTTATACCTATACGGATACTGATAAATTTATGGGTCAGCTGTATCTATAGGTAAATATTTTAAAACACAAAACTAACATTATACCATGATTCATACATCATGAATCATGATATAATGTCATCATGCAATCAAGAGTACGTACTTAGTATATCATCATCGTATTCAAAATGCGAAGTGTATTTTTAGGAAAGGTTCAAATTCTAATTAAAACCTTCAAAACAAAACATTCGGCTGTCACAACCATCATCATCAATCATCATCCATTTTTAACCGACTTCAAAAAAAGGAGGAGGTTAACAATTCGTCGGAATCTTTTTTTTATGTATGTTACCCGATTACTCGAAGACGCCGGAACCGATTCGTAAATTATTTTTTTGTTTAAAAGGGTATACTTCCCAGGTGGTCCCATTGGCACCAAGTCAGGATCTGATGATGGGATCTCAGAAAAATCGAGGGAAACCCCCTAATGTTATAGAGACGCATAATTTGTTTTAAATTGAAGTCGGTGTCCTTTTTATGAATTAAAAAAACTTTTAGATAATTATTACTTGTATACCCTACCTACATAGTTTTTAAATAGTACTAGTAAATGTTGTCAAATTACTAATCTTGAAATTATATTATAGTCATTATTAACAAATTAAACAAATATTTTATGTTCGATTCAAGTTTGTTGTCAATTGCATCTAGAAAGAAAATTATCGTACAAAGATAAGATTTTGCAATGATTTAAATTATTTAAGTATTCTAAAGGCATCACTGTAGAATTTTCCTTTGATAGGCATCCACAGCTTCTTACCGGTTAGTGTAATTCGCTCCGAGGTGACGCTAAGTGCGTAGTAGATTAGGAATTGCATACGAAATCAAACATATTATTGCGTACTTTTGTAAGTGCTATAAATACGTATTGGACCATACTTCATTTAGTTACCAGTATTCATTGTTGTCGATAATCGGTTGTGGAATCATATTAGCGTTGTTTGCTAAATTTCAGTAAGTAATTATTATAATCATTTAACTAATTAAATATAGTATACTAATTAGGGCTCTATTAAAACGGTATTTTCGTTAGACTATCGTATAAAAATTCTTTTACTTTCTTTTTCTTTTATTCAGTAATATTAATATTTTGCATCTTTATTAATGAAGTGCGTGAAATAAAGTGCATGCCAGTTGTCCACTATAATTTTACAAGATTATACTAGGATATTAAAATATAATTATATTTTGAATATTTCTTGTTTGTATAACTGAGTAGTTTTTTAAAGTATTTACATTATTATTGAGAAAAGTCAGAGGTGTATGCCACTTGGGTTTCGAACGACTTTCGTCTTGACAGTCCGTACCGCAACCAACTAGGCTATCGCTGCTATATCGTGTGTATTAAATGTTAATTATCGCTTGCTTTAACGGTGAAGGAAAACATCGTGAGGAAACCTGCAATCTGAGAATTCTTATATGAATTTCGAAGGTATGTGAAGTCTACCAACCCGCATTAGGCCAGCGTGGTGGACTAAGGCCTAACCCCTCTCATTAGTAGAGGAGGCCCGTGCCCAGCAGTGGGACAATGTTTAATACAGGGCTAGTATTATTATTTATTATTTTTATATACATTATTATTACGCTTTTAACTGTACATATCAAGACATTAAGCATGCTTGTTGATGTAAAGCATTGGTGCAGCAACAATTTAAGTAGTATTGAAATGAGATTCTGCGTTCGATTCCCACATAGATTTTTTTTATTATGAGAAGAATATTTTCGCCTATAACTATAATCATCTGCAACGAGAGATTCTTACCAAAAGAACTTCCTTTGACGTAATGAAAAAGCATTGTATTGTGCAAGAGGTCAAATATACTTTCAATTCCTTTGCACACCTCACATTCTAGACCTATTATTACATTAATGATACCCAAATTTAATACATAAATCATCTAACTTATAATACCATAGGTGTTTTGTTAAAGTCAGTTCAGTATAGAGAACATTCTTAAAGCTCAAACGAATTACTGTCTTCTAGTGTCGAAAACCTGACAAACATGGGTTAAATTTCTCATAATTATGTATGACTAGCGGGCCCGGAAGACGTCGTCCTGCCCAGAAAAGCAGCGGCACATTAATATGACATTTTAAAGATCATAATATTCGGTATTCCTCCCACAAATCCCGGCAAATAAAATTTGGTGATATACCGACAGCGGTGCCACCTACCGAGTCCAATAGATTTTTTAAACCTTCCCTGAACTTCCACAAATATTTTAAAACCAAAATTAGCCAAATCGGTCCAGCCATTCTCGAGTTTTAGCGAGACTAACGAACGGCGATTGATTTTTATATATAGGTATATATTAAAGATTTGAGACAGGAACATAAATATTGATCTATAAAGTGCTAATTATTACATATAAATACCTATTATATTATTATCAGTGTTCTGAAGTAGTGTACGGTTTGATTTGCGTATTGATAATATTAATCATATCTCAAGTTTAAGTTTCCGTTGCGTAAGTTCTCCTGCAAGGTGAGCCCTTATCTATACTCTTATCGCGTACCATAAAATTATAACAATTACATTTACGCACATGACAGCCCTTTTGGCGCAGTGGGTAAGTGAAACGAGTGGCCGTGGGTTCGATTCCCGCACTAAGAAAAATGTTTATTAGGACATACTAATATTTGTTTCGAGTTTATTGTGAGATCGAACGTCTCTCGTAGTTTTTGCAAAAAAGTTATATGTTATTAATTATGGATAAACAAAAAAATATATTTGTTTTGATAAAATCAGAATTATAGGCTATTTGACAACATTGAAAATACACTGCAAATTGTGGTCATCCTGGTAGGCAATAGCTTAAAAAACCATATTTCACTTAATTTTAAACAAAATAATGTATATTTTTTGCAAATTAAACGAAATACAGTACAACATTTTTTTTAAATTTTATATGAGATGTGAACACTCGGTGATTGATTGCAACTCTGGTGACGTCACACGCAAGTAAACATAGTTTCTTCGAGTGATTTTAATTCGCGTTTTATGTTTTATGGGTGATAAATTCTATTGTTGATCTATTTTTGAAGCACTTTTATGATAATTGTTGATAAAACAATTATCATAAAACTTAGCTTTGCTTATCATTATTAGCTTGTTTACTTGCGACGTCACACGTGTCATATGATCAGCGCCATTACAGAAATAGCGTTTATGCCGCGGTTTTGGATATTTAAACTTTAACATTGATTTTTATTAAAAATACAGTAGATTTCCCGGAAATATCAATATAGTGTGCTTATTATGTAATAAATAATAGTTTTAAATCATTTTCAAAAATTAGTCAAATAGCCTATTTCTTTTTTGATTTGTTGAGATACAACGCTCAACTATTTAACTAGCAAAAGACTATTGACAGCATTAAGGACACAATGTAATTAACACATATAATTAGTTCACAATTCCTGATAATATTTTTTTCATAAGCAGTGATAACCTAGCGAAGAAGGAAATGGACTGTTAAAATCATAGGGTACAAATTTCTGAATTAACAAAGTTTTTTTAAATTGTTGATCCATTGTAAATTATCGCTCACTTTACCTACGAAGGAAAACATCAGGAATAATCCAGTATACTTGCACATACATATTCAGTCCACCTGTAGGTAAACCCCGCAGGGGTAGGCAGAGATGTAACCAGTACACCCACTTTTCGTCGAATTTATTACGGTCCCATCATATGAAAGTTGAGATATTGCCATATCGGACTCAATTCCCGGAGGGTAACACTGAGTATTTCTAAATAGAAAACCCCAATATGACTTACCAAGTATACTTTAGAGGTCTAAAATAAGAATTAAGAACCGTGCCCAACAATAAGACAGTGTTATACATAAAAAGGGTGGTATCACCAAAGAGTTTATATAACGTGCGAAACGCATTTTAAACTGGCAGGTATTTTTTATTTATCAACCGTTTTAAATGAAACAAACGCCAAATATTAGGCCACGCTTTTTACATTAGTTCAACCACATCCAAACTGATTGAACAATGACTGAACTGGTGAAGGTTACAGTAAATATGCTCAGACACAACTAGGAACAAATATAATTATAATTAATATACATTCGTTTATATACACTCACGCCTGTAATCGCCAAAAGGGGTAGGCAGAGGTGTAATTATTACACCCACTTTTCGCTGAATTCATTATGGTCCCTCAACGTGATAGGAGGCGAGCCTATTGCCAAACTGGGCAAAATTGCAGACTCTAGGCTGATACAAAGTATTTCTAAATGGAAAAACCCAATATCACTTTACCCGACCCGGTATCGAACCCAAGACCTCATTAGTTAGCACTACCTACCTCTCAGCACATTAGTTGTAACCCATGCGTAATTTAAACTGCGCCACCGAGGCAGTCATATTATGAATAACCTTAATTTATGTCTATAAATATCAAAAGGATGTGTTTTTAAAATGTTTAGTTTAGAAACAAACCTGAAAAATAAGCTAACACTAGCCGAAATCGGTCAAAAAAGCATAACTTTACTGTTTTCAATTTTGTCCCTTTTTAAAAAAGCTGTTAAATGTGAATCATCCTCTCTATAATGAAACATATAAATAAGTGGAGTAATCTAAAGTACACATTACATAAAAGCGAACTTGTGTAAAAGTAAAGCAAGCTTTTCTCATTCTCAGATTGTACCGCCGGCGTGGGCGATACATAACTCTAACTTCCGAAGCACACGCTCTGAAATATTTATTCCTGAAACGTAAAGATCGGGTGGGGGTATGGTGCGGTAGGGGGAGGTTTATCCCGCGGTTTCCTTCCCGCCGTGTTTTACTTCGAGAATGGGAAGTCGCCGCCGACGGATCGATATCAGCATAGATAACGTATTGAAGAAACGCTCTCGTTCTCTCTATGTTGATTAATTAATCGAATTATATATTGTATTTTATTCATTTATTGAAGTAGTTATGTTTAATTAATTTCATTAGCAGACTTTTTTTTTAGTGCCTTGATAGGAAGACGAGCAGACGGGCCACCTGATGGTAAGTAGTCACCGCCGCCCATAGACTTCTGCAATGCCAGGGCACAGCAAAGCCGCTGCCTACCGTTGATCAATGCTATCAATACTAGTCATATCATTTTGGTCATAATTAAGGCAGAATGGAAAGAAATAAAGATATTAATTTATAAAAATTCTATAGCAAATTATATATGCACTATAGCGTATTAATTACCATATAGGTAATGCTTGCATACCTACCGTGTAATGTAATTGATATTATACAGAACAAATTTCATACATGTACACAATAACAATAGTGAATTTAAAGACACATTTTTTTTATCTTTATATATATAATTCTACTGTACGTGTGTATGTCACTGAACTCCTCCTAAACGGCTGGACCGAATTGAATGTTTTTTTTTTGTATGCGCTTGGGTGGCGTCCTGGATGGTTTAGATTCTCAAATCAGCCCGGCAGATGGCGCTGCTTTTACGGGCAGGACGACGTCTGCCGGGCCCGCTAGTAATATATATTTTTGTTAGGAATTTTAGAGACTTAACACCAGCGAAGGATGAAAGTATTTGAATAAAAAAAATAGATACATCTAATTTATGCACTATTACAACAACTATGACATAACTATTTACAAAACCAAGTTGTAGCCTTATATGGTTACATTAAACTTATCTTATGGGCACCCGACTAAGGCCTAACCCCTCTCATTAGTAGAGGAGGCCCGTGCCCAGCAGTGGGACAATGTTGAATACAGGGCTAGTATTATTATAATTATTATATGGGCACCGATGCTGATACCACTTCATATCAGACAAACTTAAATTTAGTGTAGCAAAATTGATAGAATTGCTAAATTGATGATTTTATCGGTTGGAGTCGGAAAAATATTACAATCACTCGTTTAAAGCACGAGCCACCATATAAAGGACCTAGATCCACATTCGGACCGCCAATTATTTTGTACAAACCTTAAATTTTTAGAAATTCTTTTAGTTTAATTTAATATTTTGAAGCTTATCGCTGGACATGATAAACTCTGAAAAACTTATATATTTTTTAAACTGACCGCCTTTTAAACTAATTGATAAGTTTTTTGTTAAATCTTCTTAAAAATCATATATATGACCATATTTTAAAGATAAAAATAAAACATGAATGAATAAATGCAATTCTGTCACTATCACTCCAATGATCGTATCTTCCAAGGGGCTAGAGCGGCCGACATGACCGTTAAATGTGACATATAGTGACCGTTAAATTCAAAGTTTACTGGTCAGTTTCAGTCGTTTTACTTTTCTATGCTGGGCTCATTTCTGCATGAACATTTCATATGACCTGAAATAGATAGATGAATAGTGTATACCTTCAACAAAGAACAAAGCTGAACAAACCTAGTAATTTATTTTTTAATGCTTAATTAATGTTTTTGCCACAAACTCCACTCTGCAGTTGCAAGGTTCAGTCACTTTTTCATATGTCATGTACTTATCATTTTTGACTTCATTTTTTAAATAATATTCTATATGATATAAAAAGAGCTTACAAGGTATTAGCGGCTTAATATATGCCACACGATTATTGTGCACATTGATACCAAGAGCCGTGTTGAAGCCTACTTATGGTTCTACAGGCGAGAGAGCGCGCATAATCTTTGCAAGTTCCCCGACCTCCTGGGGGGGCACCCCCCACCGTTCGATTGTCTGCGGAGGCTGCCCCGCCGGTGCCATCTGATGTGCCGAGAGCACTCCAGATCTGCATAGATCGTTGCCTTCGTTTTTTCCCTATCGAAAAATCAATACTCACAGTTTTATAAAGTCCGTACCGCGACACTCCTTAATTTCATTATTATGTCCATTCTTAAATACTTTGTTTTTCCAGCTTAAGAGCTTTCCTCGATTTTCTTTTGACTAAGTATGTAATCTAAACTGAAACATTCGTACCTATCGCATTCAAATGTTCGTTGGATTCGTGCAAAGGTCCGTACATAATATGAATCGTCTCATCCCAAAACCGTAGCGAGCTTTCCGCCGCTCCCACCCTCAAGGGGAAAGAGGCTCAAACTCAAAGCAATAAAGCCTTCGGATCCAGCAAAACAAATACAACGAACATTCCAATGCTAGATATCATTCGCTCCGCCCACACAGTTGGCATTACAACTGTGAGCTCTCCTATTGGTTGCCGCGAAGCCTTCACCATTTCGAATTGGTTATTTTTTTTCTACAATTGAAATTGGAACTGTCTGTTTGTTCTTTACGAATGTAATACGCATGCGTGTGATGTAGGCGTCTACGTCACGTACACGTAGATACGTACGTTTACGTTTCCAATGTTTTATTGGATTCCTCCCTCCGTTCTCATTCGTATTTTGAATCGGATGTGGATTTGTGGTCGTATTGTCGTTTGTCGTTAGTGCGCAGTCGTAGCGCTCTACTTCAAATATTATTTCAGCTTCAGTATGTATATGAGCAATTTATTTACAGAATAATAATATTTATTCATTAAATGAACTGTAATTTGTATTCTATAGGGGTTCTTCTTATATAATAACATAAAATTAATGAGCTTTTTAATGTATTCTGCTGAAACAAAATGCAAAAAATCTAACAGCACGCTGGGTTTTAAATCATATGAAGCCACTAAAAGCATTTCGTTAGAATTTCATCAAAACGCTGTATACTACGTCGTATGCAATAATGCATCCGCAACTGTAAATATACGCGTGCCGAGTCCCACACAACCTTCTCTGTGACACTTTGCTACCCAGTCATAGAGATCAAAATGTGATGACAATTAAGTCGGGTGAGTGTAACACCACGTTGGTACCCAGACCTAGCTCTGTCCGGAACAATTTCATTTGCGACTGGGCGAGGATAGCGTTGTAATTACAACAACAATCGATAGAGGCGCCACCGTCTGCCGCACGTTTAATCTCGCCAGAATCAAAGGACCGTCGCCTCACGCCCGCCCCAGTAACTGAATCCCTTTTCTGTTGCCACCGATTCGAATTTCTCACGCCGGACCGCATACATTACTCATGTTCTATAACGATCGTGGCTTAGAGTGCTTTGTAGAACGGAAATGGACGTTGTGGTCCATGTGAAAGTTGTGAGTAACTTGTCAAATGGTACCCATTATATCTACAAGCCTATATATGCAGAGGTATGATTAAAAGTCCCCAGACCAGATAGTTGCATTTCCAGTCTGCTATAGATAACTATTCCAGGAGTTTTATTAAAGCTTAACAATGTTTGCTCTCGAGGCATCTGGTGAATTTGTACACGAATTTATAATCACTCTATTAAACCTATGAATATATCAAGGTTTATTTAGAATAAATGAGCGAATTGTAATGTACATGATTTGTTTTAATAAGCAACTTGGAAGAAAGAAGAACGAAATATCTTTATCGGTTTAAAAGCGTCCTCCTTTTTGAATTCGGTTAAAAGTAGGTGGCTTTTGTCAAGTTCTTACAGTCTTCTAAGTTTTTTGTTGTCAAAAGTAAAGCCACCGTTTTTAAAACTATTTACATCATGCCTATTTCTCTTAGTTAACTTTGAAAACGTGTGAATATATTTGACGGGACTTTCATTAGAAATTAATAATTTGTGTATTTTTTTATCCCGAAATTTGTCTCGCTGCACTTCTATAGCTAGATTTTTGAAATAAGAATGCATCAACACGCTGCAAGGTCCAATGCAAGTTAATGGAGCAATGTTACCACCTCCTTTAGTCTGTAGAATTTACCACGAGACGAAGTTAGCTATGGGTCTGAAAGATAGTTTTGATACCCTGACCAAATAGACCATTCCATTTTAATCATAAATAACTTCTGACATTGTGATAAAAAAAGATTAACCAATAACTTTACAAATGAATGTTGCTGCCATTGCAAGATGTATTGTATTTTTATAAGTATATACGCTATTTGTCAGTAGTATTGCGTTTATTATCCTTATACATAATATATATGTATTAAAACTGAATAACCCACGAACGAGTTGGTATAGTTCAAAACATATAAAGCTGCTCCTGCTCTACCGAGCGCTGGTACTCGAAATCCTGAAGACATAGTACGTAAACTTCCACTTGGCACGTTATTAAATTTAATTTTGTGTGTTCAATTAATCTTAAAAAAGAAATAATCGTCTTCATAAATTAATTATAACATTTATCCATATGCATAATATATAGTTGTAGAATGTGAATTATGATGTTATAATTTTATAAAGTGGCCAGTATTTTATTCAAATTTATATATATAAATTATCGCTCTGTCTAAATATATAAATATTAATTCGGTAACTATCGATTAAAATATTCGAAAAGTAAACAAACCTTCATCGTTTTTTATATTATGGTCATAATGACAGCCTTCTTGGCGTAGTGGGCGAGACGCCGGCTATGAAACAAAAGGCCGTGGGTTTGATTCCTGCACAGAGACAAATGTTTGTATGACAGATAGATATTTGATTTGGGTCTGGGTGTTGTGTGACAGAATCCCTCGTAGTTCTTGATACCCATTATACAGGTTTGACTTAGTGTGGGGTCAGAACTATGTGTGTGACTGTTGGCTGTATTTATTTATAATGTAGATACAATAGATGTCAATAAAAAGCCTTATATGTGCAAGAGTAATAAAGACGTCGATCAAACACAATTATAAATATATCAATAAAGGATATTAATTTTATTGATTACCCACAGCAAAATACGCCACACACGATCATCGCGTTACTACCAACTTTCGCGGTTACGTTCTAAAGGCCATGCTACTTATAGAATAGGAAGCGAGTGTAGGTAATGGCGCAAAATAGTGACGCAGTATTATTGCAGGGGGGTGGGGGTCCCACACTCCTGACTCCGGCACCTCCACTCTCGCCCGAGAGCGACTGAAACGTCCGCGAGAAAAATAACAGCCGTACTCCATCCCGCTTATTCTTAGAAAAAGGTTTTCTTGTATATTTTTTACGTATTCCTTACGTGTATAGGTGAGTTGGTAAATAAGTAAATACATACTTTGGCGGGCTTTTTGAATTAAGCGGCTTTTTGGAAAATTACAGGAGAAAGGCTTAAAGTTTTATTACATTCATATACACTCACGCCCGTATCCCATGGGGGTAGGCAGAGACTATTGAGTGCCACAAGCTACGATCCTGACACACTTCTTTCGCCTCTTCCACATTCATACATCTTCTCATCCATTTACGACGGTTGGAGGTACTTCTGATTTGTCCTTTTAGGAGAAGATCGTTTATCTAATTCGTAAACGTTCTCCTTGGGCGCCCTCTACCCACTCTTCCAGTCACATTTGGACATCCCTCAAATTTTATAGTGACGCATAATTTGTTTTTTATTGAAGTCGGTGTACTTTTTATGAATTAAAAAACTTTTACTTATTATATTTGTGATGACTTTAGTTTTATTTCTCACTAGCTGTTGCTCGCGGCTCCGCCCGCGTGGAGGTCACGTCTGTGAGAAAAAGTATACAATACAAAATACCAATTTTCATGCGTTTAACTGACAGATTTTCATACAAAATTTCATCCCCTATTTTACCCTCTTAGCGGTGGGTATTTCCAAAAACCCTTCTATAGTGGATGCGTACGTCATAAAACGTACCTACTGTCAAAATGCTAAGTGTCTAACCCCAGCCGTTAGGCTGTGCGTTGATATGTCAGTCAGTCAGTCAGTTTATTCTTTTATACTTATATACAGATGTGTTTCGGATTTTTTTATGGTAGTGTAGGTAACATAGGTCTAGTCGAACAGACTAAATATCTGGATTAAAGAAGTACAGATCATACATTTTTGACTTTTAAGTAAATGGTTTTAGATAAAGACTGCGTGAGCTGTATATTGTTTGATTAATATTAAAAAAAAATAAAAATTAATATAATTATTAATAGTAGCGATAGCCTAGTGGGTTCCGGTACAGACTGTCAAGACGAAAGTCGTATGTTCGAGACCCACCTACTTAAATGGTGTATCCCACTGACTTTTCTAAAAGTTAAGTGTGTATCAATATTTGATTATCGCTTGCTTTAACGCTGATAAAAAACATCACGAGGAAACCTGCATACCTGAGAATTCTCATAAGAATTGCGAAGATAATGGACATCTGATGGACACGCTTCGCAGCTCATGTCAGTAAATGCCGGAGTACCACAAGGTTCTGTGATTTCGCCCACCTTGTTTCGTCTGCATATCAATGATATGTTGTCGCTTGGCAACATTCATTGATATGCAGACGACAGCACGGTTCATGGGCGTTATAGCAGCAAGCCTCCTGGTTGCCGGGCGGATACTGAGAGGAGACAAGAGGTTCTTGTCATTGAGCTCAACCAGACCTTGGATCTCATCTCATCATGGGGTACCAGGAATCGGGTTGAGTTTAATGCCCAGAAAACCCAGGTGTGCGCGTTCTCATGCAAGAAGTCTCCGTTTTCTTCCATCCCCGTTCTTCAGGGTATTGGTATTGGTATTGGTTGTGGGCTCCTTTCTCCGCACTTAGCCCGTTAGACGTCGAGCCATTGTGCGTGTATGTGCCGGCTAGCAGTCTAGCCAGCCTAGCTCCGACCAGAAGCGCAGGATCCTCCTGGTGTCTCCGCAGGCTTCTCGGAGCGACCTCGGTGTGTCGAGGATTTCAGCCCGTTGTGTAGCTACCCCTTCGCATTCCAGGATGACGTGGGAAGCTGTTTCATTGACTGACAGGCAACCCCTGCATAGGGGACTGTCAGTCATACCTAGAACATACAGATGTTTGTTAAGTGGGCAGTGTCCAGTGACAGTGCCTACGATTATACGTAGGGAAGCTCTGTCCAGTGACAGCAGACGCTTAGTTAAGCGAACATCCGGGTGTGGCACCACCTCCCGGGATTGTCTGCATGTGGTCATATTTGCCCATTGATCGGATTGTTGTTTCATTGTTCTGTGACGAAGCCATGACCTTATCTGGTTAAAGGGCAATGGTAATGTTGGACCTGGACCGATTACCGGCTGGTCCGACCCTCTTTTAGCCAGCTCGTCTGCTACGTCGTTTCCTAGAGAACCACTGTGCCCTTTTATCCATTGTAAGGTGACTATGTTTCTCTTACCTATCACCTCCAATGCAAGGTGGCACTCTAGTATGAGCCCAGACTGGATTATTTTGCTGTCCAGGGCTCGTAGTACTGCAGCGCTGTCGGACACTATGCGAATTTTTTGGCCCTCAATGCCCCGCTTGTCCACTGCTTTGGCAGCCTGTATAATGGCGAGGCATTCACATTGATAAATGGAACTGTATTCGCCTAAGGCTATTGATGTATTAATGTTTATTTCGGCTGAGTACACTCCTGCGCCCGATCCTGTCCTAGTTTTTGAACCATCAGTATATATGCGCAGTTCATGTACTCCAGACCAGTCGTGTTTTTCTTCTACTAGCTGGACAGTGTAGCTTTTGTTGAAGAAATATTGTTTAGGGACCTTATCGTTGGGAGCAGCTATCATCCGTTGGTAGCTGATGGCTTCCTCAAGGATTTCCGTGTGAGCCCCGTTTGTTGAACCCCAGAGCTTGAGAGATTTTAGTTCTTCAGGGTGTTCCACTTGCAATGCGGAATGACCTTAGTGTATCTATGTAGTGTATATATTATGTAGGTATGGATATCCGCTGCGATCCTAATCCAAGTCACATCGAGGCGCAGTTGTAATTTTGCATACGTTTCGACTGCTGCTGTGCTGAGGTCTCGGGTTCGATCCCCGGGTCGGGTAAAGTTATATTGGGTTTTTCTATCTTGAAATTCTCAGTATTAGCCCGGAGTCTGGAAACTGTAACCGGTATGGCGATAGGCTCGCCCCTATCAAATTATTGGACCGAAATTCGGCGAAATGTGGGTGTACTGGCTACACCTCTGCCTACCCCTTCGGGGATTACAGGCGTGAGTGTATTTGTAGCAATTGGACGTTCTAAATACTTTTTCCTAACTATCATATTAATTTTAATTTAAAATATACTAATGTTATGTATGCGGGATGAATTTAGAACACTGCCATCTAGTTAAACTAAGAAGAATTTATATTCCCTTGAAGAAATACAACATATAAAGGTAGTGTGTGAATACAGTATTGGTATTCGCAAAGAAACCCTAGATGGCAGTGAAGCAAAAAAGCGTATATAGTACATGTTTTGATTTTCAGATTGACAGCGTTTATTCGAAAGATGGCAAATAATTGAGTCCTTTATTAATTTTAGATACTCATAAAATAAAAATAAAATCTTCGAACAAATTCTTTATCCTTCGTATATGTAATGGAAAGTAAATTTATTACATCAAATAACGGTAGCGCTGTTTTGTATATGTTAGGGCAAAGCTTTGATCAAATATACGACTTTGATGAATGTCATTCAATTACTTTGATCAAAGTAATTCAACGTTGAACAAACATACTAAGGGAGTGCCATATAACGATAGACAGTAATGGGCTATCTGAGAAGTAACATTACCTGTTGTTTCGACGACTAGTTAACTGCATAAAACAATAAATAAAATTTGGGAGAATTTTACGTGCCGAGCATTTTATTTGAAATGAGAGTTATTGCTGAGTATACATACGAGTTGAAGAGTTCATTAGACAACTATTTAATGTAATTTGATATCTTTTAATCTCGTAAAAGGTGGTTTTGTGGATAACAAAATTGTCTGCAATGTTTGTTAGACATATTTGTAACGATTTATATTTGTGTTTTACTTAGATATAGGTAACTTTTCGTATTTTCCTTGCACTATTTTATAGTGAAAAAGAAAGAAGCAAAGGTTTATTTATATTAGGGTAGCCAACCTCGAAATTCAAATACATATCAGGATTTTTATTTTAGAAAAACCAGGACAATTCAATTTTTTGCGAGCCGAGACGCAGAACCCCATCCCCCCCCTCCCCCTCCCCAGGATTTCAAAATTGGTGTGCTAATTTTAAAATACAAAATACAGGACCTTATCAGGGCGCTTTAAAAACCCTGCTTAAAAACTATCCAGAACGTCCCAGGACAGTCTAAAAACCAGGACATGTCCTGGGAAAACAGGACGGTTGGCAACTCTAATTTATATATAAAACATAAACATTGTTTCTACCTATGTCCGTTATAGACTTTGAAACCACTCTCCCGATCTCAATGAAATGTTGTCTGTTTGTGGTTGGGTAGAACTTAAAAGATAGGATAGTTTTAGATCCGATTGGTGGCGCTGTTTTCGAGATCTGAATTTCTTATTTTTCTACGAAAATTCGGAAAAAGAATTTTACAGACAAGGCAGGACAACGTCTGCCCGGGACCACTAGTTGTCAAATAATAATAAAAAAAATTAACACACACATATCGCAGTAACAATAAATGACCAAACATCTCAGCCTCATACTGTGTTATGATGACAATCATAAGACAGTGCAGCTTTTCAGTAGCGACCTATAGTGAAAGCGGTTGATCTGGTAGTTCATACTGACAAATGGAGAGGACGAAATTATAACGGTTCTGTTTTTGATAATCGACTACGAACCCTAAATCGTTGTCATTATGACATATATATCAATATCCAAACCAAGCCGCGTTATTTTTTATCACAAATTTACGAACAACATTTATATTTTTATAATAATTAAATTCAACACCAAAAACAAAAACACATTTTTATCATAACGTAAAACATTCTGTAACACTCAGCTACAATATAGCTATTTTTAAAATTCCTCTTTATATTATAACTATGCCTCAGAACCCGTGCCTTTGGCCCAGATAAAAAGTAACTATGTCATTCTCCGGACTATAAACTAACTCTATTTCAAAATTCATGTGACAGCTCCGTGGCGCATTGGGCGTGTAACTGGCTGTAAAACGATAGGCCGTGGGTTCGATTTCCGCACCGAGACAAAATATGTTTGAGTGACAGACAGATATTTGTTTCGGGCCTGGGTGTAGTGGACCGTAGCCTTTGTAGTTCTTGATACCCACGATATAGGTTTGACCTAGTGTGGGGTCAGAACTACGTGAGTGACTGTTGTGTATTATTATTATTTTATAGATCAGTAATAACTCCCTAACTGTATCAATGAGTCGATTTTCGTACATGAATATATGTATACAAATTATAAATAGCTTTGCAATATACATTGACAATGGTAAGTTAATGAGTAATGTCATATCTAAGCCTACGACAACCTATCTTTTATAACCTTAGTCATAACCTGCCCTAAGGCCCGCCACATTAGGACGTCAATAAGAAACTCATTTAACCGGGCCGTGCCAGTGACTAAGCAATAGCACTCTGTCTCTTTCCCCACTTACGTGGAATCACATGAATGAAAGAGGAAGCAAAACGATTTAAAATTTGAGCAGTAATATTTGTGGGGCAATGCACTCACTAACTGGTTGGAAGAGGTCGAAAGTACGAATATTTTACCAATAATAAGAGAAAGATTGTTTAACAGGGTGCTTAAATATTTAAAACAGCAGACCAATAAATTTATTTGCCTTATTACCTCGTTATATAATTATTTTTATAATTGCCTGTTTATTTGTTATAGTTATATTAAAAATTTGTGATTAACGTAAATTGGACATGAATGTATTGTTTATTGTATATAATCCACAGTAATATTCATATTAAAGTTGCACAAGTAGTTTGCTAAATCCCTGTAACACTAAAACACAAACCTGTACCTTAGAAATGCATAAAATCAAACGCCAAACACAAATTTTACGGAATAAGTGAAACTGCGTGTAGTAAAACTTGGAATATAATATTGGACAGGTTGTTTTAAAAGTTATTTTGAATGAACTAATCATAGGATTTAATGGTTTATAACAATATGGACAACTTGGTTTTTTAATTTAGTTCATGCTCAAGAAAAATATTGAAAAAGAAAATCAATATTTATCTATTCTAAACTGCAAGAAATAAAGTGTTTTTTTTTATTTCTACGAATATATTATCTTTTACTTTGTCAATTTAGGAATTTCTATATTTTGATTAGTGACCGACCGAAGGTTCGGTTTCGGTTTCGGCAAGTTTCGGAAAAAAATCGAGTTTCGGTACCAGTTTCGGTTTCGGCAGAAAAGCTGCCGAACCATCGGCCGCACTGAAACTGGATTCGTGAATTATCGTGCGTAGCTCGGTTGCCTTAGGGAGAGGTTGTGATCAAGAAATATCAATATTTATATATCAATGGGGAGAGTTCGTGTATCGAGTGTCACCCACCATCGTCAGCTGTCAAATCGCGGCCCGGTCTGGCGTGATTTTATTAACAAAGCAATAATTAATTGACCTCATAATTTTGGATATACCGTATACTTTAGTAGATGGCGAATCGCTCCGACGACTCAATTTCACTGATCCCTGCGCGGTTCATAAATATAGCATGAAGTCTGTGAAATATTTTAGATAACACTGATGCCACAAACATGAAAAAGTGAAGTCTAACGTAAGAAACGTGTTCTTTCAGTAGTCGGGTTTTAGTTTTTTAACTTATTTTTACTTATTTTGGGGTTTTGCAGAGCCACATCACATTTTTTATGTTTAGGGTTTTTTTGTAAAATTATGATTAGTAGTTTAGAAGTTATGAGGTAACAAATGAACATAAATGCATACATACATACATAATTACATAATTACATACGTACATATCTACCGATCAACAAACACTTTGCGAAGCCGTAGTCGGGTAAAAAATTAGTTTTTATGACTTTGACGGGATATATCTCGCAAACGGTACGTTTGACAAAAAATGTATAAATATACATATAATTGTAAAAATAATGGCAATATCAAACAAATATATAATTATTTAATTTTTTCACATACTTCAATTATTGTTTTTTATTTAACTTAACACGTGTTCACTGTCTGAATAATGTATAAGTGTATGAAATAAGCCAAATTTCACTAAATAATAGATTTTAACATGTCTGAAAAGTTTCGGTTTCGGTTTCGGTTTCGGCCGAAACTGTAACAGGTACCGAAGGTTCGGTTTCGGTAGAAATTCCTGTTTCGGTCGGACACTAATTTTGATACTTCTATCTTCAAAGATGGTGCCCAACACAATTCTTATTCTGCGGACGGTTTCCTTTTTTTTTCTGGCGCGGCAAAGTGACCACACTGCTGATGGTAACTGATGGTAAGCGCAGTTCCGTCCAGATAGAGTATCAAGTAGCGAGAGACAGTCTATCCCCCGCTACTCAACACAATCATGCCGGCCTGCTGTTTAGCTTCTTCACATTACCCCTAAAGGACCCAGGATCATAGGAGGTGAGTTTTCCTTACTAGAAGTCAATATTTGGCACCATACTTCATTGCAATATTTGTTAAGAATTGGATGCTTTAAGAATAGTGTTTCCCAGCGGCCCATCTGCGACAACTTCACAAGGCCCAGATTGTGTATAGCCTATTTCTTTAGTCCCAGACCAGACCCCGATTAAATATATTCAAGACAAGAGCATATTCATTTAACAAACGCCGGTAACCATACCACCATCACTGGTTTTTTTTTTCAAAATAATTGATATTTCCGTGGCGCAGTTGGCGAGTAGCCGGCTGTGAAATGTGAGGCCGTGGGTTCGATTCCGTGGGTTCGCTCCGGCAGCAATTCTAGCACTACTTAGAATACCCCGGGATCGCTTTCCCCGCTACCACAAAAAAGTTAAAGTACATATATTTCAACATGCCGATTCTAATTGTAGAATTATAATAATTGTTAACAGCCTCCGTAGATGGCTGTGAAAGGCGAATAGATGGCTGTGAAACGAGAGGCCGTGGGTTCGATTCTCACACCGGGACAAATGTTTGTGTGACAGACAGATATTTGTGTCCGGGGTCTGGGTGTTGTGAGACCGAAAGTCTCTCGTAGTCCCTGATACCCACAACACAAGACTCGTATCTTAGTGTGGGGTCGGGGCTATGTGTGTGACTGTTACGTGTTATTTATTATTTATTTATAGACAGCCATAATCAGTTTATTAGTAGGTGAATAACTTACGCATTTATTTTGCGTCTTTAAAAATGTATACTTCTATAGACCTAAAAGCTAGGCTACACAAACATTTTGTAGATCGTATTTAAATAAAGTAGTAATACTTGGAAATTGAAGAGTAATCGAACACCATATATAACTCAATATTATTGCAAAATTTTAAACTTTCCGAATATAGAACTCTGCGTAACATAATATTATGCATACCAGGTGCATTTTGTACGGTTAATTACAATTTAGGTTTAAGTTTTCTACACCAATTAAACTTTAATTTTATTATTATTGTAAAATAGTTTAATAAGCGATAAGAAACCGATTCCAATTGTTGCAGAAACTCTACATTCATATTTCAAATCAAATATACATTTACGTTCAAAAATGGAATTTTCCACATCACGAACGATGTGAAATGGCGACACGTTGCCGAAATATCCCAATATCTGATTGTATACATAGCACGTACGCATTTGTTAGCAATGCCTTCAATACAGAATGTACTTGCGAGAGCCCTTTCTCCCGGTGCAGTGTGCGTTCGGCGGTTGAACCCGCACGGGGTGACATTGCGGATGCATGTTACGATTGCGTTTCCTTTACACCCAATCTTGATACTTGAATGCAATCTTTGAAACCTATATTATAAAACACAACACGTAATATTTTTTTTAAACTTTGACTCCAGCCCTAATTTATCATTTCTAGTTTTTTAACTGTTTACCGCCCGTAAACAGATAAAAAAACTAATAAATTACTTTAAATACAGACGTAACGCAATTATTTTTAATTCGTTTTTCTTTAAAGCAGGACATCTTTAAATGATATATTATTATTAAACAAGACATATATTTTACAATAAAATCGTTTCATAAATTTTGAGAAGTTTAAATATTGTTATTTATTCATGGTCATAACATGACTTTAAGTTGCCATCTAACTATAGATACTTAATATTTTTATAAGATAACCTTCACCGGAAAACGATTGGCTATGCACCTGGCACTGCCAAAGTCCATGAGCTAATTTAATCACTTTCTGCACAATGGTAAACTGACTGTACTATGATGTACTTTTATAATAACCTTCGTAAACCATGAACATAACCTCGTCCTTACATTAAAATAAACATCAATTAGAATAAAATGTATATCTAGCATCAAGCAAGCGTTGTCGTATTGATAAATGTTCACTGCACTTGCATTACAGCTTATGGATGCACTGAGTTGAACTTTTTTGGCTGTTTTAAACTCTGTCCTTGAATTTCAAGTTTAGATTATGGCGCACGTACCAACGTGTACAGATAACGAATAAGGTTTCTCGTAATTATACACATGCCCTTGAATGGAGATGTTATGAGATTAAAAATAATAATATATTTTTTATGAAGCCTTGTATAATTAAATAAGGATAAAATAATATCCATATATTTCCAGAAAAGCGAATAAACTAAATAAGATCAAGTCCATATTAAAACAATTGAAATACAAGTATGTATTGTTTGATATATTTCATTTAGCAATAATATATGTATGATGTAATATAAATAACCAATTTAGACAATAGTTTGATAAATAATAAAAAACTAAGAGTACATATGTCTGTGTCTGCTCTATTCACTATTTATAGTATAATTTCAAAATTAAATTAATAAATAAAATCGAATAGCAAGATATTCTCGAACAGAAGACAACAAATAAAGCAATAAAATATATTGTTATATTATAAGTTAATCAATAATAAATTTTATGCACACACAGCTTTGTAACTGTGCCAATGAAATGCGTCACATCGCGTAATCGAAGGTAAAGGGTACGTCACCAATATAAATCACCTTAGGCTAGGTCAAGTCGCCTAACACAACTCAGTAGATACCGCCTGTGTACAACACCCGTATAAAAAGTAAAACCAAACCTGCACTCGGGGCAATGCACTTTTTCGTGCACGGTCAAGGCAGACTGTCGAATGCGCTAATTCCTAACTTGTGTGCACTGAATGGCAATAAGAGAAACCTCTTCAAACAAAATTAAATCTTATATTATTGCGAAAAGACGCATACTCCCAAATTTCGTTTAGTGCATTGAATATTCCCTGGTAACAGCCATACCGGAACGTGATTATAAGTGAATATATAATAGTTTTCATAAGGCCATTTTTGTGATTCATCAAAATCTTTTCATGCCTAAAATAAAGTCTTCATAAGTAACAGGAAAACTATTGTTCTATTACCGGTGCCGAATTCTAAGAGGTCAGTCCCCATGGCCTTGTGACGTCAGATAAGTAATTTTGACATTCTTTTGTCAGCAAATTTATGCACGATGTAGTTCCAAAATTTTCCCTATTTGCCACTGTCAAGACCTAAGAATCATTTACATAAAGATTCGTAGATGTATTTATGACAATGTTTCTCGCAACATAACAAACACGTACAATATCTCACAATAGACCAGCAGGAATCTTTATTCAAGAAATCAATACCTTTCAGAAGATAAAATGCATATTACTTTGAGCAACTGCCAACATGTTAGGACATATTACTCTACAAACAGTAGGCAAAAGAATTGTATACATACAGTGTAGATGAAGGCCAATGATTTAATAAATTACTATACAAAAGAGTATTGACGAAAATAAAGATGTAGATGCGACACGAAGATAGTTCACGTCTATTTTTGAATAGTTGAGTATGAAATCGCCTTGTTTCTTACATTGTGGTTACAAAATCACATTCACACACAGTATCTATACACAGGAAGTAAAAAGTACCTATTAAATATTATTAAGTAGTCAATAGGTTAAGTCTATTATGTCACACTATTTATTGGTATCATGTTATTATATAAATAAACGTATAGTTTTACAACATTTAAAATATCGGCATGATTGTGTTGAGTAGCGAGGGATGGACCCAATAGTCACACTCTTAGTCCTCAACTGTGTCAAACTTCTAACGTGGGTATCAAGAACTACAAGGAACTGCAGTCTCACCACACCCATAATAATACTAGCCCTGTATTAAATATTGTCCCACTGCTGGGCACTGGGCTCCTATACTAATAAGTGGGGTTAGGCCTTAGTCCACCACGCTGGCCTAATGCGGGTTGGTAGACTTCACACACGTTCGAAATTCTTATGAGAATTCTCAGGTAAGCAGATTTCCTCACGATGTTCCTTCACCGTTAAAGCAACCGATAATTAAAATTATTAATACACACGTCAAAAGTCAGTGATGTATGCCATTTGGGTTTCGAACATACGACAACCGTCTTTACAGTCCGTACCACACCCATAATTGTAACAAATATTGTGAATCACACAAATGTTTGCTTTGGTGGTGGGATCGAGACCGCGGCCTCATGTCTTACAGTCGACTGCTGCGCCACGGAGGCTCTTAATTGGAATGGAACATACAAATATGTTCTTAATTACTAGAGCTTTTAAAATCAATATCAACAAAACAAAATTGTCCTTGTCATAACTTTATACAACAAAATTGATTAAACTTTATTGAACAAGCTATTGTGTCTAACCTAATAATCGACCGATCACGCTAATTTTCATTGTATTAAATAATAACTACTTATAAAAAACAATGTACAGTAAAATATATTCATCATATTTCTTTTCACTTTATAGAGCAGTATTGAATTGTTAAACCTTTACAGACACGCAATGAACGACGACGCCGAGTTATACCACAAGAGCAACAACTTGCAAAGAATTGCTACTGTCAAATGTTTAGAAGACTACAGTCCAAAAATGAAATGGAGAGAGTCTGGTGATAGAGTGATTGATGTCGGAAGCGGTGATGGATATGTGACTAATATCATAGAGAAGTTCATGCCGAAAAACTACGAGAAGTTAGTCGGTTGTGATATACACGAGGGCATGGTGAAGTTTGCAAATAACCATTTTGGGAATGAGCGGACTAGTTTCACACAACTAGACATTGAAGCTGATCTGCCTGAAGACATGAAGAATAGTTTCGATCATGCATTTTCATTTTTCACTCTACATTGGATCCAAAATCAAGAGTAAGTCTGATTTGTGATTAAAAATCTGTACTGATAACAACATCTTTCCAAATATATCCTCAACTGGCTATACCAGTGGTATACTCTGCCGACAAACAAATGAAATGATCCACTGATCAGGAATGATCCAAACAACCCAACAGTCGGTTGGGTTGGGGGATCCATCCTGATCCGGTGTGATAAAATATTTAGTCTTATTTGTTTCGAAGCTAGGCTTTTGCTGTAGATCATTATCATAGAAATATTTCCTTACGATTGATCATATTTATAGAAGAAAGTCAGCGAACGAGCAAGTGAGTCACTTCGTCCATCAGCATGTAGCCGTCCAGATTACGTCAACCTTAACGATCCTCCGCCTTCCTCATACAGCCCCCTTCCGCAGCATCTCTTAGGTGGTCAGTCCAGCGGGCACGAGATCGGCCTAGGTGAAGTGGCATTGGCCTGTATATGACCAGCCCACTACCACTTCAACTTACTAACTCCGGATCTTACCCATCAGAGTTATTCGAAGCATAGCCCGTTCCATAGATCGTTGAGTGACTAGAAATCAGCCCATAGGGTACATTGTGATCACTTTGGCGTGCCACAATAAAAAAGACTACAATATCAAAATAATAATGCGTGAATTATGGACCTTAAGATAAGGGTGATTTGAACTGGAACAGGGATTGGGTCTCTGGTAAACCTGATGCCATCTCTTTTATTTGATAAGGAGTTTTAAATTTGTATCTTGTACTATCTGATACGATCTTAACCAAGAGCACACGATCATCTTTAAGTTTATTTTATACAATATAAGAAGAGCCATAAGAGCCAGTCTAAACTAAGCAACGTTGTAATGTTATTTATATAAAAAAATATAGCCTAATTGAGAAGTCTGCCTTATTGCGCTAAACCAATAGCATATATTTAATTTATAGTGCTAATGAGGTTTAAAATTATTATCTTATATTTTTACTTCGCAGAAAAGCATTAAGGAATGTATACAATATTCTATCGGACAAGGGGGATTGCCTTCTATCGTTATTAGGGCACACACCACTGTACACTGCCTACGCATTATTATCTAAAACTAAGAAATGGAGTACATGGCTACAGGATTTAGAACGATTTGTTTCACCATACCATAACTTTGACGTAAGTAAAGAGTTTGCAAAAAGTCGGATTTTACTTTAGTGTATTCAGTTGATAAAGGATCTTTAACTTTTGGTTTTATTCGTAAAGATATGGCAGTATTCTTACTATCTGTATATATAAAAGAAGAAACTGACTGACTGACTGACTGATCGATCAACGCACAGCCAAAACGGCTGGGGTTAGAGACTTGAAATTTTGACAGTAGGTAACTTTTATGACGTAGGCATCCACTAAGGAAGGGTTTTTGGAAACACCACCCCTAAGGGGGTAAAATAGGGGATGATAGTTTGTATGAAAATCCGTCATTTTTGAAGTTAAGTTTATGAAAATTGATATTTTGTATGGTACACTTTTTCTCCCAAACATGACCTCCACGCGGGCGGAGCCGCGAGCAACAGCTTGTTTATGTAATAAAGAACCATTTATTTGTATGACAACGGAACGATTCACATTATATAATCAAAGAATAATATTTATAATGATATAATAATAAACTTTTGAACTGCTGGGCACGGGTCCTCGCAGGCAGTCACTGCATTGTGCTTACTACAAGTAGTAGTATCCATCATTGTGCCTCAAGTTAAAGACATTGAAATAAAACGTGTTCCCTCCTTCCTATGATCCTGGGTCCTTTAGGCGTAGTTTGAAGAAGCTAAACAGCAGGCCGGCATGATTGTGTTGAGTAGCGAGGGATAGACTGTCTCACGCTACTTGATACTCTATCTGAACGGCACTGCGCTTACCATCAGGTGTAGTGTGGTCATTTTGCCGCGCCAGAATAAAAAAAAACTGGGACTTATATTACTTAACATATTGTCTTCGGATGACGAGCGCAATGATGTGCCCTGCAGTACTTGGTGATTTAATATTCTGGATGGTGTTACCACTGTTAAAACTGGCGTGACGATTAGGCGTCGCCGCATCAGCGACTTGTTGATGTTATTATTCAAACAAATAAAAGATATTAATTATTAGATACACTCGTGAAAGCCAAGAGTGCGTTCTCTGTACGTTAGGATCAAGCTTACTATTATATTGATGTCTTTATTTTATTTTACAATTTCTAACAATAAGTTTATTTCAGGAACCTGACAAACATTTAATGCAATTGTTAAAGAAAATTGGTTTTAAACAATATGACGTGAGGTGTAAACAGAAACAATACATATATCGTAGTGTGCAAGAATTAAAAGGTAACTTTCAATAACAGAGTATTAACAATAATATTGCAGCGATAGCCTAGTTGGCTGCGGTACGCACTGTCAAGACGAAAGTCCTATGTTCGAAACCCGAGTGGCATACACCTCTGACTTTTCTAAAGTTATGTGTGTATTAAATGTTAATTATCTCTTGCTTTAACGGTGAAGGAAAACATCGTGAGGAAACCTGCATATCTAAGAATTCTTATACGAATTTCGAAGGTATGTGAAGTTTACCAACCCGCACTAGGCCAGCGTGGTGGACTTAAGGCCTAACCCCTCTCATTAGTAGAGGAGTGCCCAGCAGTGGGACAATGTTTAGTACAGGGCTAGTATTATATTATATTATTAACAATAATATTATAAAAATTAAAAGAAAATTATATAATGAGCTCCGTAGGCTTTTGTATGTATTAAATGTATGCAGAAAAGTCTCATATCGTTTACCTAAGTAAACATAGCGGTGATAGAAGGATGATGAGACCCTCTCTAGTTCACTCGACCACTGTTATAGAATAGATGGTAGAGCAGATGCTAGACGGCAGAAAGAGCAAGCTTTAAAGGGACTTCTACTTTTCCTTATTGTCTACGGAGTACCGCAGACAGTTATGTTTGCACAATAATTGGGCTAGCTCTACCTGGTTATCGCTGTGTTATTGAGAACTGGCTACAAGTAACAGAACGCTGTTGCGTAAGATTCAGCATGCCCAAACCTACCCTTCCCATTTTCAATTCCTTTTTATTAAGACCGGCAACACACATACAAGTCTTATGGTATTCTGGGTAGTAACGTTCACTTAGCATCAGGGACCCGCTTGCTCGTTAGCTGGCTTCTGCTATAAACAGAAAGATCCAAACATACCGTATAGAGTTGTTCGGGTGAGAAAAAGACTAGTAAAGAGTTTTTTTAATTCATAAAAAGTACACTTCAATGAAAAACAAATTATGCGCCTCTATAAAATTTTAAGGTTTCTCTCGATTTTTCTGAGATCCCATCATCAGATCCTGCCAATGGGACCACCTGCAAAGTATACCCTTTTAAACAAAAAAAGAATTTCTCAAATCGGTCCAGGCGTCTTCGAGTAATCGGGTAACATACATAAAAAAAAAGATTCCGTCGAATTGTTAACCTTCTCCTTTTTTTGAAGTCGGTTAAAAACTGGCGAGATACTGCTAATAAAACAATAAAATGTTACTCTATATAAATTATATTTACAATTTCAGATGCAATATCCGCTATAAACCCCTTTAAAATGCCAAAGGACATTTTCGACGAGTTTTTTGAAGACTATGTGGGTGTGGTGCGGGATCTGAAATTGATCAATCACACTAATAATAATTCCAAGACTATTACCGTCCACTACAATTTAATAGTTGTGTATGCTAGTAAATAACTGTGATTCAAATTTCCATTAATTTTAATAAAATATATTTATATAATTGTTTACGATGTTTTTATTTCAATTATATTCATTATTTACAAAATACAAAACACTTTAAAAGGTAAACTTTTTTAAAGTGTGCAAATATATATTAACATCATCCTAAGATATATACATATGTGTAATGTAACGCAAAGCAATCACAACCCATCCATATAGTTGCTTAGTAAAATAATCAAGCGTCTAATAATCACAATCCTCCTGTTTATCATTATAAAAATGACAAATAAATAAAAGTTTTTTTTTATTCATAAAAAGTACACCGACTTCAATGAAAAACAAATTATGCGCCTCTATAAAATTTTAATGTTTCCCTCGATTCATCAGATCCTGACTTGGTGCCAATGGGACCACCTGGGAAGTATACCCTTTTAAACAAAAAAATAATTTCTCGAATCGGTCCAGGCGTCTTCGAGTAATCGGGTAACATACATAAAAAAAAAGATTCCGACGAATTGTTAACCTTCTCCTTTTTTTGAAGTCGGTTAATAAATAGAAAGAAATAACTAAAAGAGCATGAGTTCCCCTTTTTTTTGGTTTCAGCCTTCGCCACAGATAGATTATCTCCTTTTCACAAGTCTTCCACAAATTGACTGTAAAACATAGTATTCACAAATGAGAGACAATTAAATTGAAGAGTCACCATTCCACGCAACACATTAATAAAATTGTTATTACTACGCCATAGTTTTATTTACAGAGACGTTTCATTCGCCAAAAGTACAATGCTCCATTTAAAAGCTTAGTTACAATAAAATTTATTGTTATATCTAATATTTGTTTAATTTGCCATTGTTTTTTGGCATGATAACTCTAGCACTTAGTAAAGTGCCATTACAATGCATGTTAACCACGACCGTATACCATGTTTTCATATATATGAATATAACCAGAATACATAATATGCATATTGCATACTTTCTAATTCCATTTAATGAATTCCAAATATTATATATACTTAATGTTATAAAAATATAATATACAAACAATGATGGTGCAGAAAGGCCTAATAGGCCTTTTGCCGAATTTACCATAACCGACAGCTTTGTCGTGCGGCCGTGGCACATAGGTACGTATAAATACATATGCAACCCCGCTCCCGGCGTACTGCCCGGCGAAACCGCGTTGAGTAAGGCGACCTGGCGCACGCGCACCCAAACTCACAAAAAAAATACAAGACAAGTACTGAACCCCTCGACGAAGAAAATGAACAACGCCGAATTATATAGAAAGAGCAACAGCCTGCAAAAGAGAGATGCGATTGAATGTCTGAATGAAAACGCAAAGAATATTAAATGGAAAAAATATGGCGATAGAGTCCTAGACATAGGATGTGCTGACGGCAGCGTGACGAATATATTGAAAAGTTACATGCCTGATAATTATAAAAAGCTTGTCGGTTGCGATATAAACGAGAAAATGGTGCGATATGCGAACAAACATCACGGGTTCGGCAGGATGTCATTTCGGGTGCTCAACATTGAGGGTGAACTGCCTCCCGATTTTAGGGAAGCCTTCGACCACGTGATCTCGTTCTACACGCTTCACTGGATCAGGAATCAGGAGTGAGTATTAAATTACGCAACGTTTAAAAATGTTTTAACAAACTTAAACATCTCATTATATTGCATTTATATTTCTATGTTACAAATAATATTTAATAAATTATTCCATTCAAATTAATCCAAGTATAATTTTAATTTTGTATGTATATTTAACATGCATTATATATATCCGTAATCTAATTAATAGCTTTATGTCATCGCAGTTAAGAGATTCAAAGAGAATACGTTAAAAATATTTCTTTAAGAAACAAAATTCAATAAAATATTTACGTTAATTCGATGATTTTTATTTTTTTCAAATACTACTATCATCGAAATTTTAATACAATTTTACATTAACGCAAACGCAAATTTCACTTTTCAAAAAAGGACATAATAATTTTTAATTACAGAAAAGCTTTTAAAAATATATACGACATATTAGCAAACAACGGTGACTGTCTACTGATGTTCGTGGGTCACACACCAATATTTGATGTTTATCGAAAATTAGCACGCAGCAATAAATGGAGCTCCTGGCTTCAAGACGTTGATCGATATGTCTCACCTTATCATGACAGCTTGGTAATTATTTGAATCTAATAAATTAGCAAGTAAATCTCATGATCACCACAGTCCAGGAATTTTTACAGTTCCGGAAGAATTGTGGGGGTGGTAAAAACATTTAAATGCGAGAACGGGACTTTCTCATTTATGGCCAATTTCAATAAGCAATCTCAATCCGCATTTCCAGATCGAACCATAAAATAAACCAATCAAACTATGTCTTTCGTAGGCGTGGCATTCAAACTTAATTCTTACTGGCTCATTTGTAGAAACGAACTGTAGTTTAGAATTAGGATTATTTATTGAAATTGGCCGTTAGTTGCCTACATAAGGGGATTGCTCGTTTGATAGTAAGTGCTACAACATAAACACTCATAAGCAGTATAAAGACCACTCAGAATGTTAAATTTTACGTACTCTACTGCCTTCGTCACCCTGAAATTTAAGATCGTCTATTAATTTCACTAACATGAATGTCCTTTAAGGGACGAATACTAACAAAGCAGTGGTATCCATCCTGACGGACTATCGCGTATCAGAACCTACCACGTTTTTTTTTTCTGCTATGCCGTAATAACAAATATAGCGCCTGATGGTAAATACATTTTTTCGAGACATGCTAGTGCATGCACATATTTGTGCAGTTGCCTTCTTAGTGTTTAATTAGTTCAAGCATCGTTGTGACAAAAGTACGACCTTGCCAAAATGAAAATTTATAATTTTGAGGTGTTATTACAAAATATAAATAAGTCATACACATAGTCCTGACCCCAAACTAGGTTTTTTATTTATTTATTTATTTATACGACGGTCCCACAACACCCAAACCCCAAACAAATACCTGTGAATTACGCAAACATTTGTCTCGGTGCGGGGACAGAACCCGCGGCCTCTCATTTCACAGCCGACTACTCTTCCGCTGCGCCATGGAGGCTGTTAATAGTCTCGTTGGTCTGGTATCTCGTTAGCTGTCGATCTGGATCTGTATCATGGCATTATTTATTTCTACCGCCAGGCATTGCGCATTACTGTTGAGGTTCGATTTGAAGGACTTTGGAACCAGTGAATTTATTATATTATGTATATAATTTATCTTCATGCGGGTGACAAGGGCAGCGCAGTGTCATGCAGTACTTTGATTTAGGGTATTTCCTATTATTAAAAATACCGAAGATATATCAAAGGCATTTAGGAGAGGAGTTGCGGGTACATTAATAATGACAAAATAAGTGAGGAGTAATAAATGTTTAGCATAAAACATAAAGCATAGCATTCAGTTGAGGTATGAAGAAGACTAGTTGATAGCCAGGATATTCGTGGTTCGTTCGCGAAGCAGTAAGTAATTGTAAACAGTTCAATGGTCGCGTAGTTCAGCATAGAGGGTAATGCTAGTAGATTAATTATAAATTCTGACATGCCGTTGTGTTAATATTAAGCACTGAGATGTGCACCATGTTATGTAAACCAATGAATAAAATGGTATACATTGTATTTGTGCCTTTTAAAATATCCATCTTGCATAGTTTTGTTGATGTTGCTAACATTTGTAATTCTAAGTTCTAAATTATGATTCCATAGTTATGCTTAACATCAGGCGAGCAACATGCTCGACTCAGAAAAATAAAAGATACCTAAGCGCATTTGGCACACTTGGTTTTTGGCTGATAATTCTAGTATCTTTCCTTCCGTTATTGTATTGTATACATTCGCATAAAATTTGCTGTAATACCTACACTAAAATTTTGTTTAGAAAATGCAAGCAATAACTCGCGCTTCAAAGCTATTGCTATTAAAAATGTACCTAAAAAATGGTAGAACCGAGCACCTTCAGTTCGAACGGGTTCATACCAATGTCTAGCGAAAAACAGACCGGAATTAGCACTTGCTGTTACATTTTGTACAGTGAGTGAGATTTGTGGAGGACCAGCGTGACCCTGGTGCCTTCGTTTTAATGCCGGCAAAGTGCCCATGATTCTTCTGGTATAAGTTCATAAGCGGTGAAGTTCACGATGACCCAATTGCTCGTTTGCCGGCTTTTGCAATAAAAAAAATATATATATCTTCTTTTTTCATAACGCTTGCATAAGGGGGGTTTGTAGTCGTTGAGATTGGTTTGGGGTCCGAAATATCGTGATTGATATCTATTTCTGTTAAATCTCTAACTTTAAAGGGCATTTTATAAAAATACTGTTGGCACCAAAGTAATTTCTAAAAATATTTCATTCAAATGATTTATGCATTTCTTACTTTATTTTTGTGTATATTTTTCAGGATCCACAAAAAGAAGTTACGAAACTGATGGAGAAAATAGGATTCACAGACGTTGATGTACAATGTAAAGATATGATATATGTTTTTGATGATATTGATGTTCTAAAAAGTAAGTACTTATATACTGTTGTAACACTATTTTTTTTTGTCATAGAACGTAATATCATTTGGATATTCTTTGCCATTAAGTACAAAGTTAAAAAAAACATAATTCTTTCTTATGTAATTTCCGGTCCTAGTCATTACAATTTAATTATACCATGATACCGCTATATGAACCTAAACACTTTTAAAAAAATATGATATCCACCGAATATGATTTTATATAGAATCATTCAAGAATATAAAAAAACGAACGAGCCTTACAGTAGTCGTAGGTATATGATGTGTAACATCTGACAGCTTTACCTTATCTTAATAAGCAATAAAAAACAAAAGAAAAAAAATGATAATTGTTCGTAACGAAGAATAATTATTTTTAATGAAAATTGTATTCCATTCATTCATTTCCATAAATTCGATTCCATTCAATAATTTCGATTCTATGCGATGTTATTCAATTAGATTCGATTCCATTCGAAAACTAGCGAATCAAATAGCGCTCGCTTCCCCGACTTCCTGTTACAAACTTCCGTCCATTTTCACTCCCAAAAACCGAGAGTAAAGATGTTACATGTCAAAAATAGTAACGATTAAAAACATATTTAAAAATGGAATAGTCGCGAAACAAATGACGGATGACTAAAATACATATTAGGCTGAGGTAGAGATACGTACCATGAATTCGACGTCCACAGCCACGAGTTAAATTTAATTGAGCATGGGACAAAGAGAGTTATAATGCAAGAAATTCACTCCACCAACATTTGAACTAAGAATAGCAATTACACAAGAGTGGGACAATAATCCATTATTTAAACGGTTAATATAATACTAGCCCTGTATTAAACATTGTCCCACTGCTGGGCACGGGCCTCCTCTACTAATGAGAGGGGTTAGGTTAGGCCTTAGTCTACCACGCTGGCCTAATGCGGGTTGGCAGACTTCTCATCTCTATCAGCCTGTAGCCGTCCACTGCTGGACATAGGCCTTTCCCAGATTACGCCACCCTTGACGGTCCTCCGCCTTCCTCATCCAGCCGCCTCCCGCAACATCTCTTAGGTCGTCAGTCCAGCGGGCACGAGGTCGGCCAACACTACGCTTGGACAGACGTGGTCTCCACTCCAGTACCTTTCGGCCCCAGCGGCCGTCATTACGACGGCAGATATGACCAGCCCACTGCCACTTCAACTTACTAATTCGCTGGGCTATGTCGGCTACTCTGGTTCTCTGACGAATCTCCTCGTTTCGGATCTTATCCATCAGAGTTATTCCAAGCATAGCCCGTTCCATAGCTCGTTGAGTGACCTGGAATCGGTGTATTAGGCCTTTTGTTAGTGTCCACGTCTCAGCGCCGTACGTCATAACAGGCAGGACGCACTGGTTGTATACTTTAGTCTTTAGGCATTGCGGTATTGACGACGTAAATATGTGACGCAACTTTCCAAATGCTGCCCACCCCAAGCAGATTCTTCTGTCAGCTTCGGCGTCGAAGTTGTTTTTACCTAGCTGAATAGTTTGCCCTAGGTAAACATACTGTTGAACAACTTCGACGCTGACATTATCGACGGTTACTGGCCCTTGGATGACGTGACAGTTGGACATGACCTTAGTCTTGTCCAAATTCATCCTTAGGCCTACACGTTTGGAAGAATCACTTAATCCTTGCAGCATCACGATCAGTTCTTGCAGCGTTTCCGCCATTATGACAATGTCGTCGGCAAAGCGAAGATGCGAAATATACTCTCCGTTTACGTTTATGCCTCGTCCATTCCAATCTAGTGTTTTGAAGACGTCTTCCAGCGCGGTAGTAAACAGTTTTGGGGAGATCACATCCCCTTGTCTCACACCGCGCTGAAGGTGTATCGGTTTTGTTTGCAAACCCTGTAATTGGACGGATATCGTAGAGGAGTCATACAAGCATTTCAGCATCTCCACATAACGCCAGTCGACTTGGCATCGCTACAAGGATTCAAGAACAGACCAGGTTTCGATGGAGTCGAAGGCTTTCTCGTAGTCCACAAAGGCTAAGCATAACGGCTGGTTATACTCTTGTGTTTTCTGTATTATCTGCCTTAGCGTGTGGATGTGGTCTACAGTACTGTAGCCTTTTCGAAACCCAGCCTGCTCCGGAGGTTGAAAGTCGTCAAAACGATGGGTGAGACGGTTTGTGATAACCCTTGAAAACAGCTTGTAGGTGTGACTCAAGAGCGTAATTGGCCTGTAGTTCTTTAAAAGAGTTTTATCCCCTTTTTTAAAGAACAGGATGGTCAGACTCCTGCTCCACTTCTTTGGCGTTGTTGCAGTGCGAATCACGACATTAAATAACTCCTGTAGTTGTTTGAGTATGGGAGTACCTCCAGCTTTCAATAGTTCTGATGTAATACCGTCTTCGCCTGTGGCTTTGTTGTTTTTTAGCTGTTCAAGGGCTATCCTAATCTCACCCATGTCGACATCCGGGAGTTCATCTGTGTAATGGCGAAACAGAGGAGCACGTTTGTCGTCCTTATCGCAGGCAGCTGGCTTGGGAGCGTGTGAAGAATAAAGGAGCCCATAGTACTTCTCGATTTCTGCGAGGATCTCTGGCTTAGAGGTAACGGTTTTGTTGTCCGATGTCTTTAATTTCGTGAGATTACTCCTTCCCAACCGCTGGGCAAAAACTTTTGACCCCTTATTTCGCTGTATCGCTTCCTCAATGAAACGAGTATTATGTCGGCGTAGGTCAAAACGAATTTTCCTTTTAATACGCTTGTTGAGAAGGGAGTAATCGACCGAATCTGATGACATTTGCCGTCTCTGCCTCATCAGGTCTAGAGTCTCGTTTGAAATCTTGGACTCCTTATTCTTGCGCCCTGGCTTATAAAAAGCACTGCCCACTTCGTGAACTACATCTGTGAAATTGTTAGCAAGCTGATCAACGTCCTCAGTGATTTCCAGCAGGGCAAATCGGTTTTTAAGTTCCAATTGGAACTCTTTCGATACCACGTCTTGTTGGCGCAGTGAAGGACGGAGCGTAGACTTCATCAGGCGGTTTCTTTCCAGCTGGTAGTCGATATTTAAACTTCTCATACCTTCGAAAAAATCTCAGATATGCAGGTTTCCTCACGATGTTTTCCTTCACCGTTAAAGCAAGCGATAATTAACGATAGCCTAGTTGGTTGCGGTACGGACTGTCAAGACGAAAGTCGTAGGTTCGAAACCCAAGTGGCATACACCTCTGACTTTTCTAAAGTTATGTGTGTATTAAACGGTTATAATTCTTGAAAAATTAATTTATTCTATATCCATATCTTAGAGTTTATGCTACTTTTAAATGTAACAGATTTTTTTCCATTATTCAAGGTTAAAAATAGTATTATTTTATTATAAAAAATACTTATTGGAACGAAGTTCCTTACGGCAGGCTTGGAGAGATAGGGATTTTGCGGCGCGACCGAACTGAAAAATATGTGATAGTAAAAAGCGTGGAAAAAAGTGCGTGGAATAAAAGCGTTAAATGAGACAATCGCATACACAATTAGTTCCTGGGATTTTGCTGCGCGACAATAGTGACGTCCAGTTAGAGTAGCAAGTAATGATATCCAGTTAGAGTAGCAAGTAGTGACGTCCAGTTAGAGTGGCAAGTAGTGACGTCCAGTTAGAGTGGCAAGTAGTGACGTCCAGTTAGAGTAGCAAGTGATGACGTCCAGTTAGAGTAGCAAGTAGTGACGTCCAGTTAGAGTAGCAAGTAGTGACGTCCAGTTAGAGTGGCAAGTAGTGACGTCCAGTTAGAGTGGCAAGTAGTGACGTCCAGTTAGAGTGGCAAGTAGTGACGTCCAGTTAGAGTGGCCAGTAGTGACGTCCAGTTAGAGTGGCAAGTAGTGACGTCCAGTTAGAGTAGCAAGTAGTGACGTCCAGTTAGAGTGGCAAGTAGTGACGTCCAGTTAGAGGGGCAAGTAATGATATCCAGTTAGAGTAGCAAGTAGTGACGTCCAGTTAGAGTGGCAAGTAGTGACGTCCAGTTAGAGTGGCAAGTAGTGACGTCCAGTTAGAGTGGCAAGTAGTGACTTCCAGTTAGAGTGGCCAGTAGTGACGTCCAGTTAGAGTGGCAAGTAGTGACGTCCAGTTAGAGTAGCAAGTAGTGACGTCCAGTTAGAGTGGCAAGTAGTGACGTCCAGTTAGAGGGGCAAGTAATGATATCCAGTTAGAGTAGCAAGTAGTGACGTCCAGTTAGAGTGGCAAGTAGTGACGTCCAGTTAGAGTGGCAAGTAGTGACGTCCAGTTAGAGTGGCAAGTAGTGACGTCCAATTAGAGTAGCAAGTGATGACGTCCAGTTAGAGTGGCAAGTAGTGACCTCCAGTTAGAGTGCCAAGTAGTGACGTCCAGTTAGAGTGGCAAGTAGTGACGTCCAGTTAGAGTAGCAAGTGATGACGTCCAGTTAGAGTAGCAAGTAGTGACGTCCAGTTAGAGTGGCAAGTAGTGATGTCCAAATTGAGCACGATTTTTTTTTTGAAATTTGTGTCGATTCTACATTAACCGAAGGAACTTCGTTCCTACCTGGTGTCCCACGACACCATTTAGTTTTTTATATAATCTTTTATAATGGCCATTGCCCAGAAGCTTTTTTAAGAGTATAAACCAGTCATTGGTTTCTCGTGCCAATAAATAAAAAAAACATATTCGATTAACATTCATATTTAAATGTAACAAATAGCTAATTTACAGCTGCACCCATATTACAAGTAATATTAACATTCGGTTAACTAAGGAATCAACCGCAACAAAGATTTATATATTTTTTCAGTATTGCAAAGTTATTGCTACCCAATAAAAATAGTTTATAATATAAATTGACTACTTAAGTTAAAAAAATGAAGCTTTCGAATATAGAATGCATAACTAATTTATTTTATTCTTAAGAGATGGCGCTAGGCGCTACATTACGTTTAGCAACATTTTGTAACATGAAAAACATTCGTCACTGTCTAACTGTCCATTTTTGCCTTCCATATCGACGGTTAGCGGGCTTTTTTAAAACGAAATTCTGAATTAGCATTTTTTTCTGCATCTTTTGAGTCTAGTTTTAATTTTATGTGCACCTTTTTGGCACTCAAATTAACTGGTAAAACAAGGCTCATTTTTTTCAAGGCACATTTATTTTAGAAAATAAGCCTTAAAGATGCAGTACGTGCTTACACCAGTAATATATTAATTCTACTGAAATCCACGCAATCGTTTTTTTATAGTGAATTTTTATTCCAAAAAAACCTTTACTTCTCTCTCCTGTAACTTTTCAAAAATGTCGCGTAAATCAAACAGATACCTACGGTCTACATCAATTTTCCCACCATGTGTGGACCTATTTTGGTGAATGGGGTTTATCTGCAAGCTAGTCTCGTATAATTCATTATTTTTAATTTAATGTGTATCTGATATATTCTACATATACAGTCAATAAAACTCATTATGAATCTTTTCTTCTTTTATCTAATCTTTTTTTAGATTAGATTACACTTAATTTAGGCAAGGCTAAGAAAAATAACAAACCTGGAGTAGGATGTACCTACCTATATCATTTCTGTTACTTATAATATGTAATTATAAATTACATTCTATGATGAACAGTAAACTTAGATGACGTTTTGATCGTCTTAAGTAACTAGAGCAGTACTCTTTTTAACAATTCAATTCTAAAACCAAATATAAATAGGCGCAAAAAGGAATGCTCAACCTTAAAACACGCCTTAATATTTATATAAATTATTGTTCCCCATTTTCAATTAAAATACATGTTTTATAAAAATTAAAATCATTTTTATTACAGAATCGGTAGCAGCAATAAACCCCTTCGAAATCCCTAAGGACCTGTTGGATGATTTTATGGAAGATTACATGGGACTACTGCGCGAGTTGAGGCTCGTACACAAAGCAAACAACAACATGAACGAAATTATCACCGTGAGACATAACTACAGGATTATTGTAGCAGGAGCTAGGAAATCTACGCACATATAAGATTATAATAATATACCCATTCAAGGACAATACAAAAGGACTGTTACCAGAAAGAAGAATCTCGGAGATAAAGAACACAATTCGTCGCGTCAATTGTGCTATGCGACAACCCTATTTCTTCCAACTGCCATAAGTAATGGGGCTTTTATGAAAAACATGGCCGAGTTCTATAAAGCTTTCTGGATAGTTTTTGGCGTAGTTAGTTTTAAAATAAATTCACCAAAGTCAACATAAGAATTAAACACACACTAGGTAAAACCTATATCGTGGGTATCAAGAGCTACGAGGGACTACGGTCCCACAACACCCAGACCCGAAACGAATATTTGTCTGTCACACAAACACGTATCTCGGTGCACGAATCGAACTCACGGCCTCTCATTTCACAGCCGTCTACTTGAGGTCCATATATTTAATGGTCTCGAATTGGTCAATAACTTTGAGTATTTGGTCAATACTCCTACGAAAACTACAAGTTTAAAATTCCACGGTCATCGAAATAATGTTAGCGGCTCAAATGAATCGAGGAGATCTGATCTAAAATGATTTCAATTAGTCAAGAAATGGTGACAATTGGTCAGGTAATTTAAATACTTTGGTCAACGTTAATTACCAAAAAATTAATATTGAGCTCCATATAAGCCCAAATAAATAATATCGAAATTAAATTTAAAAAAATGGCTCGAACTATTGCTAGAGCCGCCACTTTCTATAGTTAAATGTGTTGAAAATTAAAAGTTTGAAACGACAGATTTTTGCTTGTTCTCCTAACACATGATGCAATGTAAAGTGTATGTAATACATGAAATATTAATTTTAAAATGTGTGCTTTAATATGGATTTGTAAGTAGTATGTTACGCCAAATTAGAAAAATTAAAGTTCGTTGTTTTAAATAATTATTATTATGAATCTACTTTTATTTAAGATTTGTTTATTTTACAAGTATTAATATTGGATTGTTTAGTGGTCGTCACTGGTGTTGCAATTTATTTAAATCTTTAGTTTTAAATTTAATTTATAAGTTAATAATGAACATTTAAATATAAACTTATTGAGGTTGATATTAGTTCTTTTATTATAGTACTTATCGCATGAAACATATAAATATTGAAATTGTCGTGATAATTGGACTTTTGTCTACTGCGCAAATACAAACCACTACGAACTATCGACTAGTAACAGAAAACTTAATCCCGTTCGTTGCACAAATTCCAAAAAAAACATCGATTCTTCTGATCCCATCGCTATGTAACAAAATAGATGTTAAATATGACTTAACTAGGAAACTTTGTGTCTCAATAGAATTTCTATAAAGTTCTCATATAATGTACAAACAGCCTTAAAAAGTATTTGACACCGATTTTTAAAGCAAATCATCTGGAAACTACTAAGCCATGCATAGTTCTAGCACGACCCGATAATAAATAAGAGGTTATTTCACAGCCGGTTACTTGCCAGCTACATCTCAGAGGCTGTCATGAACCTGGATCTCCTGTTATTTAGTCTTAGTTGGACTAAAACGCTGGCGAAAATGCATCAACAAAAAAATAAAGCATTTTTATAAAACGGAAAGAGCCACAGGAAAAATATACATATACATTTAACGGTAGACAGCGGCTGTGCCTTAGCATTGTAGAAGTCTGTGGGCGGCAGTGACTACTACCATCAAGTGGCCCGTCTGCTCGTCTGCCTATCGAGGCACTACAGAAAAAAACATATTTATTGTATCTTTGACATGCCGAACTTGCATGTGTTAATCATTCATATTTATAAAAATACTAGCTGTTGCTCGCGGCTCCGCCTGCGTGGATGATATATTCGGGAGCAGAAGTATACAATCCAAGGAGTTGTCTTCTGCTCTGAGGCACCTGTAGCGATTGTCCAGCCTCTCAGGTGTTGTGCCTGAATCTTAAGATTGCATCTAAAGAATACCCCATAAGTTTAACCTCACTTTGCCCCTTTTAGGGATGATTTTTCAAAAACGTTGAAACACGTATTTCTTTATTTCCTACCAAAAGCCTAAATATGAATTTACAGATCCCTAAGTCGAAGAACTATGGATTTCCCATACAAATTTTGATCTCCTATTTGACCCCTTTCAAGGTTGTTTTTTGAGAAAAAAGATAGCCTATGTCCTTCTCCAGGATACAATCTATTCCGTTACCAAATTTCATTACAATCCGTTCAGCCGTTTAGTCGTGAAGAGGTAACAAACAAACAAACAAACAGAGTTACTTTCGCATTTATAGTATTAGTATGGATTTATGGTTAGTAACAATAACTTAGACTATGTTAGTATGTTATAAATAAATATAACTAATAATAATATATTGTTCTTTAAAGTAACTCTTTCATTTCTTCTAAAGTATGCATTTATTTATGAACAATCCTAAGAGTATCTGACATCATTTATTC